>CM040125.1:115423558-116111426 GCA_022559845.1 Amorphophallus konjac | reverse complement strand
GGCAGCTGCGGCTTTAGAGCTTGACTTGGCAAGAACCCGAGGGCATACGCAAACGGCGTCAATCCGGCCGAGTGTGCAACGTCAACAGTTCAATCAGCCATCTACTACAGGAATCCCATCTACTGTCCCTGCTGCCAGTGGCATTCCTGTTTCTAAGCCTAAGTTCAAGAAATTCAACAAGTTTAAGAAGCGGTATGGCAGTCAGGCATCTTTGGGTACCGTTCAGCAGCAATCGGCACCTTCTTTTCAACAGCGCCAAGGTTCACTGGCAAGTCAGTCGAGGCAGTGTGCAAGATGTGGTGGGAGCCACCCAGGCAAGCCGTGTTTAATGCCAGTGGTTTGTTTCCGATGCGATCAACCGGGACATGTGGTTCGAGACTGTCCGCAGAGGCCGAAGCCAATGCAGTTTTCTCAACCGCAGCCGTCTCAGTTAAGACCTCCCCCACCACCTCAACCTCAGCAATATTATCCTCAAGCTTTAGTGTCTTCTTCCCAGTAGTATACTGCAGCTGGCAGGAAATAGAAAGGAAAGGTCTCTCATATTACCCGGGCTGAAGCTGTGGCGTCTCATCTCGTTGAAGGTACGATTATGATTTATGGCCATGCAGCTCGTGTCTTGTTTGATTCAGGCGCTTCTCATTCGTTTATTTCGGAAGACTTTATTGCTTGTATTGAGGAGCCGACTTCTGAAATTACCCGTGCGTTGCTTGTGGAACTACCTTCTGGGGATTTCATGTTCACTCCTCTTTGTCTGGAAGAGTCACCTTTTATGATTGGTAATCATCAGTTGCCGGCTAGATTATATGCGTTGCAGTTGGTTGATTATGATATTATTCTGGGCTTGGATTGGTTAGAAAAATATGGGGCCGTGGTTGATTGCAGATCAAAGAAAGTCTATTTTCAGCCACATGGGAAACTAGCATTTTATTTTTAAGGTATTCGATCTCGTTCTTCTCTCTTGCTTATTTCTGCTATTCGAGCCTGTAGATTGCTTAATACAGGTTGTCAGGGATTCTTAGCTTCCGTGGTTGCTGTTGAGGCACCACAACAGGATATCAATGCCATTCCTGTGGTTTGTGAATTTTTTGATATATTTCCTGATCAGTTACCAGGCTTACCTCCTCAGCAAGAAATAGAAATGGTGATTGAATTGATTCCAGGTACGGCACCTTTGGCAAAGGCACCATACCGCATGGCTCCAGCTGAATTGAAGGAACCGAGGGCACATTTGTTAGAATTGTTGGAAAAAAGCTATATTCATCCCAGCTTTTCTCCATGGAGTGCTCCAATTTTATTTGTGAAAAAAAAAGATGGAAGCTTGAGACTGTGTATTTATTACAGATAATTAAATCAGGCGACTATCAAGAACAAATATCCTTTGCCTAGAATTGAAGACTTATTTGATCAATTACAGTCTGCTACTATCTTTTCACGGATTGATCTTCGATCTGGCTATTTTCAATTACAGATTCGAGAATCTGATGTGGAAAAGACTGCTTTTAGCACGCGTTATGGTCACTATGAGTTTTTGGTTATGCCGTTCGGGCTAACCAATGCTCCAGCAGCTTTTATGGACCTGATGCAGCGTGTATTCTGTCTATATCTGGACCAGTTTGTTGTGATCATTGTCGATGATATTCTTGTTTATTCGGCTTCTGAAGAAGAACATGTTCAGCATCTCAGGATTGTATTGCAGACTCTGCGAGATCACAAACTCTATGCAAAATTCAGTAAATGTGAGTTTTGGCTTCGGGAAGTTCATTTTCTCGGCCATGTGATTTCTGGTGACGGAGTCGCAGTTGATCCAGCTAAAATCGAAGCTGTTCTTCAATGGCAAAGACCGAGGACTGTGACAGAGATCAGAAGTTTTCTGGGTCTTGCTGGTTATTATCGAAGATTCATTCAAGACTTTGCGCGGATTGTCGCGTCGATGACTAGATTGACACGGAAAGACGTACCTTTTGTCTGGTCAGATCAATGTGAGCATAGCTTTAATGAATTGAAAAGGCTTCTCACTTCTTCTCCAGTGCTGGTGTTACCTTCTGGCTCGGGTGGATTCGTGGTTTGCACGGATGCTTCTCGAGTAGGTTTGGGTGCAGTGCTTATGCAACATGGTAAAGTCATAGTTTATGCATCCCGACAATTAAAACAGCATGAAGAGAATTATCCGACTCATGATCTAGAGCTTGAAGCGGTGATCTTTGCACTAAAAATATGGAGACACTACTTGTATGGCGAGAAATTTGAGATCTTTACCGATCATCAAAGATTGCAGTATGTGTTTTCTCAAAAAGACTTGAATCTCCGGCAGCGCAGATGGATGGAATATATGAAAGACTATGATTTCACTCTCTTCTATCAGCCTGGAAAAATGAATGTTGTGGCTGATGCTCTGAGCAGGAAAGTGCAAATTAGTCATTTGCTTGTTCATGAATGAAAATTGTGGGAACAGTTTCCTAGTGAGACATTTAGTGTGGACATTCCTTCTGATCCGATGGTAGCTGTGTGTGCTAGTCTTATGATGACTCCATGCATTTATCAGTAGATCAAGGAAGCTCAGCAGGCAGATTCTGATTTGTCTCGCATTATAATGATGCATGATGTTGAGTTTGATGATGATTTAGTTGTCAACCGCCGTGGTAGGCTGTATGTTCCAGCTGTTGAGTTGAGAAATACCATCTTGCGTGAAGCCCATGGATCCCGTTATGCTATTCACCCCGGCACTACTAAGATGTATCAAAATCTGAAAAGGCAGTTCTAGTGGCTAGGAATGAAAAAGGATGTAGTTGCTTTTGTGTCTAAGTGTTTGACATGCCAACAGGTTAAAGCCGAGCATCAAAAGCCTGTAGGAATGCTTCAACCTTTAGAAATTTCGATGTGGAAGTGGGATCATGTCACGACAGATTTTGTTGTGGGTTTACCCTGCACTTCACAAGGCTTCGATGGAATCTGGCTGTTAGTTGATCGATTAACAAAGACAGCAAGATCATTGCCAATTAAAGTTACCTGGAGTGTTCAGAAATTGGCCGAGCTTTACCTTCAGAAGATTGTGCCATTGCATGGAATTCCAATATCAATTGTGTCAGATCACGACCCACAGTTTACTTCTGGCTTCTTGCGCAGTTTTCAAAAGGCGTTGGGCACAAAGTTAGCTTTTAGTTCAGCGTATCATCTGTAGTCAGATGGTCAGTCAGAAAGGACTATTCAGACTTTAGAAGATATGCTGAGATCGTGTTGCCTAGATTGGCAGGGTTCGTGGAGTCAGCATTTGCCACTTGTGGAATTTGCTTACAATAACAGTTATCACTCCAGCATCGGCATGGCACCGTATGAAGCTTTGTATGGGCGTCCTTGTCGTACACCTTTGAACTGGTTTGAGGCCGGTGACAGATTATTGACATGACCTGATATGGTTCAGCAATGTGCTGATGTGGTTCGCTTGATCAGGCAGAAAATGTTGACAGCTCAGAGTCGACAGAAAAGCTATGCAGATCAGCGCAGGGGACCATTGCAGTTTGAGCCTAGAGATATGGTGTTTATGAAAATATCTTCGATGAAAGGCGTTATGAGGTTTGGGATGCGTGGAAAGCTCAGTCCCCGTTGTATTGGTCCGTTTCCTATTCTGGAACGTGTGGGCCAAGTGGCTTATCGTCTTCAATTGTCAGCGGTGATGCAAGCAATCCATGATGTATTTCATGTGTCCCAGCTGAGGAAATATGTTTCAGATGCATCTCACGTCCTTGATGATTCAGTTTGACTTGAAGTGACTGTAGAATTATCCACACCAGAGTATCCGATCAGAATTGAAGATCGTCGTGAGCAACGATTGAGAAATAAGGTAATCCCTCTGGTTAAAGTTTTCTGGCAGCGTCACTCTAGAAATGAAGCTACATGGGAACGTGAGGATGATATGCGTCAGCAATTTCCTTTCTTGTTCGAATAAGGTATAATCCTTTCAGTTCTCACCTTGTTCTTCCTTCTAAATTTCGAGGATGAAATTTTTATTAGGAGGGAGGGACTGTGAGACCCGTCCTTTAACGAATCTCTACCGATAATAAAATAAAATTTATTCCATGAACTTTGGCTATTTTCATGAGATTTATGGGCTTTTTCTAGTATTAAATCTAATTAGGTTAAAGCCTTTAAGTAAATTAATGGGCATATGCATAAATGTGTTTCATTGGGGTTTAGAATGCAAAATAGGGTTAGAAATAAAAATAATAATATTTTAACTTTTTTTTAACCCACTGTCGACCCCCTCTCTCTCTCACTTTCCCAATCTTCTCCCCCCCTTTCTTTTTCACCCGAACGTAGGCACCCGCGGGCGACGAAACCCGCAGGCGTCCCACGATGGTCGACGGGCGACCCCTCTCCCCCGTTTGCCTCTTCACGGCGCGACGACCGGCAGCCACGGCGGTGGAGTCCGGCCACCTCGCCGGCGATCGAGCAAGGAGAAGACCGCGACCGGCCTCCCCCTCTCTCGCCCCCTTTCTCCTTTCACGGTGCGCGGAGGCGGACGAAACCGGCAACCCCCCCCCCTTCGCCCGTCCTCTCCTTCTTGGCACGTGGGGCGACCCAAGGCCGGTAGAAGAGCGGCGACCTCACCGGAGGGCCTGCAGAGGTGGAGGACCGCGGCGGCACCCTTGACGGAGCAAACCCACGGCGGCATTGGCCGCTCTTCTCTCTCCCCTTCTCGCATTGAATCGGCATCCTCGGCCTAAATCCGGTGGGGGGACGACCTTCTAGCCTCGTTTGGAGCAACAAGGAACGCCGTGCCATCAACCCGGGACGAACCGCGGAGTGGGGAGATGGCTGGGAACGAGCGAACCGCAGTGACCCTCTGCTTGCTCGCGGTCGGAATAGGAGGTTTCAGCACGATTAAGGTAGGGGGATCAATGCCCTAGCCCGTTAAATTGTTCCAAAAGCATGCCCATCGTCGCTGAGTTCATAGATTAACAAAAGCATGCCCATCGTCACTGAGTTCATAAATTAACAAAAGCATGCCCATCGTCGCTGAGTTCATAGATTAACAAAAGCATGCCCATCGTCGCTGAGTTCATAGATTAACTGGCATGCCCAACGTTGCTGAGTTCATAAGTGATAAATTGTTATATTATGATGGTGGAATGGCAGGGAACATGTTAAAAATAATAATTCCCGTCGATTTGAGTCGACCGGGAGGGGATCCGGTTATGATTCCGGTGGATCCGGTTCTCCGGTAAGGACTATGTTTAATTTATTTTAGATTTTATAACGGTCCGCCATAAACCGTTTATTGACCTGAGCGGTTGATGATTAGACCGCGTAAATAAACTAAATTTGAATGGCGGTAGAAACTTCATGACCAGTCCGTATAACAACACGCGACGGTTTGTGTTCGACCGCTTGTTTTGCAACTATGCGTGTTCGTTGAACCATGCATGTAATATAGCATTTCTGCCATGTTTAAGTCATTTTATCGACTGGGGCGATTTTCTTTCAACTGTTTAATCCCGGCAAATTTCAATCCTTAACATAGTCAATTATTTATGCATAGAATTATTGAAAAATGGCCATCTTAGCATATTCAATTAACTATGCATTTAATAGTTGCATACCTGCCATTTTAGCATAATCAGTTATTTATGCATGTAATAAATCAATAATTGCCATTTTAACATGATTCGATCAGTTATGCATTTAATCTTGCCATGTTTAATTATTGTCATAAATTATGGCATGTTTTTAGATCCCAATAGAATTATATTCTCTTTCCTAGTGTTGGAACCACCAGTCGTAGCCCGACGACTTTTAGTGTTGATCCCACCCGGGAGAGGTGGCGGGGTAGTCCCATGATACAGTTTTTAAGCTAGTTCCGTGGGCCCCAGTCCAGCCGTAGCGTCCTACGGAGGGGAATACTAGCTAGAGACCTGGCTCTAGGCACGAGCCGGTGTGTGCACACGTGGTCAGAGACTTGGACTGACACTGACGAGTGTTGCTCTGACTAGTTACTTGTTCTGGTACTGTTACGCGTCTCGCATGCTATGATCAGGCTTGCGTAGATGCTTGAGATGCAGTGTAAGCCGTCAGTGGACGCATCTAGTTTCTTCTTCTTGTGGATCTCCTCTCCTTCTTACTCTGGTCACTTGGAAACGATTGAGTTATGGTCTATTGGTAGATTTTGAGTCTTTGCGTTTAAATTCTAATTGGCATGCTAGTTAGCTATTCATAAACTATTTAGTTAGTTTTACAGCTTTATTAAATTGTCATTTATTTATGCCAATCCATGCTTTACTGCTTTCCTTTCGTTAGTTGCGAGTTAGGGGTCCCGGTGAACCCTACTGAGTCTCTACTTTGAGACTCACCCCTTCCTTTTGTAGGTGAGGTGGAGCAACCGGCTGCAGGATTCTCTCGTGCTTTTGGCCAAAAACCTTAGAGCCTGCAGTGGTCGGTCAGTGGTCAGTTTGTCCCTTTTTTTCTTTTGGCCGGGCTACGTCCCGTGTAGTTATTTATTTTTGGACCATTTAACAGTATGGGACTTGTGATATATGGATCTGGACTACTTGTGTAAGTTTCATCACTCTGATATATATTTAATTACTTACGTTTAAAGTTCAAATGAATGCTTTAATTAATATTACACGTGTAATTTCTATTCATTATGCATCCCCTCGACAAACACTCACTAACCCTTACGGGGCCTCATTAGCCTCTTGGGCGGCTTCCCCGAGCTCTTGGTATCGGTAAATCAATCATATCGGGTTATCGGTATCCGGATCTCCTGGGTCATCACAATATGCATCGACCTTACTTCATCAACCACAGAAGCTGCATCGACCAGCTCTTAGAAAGTAGCATCGACCTTAGTTCTAGCATCGACCTTATGCTCATATCATCACCATGTGCATCGACCTTTACTTATGCTAGCGGGAGGTGCTCTGACCTTGTGGCAGTGATGGCAAAACATGCACCGACCCAGTTGACAACCCTTAGTACAACTTGTACCGTCTGGAGCTTTGACTGGCCAAACAAGACTATTGACTTTTCTCGTTGACTGTGCATTGACTTCATTGACCATATTTACTTTTCTTGTTGACTGTGCTATGACTTTTGAATTTAACTGGCTTTCAACCTGTTCTTTTCAACATTCAGTCACAGACTTTTACACATGAAGCAAATATAATATAAGCAATGGGAAAGCAGTGCACCAATGCAACATCAACAGTGTTTGGCATTATTAAACCATAATGATATCATGACATCATCAAACCATATAAATGCAACATCAACATATATGACGTCATACATCATGCTTAGATGAGTCATAGTGTTTGGCATCATCAAAATCACAAGGGTACAATAATCTCCCCCCTTTTGATGATGGCAACACTATGAGTCATAAAATAACATAAAACAATATGCTGACTCATATCAAACTATTCTCCCTCTTTGACTTCATCAAAAAGGAAATAATAGTTTGATAAAATTAGTAGAGAGAAATATAAAGCATGTATGATGTAGGTGAGTCAAAAGCTATTCTCCCCCTCCCTAAAGGAACCTAAACTGCCAGACGATGCAAATTATGTACCCTACTCCCCCTTAATGTGTGAGATGAATTGAGGTGAGGATAGGGTTATGACAAAAGACTAACATTAAACATATTTGCAAAAAAAAAATTCAGGGACAGCCAAGAGAGAATCAACCATGGCAAAAATAGCAAGGAGAGCATGCAGAAATGATGCTAATTAGACAATCTTCCCATTTGAGGAAGTCTAGTGGAAAAGCATCATCAGACATACAGAGTTCAGTCTGATACCAATTGTAAAGATCAGAGATGGTATCAACAAAATCACAGGATTTAAAGATAACTTTAGGTCTTGATGAATTTCATCAAGAATCAGTGAGAAGAATCTAAACAATGTATGAATAATAGCAGAGAGCAGAGGAATTCCAAATAAGCTTCAAACACATGAGCATTTCAATAAGATATTCAAAGAGATACCAATTTCATAAATCCAAAACTGAATTTTTTCAAAGTCTTCGATTATAAAGGCTTATGAATGAACTTTATTGAACTTCATGATTTAAAGAAGATGTATACACAGGTTGCCAATAAAGTTTTGTATTTATATCTATAATCAAGGTTTAATAAAAGTGTACCAGCCCCTCATATTTATATCTTGATTAACCTCCCTTTATCTTATACAATCAATTTCAATGACTTCTTTAAGAATTACATTCATTTGTATTGAGATTAAACAATCATGAAGCCATTTGATTTTGTCTAGGGTTATAGCAATTTATCTTTTGCATTAATATTCAAATATTTCAATTGTTCAACAAAAGTTTTCATGCTACAAATTTCAAGAGCACTCTAGTTCAGTGCACACCTTGTAACTAGAGGATATACGTTGTTTAGACGCCAATATCCCTAAGCACTTAGTGTGACTAACAGTCATGCTTTATAATAAACATAGATAATATTGACACCTCATGACATACCTCATTTCATTCTTTGATGAGTGAGATGTGTTTCTCAGTGTACAAGCTATTGCTTTGTCAGATTTTAATCAATTTTTCAGCAGAGTTAACTAAGGCACCTCATGACTCAATCCTTTGGACATGGTTTCTCAGTGACCAAAGTCATTACTTTGGTAACTATTTACCCTTTAGACACATTCAGAAAGCACATTTGTTTAAAAAATAATACTGATTTCATATATTTCAACCAAATAAAACCATGATTTCAACATTTCAGATTTCAGAAGATTTTACAAGACACAACATGAAATAGTTGGTTAAAGTTTATTAAAAGATGATTCAGATATTTTCAAGACATTCAAAGCCAAACTCAATGAATACATTAAACTTAAACCAACTCAATCTTTTAGACATTCATAATCATGTATAATAGAAGACTCCTTATTGACAGAATTTTTAGATTTATGGTCATGATATGCAGGTTGAAATCTTTTCAAATTTCTGGTCAAGGAAGTTTGAGAGCAGCTAATTTTCAATAGAACCAGCAACAAGAACCTGCATCAAATGTGAGATGGTCAGGCTTCATGGAGGATATGAACAATTTTTTTTTAAGACAATCCATAATTTTCAAGTGTAGCTCCCTTTCAACAAATGCAGAAGCAACAAACAATAGATTCTAGAATCATGAAAGGGATGAACTCAAATGATTTTAGAGATCAAATTATATGTGAAGTAATGGAAATATTGGACCAATTGGAATCAGATCAACTTATGAGACAATGAGAACTTTGGTTGATCTAAATCAATTGACCAAACAAGGTAGAATCAAGATCAGCAGCACCCCAATGAAGGTGTCGACACTTGGTATCAACATCTGCTCATAGTGTCCATTAGACAGAACATGTAAAAAAATGTCGACTCATGGTGTCGACACTTCTAACAGCATAATTAAGAAGGGCAATCAAGAGAGATTCAGATAGAAGAAGGAATAGAAGGACATTATGCTTTCCCAAAAATGTATGCCTGAGTTGTCCAAAGAGATCTATCTGAATCAGTAAGTGACATGCATGAATACAGACAATGATCAAACTTTATTATGCGTATGAACAACCTAAAGCACATAAATGATCTTCAAAATACAAGAAGTCCTCCTATGAATGTGAATAGCATGTCAAAGAACACTTTTTGCAATTTCAACATGAGTGGTATGCAATTAACATATGTGTGCATATGCATTGACTCCTCCTAACTAAATGCATTGAACCATCAAATATGACAAGACGCACTAGCTCCCCCTATCTATTTGCATTGAGGAACAAGGGCTATTTCTAATGACAACAACAACGTAGATTTCAACATTCAATTCAGGGAATGTTATGCACATTCAAATGTCAACATTAATTTAAACTATGTGCAGCATATTTGAAGCAAATGTGATAGTCCCGCATGAAGAGGAATTTATTTCATATTTATGCATTTTCATGAATAACAGCATATGCAGACATGAAAGTATGTTCAGATAAATCAAATTCAAATCATGTGTCATGATAGGCTTCATGATCAGCCCTTGGTACTAGGCGGATAACTTAGGTCTTAAGACCACCTCACGCATAGAGTGGGTTTCCAGACAGATAAAATCCGCCCTTCTTTCGACATCTTTTTGATATACCAATGGGTTTAATTTAGCCAATATCAAGAAATACATAACAAGAACAATTTACTTAACACACAAAGAAGATACATAAGAGTGCAGAATGCAATGCAATTTTCATTCTCAATCTAATGTATGCACTGATTGCTCAACATATGCTCATGAGAAATAATGCAGACTATCAAATTCAAGTGTGAGTGTGCGAATACTTACTTAGACAAACCTATAAAGTGCAGAATTGGGGTTTTACCATACTCGGGTGCCTTGGCTTATTAACCCCTTTTTATTCATCAGCTCCCAAGGCACTCCTGCAAAACACAAATATGATTTTGCCATTTTAGGTACCCAAGAATTCTTGGGTCCTTCATGGTTAGTAGTAGCTCGGACTGGTGCTTTCCACATTCTCCTGGAAGTGTGATCATCAAGCTTCATCACCAAGCAATCATTCATAGAATGTCCAAACCGTCCACAATAATGACATGATAAATCAGATTTTGAATCCCCGAGCTCTTGGTATCGGTAAATCAATGATATCGGGTTATCGGTATTCGGATCTCCTAGGTCATCACAATATGCATCGACCTTACTTCATCAACCACAGAAGCTACATCGAACAGCTCTTAGAAAGTAGCATCGACCTTAGTTCTAGCATCGACCTTATGCTCATATCAGTACCATGTGCATCGACCTTTACTTGTGCTAGCAGGAGGTGCTCTGACCTTGTGGCAGTGATGGCAAAACATTCACCGACCCTGTTGACAACCCTTAGTACAGCTTGTACCGCCTGGAGCTTTGACTGGCCAAACAATACTATTGACTTTTCTCGTTGATTGTGCATTGACTTCATTGACCATATTGACTTTTCTTGTTGACTGTGCTTTGACTTTTGAATTTAACTGGCTTTCAACCTATTCTTTTCAACATTCAGTCACAGACTTTTACACATGAAGCAAATATAATATATGCAATGGGAAAGCATTGCACCAATGAAACATCAACAGTGTTTGGCATCATTAAACCATAATGATATCATGACATCATCAAACCATACAAATGCAACATCAACACATATGACATCATACATCATGCTTAGATGAGTCATAGTGTTTGGCATCATCAAAATCATAGAGGTACAACAGTCTCTCCCTTTGCTCAGAAGCGAACGGGGTTGGCTTGAGTGCAAAAAAGGGTGGACCCTACTCAGAATTAGCCATGGGTAAAGGTGAAGGGTTAAGTGAATGGATAGGAAAAATTGGTTTTGAGGTTGAAGGGATAATGGAAGGCTGAGGTGGCAGCAATGGGAGGTTAATTGGAGGAGGTTTGGTGGTGGGCTCGACGGAGGCCGGTTGAGTGGAGGTTAATGAAGGTATAACTGGTGAAGGCTTAGTGGGAGGTTCGGCGGAGGCCGGTGTTGTGGAGGTTGATGAAGGTACAATCGGTGAAGGCTTAGTGGGAGGTTCGGCGGAGGCCGGTGTTGTGGGGGCTAATGGTGTGGGGCTTGAAGGAGGTATAATGTGAGGTGTAAAAGAAGGAGGTTTGGTGTGTAGGAAATGCCAGATGGGGCGAGAGGTGTTAGGGGTAGGAGAAGACTCATGATTGGCCGGCGTAGGTGATTCGAGTATCGACCCATCGTCATAACACCAATAAGTCTAAAAAATGGGGGTTGGGTCGGGGACGGTGGCATCGTCCTGATCAGGAGGTCCATCCGGTGGTAGTGGAGGGAGAAGAAAATGAAGGAAACTCAGAAGGGGTGCCTTCGGAACTTCATCATCACGTGTCGATTTCAATTGTTCACATGCCAGCTCTTCATTGTCAGGCTCAAGTGGATGCCATAGTGGAGGCGTATTAATGGATGGTGAAATGTAATGTAGAGGATTTTGTATACATGGGTGCGGAGGCAGAGGCAGAGGGCCATATGAATGAATGGGGTGAATAGGTGGAAGGCGGACGGCGTCCACTGGATCATTGAAATCTGCTGGCTCTTGATCACTAGCGTTGATGCCGTAATCGTATCTCCTCTCCTTCCATTCTTTCTCCATCTTAGTGATCTTATTCATAAAGGCATGAAGAGGATTGACTGGAGAAGGAGGAGGAGGAGCGGGCCGCGGGCTTGTGACCCTCTTTAATTGTTCCTCCAATGAAGCGACTTTATCAACGAGAACATAGAGGAGCATAACAGGAGAAGCAGAGAGTTGGCAAAGTGGCCTTGAAGGAGGGTCTGCATATGGAGGCCGTGGAGGGGGGTTAACGGGCTGACCCAGAAAAGGACCCGGTTGAGCCGGGTTGCAAGGAATAAAAGGGCCTTGGGGCCGTGAAAGAGGAATAGAAAGAGGCGGGTGATGGACCACCCGAAGAGGAGTATGTGTAGAAAGAGGTGGGTGATGGGCCACCTGAATGGGAGTGGAAGGAGGATGAGAAGAGTGATATGCACCGTTAACAACGGCCTTAAGGGCTTGGATTTGTTGAGGGGTGAGATAATCTATAGCATGTAAGATTTGGGAGACCTTATCATCGTCGGGAGGAGACAGTCCGGTGGGAATATTGGCTCGCAACTGAGGCGAGGGACCATGAGATTAGAAATTGCCCATGGGTCAGGCAAGACCATAGGAATGAGAACGTGGTCCCTTGAAAGAATTGTGGTGAGATTATGAAATTGAGGATTGTAAGATGTGCTAGGTTGTGCATCCTCATGATTATAATTGGCATTTAACATGTTGGTTTGATTATCAAAGTGAAACATCATGCAAATAATCAACAATTTGCAAGAATAGCAAACAAGTTAGAATGTTACACTTGATTTTTTTTATGTTGAACCTTGGTGAATTAAATGATTTTATCAAAGTTGATGTGATCCACTCAAGGTCATGAACCTAATTTCAATAAGATTTTGCTCCAATGCCAACTAGGTTGACTCTCACCATGCATAGGCCAACTAAACCCGGGGACTTTAAAAGGCACAACTTGCCCGGCGTCCGTGAGGGAATCCACGGGTGCAGGGACTTATAGAGGCCTTGGTTTAGGAGATCCTGATTCAAAGAGATAGAGTGCTCACTGGAGGGTCCTTCCTTAACCAATAGAGGGGTATGATCTCCTAAAAGTGCAGGGAGAGGAGGTCTCCCAAACCGAGATGCCCTGTAATGCAAGTACTAATGCAACAGATAAAGAAAGTCACATAGAATGTTGCATACGTAAATTATGGACGCAAACAAGAACAAATAAAAATGCCAATTCTTATGAACAGTGATGAGATGCAAATGTTGGATGGAAAATAGAACAAGTCTGAACACTAATTCATAAGAATAGTGCGGTGCAGATGAAATGGTGGATGAAAACTAGAACAAATGCAAAAGCTACTTGATGAATAGTGCCATGAATGCAAATGGCTTATTGATGGAGGCATCACCCACGACTCCCTTTGGCTCGGGTCCACTTCTTCACACTCGGGAGCTGGTTGAGTTTGGGCCTCACTCTATAAAGGCCCCTTATCCATTTTGTAGCTTTATTTTGAGTCATTTTGATGTATTTCCATTTTATTTGAGTCATTTCCCTTGGTCTAGCACTTATTTTTCTATGTTCTTGTATCATCATGCTGTCTAATGTGGCTATTGGGCCCCAATTCGTTGGGCTAGGCCCATTAGCACTCCCACCCCACCTTGGTTATTTGTAGTTGTTTATTTTATCAGGGACTTATTGTAAAGAGTGGGTTGCCTATATATAGGACTCCACTCCCCTCATTTGAAGTTAATGAATGAATGAATCCTTTTGAGTTAAACTTGCCATTTGAGTTCAAATTGGAGTGATTCCTCTAGTTTTTTGGGTGAGAGACCCTAGGGGAGAGATTCCCCACCCATTCCCCTCTTAATCTCTCTATTTCACCCCTCTTTCTCTCTCCTCCAACCCCAATTCCGAATTTCCTTCTCTCTCCTTCCCTCCCAACCACCTCCACTAGCCACCCACCTCCTTTAATGCCCTCCACTTCCCCATGGCCTCCTTTACTCCACCTCCTAGTTCCTAGGTAGGAATCTCCACATTCCAACACCATTCTCCACCTTCCAACCAAATCTTCCCCATTCCAATACAAGCATCCCACTCTCCCACATAATCCCCCACCTTCCAAGGCCATTTCAAAATTTGAAATCCCTTCCCTCCACTTGCCTTGGCCGCCCCCTTCCTTTACCCTCCCCCAAGCCAAGTTCGCCCCCCTCCACTCCCCATTCCCTCTCTCACATCCTCACCCTCCTCCTCCACCTGCTAGACCCTGCTCTCAGCTATTCTCCCCTCATTCTCCAACCCCTATAGCTCTCCACTCCACCCCACAAGAACCCCCATTCATCCTTAGGCCACCCCTTCACTTCCCCTTCCACCAAAGAAGCCACCCCTCCCTCTCATTTCTTCTTGCAGGTTGGAGCTGTGTAGACCAGCAAGTCAGCCCCTGTTGCAGCGTCGCCCACGGCTTCATCCTGGAGATCCTGAAGGCGTAGTCTACATTTCTGGAAAGGTCCCTCTGTCTTCTTCGCAGGAGAGGTGGAATCAACTCGTTCCGAGGTCAGGGCCAACCGTAGAAGCTGTTCTCCCACGACTGCGCAGAGAGGTCTTCATCCTGGACCAGAGCCTGAGAGTTCATTCTGCCACGACGAACCCCAGCGGATGCAGGCTGAAGTTCCTTCATAAAAGTTCTCCCTCTGCCAGTCCTCTTCCAAGATCAAGAAACAGAACCTCGTTTAGCTGCCGGAGGAAGGAGTTACGAATTTTCTCCCCCAAGCTCTCCAGTTCTGTCTCCTGCTGCCTACTCCGACCAGTGCCTACTCTTCAGGGTACACCGACCGCCCTCGACCTCTGAATGCAGCCCCGTTACCTCCAGCTGAAAGCTACTCCAACCACGAAGACAATACCGCCATTCTCGTGCTGATCGGAGCTCGGGAGGGCGCACAGTGACCTCTGCAATTTGCTCTTCTAGTCCAGACTGAACCTGCGGCCAGACAGAGGAGTCTCCTTCCTGTTGCTGGTGCGGCCACCTCCGACCCTCTGAGCATCCCCAAAAATTCTGGAGTCTTCCCTCTCAAGTCAGGAAGCTTTAGAAGGTGATTGCACTCAATTTGGAGTCCGTACGAGTCCGAGGCAGCCGGCACAGCGACTTCCTGTCCAGAATTCAGACTGCAGCTGCAAGTTCCCTAATCTCCCATTTCTCTTCACTTCGGTCCGATATCCCCACCCCGCTTGGCCGGCTGAAGGCCCCACCCTGCGCGGTGGTAGTGTTTGAATGTAAGACCTTAACCCCTACCCCAAGATCCCCCCCTCCTGCGTGAGGTGTAGTTTTGTAATTGGTTTGGGCAGGTCAAGCGACACCACCGCGGCGTGTGGGGAGCCACCGCCTCCCCGCTCGCCCTCGTCTCCGATCGGGACCGATTTCTTCAAACCGGTCGAGTAAGTGCCTCTTCCTTGCTCAATTAGTGTTGCTCTTTCAATACTTGATTCATGCGTCGTTGCATTTGTGAGGAGCGCCCGATCCTCAAGTCCACGACTTAAGAGTGATCGCCGTGGGATAGTGTGAACCGGTGCCCTTGTGCACTTTGTCGGCCCCAATTGAATTAGGCATCCACCCTTGGGGAGTCGATCCTTGGCCTTGCTGGCCCTCTACCAGCAAGGGCCCATTCCCATAATTCACTCTTGGCATCGCCAAGTCACTCCGGGTATAGAGTGCGACGGGAGAGCGGTGGCCCATTAAGGCCCATTTGAATGCTTAATTGTGCTTGTTTGCCTAAGTCCAAGGTCGTGTCACATCAAGTGGTATCAGAGCAAGTCCTTGACTTGTCTCTATCAAGTCTAAGTCCTAGGACCTTTGCATAGTGTGTCCAACCACTTTGGCCCTTTGTCTTGCATGTCCACCCGTAGTGGTGCTAGCTATCAACCCGGTTCATCATCTTCGGCTCCACCAATGGATCCCAATCCTCACCAACTCAACCAAGATGTTCCTAGGGAGGGACCCCAAGGCCACATGGATAGGGTAGATGCTGCCCTCACAACCATCCTTGCCCAACTAGAGTCCATTACCAACCGAATTGCTCGGTTAGAAGACCAAGAGTTCCGCCCAAGGAACAATGAGCCTAGGATTCCCCCTCCGCATGATGAGCCTCATAGAGAAGATCCTCACCCAAGGATCAATGAGCCAAGAGCCCCTCCACCACATGGTGAGTTCCATAGGAATGGTTTTCCCCAAAGGAACCAAGGCCCAAGAGTCCACCCTCCACATGTAGAGCCTCATAGGGATGAGTTCCACCCAAGAAACAACGGCCCAAGAGCCCATCACCCACATGCTGAATTTTATAGGGAGGATATGGACCATGACCATTATTATGACTATGAGAGGCCTCGCCCCCATCAAAACCATGACCGGCGTCCACGGGATGATCCGGATGACCCCCTTTTAAGGATGATCAAGGTAGAGGCCCCAAATTTTGATGGTTCACATGAAACTAGTGTTTACCTAGAATGGGAGACCGCCATGGACCAATACTTTGAATGGTACCCCATGTCCGACCAAAGGAGAGTTAGATTGGCTAAGATGCATCTCACTAAGTTGGCCAAAACTTATTGGCTAAACCAAGAGGGTCTAAGACGGGTTAGGCGGGAAGAGCCTATTGACACTTGGGCGGACATGAAGAACCAACTTAGGAACAAATACCTCCCCCGAACCTACCACCAAATGCTCCTAGATGAATGGCAAAGCCTCACCCAAGAAGGGAAGACCGTGGTAGAGTACATTAAAAAATTTGACTCCTACCTTCTAAAGTGTGGAGTCCATGAGGATCCGGATGTCACCTTATCCCGTTTTAGGAATGGGCTTCAAAGCCACATCAAGAGGGAACTATTCATGAGGGACGTTGATAACCTTGAGCTAGCTTACCAAATAGCTAGAGATGTGGAAAGGTTTTCTAGGAATTCCCGATTTATCCCTCCCCGACCCACCGACCCCAAAAACTTGGGAACACGTCCCCTTCCACCCACTCCCATGAGAGCTCCTAGCCCAAGTGGGAATGCCCCTTTAAGGTCCTACAATCCTCCCCCACCCATCACTCCAAACAAGTCCGCTCCTAGTCACCCTCTCCCACGGAAGGATGACAACCCCAAAGGCCCAAGTGTAGGAACCACCTCGGGAAGTGGGCGCCAATAATGCTATAAGTGTCATGGGTATGGTCATTTTGCGGGGCAATGTCCATCTAAAGGGTTATCTAGTTTGCTTATTGAGGAAGAAGTTCAACCCCAAAAGGAATAAGAAAATGACGTTGAGGAACATGAAGCCTCACTAGATTGGGAAGAGGAGTATGAAGCCCAATATCTAGAGTCGGGTCTAGATCACTCCACTCCTTCAAACAACTCCCATCTAGGAGTCATTAGGTGCATCCTCACCCAACCTCAAGAAGAGGATTGGCGTCGGACCTCAATCTTTCACACCTTTATCAAGATAGAGAACCATGTGAGGAAAGTGATCTTGGATAGTGGTAGTTGTGTTAATGCCGTGTCACCCGACACCGTCAAGCTCCTTGGGCTTACTCTCACTCCCCACCCAAGTCCATACTGGGTCTCATGGATCAACAACAATTCCATCCCAGTCAACACTCAATGCCTAGTGCCTCTCACTTTCTCTTCCTACCATAGCCAAATATGGTGTGACGTCATACCCATGGAAGTGGGTAGCATTCTTTTAGGAAGACCTTGGCTCTATGATATGGATGACACCATTCTAGGAAGAAGCAACATATGCACCTTTGAGCATGAGGGTAAGACTATCCGTCTTAACCCCTCCCCACCTCGACCCATGCCCAAGAGGGACACTCTCCCTCAAGGATCACACCCCACCACTCCACAAGTCTCGGGGAACTCCACCCCTCCAACCCAAGCCCTTATCCAAACCCCAAAACAAAGTAGAACCACGGGGTTGACCAAAGGAATTCATCTCATCACTAGGAACGAGCTTGAAGAGGAAATTGCTCAAGGGGTGCCTTTGTGTGCGGTTGTCATATGCTTAGGGGAACCTACCCCTTCTAACCCCCATCCCATAGAGATCCAACAACTTTTGGAAGAATTCCATGATGTGTTCCCGGAAGAGCTCCCGGACCAACTCCCTCCCATGCGTGATGTGCAACACGCAATCGATCTAGTGCCGGGAGACACCCTTCCAAACCTTCCTCATTATCGCCTCAATCCCACGGAACATGCCGAACTTAGGAGGCAAATAGAGGAACTCATTAGGAAGGGCTTCATCCGCATTAGTAAGAGTCCATGTGCCGTCCCGGCCCTTCTTACCCCCAAGAAAGATGGATCATGGCGGATGTGTGTGGATAGCCGGGCCATTAACAAGATTACCGTCAAGTATAGCTTCCCCATCCCTAGGCTTGATGACATGTTGGATATGCTAGCTGGAGCCACCATCTTCTCTAAGATAGATCTCAAGAGTGGTTACCACCAAGTTAGGATAAGGCCCGGGGATGAGTGGAAAACGGCATTCAAGACCAAGGATGGTCTCTTTGAGTGGTTAGTCATGCCATTTGGGCTTTCTAATGCCCCAAGTACTTTCATGCGTCTTATGACGGAAGCACTTAGGCCTTTCATTGGGAACTTTCTAGTGGTATACTTTGATGATATTCTCATCTATAGCCAAACCCATGAGGCCCACCTTGACCACCTTAGAAAAGTTTGCACCGTCCTCCGGCAAGAAAGCTTATTTGCCAACCTAGGGAAGTGTCATTTCATGACCACTACCATCACCTTCCTAGGATATGTGGTGTCAACCAAAGGAGTCTCTATGGACCCTGACAAGGTCCAAGCTATTCTAGATTGGCCGGAGCCCCACACCCTTCATGAGGTTAGGAGTTTCCATGGGTTGGCCACATTCTATAGGAGATTCATTCGAGGGTTTAGCACTATCACCGGCCCAATAACTGATTGTCTCAAGAAAGGAACCTTTGTTTGGACCAAAGCCGCCTCTAAAGCCTTCCTTGAGCTTAAGGAAAAGTTGACTCAAGCCCCGGTCCTATGCCTTCCTGATTTCTCCAAAGTCTTTGAGGTCACTTGTGATGCATCCGAGATAGGGATAGGAGGGATTCTTAGTCAAGAAGGACACCCGGTCGCCTACTTTAGTGAGAAGCTATGTGATGCTAGGACTAGATACTCCACCTATGACAAGGAGTTCTATGCCGTGGTCCAATCCCTCCGACATTGGAGACATTACTTGCTTCCCAAAGAGTTTGTCATCTTTTCCTATCATGAGGCCCTCAAATACCTCAACTCCCAACAAAAGTTGAATGCCCGACATGCCCGTTGGGTTGAGTTTATCCAATCCTACACCTTTGTCATCAAACACAAGGCCGGGAGTGAGAATAAGGCCGCGGATGCTCTTAGTAGGAAGATGTCATTGCTATCCACTATCCAAGTGGAAGTGATTGGCTTTGACAAGGTCAAGGATGAGTACCCTAGTTGCCCCGACTTTGGGCAAATCTATGCCAACTTGACCACTCATTCTAGCAAGGAGCATGAGGGATTCATGTTAGAGGATGGGTTCCTCTTCAAGGGGCCAAGGCTTTGCATTCCCTGGACCTCTCTTCGAGACTTCTTGATTTGGGAATTACATGCCGGAGGGTTAGCCGGTCATTTTGGGGTCCACAAGACCATTGCCTTAGTTGAGGGTCAATTTTATTGGCCAAGTCTCAAAAGAGATGTAGGCAAAATAGTAGGGCAATGTCGCACATGTGCTTCGGCCAAGCAAGTGAAACAAAACACCGGCCTATACACCCCACTTCCCATTCCCGACCGACCATGGCAAGATTTGAGCATGGACTTTGTCCTAGGCTTACCCAAGACCTCTAGGAAGCATGACTCCATCTATGTGGTGGTTGATAGATTTTCCAAAATGGCCCACTTCATCCCATGCTACAAAACATCCGATGCCTCCCATATAGCCCGGTTATTCTTTGATGAGGTAGTCCGCCTCCATGGGCTGCCCAAGACCATAGTCTCCGATGGGGATGTCAAATTCACTAGCTATTTTTGGAAGACTCTTTGGCACATGATGGGTACCCTCCTCAAATTCTCCACTGCCTACCACCCCCAAACGGATGGTCAAACTGAAGTGGTCAACCGGAGTCTAGGGAACCTCCTTAGGTGTCTTGTTGAGGATCGGCCAGGAAATTGGGATCTCATCTTACCACAGGCTGAGTTTGCATACAACAATTTCGTCAATAAGTCAATAGGGATGAGTCCATTTGAAGCCGTGCATGGGTACAAACCAAGAAAGCCATCCGACCTCATTCCCCTTCCCCAGCATGCTAGAGTGTCCATGTCTGCCGAGTCTTTTGCACAACATATTAGGGAATTGCATGAGGAAATTCGCAAGCACATTGGCATGAAAAATGAGGCATATAAAAGGTTGGCCGATTCTCACCGGCGTCACTTAGAGTTCCAAGTGGGTGACTTTGTGATGGTAAGGACGGAGAGGCTCTCCCCAGGAGCCCACTCCAAGTTGAGACCACGTGGGACTGGGCCCTTCCAGGTCTTGAGGCGCGTTGGTGCAAATGCTTATGAGTTAGATCTCCCCGAGGATTATGGGGTAAGTCCTACGTTCAATGTCGCCGACTTAGTGTCTTACAAGGGCCCCACGGTGAGACCTAGTGAGGAGATTGAACCTACTTCTTCCTTTGAGAGAGCACCCATCTGTGAGAAGAGTCCACTAGCCAAGAGAGCTCAGCGCGATCGCATTGAACGAATATTGGATGAGCAAATCACTACCACCCGGAGCAAGGTATATGAGCGCTATCTCGTCAGGTGGAAGGATCGGCCTCCGTCAGATGACTCATGGGTGAGTCGGGAGGACCTCCAGCGATTGGATCCGGACCTCCTCGAGCGGTACCTTAGCTGGATGGACCCTTACTCGACGGAGTCGAGCTCTTCGCGGCCCAAGGGATTTGATGGAGGCATCACCCACGACTCCCTTTGGCTCGGGTCCACTTCTTCACACTCGGGAGCTGGTTGAGTTTGGGCCTCACTCTATAAAGGCCCCTTATCCATTTTGTAGCTTTATTTTGAGTCATTTTGATGTATTTTCATTTTATTTGAGTCATTTCCCTTGGTCTAGCACTTATTTTTCTATGTTCTTGTATCATCATGCTGTCTAATGTGGCTATTGGGCCCCAATTCGTTGGGCTAGGCCCATTAGCACTCCCACCCCCCCTTGGTTATTTGTAGTTATTTATTTTATCAGGGACTTATTGTAAAGAGTGGGTTGCCTATATATAGGACCCCACTCCCCTCATTTGAAGTTAATGAATGAATGAATCCTTTTGAGTTAAACTTGCCATTTGAGTTCAAATTGGAGTGATTCCTCTAGTTTTTTGGGTGAGAGACCCTAGGGGAGAGATTCCCCACCCATTCCCCTCTTAATCTCTCTATTTCACCCCTCTTTCTCTCTCCTCCAACCCCAATTCCGAATTTCCTTCTCTCTCCTCCCCTCCCAACCACCTCCACTAGCCACCCACCTCCTTTAATGCCCTCCACTTCCCCATGGCCTCCTTTACTCCACCTCCTAGTTCCTAGGTAGGAATCTCCACATTCCAACACCATTCTCCACCTTCCAACCAAATCTTCCCCATTCCAATACAAGCATCCCACTCTCCCACATAATCCCCCACCTTCCAAGGCCATTTCAAAATTTGAAATCCCTTCCCTCCACTTGCCTTGGCCGCCCCCTTCCTTTACCCTCCCCCAAGCCAAGTTCGCCCCCCTCCACTCCCCATTCCCTCTCTCACATCCTCACCCTCCTCCTCCACCTGCTAGCCCCTGCTCTCAGCCATTCTCCCCTCATTCTCCAACCCCTATAGCTCTCCACTCCACCCCACAAGAACCCCCATTCATCCTTAGGCCACCCCTTCACTTCCCCTTCCACCAAAGAAGCCACCCCTCCCTCTCATTTCTTCTTGCAGGTTGGAGCTGTGCAGACCAGCAAGTCAGCCCCTGTTGCAGCGTCGCCCACGGCTTCATCCTGGAGATCCTGAAGGCGTAGTCTACATTGCTGGAAAGTTCCCTCTGTCTTCTTCGCAGGCGAGGTGGAATCAACTCGTTCCGAGGTCGGGGCCAACCGTAGAAGCCGTTCTCCCACGACTGCGCAGAGAGGTCTTCATCCTGGACCAGAGCCTGAGAGTTCATTCTGCCACGACGAACCCCAGCGGATTCAGGCTGAATTTCCTTCATCAAAGTTCTCCCTCTGCCAGTCCTCTTCCAAGATCAAGAAACAGAACCTCGTTTGGCTGCCGGAAGAAGGAGTTACGAATTTTCTCTCCCAAGCTCTCCAGTTCTGTCTCCTGCTGCCTACTCCAACCAGTGCCCACTCTTCAGGTTACACCGACCGCCCTCGACCTCTGAATGCAGACCCGTTGCCTCCAGCTGAAAGCTACTCCAACCACGAAGACAATGCAGCTGGATTCGTGCTGATCGGAGCTCGGGAGGGCGCACAGTGACCTCTGCAGTTTGCTCTTCTAGTCCAGACTGAACCTGTGGCCAGACAGAGGAGTCTCCTTCCTGTTGCTGGTGCGGCCACCTCTAACCCTCTGAGCATCCCCAAAAATTCTGGAGTCTTCCCTCTCAAGTCAGGAAGCTTTAGAAGGTGATTGCACTCAATTTGGAGTCCGTACGAGTCCGAGGCAGCCGGCACAGCGACTTCCTGTCCAGAATTCAGACTGCAGCTGCAAGTTCCCTAATCTCCCATTTCTCTTCACTTCGGTCCGATATCCCCACCCCGCTTGGCCGGCTGAAGGCCCCACCCTGCGCGGTGGTAGTGTTTGAATGTAAAACCTTAACCCCTACCCCAAGATCCCCCCCTCCTGCGTGAGGTGTAGTTTTGTAATTGGTTTGGGCAGGTCAAGCGACACCGCCGCGGCGTGTGGGGAGCCACCGCCTCCCCGCTCGCCCTCGTCTCCGATCGGGACCAGTTTCTTCAAACCGGTCGAGTAAGTGCCTCTTCCTTGCTCAATTAGTGTTGCTCTTTCAATACTTGATTCATGCGCCGCTGCATTTGTGAGGAGCGCCCGATCCTCAAGTCCACGACTTAAGAGTGATCGCCGTGGGATAGTGTGAACCGGTGCCCTTGTGCACTTTGTCGGCCCCAATTGAATTGGGCATCCACCCTTGGGGAGTCGATCCTTGGCCTTGCTGGCCCTCTACCAGCAAGGGCCCATTCCCATAATTCACTCTTGGCATCGCCAAGTCACTCCGGGTATAGAGTGCGACGGGAGAGCGGTGGCCCATTAAGGCCCATTTGAATGCTTAATTGTGCTTGTTTGCCTAAGTCCAAGGTCGTGTCACATCACTTATGCAAAACAGAACAAATACAAACACTAATTCTATCGAACAGTAACATGCAGATGAAATGGTGAATGAAAACTAGAACAATCAGGAACACTAACTCAGGAACAGTGACAATGCAGACATACGATAGAAAAGAATCACTCACAACGGCGAACAAGATAGCATCCTCATAGGAATGGGCATCTTGCGCACTGGGCGCCCATTCAAAATGGGCGTCCAGAAGAATATACACAAATATATATATATAAAGTAGGGAATGGGCGTCCAGATGTCTGGATGCAAATTTTTTTTAATTTTTTTTAAAAAAATAAACGGCCGGAGGTTTAATAGAATGGAGAGAAACCAAATGGAAATCAAGGAACACTCACAACTCCCGGCAATCAACAGGATAAAAGATGGGGCTGGGGAATGGGCGTCTACTGGAGTGGGCGCTCATTCAGTGGGCGCCCACAGCACTGGACGCTATTATTTTTTTATTTTTTATTTTTTTAACAGGTTAACAGAAGTGAAATCTTAAATAAAATTTATCAAATTGATCAATCACGTTGGTACATGTACACGTGGTGTACAAAATGATAAAAAGAGTGCTACGTGGAGTACTAATGGAGTTGCACCGTGGGTGCAAAAGGAAGATGGCACACGTGGGTGCCAAAGGAGGGGGTAACCAAAAAAAATACAAGGAAGTCCCACCGTAATCGCCAATTTGTAGATCCTATTAAAATTCACTTAAAAAGAAATAAAAATAAACATAAGTTAAGAAGAATGCAGGAAAATCCACATAAAAAGAAATAAAAATAAACATAAGCTAAGACTTTCAGCGACGATTCCTATTTTCTGTAACATTTTATTTCTTGAGAATTTCATGTCTGGATTTCCTTCTTTTTTCTGATTTTCTGATTTTCTGATTTTTTTTCTTTTTTTCGATAAAATAAAAAAAAATTAGTATACAAATATACACATCAAACACAAGAATTTTTAACTATAAAAAATCATTTTCCTCCCCGGCAACAGCGTCAAAAATTGATGTGCACTAATACTCGTCGTTAAAAGCCGTGCCACAATTTTAAAAATAACCGTACTCACTCATTAAAAAGATTTAAAATTCAAGTAGAGTGGCAAGAACGGGTCGATCCCACGGAGAAGAAAAGTTCTTATTTAAACAAGTTGGAAAATCTTTATGTTTGAAAAATCTGAATTTGGAGTGAGTTTATACTAAAGGAAAATAAAATTCCATGGAAATAAACCTATCTAAAGAATTTGAGAGGGTTGAGAGTATAGAAATTGGAAAGAGATAGAGAGAGAAAATTAGAAAGACACAATTACAAAAGATGAATTTTTATTGCTAAGAGATGAAAGTACAATGTTTGTAAAAAATAAAAAGTACAACTAATGACAAATTAAAAGTAACAAGAGAAGAAATAGATCCAAGATGATGAAAGGATGACACCGCCCAATCGTCGTGCCGAGCCTTTAAATAGGTCACCCCACCGTGGAGATGAACGTCGTGAGAGGTGATGGCGGGAAAACGTACGTCGTTAATATGTCCCACTACCAAATTTAAATATCCGGCCCACAAATTAAATAGAATTGTTAAGTGATGAGATCGAGTCGAATCCACATAGAGTTTTAGATTTGAGAGTTGAAGACTTTGAGTTTCTAAGATTGAAAACCATGAAAGTTGGGTTGAAAACTTGAGTTTTGAAATTGAGAAATTAAAATTAAACAAAGTGAAGGAATGATGAAAATTCGGGCTTAAAAATTAATGAGACAAGTGAAAGTAAAATGACAGAATTAACTCGATCACCGAACTTTGAACCAGAAAAATAAACAGAAACAGGTGAACACACGAAATGAACAAGAAAAATAATTCCACTTAATTTAAATGACAAGATTAAATTGTGAACACAAGAAATTTAAAAGAACAATAACAGTGAAATAAATTGTAACCTGAAGGGATCTCCTGTCCCTCTTCCCTTGCTTCTTCGTAAACACTAAAATAATAATTGAATAAAACTCTCACAACAATAAAGAACACAAAATACGTTATGAAGACAACTCCCGAATTCCATTCCCAACCCCTCCTTTTATAGACCCTCTATCTCTCTTTTCTAATTTCTCTACTGTGTGAAGCCACTGGCTGCATTCACCCAAGTGCGTCACGATCGCCCATGTCGACGCTCGTGCGAAAGCGGCTTAGCCGCGTGAAGATGCGTTTGAAGAGGCGCTCACGAGCCCGCTCTGCTGCCGACGTGCCAAAGTGAAGGCATGTGTTGCGTGGTGTGCCTTCCTGCATGCATGGTCGACCGTGTGAAGCCTCCAGATTGACCATGCGCCTGACTGCCTTGGCCCGCCTGTGCCAAAGCGGTTGTTGCCGCTGTGCCAGTGTGAAGGGGCCGCTGCCCCTCTCGCTCAAGCCTCTTTGCAACGCATTCACCCGCGTTTGAGCCAGTCGACGTCGCCACATGCTACATGCCACATGCGTTGACCGCACCTATGTGCGTGGTGCACCCACCACGTTGAAGCCTCCACGTGGCCATGCATTCCAACCTGACCAACCATGGGACCTTGGCATGCTGTTCTCTTACATGAAGGCCATATTGCATGCACGCTATATTGCATACTATATTGCATGCTATAGTATATACCATGCCAAGTATATATGAGGGTGACGTCCAAGGTTGGGCCATACTTAAGCGTGTATATATTTTGATGAATAGATTATATATATATGATTATATATATATATATATATATTTATATATGATGTATAGATTATATAAATATATATATAAATATATATATTATATAAGATATGTTATATATATAGATATTAAGAATATATATATTATGAATATGAATATATATATCTATATATAGGTATATATATATTAAGAATACATTAAATGAATATATATATATATTATATATAAGTGAGTATATAGTATATGAGTCTATATCATAATATTTATATAGAGATGTTAATTTTTTATTTATTTATATTTCTTTTTCTTTTCATGCTTCATGATATTTGTCCCATTCTTGCGCAGGCTTCTTGCCGAGTGCCTGTAAAATAATATATTTATTGCTTAAATCATAATTAATTTCATCAACTAAACATTTTGATCGAAAATTGATATTAAGTGTGATAAGTTCATAATTATTAATATTAAAGTTCATAAAAAGTGTGTATATCATAAATTAACTCATATAAATGCACACTTATCAAGAGGACCGATGAAGAGAATCTTAGCCTTGAGATGTGAGATGAATAGAGGAGGGGAAGATAGAAGAAGAGAAGAAGATTTTAAAAAATAGTAAAATAGAAATAAAAATAGAGCAAGAGAAAATTAAATTATCTTTAAATCTAATAAGAATTAGAAGATGTGGAAGAAGAGAAAGTTGAAGATCAGAGGTAGAGGAAGAAGTTTGATGAAGAGTGCATGATGAGAAAACGTGAGGAAGAAGGTGAACATTGAGGAAGAATAGAGAGATGAATAGTAAAAAATGTGAAAACCTGAGCTTTGAAGATTGAAGTATAACTTAAAACTAAGCAGAAGTAGCTAGAGAGATAGAATAAGAAGTTGGATATCTTTAAAAATCGAATAAGTTTGATGAAGAGAGTAAGATGAAAAGAGGAGCATAAGAGGGAGAAAAGAGGGAAAGAACAGAGACGTGTGCGGATGAACAGAAAAATGGAAAAGATAGAGCTTTGAAAAATTATAAATAGTATAAAAACTAGAGAGAATTAGAAGAAGAGGAAGAATAAGAAAATATAGAGCACTTAAAAATAAAGAAGTTTGCTAAAGACAGTAAATCGAAATGAAGAATAGAAAGAGGAGAAAAAGGGCGAAGATCTCTGCCATGGTCACTTTAGGGCGGGTTTTATAGTGTGCAGGGGCTTTCCAATCGATGTGGTCTTCACAATAAGCTTCGAACTTAGATTGCCACCATAGATGGAGTCCTCCTTGCGTGAAATATGGAAAGATAGCCTTGCTTTGTTTGGGATAACACAAATCATGGAAAGATAACTTCATTTGAGCTCGTAGAGTTCTAGTTGGATTCAAAATGTAAATGGCGACTAGTGTAGGGTCGCTTATTCATGAATGGGTGTCTTTCCATTCGGGTGCACATTCCTTATTTCTTTATTTTAATATTTTCTTCGTTTCTTGCCAAGAGGAATGAGCGACTTTATGAACGGTCGCAAATTCTAATTGGTGCCCAATCTCCGGTTGCATAATCTTTATTTCCTTATTTTATCATTTTTCTTGCTTTTCGTACAAAAGGATTGAGCGCCCACGTAAGCGGTCACTTATTCTTCTTTCTTTTCCAGCTCTTTTCCTTTCTATTTTCATACAATGAATGGGCGGCTTCTTGAAGGGTCGCAGTTTCTTGAAATGGCACCCTCTCAAAACGGCGTTCATTAATTGGCGTCTGGAGCTTGGTCGCACATTCCTGAAATTTAAGAAAGTTAAAAATAATCAATGTTCTTCATCCAAAACAATAGTTATGCAATTCCTTGATTACATCTCGCATTGCCATTTTGACTCGAAATGATGATAAAATCATGCAAACTCAAATTAGTGGTGAGAATGAGATTTAGGTGATATTAATGCACAACTATGCTTATTAAATGCTCAAAGATGATAAATGTGATACAAATTATGATATGAAATATGACACTTATCAAAGCTCGAAACAAAAGTTCATGGATATTTTTGCATATCATTCACACTTTTGCATACACTAGCATCTACATGTTGCATATTCTGACTCATGTGTGCTTGCTTGTCATCTTGCATGAGTATATTGTTAAATCTCTACATGCTTGGTTGTACATAGCTTACAAAGCATTTTCTTGAAAGTTTCTAAGGCCTTACACTCCTTGGTAAATAAATACTACACTGATTCAATCTAGGTGTGTTACATGGCATACACTAAGGGGTAGAAATCTAATATGATGAGTGCATATACTCAGGGGGAGAAATCTCATGTCTCTTGCGTAATTCACAGTCTATACTTGAAACAAAACCCCCACACATTGAGTAACCTGTGTATAATGTCTTTTAACCATAAAGATTTTGGAAATTCTTTCTAGCACTTACATGATTCTAGAAGCTCTACATGATCATTAGGAGTAATCAGGAGGAAAAAGCTGTCTGTCCCTACAAAAGTTGAAAAAGTGGAAAGTGGATCCTAGTAACCAGGAATCCCCACTGAAACAAATGAGAAAACTTGTGTCAAATGGTGAAATAAAATTCTACAAGAAAAAT
Source organism: Amorphophallus konjac (assembly GCA_022559845.1). Lineage (NCBI taxonomy): Eukaryota > Viridiplantae > Streptophyta > Magnoliopsida > Alismatales > Araceae > Amorphophallus > Amorphophallus konjac. Next base: position 116,082,692 of record CM040125.1, on the reverse strand, counting down.
ACAATGAGTGACAGATCCTAGTAACCGGGAATCCCCATTAAGACAAATGAGGAGACTCGCGTCAAACGGTGATGTCCTTTTTGAAAATAAAAAAAAAGAAGGGGTTGTGTGAAGCTACCAATAGTCGAGGATCTAAAATAACATTATAGAGTGAAAAGATATTGGTTAGTGTTATTTACAAATTCGATGTATCTTTATGTTTGAGATTCATTGCACACTCTTGAGCATATGCACTTCATTTTTTTATATAAACTAAGTCATCTAACATTGAAGAAGGGAGAGTGCACCCCCATTCTAGAGGAAGGGAATGTTCCCACTCCACCTATCCATTATTAGATGCTTTATTTTATTGCTATATCATGTGTGTACATGTACAAGGGAGGGCAAGCCTATGAAGAAACAATGTTAAAAGAAAAGAGACTATACACGCCTTCCACGAAAATTAGGAAATCCATTGGCATCAGCAATGGCATATCCTTTGGCTATCAATGGTAACTCTCCAATTGATGTAAACTCCAGGTTGCGGCCCATGCAAACTACATAATTGGCTAAAGCATCAGCACATTGATTTGCTTCTCTGTAAGAGTGGAAGATGGGATAGTTGCAAATAGAGAAGTAGTGTTTCAAACTTTTCCACCAAGGAAGAAGGGACCATGGAGGATCGCTAATTTCTCTGCAGCAATTTTATAAGGACCATTGAATCAGTGAAAATGACTGATATATGAATGCCATATGAATGAGCTAGACGGAGGCCATCTAATAAAGCTGGACCTTCAGCCACCATGTTTGAGCCAATTCCATAGTAATATGAAAATACCAGTTTGAAATGACCATAGGGATTCCTGAAATAGCCACCGCCTCCTGCAGGGCCAGGGTTTCCTTTGCTTGCCCCATCCACATTGAGTGAAAAATTAGAAGTAGGAGATTTCCACCAAACCACAAAATATTCAATGTGACTACATTTGATAGTTATACCAAAGTCTTTTGCTAGTTTCAAATAGTCAGGATTGGCCCCATGAGCAAATCTGATTTGATTTGTAATTTGAATAATTTCTGCAAGGATCATATCCGAAATCATTATCATATTTGATTTTTTGTTTTCAAACCTTGCACGGCATCTGAATTTCCAGATTTCCAAGATAATCATAAGAGATACAATGAGTGAAATAAAGCCTCTAGGGGTATGCATATTAGCTTCAGTGATCACTGCTTTCAGCTTGCATCTGATAGAAGATATTTCAAGGCATAATGTGGGGAGCAGAGGGGTGAAATAACTCTAGAGAAACTTGGCCAAATCACTGTTAACAAATAAATGATCAGCATCCTCAATGTCATGAGAGGAAAAACAGCAGACACAGTAGGAAGCTAAATTCACTCCACTTGTTTGAACTTGGCTATCAATAGGGACAGCATATTTCAACAACTTCCAACAAAACAAGGATGCCCTCGGGGGGAATTTATGGTTCCAAAGTTTACGGATCTTAAACCTAGAATCAATCAAATGTGTTTGCTCTTTTATAAAACTGTAAGTGGATTTAATGTTGAACTTGCCGGAGTTGGTGAAAGACCAAACCGGTATATCATTTCCATCTTGTAGGACAAAGTTCTGAATTTCTTTTTGCAACTGTTGATCTCTTAAGTGTTGCCAAACTGAATGCTGCTGATTTGTTATGGCCATTTGGACAGAACAATCATCAATCAAAGGATGGATCTGTGTAGACAAAGCATCAGCCAGAATTTTCCCTTTGAACCAATTGTCTTTTAGAAAGTTAGTATGAGCTCCATCTTGCACAATCATCCGAAGACCTGTTATCAATATAGACTGAGCTTTTTTGAAATCAGAGGATTTAATTCCAGCAGGGAATGAATGTTTCAGTTTTGGGCATATATTGTGAATTTGTCTATATACATGGTAATACAAACTCTTTGTACAAGCACAATCCTCTTAGTTATGGCACATGCAATATTTTTGATTTTTGAATCAATTGTACTTTTCTTATCTCACTCCCTAAGTGAGATCTACCTTATCTATATGTGTATTTGCATGTCTATAAAGATTGCTTGCATGCTTGCTTCCTATCAATTGCATTCAACCCCCCCTCTCAAGGTTTGTTTTTGTCAATGATAAAGGGGGAGAGGTAGTGTTTATGTGTAGATGTGCATTTAACACTCAGTGAAAAAGTATTGAATGTTCATTCAATTCTGTCATATGCATAGCATTTTGCATGTTCCAGGTGCATAGTCTTTGCATTTAAACCTGGCATCTTGAAGTTTGCAAGTCTGATTTTGTTCTTCTGGTTTACATGTCGTATGGTTTTGCTCCCATCATGAATTCCCCATAATGATCCCCATTTTTGATATCTCAAAGGGGGAGAGAGCAATAATGCATAACATTATATCATCATCAAAATGGGAGAGATTGTTGAGTGTTTGATTGTGATAATTACAAAATGTTTCTTTACTATTTGTCAAAAGATTTGTTAGTGAAGAATTGTTGTGGCTTCCAAGTTCATGTGCTTGAGCATTGTTGTTTTCTTGCTATGGTGTATGGAATTGCCCTATGCTTGTGGAGTTTCAGATGTTTAACGGCTTTGGAATGACAACTTGAATATGAGCTTCATCATGATATCAGTATACTTCGTTGAGCTTCATTTGATATGAGTGAAAGAGTTTCTAGAAGATGGATTGTGTGAAAATAGCTTGATTGGGTTTTCATGGTAGCATGATAACTTCATATCTTTGGTTTTGTCAATATAAGTTGGTATGCATGGCTTAGTTGAAATGTTAAATTGATAGACTTGTAATTGTACAAGCCTTTCATATCTTGAATTCTAATCCCACCCTTGAGATCATGACATTTGGGAATGATTGTGTTCTAGTTTGAACTAAATGTTGAATTGTGCTTTTTCACTCAAGAAATGCTAGTTATAAAAGAGAGAGCTATTTGAATTTCAAATCCATACTAATTTAGTTTTTCTATAGTTTTGCAGGTTCAAACCATCAAAATAATTCGTCCGGAATCAAGGGACTTTGGTCACATTAATACCATTGGGTTTTCATGGCTTAAAGGGTCTAGTTTCTCACTTTTCATAACCCTCAGTAGAGGGGTCGACCCCCCCTGTGACCTGTTCTGTCTGCACTGTAGATAGAACAACCTGTTAAAGGGGTCGACCCCAGGGGTCGACCACCTTCAACCAGACTTCTGTCTAGGCTATTTTTTTAGCAGAAACTGAGGGGGTCGACCCCAGGGGTCGACCCACTCCGCCATGGGAATTTCAAAAGTCTTTTAAACCCATTCTTTTGACCTTGAAACTTTACCATTTTACCCCCAAAAGGTTTCTAGACTTATAGGGGTGTTTCTAACATGCTTTAGGAGGGTTTTATGAGTCTTTTGTTCACTCCTTGTTATATATATATGTGAAATCCGAATTTGTGGAATATAACCCTAATGTGCTTATGTTCTATCTTGTAGATGAAGAAAAAGGGAAAAAGCAACGAAGAAGCTCTTGGCAAGGGGATATCATCTACATCTATGCATCTTTGAAGCTCGTGATAGAAGAAAAAGATGAGCGGATCGAGGAGAGGAACAAGATGATGCCGACTTCGTGATCATTCATCTACGAACATAGAAGAGCCGGATCATTTTGAGAAGGGAGAGCTTTACATTTCATATATATTCTTTGGTTCGGTCTTTAGAAGTTGTTTTGGGCTTATTGTATCCATTTTTGAACACTTCATCCATTTCTGAAAGAATATCTTGTGTGGGTGTTCAGAGATTTGACCTCCGAGTGTTTGTGTTGACGCGTGTGACTCATTCTATGCGGAGGAACTCCGCGTGTGTGTTTGGAGATTTATCCCCGTGTGTGGTTGGGAGTGTTCTCCCGTGTGTGTGTGCAGGCGTCGCCCTGCGTGTGTGTTGGAGCGTCGCTTCGTGTGTGCTGTCTTGTAAGGGTATTTGCAAGATAGTGGAATCCTCACCAATTTGGTGAGGGGTGGACGTAAGCGCACAAAGGTGTGTGGCCAAACCACCTAAAAATCTCTGTGCCTCATGGTTTGCTTGTGGTTTGCAATTCCTCTATTATTGTTCTTCGCTATTTATGGTTTTGGCACAGCGTTTTATACACACACATACTCACATGATTAATAATCACACGCGAGTGAGCTGTGAGAGCGTAATCCAATTTGCTACATCTTGTTCGTTGTTCATCTAGGCGCATAAGGATTAATTGACTATCTATGTACTATTTATCAAAGTTGATCGAAATAGTTTGGAATTAATTTTATAGAGGGCCAATCAATTCACCCCCCCTATTGATTGCTGTTGCCACAGACCCAACAGATTCCCCTTTGAGTCTGGACGCCTTTAATAGCCCCAGAGAGCATGAAGCTCCCGAGGACTTCCTCAGAGGTTGCCTTTCTCGGCATGGGCATGATCTTTATCTTGCTACCTTTCTTGAATCTTCTCAAGCCGAGCAGGAGCTCTGCCTCCTCGAGAAGAATAGTCATCTCGAAGGTTGGGAAGAGGAAGGTGTGAGTTTGAAGGTGCCAAACATCTATCAAGGCACCCATGGCCGCCCAATCCATGTGAAACTTGTTGTAATGCTTGGCATGGATCACAAGCCCTTAGAGGTGCCATTTCGAAGTAACAGCCCTCATGCTGATGGTGATGTTGGAGGTGAGCTTTGAAAGCCACGACAGCTTGGAAAATTTCGTCGGGCCCGGAAAGAGAGGATATGGCTAAGGGAGAAGAATGAAGAAGTAAGGAAGAATTCATATACAGGAAAAGAAAGAAGGCGTTGGCTCACCTTCTGAGATTGGATTCTCTCGCTCAGATGACCCTCGATGTCGGTGAGCCTCTTGGATTCGTTGCTAAACCTGCTCCTCTTTGCGGGACGGGAAGACTCACCCTCCATCTGAAGATGCCAAAATCTCCCCCTTTTCCCTTCTTAGCTCCCTCAAACCAATCTACGATACTCCTTGCTAAGCCAAGTAGGTGGGATATTTAAAGAAGGGAAGGAGTAAAAGACAACATAAAGCATTAAATGAGGAGTTGCCACTATGGACTTTGACACGTGAATCCTGCCTTGTATGTTGTGTTTTCTCCTTCTTTTGTAAATCATTGTGGTTGATTGATGTTCTGTACAATCAGGTGCAATTTTACTTCTTATGAAATAATTCTACTTTATTATGCTAACTATTGAGTTGCATTCAAAAAAATAAAACAAAACAAAATAAAACAAAGCGGGGCGCCACTATCCCACCATCAGTCACCACGGTGATTGGTCTCACCATGTCATGCATCTTACTATATATTGTCTACACTATTAGAGCATGTCAAGGACCATACGGCCTGAACGAATCTAGAATTTGAGTTCCCCTTCAACAAAAACATTGATGATTTCAGAGGAATTTGGGTCGTACGGATAGGCCGTTAAGTTGTGATAGCTTGGGGACGATGGTTCCATTCAGTGAAATGGTGCGTGAATAAACGGACTCCTACTCAGTACCGGCTCACGGGATTGGTATCCTGACCTAGTCTTAATAATTTAACAATATTATCCTTGACTATCTTCTATTTTAGTTTGTTTTTAATTTTTCTTTTAAACCCAACATGCATTCATGTAGGACCTTATTATCATTGTGGAAGATCATGCACTTAATTTGATTGTGAGAGTCACTATGTTTAACTTCAAAATATGAGATATTCCATTTCGAGTTGAGTACTCAGTGTCCTCGAGACTACCTTGAGATGTTTGTATGGAAGAGACCCTTGTTTGGATTTATCATCAACTATTCCTTTTCCTTTACACCATTGGACCCACCTTGGTCGTAGCACTTCCACATTGGCTGGTAACCGCTCCCCAATGGTGAAACCTTCAGGTTCATAACCCCAGGTACTTCTACGCACAGAAGTTGGTCCCTTTTCCGAGTCGTGCCTGAGCGCACATTATTTCCTTCCTTTATTTGTTTCTCATCCAAACAATTATTGATTTCAGAAAACCTTCTTCGAAATTAATTCGTTGAAACTCTAGAAAGATTCTAAACCGTGTAATGTAGAGAGAGTGTCTCATCACACCTTGACATCTACTTTTCAGTCCACTCCCACTTCGTTTCAATGCTCTTCGTTCCATTTCCACTATGTGTCACTCCCCTACAAAGTAGATGCCAAGGCGGGGCAGCTATAGACACGCCACTTTTCATATTACCATGAGTAAATCTCACATTACACCATGGCTCCCCAAAGTGGCTCGCACATTTGAATTATTTAGGTGATTTCCTATTTTTTTGATATTTTCTCCCATTTTTAGAAATTTTTCAGAAAAGTCTTAAACGCGGCGGCCTAGGGTGACGCCTTCTTTTAAAGGTGTCACCCACCCAAGATGCCTTCTTAAAGCCCATGTCCGACACACCGTTAGCACTCATAAATTCAAAATAAAAAATGTCTTGCTGACTAGACGCCGCTTTAAAGAGACAAGAAAACCACTCGTCTTCAATTTGTCGATACCTTTTGCCTCCAAATGTATGGACGAATATTGATGCGTCCGGGACCCTGGGCGCGTTTAAAGAATGCGTCCAGGTTAGGGGACACGTCTATTTACATAAAATCATTTTTTAAGTGGTGGACGCGTCAGGTCAGCGGGATGCGTTCACATGAAGGCGTCCCCGACCCTGGACGTGTCCTTCACAAGTTTGCCTATAAATAGAAGACCCCCTCCCACGAAACCAAGGGGCTTCCAAACCTGAAGGAGAAGGGAAAACTCTACCAAATCTGCGTCTGAGCCCATGAGTTCCCGAGGGAAGGTTCTACCCGATTCCCGAGTGCTCGAGAGAAGGTTGTTCCATCCCACCTTACGCTCACACCGTTGAAGCTCTCCTCGAAGCCCGCCATCGGCATTCCAATAAGCTTTTGTTTTCCCTCTATTCCTCTTCATTTTCATTCTATTAGTCGCATGCATCGTTCATCATTTTCGTTCGTACTACGCTTCTCTCTTTGAGAAGGCTCTGTTGGTACATTTCTTCACAATTGTCTCACTCATCATCTCATTTTCCCCCATTTGTGTCCAAAAAGGGGTTTTAAACAACACCAACCAGGTGTGTGTTTGTTCATGATTTCAACATTTTTATCACAAGGGACTGATACTATGCTACTTTTATTCTGATCCATTTGGTGTTTGTTTCATCTTTCTTGCAAGGGTAACCCGAAGGAAATCCATCTTCATCGGCCGACCGAAAGAAGAGGAAGAAGGAACCCACATGATCTCCCGCGCCTGAGACGTAACGTGATCACTTCTGTTTTCATTTTGGGGTCCTTGACCCCTGGCGATCACTCAACCACACACACGCCCTCATGCATGTCTTTCTTTATTTCATTTATGCAATCCCCCTTCCCTTTACTTTATTTATGTCATCCCCCTCCCCATTTCAATTCCAGTTCAATCCAGCGGAGGGTAACTGATAGGGTGCTAGGCCCGGATACAGAGGGGGGTGAATGTATCCCTCTACCAATAATGCCCAAATTATAACCTGGATGCTAGACACAGTCCCAGAATAAAACTAATTCAATTGAACTTATGAACAAACACATGGAGCGCTCCTAAGCAATCATCTAGCGGAAGCAAAGCAAGGCAATCAAACCACTGCACAGATAAGTTTTTAGGTGGTTCGGTCCACAGACCTACGTCCACCCCTCACTCCCAACCGGAGTGAGGCTTCCACTAGCACAAGCTAGAAACCGCAGACTCAATCTACAACAGGTGCTGCCAAACAGCTTGACCAGGGGAACAACCTCCCCTCTTCCTCCAGACCGGAGGGACACCCCAAGTGACTCTCGGCCACTTGAAACCAGAGACTAGGTCTCTCTTCCTCCAGACCAGGAGGGAACCCACCAGTGACTCCCCGTCACCAGCAAACCAGAGGTCACAGACCTCTCTTCCTCCAGACCAGGAGGGAACCACTGATGACACACAGTCACCAGTGAACTGGAGATCAGATCTCCCTTCCCCTGAGTCCACAGGAGGAACCTGACCTCACTACTGAGTATCGGAAGAACAAAAGTAATCAGAGTAACAAAAGGAAAAATAAGAAATGAAAATAACACAGCAAACAGAAAGCTGGAAACTCAAATGCCTAATGTGGCTCTCAACAGAGCTGACTGGCCTGGATCTGATCCACGGTTCAGTAGGAACTTCTTCTGCTACTTCTCTTCTTCTTCTTCTCAACTCACGCTCTCTCTTTCTCTTCTATGCTCTCCTTTTCTCTCTCACTGTCTTTCTCTTTCTCGATCTCTCTTCTGCTCTCTCTATTCTTCTGCTCATGCTCACTCTTCTTCTTTCTTCTTCTTCTTCTGCTCTCTGCTGCTCTCTTCTTCTATCACTCTCTGCTGCTCTCTTTTTCTTCTTGCTAGATCGTGCAGACACTCTTTCTTTTATCAGCACTTGATCAGTCTTCTTCTGAGGAAGAAGTCTTCTATATATAGCAGCAGCTCAGGGCGTGTGTCTTGCACATCTCCCGCCCAATTGACTATGCCACGTGTCAGCATCTCAGCTCCTTGGATCACGTGCCAGGTGCCAACCTCGGATCACGTGCCCAAACACCTACAAGATTAATGAAGAGTTCAGTCGATGAACAATATCAGCTGAAGACAGTGTACAGACTTTATTCAGTAGGCAAGACAATGGATGTATAGAGTTAGTCGTGTGAAGGAGGACGAGTGTATAGACTTGATAACACATGCTGTAGAATGCATATGATGCAGTGTATAGACTTGATGGAAGCAATGCATGCACAATGATGCAATGTTCAGACTTTGCTGAAGACTGCCAGTCGATGTATAGACTTGGCTGAAGCCAACGCTGAAGCAATGTTCAGACTTTGCTGTAGGCTGCCAGTCGATGTTTAGACTTGCTGCGTGCAGGCTGGCAGAGGATGTATATACTTGCTGTGCAGGCTGTCTGACCATGTATGGACTTTGCTGAAGGTAATGCATGAGGCAATGTTCAGACTTTGTGTATGCAATGCAGTGGCGTATACACACTTTGTGAGTGTGAAGCTATGCATGTATAGACTTCACATATGCAGTCATTATACCATGTATAGACTTAGTGTTCACGTGAGAAAACGATGTATGGAGTTTATGTATGCAGCAATAAGAATGTGCATACTTTATTGCGTGCATGACAGACAATGTCTAGACTTGCTATAATGCGTGCAGCTAAAGGAGCAAACAGATGTATAGACTTTAAGTAAAGATGTATGAGCAATGTATAGACTATGCATATGCACACTAGCGAGTGTATAGACTTGGCTACGGCATCAAAGTATGCACAACGTCAATGACACCTTCTTCTTAGGCGTTTGATTCAAAAGTGACGCCACTTTGGGTGGGCGTCAAATTCCAGACACAATGGAATGTATAGACTTCCTTCGGCACAATGCAACATAACGATGTACAGACTTTGGCTTGAAGAATGCACAATGCACATACGGATGTACAGACTTGAACGTAGGTAAAGATACCAATGTTCAGACTTGTGCAATGTATGGACTTAGTGTGTGCGAGCATTGCTGCAGGCAGTGTACAGACTTGATGATGTGCAATGCATGAACAGCCGATGCAATGTACAGACTTGGTCTCTTGCAATGCAGCGATGTATAAACTTTGCTATGCGTGCATGCTCACGATGTGTATACTTGTTGAAATGCAAGGCAACGCAGACAATGGCTGTATAGACTTGGATATGTATGCAGGGCGAGGCAGGGCAGACCCTGTACAGACTTTCAAACATAAAGAGGCACACGGAGTGTACAGACTTGGTCTGCGACAACAGGCTGTACAGACTTGCACTCTTGCAATTCAGCAATGTACAGACTTAGTGGCTTGCATACTGTGCGATGTATAGACTTCACATTATGCATCCAGACGAATGTACAGACTTAAGTTATGCAACTGAAGGCTGTACATACTTGCTATGAAAGTGAGATGCAACGTGAGACGCTTGAATGTACAGACTTGCTGATTGTGTTAAGACACAGCATGAGACGCTGAGTGTACAGACTTGTTATCTGAAGTGTGTACAGGCTTTACTGAAGAGTGTTTAGACTTAGCCTACTACATTTTGTAGACTATGTAACGTGCAGACAAGACACTGTATGGACTTGAGAGCGACCAGAACAATATACAGACTTTGACATGATGCAGAAGATGCATGAAATGCATTGGCTGTACAGACTCGATCGATTAACAGTAGCTGAGTGTATAGACTTCAGCTATCAAGCTTCAGGCAAGCTGTCTAAGGATGTATAGACTGTGCAGAGAGAGTGATACACTGGCTGTGCAGACAACATCCGTTGTACAGACTTAACCTGACTGTGCAGACAACACCCGTTGTACAGACTTAACCTGAGTAGATATGAAATGCATGAGTCTAAGTCTAGACATTCATAGAAATAAGGTTATGAAATGCAGACATTCATTGACTTATGGCAGTTATGAAATGCACCAATGCACACAGCCTGTTCGATGTAATGATACTCAAATAAGATGTTCATTGAAACATTCACATATGCAACACAAACAGATTTATCTACAGACACAACAGATGATGACTTATAGTGTTTGCTATCATCAAAATCACAGGGACACAACAGTAACTTCTCACGGCAGTTTCATTCATGTCATTTCTATTTCTGTCATTTCCATTCCAGTTCAATCCCGCAGAGAATAACTTCTCACGGTGGTTTCATTCACGTCATTTATATTTCTGTCATTTCAATTTCAGTTCAATCCCACAGAGAGTAACTTCTCGCGGCGGTTTCATTCACGTCATTTCTATTTCTATCATTTCCATTCGAGTTCAATCCCACGAAGAATAACTTCTCGCGGTGGTTTCATTCACGTCATTTCTATTTCTGTCATTTCAATCCCAGTTCAATCCCGCGGAGAGTAACTTCTCGCGGTGGTTTCATTCACGTCATTTCTATTTCTATCATTTCAATTCCAATTCAATCCCGCGGAGAGTAACTTCTCACGGCGTTTTCATTCACGTCATTTCCATTTTTGTCATTTCCATTCTAGTTCAATCCCACAGAGAGTAACATCTCGTAGTGGTTTCATTCACGTCATTTCTATTTCTGTCATCTTAATTCCAGTTCGATCTCGCAAAGTGTAACTTCTCGCGGCGGTTTTATTCACGCCATTTCAATTTCTGTTATTTCCATTCCTGTCAAACCCATGGAGAGTAACATCCCGCTGCAGTTTCGTGCTCCACCATTTCCATTCCGTGTGATTTCCCACTTCAACCCCGCGTAAAGATAACTCTCTTCGGGGGCCTATTTCAGCGTTTTCCTTAACCGTGCGTTTCTCCTGTCTGCCTCCTTCTTCACATGACGTCGTTCACATCACCGAGCTCACTCGATCAAGACAGATGGAATAAGCGATTAAACACACAACCACAAGGGAAACCACAAGACATAAGGATTTTAAGGTGGTTCAGGACCACGACGGGCTCCCTACGTCCACCCCTCACCAAACCGGTGAGGCTTCACTTGTTGGAAAACCGGCACAGGGATAAATCCCCAACACGGAGCCAAGCTCCAACACACACGCAGGATGACACCTGCACACACACGAGGACATGCCCGTACACACACAGGTAGAACCCCAAACACATACGGAAATGAAGTCTCCAACATGATCCGACGACCGGATCAACAACACACACATGCTGTAATAGTCGCAGCACAAAACACACACGACCGTATGTAAACGCTCACACACACACAAAATATCTTTTTAGAAATGAACATAGTGTGCATAGATAGATACAATAAGCCCAAAGCATGTTCTAAAGACTGAACCAAATAAAATCTATCAAGAGTAAATCTCCCCCTTATAGGAATGTTCAGGTTCTTATTGACTCGCAGTCGGATGGTGGAGATTTCAGCGTCCTCTCGATGCTATCTTCAATCCGCTCCTTTATCTCTTCTACCACGAGCTCTAGAAATCCCTTGATGTAGGTGAAATACTCTGCTCTTGAGCTCTTTCTTCCTTTCTCCCCTTTCTTCTCCTGCAAGATAGAAACATATTAGCACAGAGGGTTCTCTCTTACAAATTCGTAGCTCATGTGTATGTATATATAAGAGAGTGCATAAGGCCAAGAAACCCTTTCTAGAACCCTCCAAAATGACCCTAATATGTCTATCAAGAACCCAGGGGCAAATGGGTAAAAGATAGAACCCAAATGGATCAGGTTAGATGGGTTTTGAGTGAGATTCGCCAAGCCTGATCCGGAGCGCCCTCCAAAGTCGGTCGACTGACCCCAGTACTTCAGTCGACCGATCTAGACAGAGTCGGCCTGTTGATTCAGTAGGTCGACGCAGCCTCAATAGGGAGTCGACCTGTCTTCTTTGGTCGACCAATCCAGCACTTAGGTCGACCGAAAAACCTGCAAAATAGAAAAACAAAGTGAGATTAGTGGTTTTTCATATACGTTGTTGCCACCTTATGTTTGATCAAACTTTTGATGTCTTGGGAGCGTATTAAACAGTCTCAAACCCATTTCCAACAGCAAGAACCAATTTCACCAAGATTTATATGAATGGTTTAAAACACTTTGTTGGCTCATAAGACCTATGAAGAACATGCATGAAATGCATTCATAACTTGACAAAGACCTATGAACCTTCATTTAAAAATAACCATTCTTCACAATCTCCACAACCCCATGAGATAGAATAAGTTTGATATGCAAATTAAACATTTCTAGCTTTTGTAACTTCCACTACCTAAATGTAAATACACAATTTTACATGTAGTTCAAGCTAGAATGTAAACAACCCCAAAGCTATGATCTCAATCATGGAATTTTAGTTCATACAAAAGAGGACTTGCACAATCACAGCTTTATCAAATTTGCATTTCAAGCACTCTATGAACATTCACTTGGATTGGCAAAACCAAAACCAGCACCCAGTGCTAAGGGGTCGACCCCTGGGGTCGACCCCTAGGGTCGACCCTTGTAGCTGGCTGGTCTGTCTGCTGTGCAGACAGGCCAGACAGGCCAATTCCCAGGGAGGGACCCCAGGGGTTGACTCCTCTCCTACGTGGTTTGAACAATGAGAATTAAGCCCCTTTTCAGCACATCTTCCTCCGCTAACACATGATACCATATAACCATGCATCCATACAATGAATGAGCATCATTCAAGCAAATTTCTTAAGGACTTTTGTGAAATACTTAAGTACATTGTAAGCCTTAAGAACCATGAAGAATATACATGTAAAAACAAGCAAAACTTAGTTTTCCTCAACCAAAAATCAAGAGTAGTTAGCCAAGCATTTGACCAAAGTATGAACACCATTCAAATCACATTCATCAAGTTTTATATAGATAGATTGAGCATATTGCAAGCCCAAAGATCTCATGTAGAAAATGCATGAAACACCCATTCAAGACTTTGAAAACCCATGTATGAAGTGCATGAAACATAAAAGGACTCGACTCAATACAAAGGATGCATTGACTCCTTGTTAGAGAGCATGAAGAAAACTACGTTAGAAGCACATGGTGAGGTCGACTGCATTGAAGGAAAAATGTATAGAATGGCTTCATGACACATGGACAGGTCGACGGATTCAGTCAAAGCAGACCAACTTCATAAGGGTGTCGACACTCAGTGTTGACCCCTATGACCAACTAACCCATCATTAACCATTTGAAGGATTTTGAGATGATTAAGGCCTTACCAATGGTTCTTGAGGATAGTAAATGATTTACCACTTATTTTGAAGCTTGGACAATAAAATTACTCATTGACGCACTCCTTTGAGTTCCAAGTGTAAACCATGGATTTTGATCGTGCAAGCCAAGATAATCAAAGCATAAGTTCCTTAATCACCAAGCATTCATTTGACTTCTAAGTGTGATCCTTGAAGCCATCCTTTAACTCATTAAACAAGTTGCGAACATGTTGCTCAATGAAACACACACAAGTACACTCGGATTGTTATCATTAAAACCAAGCACCAAAATCAACTAGGGGATGCAACAGAGGCGGATCGACACACAAGGGTGAATCGGTGTAGAGAGAGAGAGAGAAGGGGAGCAAAGTGAATCGGCACAGGGGAAGGAATCCCGGCACCAGTTCACTTGCTCCTCATCCTCTTGGCCAGATCAGTGTCGCCGATTCGAGCCGCCAAGCCCTTTATTCTAGGAATTTTATTTGATCAACAAAGAGGGGGGGGGGGGGGTTAAAAGCTCACACAATCCACCAAATTAACTATTATCTTCTACCTGAAGGAAAGGGTATTTTCTTATAGGTGACACCCATGAAAGGGATTGGCCCAAACCGTGTAAGCATGAACTGTGTGATAGAGCAAAGGGGGAGGAGTCAACCTAGGGAGCTTGGGGTTGACTCAGAACCTCATTGCATTGACCTTGGAGGGTGGTGGAGTCGACTCGGCAATGGAAGAGACGCAGGGGTTATCTAGGAAGAATAAGGATGCTGAATCAGTGAGCTTCGGGTCGACGCAACAGGGTTTTGGGGTGAGTTGGTGGAAGAAGTTAAAGGCCCAAGTTAGCCCATGACCTCACAGATTCATAATGTTATTAAGTCTATTAAGATTAGTTCATTCAAACCCCAAATTATCATGGAAAATTGAAGACTCCCTTTTAATTTTGGAACGACCATAATGCCAAAACCTTCATAGCTCATACATTAACTCTGCCCTTGTTCTGCAGAAATGAGATGAGCTCCATTGTTTATTCTCTGAGCGAGGTTCATACTTGAGCACGAGTTCTATATGGTCTGGGGTGAATTTATGCTCAACAGCACAGCATGAATTTGAGAAGCAGTTTATTAACATGATGCATATGTTATTATCATCAATTTATTGTTATTATTGATTTCAATTTCAATTGAAATAAGAGAAGCAAATTAAATGGAAAAGACGGGGAAAACTGCGGACAAAATTTGGCTGCATCTCCCCTTATCCCAGAGGACTATAGGAGAAGAAATAGAGACTCACCCACGGGAGTACCCGAGAGGAGCTCACTAGCTTCCGGGAGGCCGATCACGGTGACCCGATAGCCCGAATGGGAGTGGAGACCTCGAGGACTAGCCTACAAGAGGTTTCAGCGACCCACGGGCTGCCACAGTCTCAATTTAAGAGACGTGGGCTTAACTAATGCCGAACCAAGCAGCTCGTTAGTGTTCACTCTCGGAAGAGGATCTGTGGGGTCCACATTATAAGGGAACGAGCCCCCAGGGTCCAAGAGTTATTGAAGAGAATCCGAGCGAAGAAACTGTTAAGCAGGGAATGTTCCCCTTCCCCGGTAATGGGCCCACACTTATATTGGTGGGCGAGCGAAACTATCGGAGAAATCGTAATATTGCCCCAAGTTAGGGAGGTTACGGATCAGGCTGATGAGTGTAGCAAATCCATACCCCAATCGGAGACTCGAGAATTTGAGGCCGACAGGGCTATTAACACAGTGGTATACCTGAGCATCTTAGCAGGAAGGAACACAGCTAATGTAGGGGGCAAACCTGAATGGAGAAATATAGGCCAAAAGAAAAGGCCATGAGGCTCATACTACAGGGGCTAGGTGTGCGGGTGTAGGGTTTTTTTTTTTTTTGCAGCAAACAATATTCTTAGGAGCCATTGACCGAACACTAAGACAGGATACGTATAGCAGGCTATTAGGGCCTGGTGAGAGGTATTGACATTTATCTAGGAAATTGGATGAACAACAACATTGAATATAGGAATGGGTCACGGTCTCCACAACCCACGATCGAGGGTGAAGGGACAGTGATCAGCTCCAGGTCAGGCACAGAAGCATCATGCAAATCGACCATGCACAGCGCAAAATTCGTATCTAAACCTCTGAGAAAGGGTGAGCAGTGGACGCGTAATGGAATCCATTCAATTTGGGTCCGTAAGTTACCCCGGGGAAGGGGAGTAGATTTGATATTGCCCCTGAGGGCGTAAGAAGGCTCTCCCATCGTCACAAGGTGTGGCTAAGCTAGGGGTTGCACGAAACGAATCAATGTTCCAATCAAAACACACGAGATGCCGATAAGACAATGACACCATTCGGGAATGTAAACGGGGGATTGATATCACCCATGCTGGCGTGGTGGATGGCCATTCACTTACAGCATCTAGCAGGTAGTAATAAAATTGCCCAGACGATCACATGATTTATAACGACCCAAGATCCGAATACCGGGAAGGACTCGATACCATTTGAATCATGGTCCGCCGCCCACGAGCCAGAGGGCTCGGAAGGGCTAAAGGATGTGTGTGAGTGGAGGTACACAGGAATAAGAAATAAAGTAGGAACAACAATAATATAACAATTAAATAAACTAACTGTTGGGTCCCGAAAGGTGGCAATCAAGAGGGGAGGGGTGAATTGATTGGGCAATAAAAATTATTTACCTAAAGATGCACACAAGTAATCGACAATTATAGAACATAAATAATTCTAAAGCAAACAAGCACTCAATCTCACCGGAACAAGATCTCTCTCTCATGAGAACTGAAAGAAGTCGTGAGAGAGGTATGGCACTACAAGAGATCACTCAGCTAAGCGAGTAGCCCACTCGATGCAAAGAACGATAAACCAAACCACAATAGAAGCACAAGATTTTTAGGTGGTTCGTGTACACGAATGTGTCCCCTACATCCACCCCTCATACGGAGGATTAATGCTCCACTATGACGTGAGCCACACACACGCTGAATAGACAGCCAACACACACACAGTAGCCTATCTTGGCCACTAAACACACACACACACTCTCGTGTCACAGAACACGAGCACACACATACGAATGTGTTTCAAGAAATTTTAAGAGTACATCAAATGTTCAATACTAAACAACAAGTATTTGAGAAGTTTAGAGCAGAATAGATATTCAGAGATAGAACTCCCCCTTTCTCTTCTTCGAATGTTCTTTGATGATTCTGCAGGATGAAGAACGAACTTGAAACAAGTGTGAAGTATTGCAGCAAGAATAGAGGTTGGATCTTGATTTCAGACGCAACTTTCAGTTGTATATGATCTTGGGATTTGATTCAAGCTTCTTCCTTTCGATTTCAGCTTCAGAGCAAGGTGGAAGAGGGCTTGGGAGCTGCAGCTTCGAACCTGCACACAAAGATAGAGCCTCAAAAAACCTTTACACCGGATTTCACCTCTCATCCCTTTATTTAATCCCAAGAGAGAATATTTAATTGATTAGGACAGTCAAAGACAGCTTGGGAACCAGATCCACAATTAGTGGAGTGATTTGTGGAAGTTAGACTTGGATTGGGAGACTTTAGGCCCAAAGAGACGGCGGTCAAAAACTGCGGCTGGAGGTCGGACCGGAATGGGTCGACCCTTGGGGTCGACCCTCGTGAGAGGGTTAATGAGCCAAAAGCAATGGGTCGACCCTTGGGGTCGACCCTCGAGAGCAGCCGTGCTGGTTTTGGACATTTGTCCATAGGGGTCGACCCTTGGGGTCGACCCTCGGGGGTGTTTTTTAAGTTCTGGGCATATGGGTCGACCCTTGGGGTCGACCCTTTCAGTTACCCGCTGCTGGAATGAGAAAAAGACCCACAGGGGTCGACCCTTTCAGTTACCCGCTGCTGGAATGAGAAAAAGACCCACAGGGGTCGACCCCAGGGGTCGACCCTCGTACTGGGGTTGAAAAGCCCGATTGTGTTGAAGGAATGGAGACCCATGGGTCGACCCTAGGGGTCGACCCTTGTTCCTGAACATCAAAAATGAAAGTTAAAAATAAGCTAAGTCCAAGGAACACAAGTGGGGGGGGGGGTTCACCAATGGGTTCAAAACAAGAAGAGGATTGATCCTTAACCATGAATGAGTAAAACCCATCTTAATTGGATTTAGATCAAGGCCAAGCAAATTTGCCCTTTGGGATCAAAACATGAATTTCAACCTTGATAATCAAATGATCAAGAGTTTATGTGTTAGGATGGATCTCACCAAATGTCCTTGTATTATTCAATTCATGAATCGCCTTCTTTCCCCTGTCAAAAGAGACATTCTGCATTAGCTTTGGCGATTTCAAATTGAAATCAAACATCTTACCAGGTGAAGTGATTCCTAAACTGTAAAGCTCCTTATCTCATCAAGTGAAGACAATTCCAGAATTTGTCATGGCATTCAAGTTAAATTTAGTCATCATCAAAATCCATTACATCCATTACAATAACCACATAGAGGGGGTTCAACAATCTCCCCCTTTTTGATGATGACAAAATTCAGAAATTGGAAATACAAAATTCAAAGTCCATACCATGATAACAATGAGTCGAGTCGGAATAATATAAAAAGGACTTGACTTAACCACCTCAAACTCAGGAATCAATTTAGAAACTTCATTCCATTGGAGCATAGTGCTATGCGATTGATAAAAAAGGCATATTCCAACAACCAGCATATCTTACTAGGAAAACAACCACAGTCCACAATCTGATTACAATGTAACAAGGGGAAGTGAAGTGCAATGTAACAAGATGCCATGCTATGATTACAAGGATAATGCAACACCTAAAACACTAATTAAATATAAAGATGAAAATGCAACACACATGCATGCAAGCATACATCACACATAGATTATAAGTAGCCGGGCACACACACAAGTAGTAGTAGTAGGCAAAACTTCTCCCCCTTTGGCATCATCAAAAAGAGGGAGTGAAATAGGATAAGGAGTGTGCCAACTGAATGAAGTGCAACAGCCTAGTCATCATCCGGATTTGGTGGACCTGGAGCACGCCGGACATAATCCATAATTTCGTGGCACATTTGGGTGTGATGAGCCAAGGCATCAGTGAACATTTGAGTGCATTCTTGGTGAGAAAGCTTCAGATCATGCAGCTCATTTTCAATAACCTCCAAGGTCTCCCCATACTTGTCTAACCGCTCATCAATGTGATCCAACCGATCTATGATTAGCCTGGCTACCTCAGAGGGTATATCTACTGCAGGAGCAGAGAGTGGCGCTTCATCAGGCTCGACGTCTTCATCCCCATCATCCTCATCAGAACTAGCATCAGGAACTACGGTTTTCAGTTGCCGGACTAATTCACCGTTACGCAGAACATAACCCATATTGTGACAAATAGTGTGAATGGTAAAAATGTCGGCCTCCCACATAGTTTGTGAAGATTCTGCTGAAAGATTTAGCTCCATGTACTAGAAAATGGCGGTTAAAGCAGCAACATATGGTAGAGTTCTATTCTTTTGTTTTATGCTTGTGCACAGATGTTCCAAAATAATTGCTGGAAAATTGATACGGATGCCATCCAAGAGACAGTAAATAAGAAACATATGAATTTCTGTAACTTTGTCATGTCCTCCCCCTCTCGGAAGCAAGATGGTAGTAATCATTCTATGAAGAATGTGTTGAACAGGGGGGAAACGATTTGCATTCAACCCAGCAACAGATCGGCCTTCTCGAGCTTCAAAAGTCATGTAAAGATAAATTGTATCTTCAGGAACAAGAATATCTCCAAAGGCATATCCCTCGGGAGGGAGCTGAAAAGCTTCGCCTAGCAGCTGTGGGGAAAAAATAACTTGAACCCCATTGACTTTAGAAATCAAACTTTCACCGGCCATGGATAGGTTGCTATAGAATTGATGCACTAAGTTGGGATACATCCGTCGGTGGCCAGACATGAAAACATCCAAGTTGGGCTGACTGCAAATGACATCAACTAAACTGGGAATATGTTTGCTCAAATTACCGAAGTCCACGGCTCGGGGACGAAGAACTTTTCTGTCCAACACCTTGCTGGATGAAGATTGGCCGTGAAGAGACGCAGCGTGTGCGGCTATTTTCGAGCGAATCTTATGTGCCTTGCTTGATTCTACGCCTTCGTGAGACGGACGTCTCCTTGGGGCCATCTAAGCAAAAATCGAAAGGGCCACACGATGGGGTTTAGATCTTGATGGTTCAACTGGTGAGGAGAGTTATAGAAGAGAGTCTATGATCCTCCAAAAACACCAAGAGCATACCTCAAGAGATCAGAGTGGCAAAGAACGATCCTTGGACCCGTAGAAAGAAATTCGCGCGGGGAGTCACCGGAAGATCCGCGGTTAGGGTTGGACGCTTTTGGAGCCAAAAAAAGGGTTGTTAGGGCTTGCAATAGATGGTGGCTGGCTTTCTAGGGGGTTATGAGTTTTTATATAGGCATGGGAGGGGCTAACTTAGGGTTAGAGCCCTATTCGCGAACGGCCCAGACGCGGTGGAACTGCGTCGCCATAATGGGTCGACCCATTGGGTCGACCCCTGTAAACTCCACCCCAAACAGAAACGGGTTTTGCGAGGGTCGACCCCATGGGTCGACCCCTTTCACGAAATTCAACAAAAGTTTGGTAAATGTCACCGGATGGCCAAAAGAGATGGTAGGCTCGAGTCCCCAATATACACACATGTTGGAATCAATAAAAATAAGAGTATATATATGGTTTTAGACAATTGGGGAAATGCCACAACCATTTTAAGATCAAAATTTGACGTGCTATTATCCAATTCTCCGGATTTCAGGATTAGGACAGTTTTACTCCATTGATGGCAGGAGAGTGTATTCAAGGTCATAAACGGCCATAGAATTTACAACAAGAATGAGTGAATATTATATATATAGAAGAAATGCAAGAACACACATAGATGACTTATCACACAATTTGTTTTTGTTCTTTTGATTTTTCACACAACTTGATGCTTATGTATGAGAAGGAAAATGTAAGCTAGCATATAACTAATGCAAATGGATGCAATGGAGTGAACTATGCACTCAAAAGAACACAAAGTCATGATGTAGACTCTTCTATTCTACAAACCCCTAGTTCTCTTCTAAAAGATGTGAATTTCTCTTCACATAGGGGTTTGGTGAAAATATCGGTAATTTGATGATCTGTATCGATGAAGCTGATTTCCACATCACCCTTGCTGACATGATCTCTAATGAAATGATGTCTAATTTCAATATGCTTGGTGCGAGAATGATGGACAGGGTTCTTGGATAGACTAATGGCTGAGGTGTTATCACAAAGAATTACGGTGTTTTTGAAGGATTCGCCATAATCATTTATTTGTTGTTGGATCCAAAGCACCTGGGCAACACAACTACCTACAGCCACATACTCGGCTTCGGCGGTTGATAAAGCCACTGAGTTTTGTTTCTTAGAGGCCCATGAAACCATGCATCCTCCAAGGAACTGGCAGTACCCGCTGGTACTTTTCCGATCCACTTTGCAACCCGCATAATCGGCATCAGAATAAGCAATTAAATCAAGGTTCGAAGTACGCGGAAACCATAAACCCAAGTTCACTGAGCCAGCAATATATCTAAAGATCCTTTTCACAGCCGACAAATGTGACTCCTTAGGATTGGACTGAAAATAAGCACAGAAACATACAACAAATTGAATATCGGGCCGACTAGCAGTTAAGTACAACAAGGAAGCTATCATGCTTCTGAAAAGTTTTTGGTCCACATATTTACCTATTTCATCTTGATCAATTTTTGTTGATGTGGACATAGGTGTCGGTTGTGGTTTGGTAGATGCCAAGTTGAACTTTTTCAGCAGCTCCATTGCATATTTTTTTTGATGAATGAACATCCCATCGACCGTCTGTGTGACCTGCAATCCCAAAAAGAATGTCAGCTCTCCCATAAGGCTCATTTCAAATTCACTTTGCATCAATTTTGCAAAGTCCTTGCTGAGAGTATCCTTGGTGGAGCCAAATATAATGTCATCAACATAGACTTGAACAACTAAGATTTTCTTACCGTTCAACCTTGTGAAAAGGGTTTGATCCACATTACCTCGTTTGAATCCATTTTATATAAGGAAATCATTTAACTGTTCATACCAAGCTCGGGGTGCTTGTTTAAGACCTTAGAGTGCCTTGTCTAACTTGTACACATGGTCTGGATACTTTGTGTCCTCAAATCCCGGTGGTTGCTCCACGTATACGTCCTCCTGAATGAAACCATTTAAGAATGCACTTTTCACATCCATCTGAAACAGTTTAATATTATTGCAACATGCAAATGCCAAAAGAATTCTCACTGCCTCGAGTCTTGCTACGGGAGCAAAAGACTCATCAAAACCAACTCCTAGTTCCTGGCTATAACCTTTGGCAACAAGCCTTGCCTTATTTCTAGTTACTACCCCTTGATCATTTGTTTTGTTACAAAAGATCCACTTGGTTCCGATCACTGAGTGGTCTTTAGGACGAGGCACGAGGAACCACACTTTGTTCCTTTGGAACTGGTGTAATTCTTCTTGCATAGCCAAGATCCAGGAATCAGTCTTTAAAGCATCTTCAAGGGAGTGAGGTTCAGATTGTGAAAGTAATGTAATATAATCCAGATTCTCAACTTCCCTGAATGAGGAACGCGTTCTTATTCCTTCTTCTACATTGCCAATGACGACTTCCGGTGGGTGATCTTTTGCAAAATTCCATTATCGAGGCAGCTGTAGTTCACTTAGAGTTTGTTGATTTTCATCATCCTTTTGTTGTTCTTCACCTCCTGATTTGTTTGCTTCCTTTGAGAGCTCTTCGGTGGCATCCTCTTCTGATTCTTCTTCCTGCAAGACATGCTTTTCATTAGTGTCCTTGGATGATGATTCATCAATAATAACATGGGGACTTTCCTCAACTACAAGAGTTCTCAAGTTATACACTCGATAGGCTCTTGAGTTAAGGGAGTATCCAAGAAATATCCCCTTGTCACTCTTGGGGTCAAACTTTGCCAAATCCACCTTACCGTTATTATGGCTGTAACAGATAGAGCCAAATGGTTTAAAGTAAGAAATATTTGGTTTCTTACCTCGATATAGCTCATAAGGTATTTTCTTTAATAATGGCCTTACCATGGCTCGGTTTATTATGTAGCATGCTGTATTGACGGCTTCAGCCCAGAAATACCTTGGAAGTTTGTTTTCATTTAGCATGGTTCTTGCCATTTCAACAAGTGTCCTGTTCTTTCTCTCTACGACCCCATTTTGTTCGGGGGTCCTTGGTGCGGAGAAGTTGTGTATATAACCTTGATCCCTGCAAAAATTGCTGAACTCATGGTTGTCAAATTCCCTACCATGATCACTTCTCACGGTCTTGATGCACCATCCTTTTTCATTCTGAACCATCCTGCAAAACGCCTCAAACTCCATCAAAGCATCACTTTTGTTTGAGAGAAAATACACCCAGCTATATCTAGTAAAATCATCCACAATCATAAATCCATATAGCTTACCACCCAAGCTATGTGTTCAGCTTGGTCCAAAAAGATCTATATGGATCAATTCAAGGGGCTTAGAAGCGGTTACATCACTTTTACATTTAAAGGATGTTCTTGTCTGTTTGCCCTTACTACATGCCCCACAGATTCCTTCATTGACCAGCTTCAACTTGGGTAAGCCAACAACCAGATTTTTCCTGAACAACTTCATCATCACTTTGAAACTAGCATGCCCAAGACGGCGATGCCACAACCATGCATCATCAGAATTTATAGCAACTAAGCAAAGATTTTTATGTGAAACATCATCAAGATCAATCATATAAACATTGTTATGTCTAAGCCCTATGAACTTGATTTCATTGGTGTTTCTATCTACTACAATGCAGTGAGTAGAATCAATAGACACATTGCAACCTTTGTCACAGAGTTGACTTATGCTTAGAAGATTGTGATGTAGGCCTTTAACAAGCAAAACATTTTCAATGACTTGAGTTTGGTTCTTACCTATCTTACCTTCTCCAACAATTTTTCCTTTGTCTTTACCTCCAAAAGCTACCACCCCACCATCTTTGTCTTGCAGGTCTGCAAACATTTCCTTGTTTCCCGTCATATGCCTTGACCATCCACTATCCAAGTACCATTTGTTCTTTTGAGCTCCAAGGTAGACCTCATTTGAGTTATCTCCATCTGCCATGAAACACAAGTTCTGGACTAATTCATCCAGTTCATCCTCATTTCCGGATCCTTCCTCATCCTCATCGCTCCATGTGGCATCCATGACTTTGGGTTTCTTGAATTTTCCTTTCTTGAATCTCTTTGCCAACTCCGGGCATTCTCCCCACATGTGACCAGGTTTCTTGCATTCATAGCAGATTACTTCATTCTTCTTAACCCTTGCCTTCTTGGTCCTTTTTTAAACTGACCTCCAAACTTCCTGATATTCTTAACAAATTTTCTTGCTCTTCTGGTGATCATAGCAACAAGCTCCTCATCTTCAGTATTGGCCATGGATCCTTCCTCACTTTCATCAGACTCTTGTGGGTTTACCTTCTGTGCCAATGTTTTGGCAAACTTCTTCTTCTTGTTATCCTCCTCGCTCCTTTTGATGTTGATTTCATATGTCATCAGTGAACCAACTAACTCGTCCAAAGTCAGAGTGCTGAGATCTTTTGAGTCTTCGATCACTGTGGCCTTTGTGTGCCACTGTGGTGATAGAGATCTCAGTACCTTCCTCACAAGATCACGGTTTGAATACTCCTTGCCAATAGCCTTCAAACCATTTGTGATTTCCATCAGTCTCGCGAACATTTCAGAAATGGTTTCTTCTGGCTTCATCATAAACAATTCATAATCCCGGACCAATAGATTTGCTTTGGTCTCCTTGACTTCAGAAGTTCCTTCATAGATCAAGCGTAGTTTGTCCCACATTTCCTGTGCAGAGGAACACATAGATATGTGTGAGTATTCATTCTGATGGATAGCACACTGAATTATATTCTTGGCCTTAAAGTTAGCTGAGCACTTATTGATATGGTCGTCATCCCAATAATCTTCATTGTCAGGCAACTTATAAGGACCTTTGTTGATAACATTCCACACTTCATAATCTTGTGCACGCAAGAAAACATACATTCTATTTTTCCAGTAAGTGTAGTTTGTTCCATCAAAAAACGGAGGCCTGTGCACTGAATGCCCTTCGGGCGTCATCCCTCTATTTGCCATAGAAAGGGATCTGCTCTTCGACCGTGAGGTCAGGCAATACAGAGGCCAAAGCTCTGATACCAATTGTTGGGTCCCTAAAGGTGGCAATCAAGAGGGGAGGGGTGAATTGATTGGGCAATAAAAATTATTTACCTAAAGATGCACACAAGTAATCGACAATTATAGGATAGAAATAATTCTAAAGCAAACAAGCACTCAATCTCACCGGAACAAGATCTCTCTCTCGTGAGAACTGAAAGAAGTCGTGAGTGAGGTATGGCACTACAAGAGATCACTCAGCTAAGTGAGTAGCCCACTCGATGCAAAGAACGATAAACCAAACCACAATAGAAGCACAAGATTTTTAGGTGGTTCGGGTACATGAATGCGTCCCCTACATCCACCCCTCACACGGAGGATTAATGCTCCACTATGACGTGAGCCACACACACGCTGAATAGACAGCCAACACACACACAGTAGCCTATCTTGGCCACTACACACACACACTCACTCTCGTGTCACAGAACACGAGCACACACATACGAATGTGTTTCAAGAAATTATAAGAGTACATCAGATATTCAATACTAAACAACAAGTATTTGAGGAGTTTAGAGCAGAATAGATATTCAGAGATAGAACTCCCCCTTTCTCTTCTTCGAATGTTCTTTGATGCTTCTGCAGGATGAAGAATGAACTTGAAACAAGTGTGAAGTATTGCAGCAAGAACAGAGGTTGGATCTTGATTTCAGACGTAGCTTTCAGTTGTATATGATCTTGGGCTTTGATTCAAGCTTCTTCCTTTCGATTTCAACTTTAGAGCAAGGTGGAAGAGGGCTTGGGAGTTGCAGCTTCGAACCTGCACACAAAGATAGAGCCTCAAAAAAACTTTACACCGGATTTCACCTCTCATCCCTTTATTTAATCCCAAGAGAGAATATTTAATTGATTAGGACAGTCAAAGACAGCTTGGGAACCAGATCCACAATTAGTGGAGTGATTTGTGGAAGTTAGACTCGGATTGGGAGACTTTAGGCCCAAAGAGACGGCGGTCAAAAACCGCGGCTGGAGGTCGGACCGGAATGGGTCGACCCTCGTGAGAGGGTTAATGAGCCAAAAGCAATGGGTCGACGCTTGGGGTCGACCCTCGAGAGCAGCCGTGCTGGTTTTGGACATTTGTCCACAGGGGTCGACCCTTGGGGTCGACCCTCGGGGGTGTTTTTTAAGTTCTGGGCATATGGGTCGACCCTTGGGGTCGACCCTTTCAGTTACCCCCAGGGGTCGACCCTCGCATTGGGGTTGAAAAGCCCGATTGTGTTGAAGGAATGGAGGCCCATGGGTCGACCCTTGTTCCTGAACATCAAAAATGAAAGTTAAAAATAAGCTAAGTCCAAGGAACACAAGTGGGGGGGTTCACCAATGGGTTTAAAACAAGAAGAGGATTGATCCTTAACCATGAATGAGTAAAACCCATCTTAATTGGATTTAGATCAAGGCCAAGCAAATTTACCCTTTGGGATCAAAACATGAATTTCAACCTTGATAATCAAATGATCAAGAGTTTATGTGTTAGGATGGATCTCACCAAATGTCCTTGTATTATTCAATTCATGAATCACCTTCTTGCCCCAGTCAAAACATACATTCTGCATTAGCTTTGGCGATTTCAAACTAAAATTAAACATCTTACCAGGTGAAGTGATTCCTGAACTGTAAAGCTCCTTATCTCATCAAGTGAAGACAATTCCAGAATTTGTCATGGCATTCAAGTTAAATTTAGTCATCATCAAAATCCATTACATCCATTACAATAACCACATAGAGGGGGTTCAACACTAACTACAGAGTCTAGTCCACAAAGTACAGTCTACAGAAATAAAACGTACCCAATGCCGAGTGAACACTCGGCCCGGCGAGCTGGCAACTATGAACCTCCGCGTTGTACCTCTGAAGCTCGAGGAGGGACCGCCACACCTGAAAAGTAGGGGGTGAGCCTCGTCTCACTAACTCAGGAGGGGTCCCACGGAAACCCAACCGTAAACAACGACAGTAACGGAAAGTAACAACAACTGTAGGAATAGCAAATACGGTGGCCGGTAAAACCTCGACTCTACAGCTACTCCTACTGTACCAGAAAAACAAACCCTGATCTTACAGTCGAGCGACCATCGGACTAACGAGAAAACCATGGCTACGCTGCCAGGAGAAACACCACGACAACGCTGTCGCGGTGGCCTATCCTTGTTGACTATGGCTTGGCCCAAGACCATGCGGTCTGGGAACACGATCACAACCTCGTTGTCGTGAAACCGGAGCCATCTAGAGAAAAGCCTCGGTAACACTACCGAAAACCCTAGACCTCAGTGTTGGGAAATGCCCAAAAACTACACATAAAACTACGAAGGAACCTGCCTCGCGTGATAGGAGTACTGCCCACTAGAAGCAAGGCCAGATGCGTCCACTAACGTCTGAGTCCGTGCCTCAGGTGTCTCCCTCGCCCCAGGTGGAAACTGAGACACCATACTAGTAACCACAAAACAAGGGTCTAGTTGGGGTCGTGCTCATCAGCATACGTCCGAAGTCCCCGACCATGTCTGCACACACTGACTGACTGCACGTGTCAGGCCCTCTAGCTGGTTTTCCTCCCGGCCTGGACTCGAGCCGCTACAGGGGAGGCCCTATGGTAACCAGCCTAGAAACCATCTCACACTCAGGTGTATCTCTCCACCTACTCCCTGGTGGGTATGCACACGCGTGCAAAGGCAAGCCACGACTAGTGGGGGCTCACTGAGTAGCAAACGACTCTCAGAAGAACCCACGGAATACGGATAGGCTACGCACGAGCCCGTTGTAAATTAGCTCAAAAAATAGGTGGCACGAGGCCACCGGACTCTGGGCAGTCTACTAAACCTATTAAACCCATTGGACCTCAAGTCACAAGACTCGAGTCAAGGCCGTTGCACAGGACAGTCCCAGGCTGTCAATCTGGCCTACCCCTAGGTTAGAAGCCACGGTAAAATAATCCTCGAGGTGGCCCACGGCCGTCAAGCTTAATCCCTTCCAAAGGGAAGCTAAGAAACCATCCAGCCCCAGGTTGGGTAATTGGACTCGTAGTCCACAGGTCATACGCATGGCCCATACGGAAATCACTTTCCGAAGAAGCTCATGACGTGCGAGAATAACCCTCCGCACTCATGCCGATATACAGCGACTCGATCAAGCGTAACACGGAATCCCGGAACATGAAAGGGTCACCCGATCCCCTAAAACCCACGGGCACGCTAATCAAGGTAAAATGGTACCTCCTGACACCTAAAAACATGATCACGGTATCCACGGGGTGTCCGGGACAACCACAGGGCCGTAGGTCGGTCATTGGGCCTCAACCAGACCGACCGGAGGCCAAAATGGGCGAGACTGGTGCAGTTCGGTCGACCTGCCTAGTTGGGCCGGTCGACTAACGCACCTTGCGCCGGTTGGTCGACCGGTGCAGCAGGCTACGTCAATGCAGCGCGGGCTGCATCGACTCCACCTAACGCGGTCGGCAAATGCAGCGGGCAGCGTCGACGCAGATCACGCTGCGTCAACCCCTCCTGTAGACGTCCATCGACCGGCGCTGTGGGTTCGGTGGGCCAAACACTGCAGGGCTCTGCCCTGCGCGCTGGGCTGTTCGGTCGACCAACGCTAGGCGTTTGGTCAACCAAATACTATGGGAAACCACCAGAGCTCGACCCTAGAGCCCGTTTTCCACGCCCACTCGACCCCGGATCGAGGGGAAAACACTTGGGACCACTCCTTGGGTCCCAAAACACCAAAATGGAAAAAAATAAACGAGAAAATGGCATTCGATCTGATGAATCCGTCGCACACCCTAAAACATGTATTTTGAACCCCCGATGTGAACAAAACCCCAGTCGGCTCACCTCGGCCTATGAAACTCGCGGGGAATGAAATACACGGGTTAGGGAACCATCCCCCTACCTCCAACGAATATTCCATGCAACGTGGACGCCGTTCCACGTGAAAATGATCACAAAACCCCCGTCTGCACCTTGAACTCGTGAAAGAGCGCCGCGCCTCCACCGCCTCAATCCTCGTCCCATCCTCACCCTCCTCGCCCTCACACCGTCTCCACCTCGCCTGTCTTTGCCTCCGTCGGTCGCCCGGAGAAGAGGGGAAGAGAAAGAGAAGAGAGAGAGTGAGAAAGGGAGAATGAGAGAAAGAGAGGGGGTAGGGGGTTTTAAATAGAAAACCCATGGGTTTTCTGAAATCTAAAAAATACAAAAATGGCAAAAAATACTCCCCACGATCCTCGAAAAATGTACAATGCGCCTGTAGTGTCCTGGAGCCCGACAACACATCGGTTCACCCTGCATAGGGTTCCAAAGGTTCATTAGACACAAACCCGCGTAAAGCCCAAAACATGTTCTGGGACTCACAACGACGCTCCGAACTCACGGATCCCCATCCAGAAAAAAGAAATTTTTTTCATGGTGTTACAGTTCTCCCCTCCTTACAGAAATGTTATCCTCGAAATTTGAGGCAACCACCAAGGCACAAGGGAAGAACAACACACCCAGCTGGCAATGCTCTCAGAGCTCCAGCATAACCTCGATAGTCCTAGGACACGGATCGTGAGGGACACAGCCAGACCTTGATCACGAACAAACGCCTCACTCTGCTCACAACACACATTGATCATCAGAGCAGGCATAACACAAAAGGGAACAAGTCTGGCGTCGCCTCAGCCACCATGAAATTCCAACTGTGGCATCGTTGCCACGATCTCGCTGACCGAGGAAACGTAATCCTTGCTACGATAAAATAGCCACCGATCAAATCTCATGCTCGGTGGACCAATCACACGTTAGCTCCGCTACCAGCTGATTGGTCTCAAGCCCTTCAAAAGGGATGGCCATCACTGAGCTTCGCCAGCTCACACAGTCATTCCAACTGACTGCGACAAATCCGTCGGCTCTACGCCATGAACCATCTCATACCTAGCCAGATGAACGCCAATACCCGCACTAGACCAGCTCTGTTAGAACTCAAACTCCGACAAAGCCCAGATCCCATCCGAGAAAAGGCACATCATGGAAATGGCCACCAAAGACCTCGCTTGCGCACGGCCCTCGCCATTATTGACTTGGTACAACCAACATCTTCTGTATGTGAAAGACCATACACCGGTCACCAGACACTCGTCAATAGGAAGCCTTCACTCGCTTGACTTCTTCCTTCCTTCCTGGTCCATCACCAGATCCAATAAGCACATTGCAAAACTAGACGGGCCATCCGCTGACTCTCTCACAGACCATTACCGCCTCACGAGCCAATCCTCACTCGGATACCACATCCGATCCGATCCTCACGCCAACTCTCTACCTTCTCAAGGGAGCACGGCGAAACCAAATGACAAGATTCTGGAATCCTTGGTCCTCACCTCACTCGAATCAAGTTTACAAGCAAAACCTTCCATGCTGGTCACAGGCCAAGGATCACCATCCAACGTCAACTTCCTCATGGGATATCGCACGCAGGCATCGTCCATTGCACTGTCTCGTCAAATCCTCCATCTCAATCACTCCAAATGGGCGCCTGCCAACTCCTCGGTTCCGCTCTCGCCGCAGAGCCACAGAACAACACCTGAATGATCCTTCGCACACATCTTTAGAACAGACAAGTGTCGCCTGCCACCACAACACCCTAGTCGACGATGCCACGACCAATGCACACAAGTCCCCAAACCTCGTAGATTCTTATCACCACTGAGTCCTTATCCACATCATTCCAAAACTCTTGGACTCAACTGGGTCTCTTGATAATACAGACCTTGCCATGGTCGACCACTCGACTAGCCTTACCAGCTGCTCACAGATACCAACTGGGACCCATAATCTCTCAGAGATCACTCCTGGGGAACCACGATATCATCCGAGGACACAACTTCCAACACGAGTCAAGCACAGAGCTTACCGACTCTGATCACATCCTTGACCTCTGCCAGGCTGCCATCTTATAACCTCCATCCAAGCCCAACACTCAATGACGGGCACAACTATAATGCCCCAAATTTTTTGGATCCTTCTTCTTGGGTCCCGGATCTGGTTTTTCAGAGCGTTCAACTCCGTTGTGTCCGAAGTTTCGTTTCGGACATCTTTCGTGTTCTGGTCGGTGCGATCCGGAGTCGTTTCGGAGGCCCGAAGGCGTTCCGCGGCTTTTCTGCGTGTGTTTTCCGATTCTCGGTGTGGGTTTCGGCTTTTTCTTCGGAACCTCGTTGCGGGTGAACCGGGCCGTTCACCTAGGCGAGTGTGGTACCGTTGCGATCGGTGCGTTCCGAGGATCACGAGGGTGTATTTTTCTATTTTTCAGGATTTTTTCAAATTTTTGGATTTTCCTATATATAACCCTTTTCTCTCTCTCCCCTCTCATTTCTCTCTTCTCTCCCTCTCTCTTCTCACGCTCTCTCCTCTCTCCCTCTCCCTCCGACGGCCGACGGGGTGGAGCGTGTGCGAGGTGGGGACGGCGCGGGCGAGGTACGGGCGAGGATGGGTGAGGATCGAGGCGGTGGAGGCACGGTGAAGCTCGACCGTGGGTTCGTGGAACGGCGAGGCTTCAACGGCGTTTTCTTCGTGGATCGGCATCCACGGTGCGTGAAATCTTCTGTGGAGGTAGGGAGATGGACCCCCAGCTCGTTCGCTTCATTTCCCGCGAGTTTTGTAGGCCGTGGTGAGCCGAGCGGGTCGTTTGGGGCGTTTTGGGAAAAATGCATGTTTTTGGGGAGTGAGCTGGATCCCTCGTTTTGTGACGTTTTTGGCCAATCCAGGGGTTTAGATGTATGCCTACGAGCTTGGGGATGGATTCCCCTTTGTTTCCCCATCACCAGGGGGTGATTGGGGCGTGGATCAGATCTTTGGGCGTTTTCCCGCCGTTCTCGGTTTTCCGACATGGTCGCGGTCTACCAGTAACCGCTTTCATTGGTCGCGATCTTGGGAGAACCGCGTTTGCCCAAGAGCGTCGGCAAGCGTCGCGGACGTGCGATAGACCATTTTTGGCTAGTCGCGGTCGTGACCCGACCGTGACTGTCTGGTCGCGGTCTTAGGGCGACCGCTACCATCGGGCTGCGCCTGGCTAGTCGCGGTCGTGACCCGACCATGACTGCTTAGTCGCGGTCGCCGGTCGACCGTTTCTAGGTGGTCGCGGTCCTCAGGAGACCGCGACTACGTTGCGGTTCCCGTTTGCGTTGTTTTGACCTCTGGTCGACCCGATTGTGACCCAGTGGTTGACTTTAGGTCTTGTGAATGTCCTTGACACCCCGTGGAGTTCAGTGACCGTGTCTTTGGGTGTCCGGAGATTCCGTTTTACCTCGATTAGCATGCTCGTAGGTGTAGTGGGTCCGGGTGACCTCATGTGTTCCGCTCGATTTCGTGTTACGCTCGATCGAGTCACCGTGTATCGGTGTATGTGCGGTGGGGTCTCCCCCGCATGTCGTGGGTTTCTTTGGAAGGTGATTCCCGTGTGGGCCACGTGTTTTGCCTTGGACTGCGAGTCCAGTTATCCAGCCTGGGGCTGGAGGTTTCCCGCTTGCTCTGGGATGGGAAACCGACAAGGCAGCTTGTATGCTGCCCTGGGAATCGTGCTTCTGTGTTTTACGTGTGGCCCGTGTGGGTGGCCTTAGTCCCTTGCATTCCCTTCCCGAGGGAGTGGTCTTGGTGGGTCGTGAGTTGTCTCGGTATTCATGCTACCGTGGTTTTAGACCTAGAGATTGGACTAGATTGACGGCCTTGTGCTGTTGCGTACAACGGTCTTGACCCCGAGTGTTGTGACTCAAGGACCGTTGGGTGTAGTGCGTCTAGAGGACTGTCTAGAGTCCAGTGGCTTAGTGCCACTTGAGTTTTCTCGATTGTCGCGCAGGGTGCGTGCGTGGCCATGGACTGCGAGTCCTGTTTCTTCTCCGACTGTGGTCACTGTGCGACGGGGCCGGTACGTGGGGTGGTCCTCGTACGTCGTCGGGCGCGGATGTTGTTTTCCGTTGACTTGAGAGTCTACTCCTTCAGTGACCCTCCACTAGTCGTAGCCCACCAGTACGAGCTGCTGGTCTCACCTGGGAGTGGTGTACGGGCACTCACCATTTTAGACGGTTTGTGGACTGGTTTCCGTCGGGCCCCTCGTCGTTAGCCAGAGTCCGGCTGCGGGGGAAAACTGGTCAGAGGGCCAGACCTACGACGCGTGGTCTGTGTGTGCACACGTGGTTGGGGGCGGTTGGACCCACGTCGACGGGCGTGACCCCAGCTAGTCACTTGTTTGTGGTTACTTGTACGGTGTTCGTGCCTTTGGTAGGCGCTACCACGTCAGGCAGTTCACCTGCGGTGCGGTGTAAGTCGTCAGGGGATGCTACCGACTGTGCTTGTAGTGGGAGGTACTCCTGTCGAGTTGGGAGTGACAGACTATCAGTTCCATGACTTCGACCTTCGGGTTCTCGGTCGTGTTGACCGTTGAGTTCGGTTGTTTCACCGTGGCGTGTGTGTCGGTTCTCGCGCCGTGAGACTAGTGCTAGTGGCTTTACCGAGGTTGCGCCTTGTTGTGCGGTACCCACGATCGGATGGTCCGGGTTGCACCTTGGACAGCGTGTCCAGGTCGGCTGTGTCTGGGGGACAGGCCTCTACGGCGTGGTTGCCGTGTGTTTTTACTTTGATGAGCGGTACTAGTGCAGTCCGGTAGCCTCGACTGTGAGTTTGGGGTGTGTTTTTGGTACAGTAGGAGTAGTTGTAGTGCCGAGTTTCGACCGGCCACCAGGTTTGCTGTTCCTGCTGTTGCGGTTGCTCTCGTAGCCCTCCTTTCCGCTACCGCCGTTGTTTCCGGTTGGGGTTCCGCGGGATCCCTGCTGAGTCTCTGTTTTGCAGACTCATTCCCTACTTTTCAGGTGTGGCAGTTCTTCCTCGAGGTTCGAGGGTGCGGAGCGGAGGTTCTCAGTTGCCAGCTTGCCAGGTCGAGTGTTCACTTGGCATGTGGTACGTTTTTACTGCTTTAGACTATACTTTCTGTTGGACTGGACTCTGTTGTAGCTGTAGTTGTTCTTTCTTTCAGCTTGTTGTTGTTAGTTGTCCTGCTTTATTTCCTATTTCTTTGTGCCTCCACACTCCTTTTAGACCTTCCGAGCCCTCCCGGCTCGTGGGCGGCGGTGCGAGTCTCGGGTTATCGGGCCTTCCCAGTAATCGGATTCTCGGGTCGTTACAGCTGGTATCAGAGTGGTGGTTGTGGACGTACATAGGAATTCGAGATATTGCAGTGATCAGAGTCCATAAGGTCCAGTACAGTAGGCAGCTGGCTTAGGGTTTTGCGTTCGCTTTCCGCCTAGTTTCTCGCTTGAGAGGTTGAGTGTGCTGTGCGGCGCTGGGAAGGTGGTTGTTGTCCGCGACTTTCGTGCCAGCATGGGGTCTAAGGATTGAGGTTGAGAGCCTTCCCCCTCATCGGTGGTGGCCCTGGTTGTGCTGCGTTGGGCAGATGTTGCCGGCAGGTGCATTGCTACGGTGCTGCGTTCGAGGAACCTGCAGCGTGGTCAGGTGGCTGGAGAGGACTTTTCGTGGTTAAGTGGCCGTGAGTGTGCTCTGAGGGAGCTGCTGTCGGTTTTGGCCACTTCAGCTTGAGGTTTGTCCAGCCCCTGAGGTGTCCAGGTCGTGGTTTAAGGTGGCAGAGCGGGTGTTCTGATCGAGAAGTGTGCTTGGGTGAGCGGAGGATCTTCTCGGTGAGCTGCTATTTCGTCGAGCCTGATGTCCTTATCGTGCTCTGTGGCGTCAGAAATGACGTGTCGGTCCCGGTTGTTTTGTGGATTTCAAGGCAGGATTGGGCTGTGGTGTCCCAGTAAGTCTTGCTCCTGTGCTCTTGTTTGCGAATGAGTTGTGTTCGCCCTGGAGTTGGCTTGAGATGTGAAGGCTCCACGGAGAGTTCGGGACTCGGGGGTGAGCATCGGCGGTTGTCGTTATGGCTCGTGTCGTGACTCTTGGCATGGTGTGTTGCAGTTCGAGGAATTGCAGCGGTCGTGCATCGAGAGATGCTGTGATTGTGGTCCGACGTGACACTCGCCGAGTGTGTCGGAGGCGCTGACTTGATGGAAGCGATGGTTTTCCTTGGTGCTGGATGGTGCTGTTTCCAGCATGCACGAGGTTCGAGGTCAGGTCGAGTATGGAGTTCTTTCGTTGGTCGGAAGTGCGCTGGTTTCTCCTTTGGTTGGAGAGATTGCGTTGGGCTAAGGTTCATCATCTTGCATTACGTGTTCGGATTGGTTGGCCTCGTGTGCCATGAAGTCTGTGCGAGACGTGCTCCTTGTCTTGGCAAGGCGGTTGCCTGTGAGAAGTCATGCCCATTCCCTTGTCTTGTGAGGGTGCTGGCGCTGTTCCGAAAGAACGAGTGCTGGTTGGGCGGTGTTCGCTTTCTCGGCTGTGCGTGCGGATCAGAGTGCGCAGCAGAAGCGTGGTGGGCTTGTGACCCACTGGTTCAGGATCGTAGCGTTGGTTGCTACGGGTGGATTCCTGAGTTTGCGTTGAGCACGAGAGGATTGGTTCCTCTGTGTGAAACGTGTTGTTGCCGTGCCGTTGCCCGAGAAGTCGTGATTCTTGGCACTGGCAGGATGGAGTGTTAGGGAATGTGCTGGCTAGTGCGCCGCATGAGTACCCTATTCCTGTGATGGAAGCCGTGTCAGACGTCGGTGTTGGACCTGGATGGGGTTGTTGAGGAAGTTGCCTGACGGAGGTCGAGGACGTGCTGGTCAGAGTCGGTGGCTTGGTGTCCGACTTGTGTTCCCAGTCGTGTCCTCAGTTGAGATCGTGTTTTGAGGAAGTGGTCTCTGGCAGACGATGGGTCCCGGTTGGCGGCTGTGAGTGGCTGGTGAGCCTAACCGTGTGACCGACCACAGCGGCGTCTGTTGGTTCTACGGTCTTGTTGGATTGTGACGGTGAGATGTATAATCGATCGGGGACCCAGAGTGCTTTGGTCGTGGTGTCGACAACCAGGTCGCCGTGAGCACTATTTAGGTGGTGTCCCGTGGCTCTGTGGTAAGGGAGGAATCGGGATTGGCAGGTGTCCACTTGGATTGATCGAAGGATTTGATGAGACCAGATGGAAGAGTGACGCCTTTGGGCAGAGGCCTTTTTGTGAGATTGGCATTGGTTTGGTGGTCCTTGATAGGATGTTGGTGTCGCAATGGTTATCCCTGGTTTGGTGACCAGCATGGGATGGTTCCCCTGTGAGTCTGAGTCCAGTGAGGTGATGACTGGAGACACCAGGATCTTGTCATTTGGCTTCGTCATGCTCCCCGAGAGGGTCGAGTTGGCACGATGTTCGAGCTCAGATGCGGAGTCCGAGAGGAGTGGGGCTCGAGATGCGGCTTCGGTCTGTAGGAGAGTCGACGGATGGCTTGCCGAGGTTTTGGAATGTTTCCTTTGGACCCGGTCGAGGACCATGAAAGAAGGAAGAAGCTGAGCAAACGGAGGTTTCCCGTTGACGAGCAGTTGGTGACTAGTGGATGGTCTTTTCACAGACAGAAGATGATGGTGTTCGGGGCTCGAGCGTGGCGAGAGCCATGTGCCAGTGAGACCTTTTGGTGGTCGTTTCTGTGATATGCCTTCCCGGATGGGATCTGGGCTTTGTCGAAGTTTGTCTTCTGGCAAGAGTTGGCACAGTGTTATGTCCAACTTTCGGCTTGCCATGTGTGAGGTGTTTCTTGGTGCTGAGCCGATGTTCTGGTTGCGGTCTGCTGAGAGGACTGCTTGAGCCGAGTGAGGCTCTGTTTTGGTTGCTCCCTTGAGGAGGGTGTGCGACCTGTCAGCTGGTTGTGAAGCTGATGTGTGTTTTGTCTGCCGACCATAGGATGGATCGGTGGCTGTTTTCTCGTGCGAGGGTTGTGTCTCCTCGGTGAACGAGATTGTGGCTGCGGCGCCATGGTGGATTCTCGCGTTGTCTGAGGTGATGTCGGACTGTGTCCTTTGGTATATGCCTGCTCTGTTGACCAGTGTGCTCGGCGCGAGGAGCGAGGTGTTTCTTATGATTGTAAGTCTAGCTGTGTCCCTCAGGATCGGTGTTTTCATGAGAATCGAGGTTTTCTGTGCTGGGGCTCTGACAGCGTTATCAGGAGGTTCAGTGTTCTTCCCCTGTGACTTTGTGCTAGGTCCTGAATTTCGAGGACGAAATTCCTTTAAGGGGGAGGGCTGTAATGGCCCGAATTTTTTGGATCCTTCTTCTTGGGTCCCGGATCTGGTTTTTCGGAGCGTCCGACTCCATTGTGTCTGAAGTTTCATTTCGGACATCTTTCGTGTTCGGGTCGGTGCGATCCGGAGTCGTTTCGGAGGCCCGGAGGCGTTCCGCGGCTTTTCTGCGTGTGTTTTCCGATTCCCGGTGTGGGTTTCGGCTTTTTCTTCGGAACCTCGTTGCGGGTGAATCGGGCCGTTCACCTAGGCGAGTGTAGTACCGTTGCGATCGGTGCGTTCCGAGGATCATGAGGGTGTATTTTTCTATTTTTTGGGATTTTTCCGAATTTCTAGATTTTCCTATAATATATAACCCTTTTCTCTCTCTCCCCTCTCATTTCTCTCTTCTCTCCCTCTCTCTTCTCACGCTCTCTCCCCTCTCCCTCTCTCTCCGGCGGCCAACGGGGTGGAGCGTGGGTGAGGTGGGGACGGCGCGGGCGAGGTACGAGCGAGGATGGGTGAGGATCAAGGTGGTGGAGGCGCGGTGAAGCTCGGCCGTGGGTTCATGGAACGGCGAGGCTTCAACGGCGTTTTCTTCGTGGATCGGCATCCACGGTGCGCGAAATCTTCGGTGGAGGTAGGGGGATGGACCCCCAGCTCGTGCGCTTCATTTCCCGCGAGTTTTGTAGGCCGTGGTTAGCTGAGCGGGTCGTTTGGGGCGTTTTGGGAAAAATGCATGTTTTTGGGGAGTGAGCCGGATCCCTCGTTTTGTGGCGTTTTTGGCCGATCCAGGGGTTTAGATGTATGCCTAGGGGCTTGGGGATGGATTCCCCTTTTTTTCCCCATCACCTGGGGGTGATCGGGGCGTGGATCGGATCTTTGGGCATTTTCCCGCCGTTCTCGGTTTTCCGAAATGGTCGCGGTCTACCAGTAACCGCTTTCATTGGTCGTGGTCTTGGGAGAACCGCGTTTGCCCAAGAGCGTCGGCAAGCGTCGCGGACGTGCGATAGACCATTTTTGGCTAGTCGCGGTCATGACCCGACCGTGACTGTCTGGTCGCGGTCTTAGGGCGACCGCTACCATCGGGCTGCGCCTGGCTAGTCGCGGTCGTGACCCGACCGTGACTACTTAGTCGCGGTCCCCGGTCGACCGTTTCTAGGTGGTCGCGGTCCTCAGGAGACCGCGACTACGTTGCGGTTCCTGTTTGCGTTGTTTTGACCTCCGGTTGACCCGGTTGTGACCCAGTGGTTGACTTTAGGTCTTGTGAATGTCCTTGACACCCCGTGGAGTTCTGTGACCGTGTCTTTGGGTGTCCGAAGATTTCATGTTACCTCGATTAGTGTGCCCGTAGGTGTAGTGGGTCCGAGTGTCCTCACGTGTTCCGCTCGATTTCGTGTTACGCTCGATCGAGTCACCGTGTATCGGTGTGTGTGCGGTGGGGTCTCTCCCGCATGTCGTGGGTTTCTTTGGAAGGTGATTCCCGTGCGGGCCACGTGTTTTGCCTTGGACTGCGAGTCCAGTTATCCGGCCTGGGGTTGGAGGTTTCCCGCTTGCTCTGGGATGGGAAATCGACAAGGCGGCTTGTGTGCTGCCCTGGGAATCGTGCTTCTGTGTTTTCCGTGTGGCCCATGTGGGTGGCTTAGGGAGTGGTCTTGGCGGCTCGTGAGTTATCTCGGTATTCATGCTACAGTAGTTTTAGACCTAGAGATTGGACTAGATTGACGGCCTTGTGCTGTTGCGTACAACGGTCTTGACCCCGAGTCTTGTGACTCAAGGACCGTTGGGTGTAGTGCATCCAAAGGACTATCTAGAGTCCAGTGGCTTAGTGCCACTTGAGTTTTCTCGACTCTCGCGCAGGGTGCGTGCGTAGCCATGGACTACGAGTCATGTTTCTTCTCCGACTGTGGTCACCGTGCGACGGGGCCGGTACGTGGGGTGGTCCCCGTACGTCGTCGGACGCGGACGTTGTTTTCCGTTGACTTGAGAGTCTACTCCTTCAGTGACCCTCCACTAGTCGTAGCCCACCAGTACGAGGTGCTGGTCTCACCTGGGAGTGGTGTACGGGCACTCACCATTTTAGACGGTTTGTGGACTGGTTTCCGTCGGGCCCCTCGTCGTTAGCCAGAGTCCGGCTGCGGGGGAAAACTGATCAGAGGGCCAGACCTAGGACGCGTGGTCTGTGTGTGCACACGTGGTTGGGGCCTGTTGGACCCACGTCGACGGGCGTGACCCCAACTAGTCACTTGTTTGTGGTTACTTGTATGGTGTTCATGCCTTTGGTAGGCGCTACCACATCAGGTAGTTCACCTGCGGTGCGGTGTAAGTCGTCAGGGGATGCTACCGACTGTGCTTCTAGTGGGAGGTACTCCTGTCGAGTTGGGAGTGACAGACTATCAGTTCCGTGACTTCGACCTTCAGGTTCTCGGTCGTGTTGACCGTCGAGTTCGGTTGTTTCACCGTGGCGCGTGTGTCGGTTCTCGCGCCGTGAGACTAGTGCTAGTGGCTTTACCAAGGTTGCGCCTTGTTGTGCGGTACCCGCGATCGGATGGTCGGGGTTACACCTTGGACAGCGTGTCCAGGTCGGCTATGTCCGGGGGACAGGCCTCTACGGCGTGGTTGCC
Source organism: Amorphophallus konjac (assembly GCA_022559845.1). Classification (NCBI taxonomy): domain Eukaryota; kingdom Viridiplantae; phylum Streptophyta; class Magnoliopsida; order Alismatales; family Araceae; genus Amorphophallus; species Amorphophallus konjac. Next base: position 116,042,913 of record CM040125.1, on the reverse strand, counting down.
GTGTGTTTTTACTTCGGTGAGTGGTACTAGTGCAGTCCGGTAGCCTCGACTATGAGTTCGGGGTGTGTTTTTGGTACAGTAGGAGTAGTTGTAGTGCCGAGTTTTGACCGGCCACGGGGTTTGCTGTTCCTGCTGTTGCGGTTGCTCTCGTAGCCCTCCTTTCTGCTACCACCGTTGTTTCTGGTTGGGGTTCCGTGAGATCCCTGCTGATTCTCTATTTTGGAGACTCATTCCCTGCTTTTCAGGTGTGGCAGTTCTTCCTCGAGGTTCGAGGGTGCAGAGCGGAGGTTCTCTGTTGCCAGCTTGCCAGGCCGAGTGTTCACTTGGCATGTGGTACGTTTTTACTGCTTTAGACTGTACTTTCTATTAGACTGGACTCTGTTGTAGCTGTAGTTGTTCTTTCTTTCAGCTTGTTGTTGTTGGTTGTCCTGCTTTATTTCCTATTTCTTTGTGCCTCCACACTCCTTTTAGCCCTTCCGAGCCCTCCCAGCGTGTGGGCGGCGGTGCGAGTCTCGGGTTATCGGGCCTTCCCAGTAATCGGATTCTCGGGTCGTTACAACAACTTCCAACGCAAGTCGGGCACCAAGCCACTGACTCTGACCATCACATCCTTGTCCTCCCTCCGACGATTCCTCAGCCACCCCATCCGGGTTCAGAACCAGACGCCGGACATGGCTTTCAACAATGGAATAGGGTACTCATGCGGCAACCTTGCCAACATATTTTCCCGATTCTCCATCCTGCCAGTGCCATGAACCATAATGCCTCCAACAATGGCACAGCAACCAACATGATTCACATAGCCAGAGACAATCTCACACCGAGGAAGCAATCCCTCGATGCTCCACACAAATCCTCGAGAATCCGCCCGTAGCAACGAACACTATGATCTTGGGCATACGGGGTTATAAGACCACTAGGCTTCACTGCGCATTCTAATCTACAGGTGCAAAAACTATAGCAACGACTCGGGATCTGCCATCCCAACAATCCTCAACTGGGCTGGCTAACTCTAGAGGATAGGGTGAGGAAAGATCCAATTACCTCAAACCCAAGCATAGATTCTCTCTCCTAATCTGGCAATCCTCTGCAACTCCACAGGCTCGAATCCAACACATCGTGAACCACAACACTATCTACGAGTCTTCGTAATCACTGCCCAACTGGCACACATCCTTTCGGAATAATGCCAATGCCCTTACGCATCAAGGGAAAAAGGGCAACACTTCTCACAAGCAACCTCATTGCCGCAACACAGGATGCATCTCGCACGGACTTCATGGCACACAAGAGACGCCAACCAATCTGAACACATAATGCAAGACGACGAACTTGGCAAAATGCGATCTCTCCAACCAAGGAGAAACCAACATACTTCCTACAAATCAGGAGATCTCCACACTTGACCTGACCTCGAACCTTGCGCACGCTAGGAACACTGCCTTCCAGCACTCGGAGAATACCATTGCCTCTCATCAGGTCAGCTCCTTCGACAACACTCGCCAAGTGTTCCGTCGGACCACGATCACAGCATCTCTCGATGCACCACCGCTGCAATTCCGTGAACTGTAACTGACCACGCCTCGAGCACTGACTCTACTGATCGCCAACCACACACTGCCATAGCAGTTGAGCTAGCCGCTGTCACACACTCCTCACCTAAGCCTGCCTCCAATCTCAGAACCATTAACACGCCAAAATACTTATCGAGGAGCGAAGAAACCATGAACGACGCCAGACTCGAAGGCTGCTACATCTCTAGCCACCAAACATTATTCCCTCGAATCTATCCATGCTAACACCAATCCATCCTCGATACTCGAATCCTCAAAATATCCATCTTCTGAGCTACCACCGCGCGGACCACCACGCCAAGAGCCACGACACGAACCACGATTGGCACCTGCCAACGGTCATCCTCCGTCCCAAATATGTCGCTGAACTTTAACATCTCACCTGTAATCTCGCACAGCACATCCAAAACAGTGCATAATCGCCCCAAATTCCATAATCTGGGCCAAAACCAAGCCACCGCCACATAATCTCAGACCCAATCTAGGACTAAGACAGTCCATTCATGGGTAGAAACGTAGGACTTAGAGCTTCCTGGGACATCTCTGTTGACACCCGTTTTTAACCCGCAAGTTGCGTCATTTCTCTTATTCATCATTTTTGATGTCCCGAATTACCCATTATTTTGGAGCCTTCCTTGGATAGGTTTCGAGCCCATTTCTTTGTTTCACTCCTTTTGAGCCTTAGAGATCATGATTTCTTAGAGACCTGGAGCCTATCTTATCACCTTCCGGCTTCCAAGTTAGCTTGCGGCCCATTTTGGTCGACTCTCCATCAAGCATTCGGCCCTCTTCGTTGCGCAGTTCTAAATGCGGCCCCTTTTTCATCCCCTTCTATTTCTCTATTTAAAATGTTCTCTTCACCAAAGTTGTTCATCTTTTAAATTGCTACAATTTCTTCTTCTACGTCATTGGCCAGTTCTCTGCCAATTTCAAGTTATTTGTATTTTTCTGGCAGACTGCACTGTTCACCTACGTCCCGATATTTTTCCTCTCTGTTCTCGTCACATTCTCTCTCTCTTTTGATCATTTTCTCATCTTACTTTCTTCATAAAAGTTGTTCATCTTTGAGTTATCTACAATTTCTTTTTCTACCACTTTCGCTAATTCTGCACCGTTTGGGAGATATGATCCAATTTCCAAAGTCGCGCAAGGTCTACCCTAAACGGTCGTGCAAATGGCCGTTTATCATTGCAAACGGTCGGTCGATGACCGTTTACTCCTTAACGGTCAGTCGACCGACCGTTAAGCCAATAAGAGTCCAGCCTGCTCTGGACTCTCCATAAACCTGCACGACAGGCCTATCTTGCGGCGGCCATAGCTTTTGGAATATAACTCCAAATTGATCCCCATTGTTTCCTACTTCTATCCCTTTGAATTATCTTGAATTTGATTCATAGAAATAAAATTTTGATGGGCTATAGATCCTGTAATCTTGGCCGCAATATCAGGTTTTATGCATTTTTGACCAACAAAAATTCAGTCAGATTAGGCTCCAGGCCCTTCTTGCGGCGGAAATATCTTCCAGATCCTTCCACCAAAAAGAGTCATGTTTTCTCCTATGTCTTATCTTGACTATTATCTCGAGAATGATCCAGAGATCTTGAGATTTGGTGGACTCTATCTTCTGGAATCGTGGAAGAAAGTCGGGGGTTTCACCACTTTTCTATATAAACCTGCCCAGATCCTGTTCGACGGGGGCGTGTTTCCAAGGCGACGACGAAGCCATGCTGCACCGCGGACTCAATTCTTCGACCCTAGCCTGAAGAGGGAAGTATTAACTTCAATTTGGTTCCTCATTTGCTCGATTTTATCAACGTTTGCCCTCTCAACCTCACCCCTACTTTTGGCAAATCATCACAGTTTGCTATTTTCTGCTACAAAGTTCACGACGGGGGCCTGTTCATCAAGCCGGGGCAGAGTCGTGCTTTATCCTTTTCATCCTCCCTTGAATCCATCTTGAAGAGGGGAGTATTAGCTTCACATTGATTTTAAGTTTAACTTGTTTCTCCTATCCTTTTCCCCTCTTCCAAGCCCCTACTTTTGAGGTTTTACCACACTGTTCTGCACTTTGCTGAAACTCAGATTTCTTGCATTGGGGGCATGTTTGCGTCGCCGGTGTGAGGCCGCGGGGCACTCTTGATCCGTCCTTTCAACTCCAGGCTCTAGAGGGAAGTATAATATTTGTGTTCCTTTGTTTTGGGCTCATTACCTCATCATATTCATGCACGTTTTTATCCATGAGTTTTGCACTTTCATTCTATTTTTAAACTTAGTCATTTTTTCTCATGTTCTGCAACCCATTGTTTTCTTGTGTTTTCCACCCCATTTTTCACTGATGTCTTCCCCGTTTTAAACCTTACTTTTTGCACTAGTTTCACCACAACACTCCCACCTTTCCATAGCATCCACTCTTCCCCTTTTTGGTGTTCTATCTTGGGAGATATTCATCATTCTTTGAGTCCAGTTTGTGCACTATTCTGCATTTTCTGCACAGTCCATGTTTTGCCCCAAATCTCCGCCATCATAACTTTCTATCCCGACCTCCTTTTGGAAGGATTCATGTTCCTACTTCTTCACAACACTCAAGTCTTCTGTCATCTCCATTTTCACCCTATTTGGACATCGTTTGTCCTGCTGTTTGCATCAGTCTTTGCACCCACTTTACACTATTTGCACAGTTTTTCTAGTGACTTGCACTTTTGCCCCTTGTTTATCTATGTTAATCATGGCATATTAAATCAATCTCTTCATTATAATCTCATCATAATATACACACCTATTGTTTGCACCCTTCCATAGGGGTTAAAAAAACCCCCGGTGAGTTTGCCCTCAATCTTTCATGCTACTTTATGTACTTGGGTAGATTTCTACACTTAGCATTTTCTAATGGGTTTTGCCTCTTGTCTTATGTTTGTTTCGCAGGAAAGCATGGAAAGTGAGGCCCTTTCCTTCTAGCCAGCTGAAAGACGAGGAGAGGTAATCCATAAATCCCCGTATCTTGATATTGAGCGCGATCATCCTCTTTATCCAAGGTACACAACGTGCATAGTATTTCATATCCTTTTGCGTTGTTATTCCTTGGTGGCGATCACGATATTTCTTCTACATCTTTGTCATGTTTTTATCTATTGTATGATCATGCTACCATGTTCACATAGTCACATATTCATGCTATTCACTTGATTGGTGAACATATTCCTTCATGCTTATTCATGTGATTTGTGGGGTCGGCACACCTATACGCATCCACATTTTCCACATCCACACCCCTTTTTTGGCGATCACGGTGGGACATCTAGTGCCCATCACTTTGCTCATGCTTTGCTGCGATTTTGGTGTGTATATCCATGTTTAGATAGCATTTCATGCTCATATTGTTCATCTTGTTTGCATCCATATTGTTATGTTTGCTTATGTTCATTATATCTTGATTTGCTAGTTTTAGGCTAGAAATTACATACACTCCGGTGCACATAAGATCATGCATATTTTCATATTGTAGTTGCATTCCCCTCGGTAAGTGGCCCTCTCGCTCCCATATTCCTTGGGCTCGACTAGGTGATCTTATCCGGGACCTCCGTAAGTCCCCGCGAGCCGTGGATTCCCACACGGACGCCGGGTCAGTTGTACCTTCTCACCCCTTAGGCTTGCATTTGCATACGTTGTGAAGGAATTAATCTTAGTCAACCCAAAGTTTGGGCTTTATTCCCTATAGGATACCTATCTTGAGGGAATTAATCTCAATTCAAATCATTAAAAGGCCCATCCAAAACTTTGTCATTAAAATATTTCCCATCATATTAACTTGTTTGACTTGGTGAAATCCTTCATATTGTTTGTGTTGCTTGGGCTTGTCCAAGCGCATTTGTGTTAATTTGTGTCGCATTCCCATCATCCAGATAAATTTTGTTGTTAGGCCCATTTAGGCTAGTCCATTCTGTCTGTCTATTTGTCTAGTCACATTGTCCTAGGTTGTTGTTTTTTTTTTACCTTTGCATTTTTGAGTCTGCCCCCTCTCTTATTCTCGAGCCCTTTTACCTCCCTCATTGTATCCCCTTGATTTGTCTTGTATAAAGTCTCCATTTACCTTCATGGAGCGTCATTTTTCTCCTGTATATTACCCATTCTTCATTCCCATCTTCACATTCCCACGTGGATTCCTCTTTCCACGCGGGCCTATCTCCTCGTGGCCCTTCCGACTCACAAGCAAATCTCATGGTCCACTCATCACCTCTTGTTAGCCAAATGGTCCCGGTCCAGGCCCAAAAACTCACTGCTAATCATCTTAATGGGCTTCATTCTCATAACGAGCCCCATTCATCTAATGGGCCTCATTACTTTAATGGGTCATCCTTCTTGAGTGACCCATCTTCTTTTACTGGGTCCCAGTATCTTAGTGGGCCTTATTTCTTCAATGGGCCTCGCTCTTTTAATGGGCCCCCTTCCTTTAACGGGCCTTCTTATTCCCTTAATTGGCATACTTCTCTTAATAAGCCCGCTCCTTCTACCCATGTTGCTGCTGTACCAATCAGTTCTTATTCCCACATTCATGATCCTTCAAGGCCCACATATCCTTCCACTCCTGGGATGAGCTTTCCTTCTTCTCAGTCTGGATCCCCTAATCCGGCCCAATATCATAACTCTAGTCCAAATCCACAATCTCTTGCTCAGGCTAGCTTGCATCCTTCCCGGTCTCTCCCCACCGAGGAGATGATTGCTCAAGCCCAACGTCAGCTTGATGAACTTCAACGTCGAATTGATCCCCAATCTTCTTTGAGTGTCCCATTTGCATTCCAAGGTCTTCAACTTCCACTGCGTTCCCAAATTCCAGCATATCATTGCTATGGTGGAGTTGGTAACCCCTATGTGCACTTGAAGGAGTTCATTTATGAGTCGGCCCAATTTCGACATGACCAACGCTTAATGGCCTATCTATTCGGTATGTCTTTGGAAGGCTCGGCTTGGGATTGATTCTTTTCTCATCCGCAAGAGTAGATTGTGAATTTCCAAGTTGTCCAAGAGAAATTTCTTCAACAGTTTCAAGACCAGGTTGGGCCCAAGTATTCCATGGTGGATCTGACCCATGAGATGATGAAGCCCGATGAGGATTTCTGCACCTTTGTCGACCGCTGGCGTCGCCTTACCGCGCAAGTCCCGAGACACATTCTGGAGGGAGAACAAATCAAGATACTTATTTCAAATGCAACACCCGAGTACCACTTTATCTTAGCTCTCAACGACATTACCTCCTGGCAACAATTATACAGCCAAGCCCGCTTCATTCGCCAACACATCCAAGATTCCCTTGACCTCGAGTCTCCACCATCCACCTCCACATATCAACCTTTACCCTCCACGTGCCAACCCTATACTCCCATGAGTCAGCCCGCCGGCATAAGTCAGCCTTCCGCCACATATCCCTCCATGAGCCAACCATACCTATACGCCTCCGCATATCAACCTTCCATGAGTCAGCCTCCTGCGTCCGCATACCCGTCTCCGTCTCCACCCCCAGTCAAGGTCACATCACACCCCGAGCAGGTAGATGTCGTCCACATACCTCCCACCTCCCTTTTCACTCCACATATGCCTCCACCAAGTCATTCCACTAGTTGCCTTGCGCCTTTGCCTTCGCAACCCCCACTTCCTTCTCCACTTCCATCTCCATTACCTTCCCATACCCCTCGGCATCCACCTTGCCCGAAGCAGGCTCCTCATCGTCCTCCGTTGCCAGAGTGTTTTTCAGATATTTTTAGGACTTTGATGGCTACTCACGCGTTGCCGCCCCCTCCATTTATGCCCTGCCGACCCGTGGTCGGGGATGTACTTCAATTTTATGATTACCATCGCCAGAAGGGGCATTTGGTTGAGGACTGCCCCGAATTCTGAGAGTATGTTTATGGATTAGAAGACAATAAGAGGATTGATTGGGCCGCCATGCATAAGGTTGTTCTACATCTCCGCAAGCAGCAGCAGCAAGAAGCAGCGATGCCCAGGCAGTCGTCTCTACGAGACCAGGGGCACCCTTGTGATTCTTTATCGGGCATTGCACCCGCTCCGCCGCCTACTCCATCAACTGTTCCCTCTCCTATGCTTTTGTCCACCTTGGTGCCTACCTCATAACCATCTCCATCTACCCCCTCACCTTCACCATCTCCTACTCAACCTCCATCGCCTCCACAAACCCAAGCCTCTGCTCAGGCTAGTGCTTCCATTACGACCACTTCTTACACCCCCGCTTCTACTCCCGACGCCGCCCGATGCGTTGTGTCGATACGCCGATGGTGGGCGCTGCGACCATCCTCTTCACCCTCTTCATCGTCATCTCCACTACCTCCATTGACCACATCACCATCTCCACCACCGTCACCATTGCCTAGCCCATCACCACCGCCTCCCCTCTCTAAGACCCCTATCCCATCACCTCCACCATCTCCACCTCCTTTGCCATCCCCTTCGTCATCGTTGCCCTAGCCTGAGCAGGCTATACCTACACCTCCACTTTAACCTTTACCCCCTCCTACGCCTCCACCTTTTCCTTTACCTCCACCCAAGCCTATTATCGCCGCTATCCCTCCACCACTCGCATTGACCTTACCCCCGTTTAGGCCTTCTAGATCTTTGCCTCCGCCTTCCAAACCTATTACTTCCATTTCTTCCCCATCCATTTCCACCCCACGGAGCGGGTGTGCGCTGCCTTTGGTGCCCCTCGGGTTTGGTCCCCAGGGAGATGGCGAGCCAAGTCAGGACAGTTTGGTGCCTGTTCTGCACTATAAGATTCAAGATTGCATTTGTCGCATCCCAGTTCGAGTCCTGGTCCCCAATCATCTTTGGGATAAGGAGTCTAAATTTCCTCTAGAGACGGTTGCTAAGAAGAGTTCCCTTGCATTAGTGCCAGTTTCTTCACAAGTGAGGCCGGTGGCAATCTCATTGCTTACCGGAGGATTCACTATTGATGATGTTATTACCTCTTGCTTGATTGCGGTTCAGTTCACTGGCCAAGAGGGGTTCTCTGCTAAGATTTTGCTAACCCATACGGATGCCAAGAGCCTGATGGATTCCCTATTCAAGGGGCAGTTGGCCGTATCTTCTACATCTTTCAAAGACATTCTGCACATCCTATGCAATCTTCCTCGGTTTATTGGTGAATCGACCACGTCAATGCCGCGCATTGCTCTCCCTCAGTTTTGTCCTGCTCTTATGGTAAGGGAGTTATGCTTCATGCCCGATTGCCGAGGGGAGATGCCTAATCTCATGCTAGTGCCAAGTGACAAAACTCTGTGGTTCTCTGATATTCATTCATTTGGGGAGTTATCTGTCAAAGAATGTTCCTCTACTATTGTTAGCACCGGGTATCTAGGGGCAATCGCCCCAATGAGACTTCATGTTCATGACCGGGCTAGGCCATCTACCAGATGGGCTCATTATTTAAGAAGACATTACAGATCAAGAAGGTCAAAGGTCCAAGTCCGCACTAGGCGGGTTCGGGTTCAAAAAGGTTCTGCTAAGAAGAGGCGGCGGCGTAAGTTTAAGGGCCGTCGATTGTGCACTCAGGGGTCCACTTCTTTCTCCTTCTCTTCCTTTCGTTCATCCTTTCTTCTACTCAGCTCCCACCCCTGGGTGGTGTACCTCCCTTCCTCTAATCCAGTTTCTATGATCTTCTCCTCTCTTTTTGGGTCCGCAAACCCCCATTCTTCTTTCTCCACTCATCTGGAGTCTCCAGATCCTCTGTTCTCTCATGATTTTAGGCCTCGGTCTATGTCATCCTTTCATCCCACTTTCGGGACTTCTTCTGATCCTTCTCTTCTGGTATCCTCGGGCTCTACTTCTGATCCTTCCCTGACCATGTCGGGTGATTATCCTTTTCTTTCCCCGACCCTGTCGGGTGTCTGTCATTTTTTTCCCCGACCTTGTCGGGTGATTCTCATTCTCCTTCCCCGACCCTGTCGGGTGATTCTAATTCCTTTTCTCCGACTACGTCGGATGATCACTCCTCTTCTCACTTATCTTTGCCACAATCTTCTCATGGTCTCTCTATTCTTTCCTCCTCACCCTTTCGGGGTCATTACCATTTTTCTTGGTATTTTCGAGGCTTTAGCCCGCCTTGATCTCAGTTAATCCCTGGTTATTCTGTACTTGGTTCCTTGTTATCAGGGCCTCAGTGCCTTAACGAGGGAGTTCTAGCCCTCGTCTCTCTTCCTTTTTTATCCCTTCTGTTGAGTTATGGTTTTGATGATAACTAAACTTAATGTGTGATTACGTGATGATAACTAAACTTACAGTTGATTACACATGTTCTTGATAATTGTGTTCATTCATCTTGTTGTTTATGCTGGTTACATATGCTGGTTTTACAAGGGGTAAGAGGTTTCATAACCTCTTTAATGTCAACAAGCATGCAATTAACCCTGACTATCTTGCATGCAGGATCAAACTCATGGTAGTCACCTGGTGAACCAAAACTCTGCTCCTCTACAATCCAAAATAGGTGGTATATGTCATTTACTGTCAAGGACCATTGGTGAGACTTTTACCTTGTCTTAGCATCGATCTCACCTTGTGTATCTCATGATTAGCACCGATCTTACCTTGTGTATCTCATATATACACCTCTTTCATGCACACTCAACATGAAACCCTTCTGGCCATCGTGCGCCCTCGCCCGCGGATCAACCTACGCGGTCAGGTCGCGGGGATCGACCTGCCCGGTCAGGTCGCGGGGGTCATGGGGCCCCCGGAACAAAATTTTGAAATGCTCAAATGGTCTAATGCATAAACTAAATTGAATTCAATCTCAAAATGCATGGATTTGATATGGACTTGAAGTTCTTGACTTATGGACATATTTTTCTGGGCTTAACTACTCGTTTTTCAGATTTACCAAAGTCCAGTCGACCTCCGGACCAATCCCGGTCGACCTGAAATAACATCACCCAGAAGTCTATAGGCTCTGCCTCTAGCGGTCGACCGCCCATGGGCGTCCGGTCGACCACCCCTGCCAGAATGAACCGGGCTGTAGCCTGAAACTTCTAGGTCGACCGCCAGCCCACCTCCGGTCGACCGCCAGCCCCGAAGCCTCAAACTTTGACTTTTTGTTTTCAATCGTGGAGAGATTCCCTTCCCCATTTCTTTAATTCCAATGCTCCCAATCACCCCAGAATTTGTGGATCTAGGTCTAGGGCTTGTCTCCTAACCTTCCAAGGGTTATAAAACCTCTCTTTGAGGTCATAAACCCTAAGAGACTCCAAGAGAAGAAATCAACAAAGAGAGAGATCAAGGTGGCTCAAGGAAGAAGAGAATCACTATAGCCGTGAACAGTGATCCGTGGGCAAAGCTTCATCCATAGCTGAGGGTTCAAGATCCATTTCGAAGCCTTCATCCTCCCAAGAACTGAAGAAGCAAGAAATCAACAAGGAGAGATCGAGAGGAAAGCTATCAAATGAAGATTGCTGCAACGTTTGTGAACAACATTCCTTTCAACAAGTTCATCATCCGATCGAAGCCGTTCTAGCAACAACTGAAGCCATTTAAGCATCTTCCCAAGCCAAGGAGTTCCAATCAAGCAATGGTCTCAAGAAAAGCTTAAGAGAAGGCTATCCAAGTGAAAGAAGAAAGAAGTACTGTAGCAGTGAACATTACTCCATGCAAGAGGATCTACATCAAATACAAGGCCATTCAAGCTGAGTCTCAAGCCATTCAAGTAAAGAAGGAATCAACGTAAACATCCGGAGCATACACTCAGGGGGAGCCTAAATCAGGAGCATTCTAAACAGTGCCTTATTGTGTTTCAAGTTCATATTCGTGTTTTGTATAAACTGCGAACTTGTGTGTGTGTGGATCGTTATTGGATCCGTGGTCGTGTGTGTGCGTGTCGTTTTTGATTCGTGTGTGCGTAGGTCTTTTTAGATCTACGTGTATGTGTGGTTTTATCCGCATCCTAGTGTTTGTGTGTGTGGAGTGCTGCACTTGTCGCAGCGTGTGTGTGTCTTGTTGATCCGCTTGTTGGATCGTGTTGGAGACCTCGTCTCCATGTGTGTGTGTGTGTGTGTGTGTTGGGGTGCGTCCTCGTGTGTGTGGGCAGGCGTCATCCTGCGTGTGTGTTTGGAGCGTCGTCTCCGTTTGGGGTTTTATCCCGAGTGAAGCCTCACCGAGTTTGGTGAGGGGTGGACTTAGGATTGCCGCTGTTGCATTCGAACCACCTTAAAATCGTTGTGCATTGTGGTTTGGGTTGTGCATGTGTGTGGTTTGATTGTTTTATTTCGTTACATGCTCGTGTGGGAACAAAGAGTTTGAGAGAATTTGTTTAACAACTTTCAACTTCCTAATTAGTGTTTATCACATATTTGTAAAAGCTAAAAGTTTTCATAAAAATTGTAAACAACCAATTCACCCCCCTCTTGGGTGTCATTGATCGCGGGACTTCACCTTCTTCATCTAGTATGATGTCTGCCACTCCTCTATGTCGAGGAATCGAATCCTTTGATCTGTTTTCACCCTTTATCATGGCAAGCAAGGAAAATAATGTTCGTGCTCCTCAAAGCTCGATGATTGAAATCGCTTCAGGAGGCTGGTTTCCACGCCATCGATTTGCAAAGGTATCTTTGATTTTGTGCCGGAACATGTTATCATTGCTATTACTCTGTTATTTCTGCACGCGCTTATAATGTTGGTTCCTTAAAACATGGTTGAGTGGCCTTAGGCTTTAGTTAGTTTGCTTAGTCAAATGAGTCGCTTCTGCATCATCTTAGGCTGGTGATAGCTCCGCGCTGGGAGTCTAGTTCTTTTCTCGATTGTTGAGGGTGACCTTTGAGTATGGATTTTTTACACACTTCACAACAAGCCATAGCCGATCTCTTTAGTGCAATATCGTTGCTGCTTTGGACATACTTTGGGTATGCACAAAGGTCTTTTCTTTTCTCTGCTTGGCCGAGTGCATAGGCAAGAGATTGATGGATAAGATGACTAACCTAGGTGCTCCCTAATACGAGAGTGGTCTCAAATAGGGGAAGTCTTGACCCTCAAAAGTGAGCTTTCATGCTATATCTAGCCAATAAGGGCTACCAAAATGAGAAAATAAATCAATGCAAAATTATGAATCAAAGGCATGTCAAGAGTGGTAGTACAGTTCCCCGCGGGACGTCATGAGCCCGGTCGGATGCATGCCTGATAAATATGGATCTAAAAATTAAAGACACAAAGCCCCGACGCAACAGACTATATCTTTGAGGGGTGGTGCCTAGGAAGGAAGTCGAGTCCTAATATCTCCCATCCTGCATAAAGCTTGTCTCCAATTTTTCTTCTATTTCTCCCTCTTAGGCTGAGTTGTATCCCGGGTATGGCCTTAGTAGGGGCACCGTTCTTTAGAGGCGGTTAGTTGTGGCGAGCCACCCTCATATGCACGCCTTGCTTAAGTGAAGCCTTTAATGAGAGGGGTAGGAATGACGGTCCCTAGATAGTAGTTCGAACCCGTCTTTGGGTGCTGCGGATTGCTATTTCAAAAATTTAAAAAAAAGGAAATATTGCCAAAAATCCAAAAAATGAGATATTATCAAAAGTCCAAAAAAATTAAATATGTTCCAAAATTAAAAAAAATTAAATATTGTCAAAATCCAAACAAAAAAATCAAATATTATCAAAATCCCAAAAATCAAATATTGCCAAAATCCCAAAAAAATCAAATGTTGTTCAAAATCTTAAAAAAATTGTGAAAAATCTAAAAATGTTTGTCTTCTATTCCTTTTGATCTTTTATTGTAAGGACATGTATGATTTGTTTGCTAAGTGTGCAAGTCGCAGGTGTTCAAGCTTTTTGACGCTATCTTTTGCTCTGTCTCCAATTCATACTTTTCTGATCTGTCCTTTCTTTCTTCAAACTTGTCCCTCGATCTGTTCCGAAGCTCGTGTCCTTCTCATACTTTAAGTCACTCAGCTTTTGATCATATCTTCATGAGAGAGGGCTCTTTACCTCACAGTTACGAACCTGGCGGTTCTACGTCGTCAGATCTTGGGATTGATTGAAGAACATATTTTGTCATTTTTGGTGTTGTCCCCCTGTGGTCGTCGTCCATGTGTCTTATCCCCTAGGGTCATCTCATGCATGTTCTAGTTCCACGTGTTGTCTCATTCCGTCATGTGTTGCATGTGTCCTTGTCCCACTTGTGGTTATTTCATATGTGTTATGTCGTCTCCCCTGTGATTGTCTTAGATGTCCTCATCCTACGTATTTCTGTCCCATTGCATGTGGTCTCATTCTGCATGGTGTGATGTCCCGCCATATGTTGCCATGCCCCACCATTTTCTCCGTTCTCATGCTTATTGTTTGTTTATGTGGTGTTTTGCATGAGTTGCGTGCTCGTTCACTCTTCGTGATGTTATATTGTTTCGTTCATTTGGTCGTTATGTTTTCATTTTGTTATGCTTGTTTATTCATGTTGTTGGTCGTCTTATTTTTTTAAAAAAATCCAAAAAACAATTAGAAAATGAAAATCCAAAAAATACCGTTTCGCCTGCACAGGTAAGTCAGGTATGGCCTTCTATCCCTTCTCATTGTTACATTACTATATGGTATCTATATTATTATATTATCTCGAGAACCAGCTGGGCATTCATTTGTTCCAAGATCTGACGTTCCCCTCTAACAAAAATGATGATGATCTAGGTGCACGTGTTTAATCATCGGATAGGCCGTTAGGTTGAGAAAATTAGGGAACGATGGTTCTATCACACACGCCGTGGTTGCGGATAGTGTCTTGACCCTGATTGTTTCGGTCTAGCAATACTATTCTCGAGTACTTTCTATTTTAGCTTTCTTTGCATGCATTTTGATGATTTCTTTATTTTAGCCCAGCATGCATCATGTCATTTTGAGCACTCACGTCTCGTGATCCGTTAAAGGTTGTTCCTCAGTAATGGTTAATTACACTACAGTCCTCTTGGATAAGAGATCCCCATTCCACTCTGAGTTTGAACGATTTCTCTGATCTTCCCACTTGGTCTGGTTGGCCAGTGTGATTCCTGTCTGGAGCTTAGTCTTCCTCCTTTTATTTTCGTTACTGCTTATTCCGATCTCCTCATTGGTCCGAGGGATTGTGTCCCCCATGAGGTTGATCATGTGTTTTTCTTTTCATTTAGTTTAGTTCTCCAGACATGTCTCATCCGCGTCAGCCATTCCGGGTGGGTAGTTCGGCGTTTTCGGGAGAATTCCTGTCGCTTGTTGGTTAAAACGGGTGTCTTTTGCCTTGATGCCTGATTAGTGTGTATTTTTATCATTTAATTCATGAGTATATGTATTTTTTTGAGCTTAATTGATATTAAATATACACTTCTCACGCTTATTGTTGATTTTGTATCAAATATTTATTTTTTTGAAATTAAATAAATTTTAATTACATTTTTTCGTATTTATGCAGGCACGCAGTTCGAGGAAAACTCCAAGAAAAAAAAAGAATAATAATATATATGTTCAACTGGGCCAAAAGCCCAGAAACTTGTTTAAAAAGATAAGAAAAAAATTAGAAAAAAAATAAAATTATTTGAGCATTTTTTAGAATTTTTTACTAATATATACTAGCTATACACTAGATATATATATATATATATATATAACCCGCCCCCCACCCTTCCGTGGCGGAGGGGGGTGCGTGGCGGAGGGGGGTGCGTGGCGGACGAAGGAAGGCGGCCGGGGGGGGGGTCGTGGCGGCCGGAGCACGAAGGCGCGGGCGAAGATGTGGCTCGCGGGCGGCACGCGGGTGGCACGCGGGCGCACGCGCCCGCGTGCGACACGCGGACGGCGGAGGCGGTTCGGGTGCACCAGGGGCCCACGGCAGGCGGCCGAACCCGCCTAACCGGTCGGCGCAACGTGTCGACAGAAGAGAAATAAGAGAGAAAGAGAGAAGAAAAAGCCAAAAAAATACCAAAAAAATCAGAAAAAATGACAAAAGGTGCAGCACACTCCAGCCTACCAAGTTGGGTAAAAATTAGGTGCATTTGAGTGTTTTATATGAGCAAGAAGAGATTGTAAATCCTATATAAAGGGGGTATCACTTGTAATGAAAGGAGTTAGTTGGTTGTTAGAGTTAGAACTAGATGGAGTTGGGGAGAGAGCTAGCTATGGGCACTTGTAATATAAGTTAGTTCTTTACATTTCTGAAGTTTTTGATTATTGGAGTTGTGTTTTTCCAAGCTTTTGAAGTCAAATTTGTAAGTTGAATTTATTGCAATACAAGTTTCATTTTGGAATTCAGTCTTTTCATAGCCTTATTTCTCATTATTATGATCTCATTTCAAATTCTTGTCTTCATAAAAGTTGTTCGGTTTTAAGTTTTCTTCAACTTCTATGTTCATCATTTCTTCCAATTCATCCAAATTCATAGAGTTAATACCCATTTTCTTAAGTGCTGTCCTGTGCATTCACTGTTCATCCGTGGTGGTACCTTCTTCCATTCATTCATTTTGAAGTCTTTCTAGTCCTCAAATAACTCTGAGTTCTTCATAAGAGTTGTTCCTCTCTTGTATCTCTAAGTTTTATTCTTCTTGCACTTTGTCAGATTCCTCTTCTTTTGAGCTTTAGAATTAAGTTTTCTAGGTGCTGGTTTTCTGTCAATTACTGTTCATCCGAACCAATAGGTCATAGTTTTTCAAGTTTTTCCTTATCTTCCTTTCATTTTCTGTTTCTGTGTTCTTCATAAAAGTTCTTCCTTTTTCAATTCTCTACAACTTTCATGTTTTACACTTCTTCTCATTCTGTCTATATTTAAAGTTATGCATTTTCTTCCAACCCCTATTTTCACTTGAATTCTGTTATGTTTTCCAATTTAAGTTTTCATAATCGCACTCCAAAATCCAACAATTGATTTTTTAAAACACAAGAATATTTTCCAACTAAGAAAAATAACCAAAATTCCTTCCCGTGGGATCGACCCGTACTTACCATTATACTCATGCTTTCAAATCCATAAGTGAGTGAGTGCGGTTATAAATATTTGAAATTTGTGTGGCACGGCAATTTTAACAACGACTGTCGAGGCGACACCAAATTTTTGACGCCGTTGCCGGGGATGGAGATACTTTTCATAGTTGGATATTCTTGTGTTTACTTTGTATATTTGTATATTGATTTTTGCTTTCTTTACTTGTGCAGGAAAACGAAAAAAAATTTGAAAAACAAAGAAAGAGGAAGATCGAATCTGAAATGCCAAGGTTATGAAACGTTGTTGAAAGCCCGGCAGCATTTCTAAAGGGCTGAAATCAAGAAACAGGTTCTATCTTTTCACTTTCTGAAATTTTTTTACAAAAATCTAAAAATTTCTTGAAAACTCTATAAAAATAAAAAAAATAATCAAAACAAAATAAAAATTTTTTTATGCTGGTTAGTTAGGTTCATTAACTAAAAACAAAAACAAAAAAAATCTTCATTTGTACCAAATAAAAGACCTCATTGCAAGAGTAGAAACTACACTTTCATGCTCTAGGTCATGCATCATTTAGCTTAGAATTTGTCTTTGTTTAATTTCTGCATTGCATTTTGAAGATCGCGAGGGGCAAGGTACGTTCTACTGATCCCAGTCTGGCATTCATTTTTGCATAAAGAACCCCTTGTTTGAAATTGTGGTGTGCATTTCATTTCAAAATACTTTAAGGGCAACACCCCTAACAAGATAAGGTGGGGATTTCATCACCCTCCCTTAGCCCTAAAACCATAATTTCCTTGCATCTCTGCATTACCTAGGCCTTAATAAAAGCCAGTAGACGTTGGCCCTAGGATCACACTGTGATTCCTGTGATATTTAGGTTTA
The DNA here is from genome assembly GCA_022559845.1 of Amorphophallus konjac. Taxonomy (NCBI): domain Eukaryota; kingdom Viridiplantae; phylum Streptophyta; class Magnoliopsida; order Alismatales; family Araceae; genus Amorphophallus; species Amorphophallus konjac. Next base: position 116,025,546 of record CM040125.1, on the reverse strand, counting down.
TCCTCTTATGAAAACTGGTGTCTAAGGCAAGACGATCGGATGGCAAACGCCTTAAGCGGGATTGTGGTTTTGTATAATAAGGTCCCTACGAAAGTAGGGGGAACCTCCCACTTCCCCACCCATTACCTGGCCGGTGGACATACTGAGGGTGAATTTAAGTTCATTTTAATCACTTTGTGAAACCACATTTGTAGGTCTGAGTCGCATCTAGGTCATTAGGATAATTTGTGTTAACTTGTTTGTGTTTGCATAAAAAAAGTTTTGAAAAATTGAAAAAGAAATATATATATATAATTTGAAATACTTAAAAAAATGTAAAAAAAAAAATTCATTTTATGGCCATTCATCTTGGAGGGAAACCCACGCCTATGAAGGAGCATTTTTATCCTTCTTCTTACAAGCCCTCCACCTGTATTCAACTCCCCGATATTCACGTTGATCAATATGAGATTCGCCCTAGTCTCATCCAGATGCTCCCATCTTTTTATGGGAATCTCAATGAAAATCCTTATAGGCATCTAGATGATTTTCTAGAAGTTTGCTCACTGATCAAAATTCAGAATTTTAATGATGATGCCCTAAAATTAATTTTATTTCCATTCTCGTTAAAAGATAAAGCAAAATGTTGGTTAAGGAGTTTTCGAAAGATTATCAGGACTTGGGAAGATATGCAGTCAGAATTTTTAAAAAAATTTTACCCCATAGGCCAAACCAACATGATGAGAAGGGCGATTACAGGATTTATTCAACGTCCGGGAGAGCAACTTCATGAATCTTGGGTGAGATTAAAGGAGCTAGTGAGTCAATGTCCACATCATGGGTTGCCCATATGGCAAATTATCTTTACATTTTATGATGGGTTATCCAATTTTGATAGGCAGATGGTGGACATATATTGTGGAGGGGCATTTTTAAGCAAAAGTGAAGATGAGGCATATGATCTATTTGAGATTTTGAGTGAAAATTCAATAAATCGTGCCTCCATCTCATCTCATCAACAACTTGTAAGACATGTCAAACAGGCGGAAAACCCAATCCACACTTTCATGGAAGTGTGTGAATTCTGTGCCAGTCTCACTCACCATGTGAGTGAATGCCCTACTATAGCCCGACTCTCTCCCGTCATCCAAGCACAGGTCCAAAATTCCCTAGGATTCTCTCAGCTCAAGCATGTTGCAGATGATGATAATCTTGGCTGGGGTAATCACACAAATTTGCCTTGGATGGATTCAACAATCCAAACCCATTTGTCTACACCTCTACCCCAAGCAATTCACGAGTAGCCCATGTATACTCAACTTCATCTTAACTCATCTCACCCCGATTTCGGACTCAATATCAATACTAAGGGTGATTCACCGGGCCACTACTTTGAAGCTCAAAGCGTGTACTCTCAGTCTACTTACCATGACCCTTCGTCAATATTCAACCAACCCCCTCGATACGTGAATGATGATGATGATGATCCGATGCCTGTCATTTTGGCTCAAGATATCATTATTGGGAGTGAGGGGGAGTGCGCAAGCCATACCATGATGAAGGAAGGGACGGAATTAGGGGATGAATTAAAGAATACAAATGATCCTATTGATATCATCACCCCATTCTATGAATGTTTTGAGATTGAGAATATCACTGAGAAAATTAGTGGCCCAAACAACTTAATTGAGGATCTACATGTCGAGGAGGATTGCTTTATGATTAATAATCATGTTGATTTAGTGGAACTTATTTCTCCTCCCTTGGAAGAACTTGATGATGGGGCCTTGTTCGAAAAGTTTATATTTCATCTATCAACCCCATTTTTGGAAAATTTGATTGAGAATCTTCAGGTGAGTAATGAGTATGATGAAAGCTCCGTCTTTGAAAAATTCCCATTTGATCTTACCTTTGCTGAAGGGGTCGAGCTGGAACAATTTACATTTGATCTTCCCACTTCATTATTGGGAAATTTGATTCACAATTTTCTATTAAATGATGAGTGTGATAAAGGGGTTTTATTAGAAACTTTCAAATTTGATCTACCCATTGAGCTCGATCCCCTCATGTTTGAATCATTGGATCAATTAGATTCTGGGCTCGTGCTACCCCTGCCAGATGAGCCTCTTCAATATGACATTCTGGGACCTGAGGGGGATGGACCAACAATATTCACTTTTGATTTAACTCCCCATCAGGAAGACAAGTTGATTAGTACCCTTCTAACACATGAGGCTGTTACTGGGAAGACTGTGGCTAATAATGACACTCTTATCCCTAAGCCACCGTTCGATGACCAAGTTCCCAAGGAGGAAGTAGTCAATAAAGAGGTCATCAGGAGGGACGATACAGGTGAAGGGGACCGATGGATTGATATTATGCAAGGGTTATACCTTGATCTTGACAAATTATTGGCCATAGATCATTTTTTGATATCTAAAGCTGAAAACTGGATCGCACACAGGGTTAATGTTACAAACAATCATGTGCGAGTCCTGCCTCTTTCTAGCTCCGGTCCATACATGTCTACTCCTGTCTTCCAATGGATTAAGGGCTGGAATTTGAAGGAAGACAAGATCACGTGGTGGCTCATTCTGAATGCCACGCGTTGGTTAATGAGCTAATGAGCTACATGGTGTCTGGCTGACGACATAAAAGTTAGCGCTTCTTAGGAGGTAACCTAAGTGATTTTTGTGTGGTAATAAATTGTTGTGGGAAATTAGATGTGTTTAGGGATTCGAGAGATAAGGACAACGGAGAGCCAAGCAAAAAGTGTTTTATTACACACAAAAGCAAACAAAAAGATTACATCGGAATCCACCTTCTTTCTTCACATTACTTGTCTTGTCGCTCTCTGGAGCAAGATTCTCTAGAGGGTATTCCCAAGCCGAGAGCAGCGGTATTACTATCGCACTATGGACGCCGATCTGAGGGGGCAGCAAAGAAGCTACTGACACGAAAGCCACGCTCTCGTGCTCTTCGATAGCGTTCTTCGCCATCCTTCAACCATTGCTCGGCTAGGCCGAGACTAGTCCTCAATTCAAAAAGTTGGGTCTCCAGGGCCCTCTTTTCCTCTTTCTCGGCCGATCTCTTGGCTTTCTCTCTGTCTCTGTCCTGTTCTCTCTCAGCCCGTTCTCTCTCTCTATCTTCTCTTTCTAATTGAAGGGTGATTCTCAACTCCACAGCATCCCTTGAAGAATCCTCATCTGGACAACGCTGTAGTTCTTCTTCCAGCTCAGTTATTCTAGCTTCTTTCTGAGTGGCATTTGCAAGTGCCTCTTGTGTTTCTTTCTCCTGCCACACATTACATCTCAGGCAAATAGCAATACTTGAATAAGGGATGTTAAATGGTGAAATCCTCACCTGTACAGAAAGCATCCCCTCTGCCTCTACAGCCCGTTGTGTGGCATGAGCAAGTTGCTCGTGGAGTTGATCCAGCTCGGATGTGGGAATCCATAGACTGGAAGAAACACCATCTGCTCCCATCGCCGAAGATACTGCATCAAGCTGAGCACGCTGCACATATGGTACCATTAAGTGGTTAGCGCCCTGAATCTCAAAGCCTACTCGGAATATGTACTGAAATACTTACTGATGAACCTAGAGCCGCTCTGGTATCACTCAGCTCTTGCTCCGTGTCTGCCAGACGAGCTCGTAAGTTCGTTATTATAGTATCACGGACATCCTACAGTTATGGCTTTTGAGTTCACAAACAAAAAAACAAAAAAAAATTTTAAAACAACAAAATTTAGAAGATACAAAAATGGTTTCCTTATCTCTACAAGCCCTCCAGGCTGGAGCCTTTCTGCATACATTGCTCTGTAGAGGCGTAGGTAATCCTCGCTATCTTGTGCTTGAGATTCCACGAGTATGCCTCCCCGTTGCCAATCTTCATATTCTTCGGGGAAGCGCACTCTCCAATCAACACAGGTGGCTGGTCCACGCGTCTGCCTTCCGACGCTAGGTGACATGGTCATATCCACCCATTCTTGAGCCAGCCCTAGGGTCCGCATAGCTAATCGCAGCCTGAGGGGCTCGATTTCATTTAAGCAATGGAGCCAGAGGTCCCGTCCAAATCGGGCGCGGCTTCCAACTACCCAAGGCTGGTCAACATCGACCATGTTCATGAAAGGCCTCCAATTCACCTTGAATGGATTTCTTGGTTAGAAAAAAAAGGATGAAATAAATAAAAAAAATTGAGAAATTTTTTTTTATCCTACCATCGTTGCAGGGAACTCTTGCAACTCTCGTCTTAACACCATCAGTTGGTAGGGTAATGGTGCAGTGCTCATGATGGGTTGCCACCGTCTCGCTAGTGGGACCGTCACTGGTCGACAGTGTCGAGCTCTCCCCATTGGAAGGTAATAGTAGCTCCATAGCTACACCATCATGTGTCATTGATAAAAACAAAAACAAAAAGCAGAAAATAAAAACAACAAAAAAATGTTTTTCTTTACCTAAATAAAAGGCGTAAACCCATTTAGTGTCATCTCTTTGTCTGTCCTTTGCGACAGACTTGTAAACAGATGTGCCAGCACAGCAGCTCCCCAGGCGTATTGTCCTACTCTTTCCAAGTCTACAAGCAGTTCTAAGAAATGACAGTGGATACTGTCTCCCTTGGACCCCAGCAACAACTTGCCTAATAGAAAGAGGAGGAACCTCCTCAGATCCATATTGGTCCGCTCCCAATTGCTGGTATCCATACAATACATAGCACGGGCACTTCTTTCTGCCCTTTCCATAAATTCTTCTATGGACTCATCATCACGCGGACGCATGTCAGTAAGCCCTAAAGCTTCCATGATCGATGCCCTGGCTACTGACCTGATCTTCAGACTATCTAAGTCCATCCCCAACAAGTTATGGGCACCTTCACGGTAATCCGCGTAGGTGACACCAGTCACTGCTTCCCCATCCACTTTGAGGCCCGTGATTCGGACCACATCTTCCAAGCTGGGTACCATATGCCCCCACGGCATCAGGAATGCTCTACTTACCGGGTCCCATCTTTCACGTAGAGCTTGGATCATTGCAAGGTCGATCTTGAGTGGCTCAATTCTGAGAAAGGGCCCGAATCCCATCACGTCCAACCTCACTTTCTGGAAGTCCGGGAGCCCTCGATATGCAGCCACGACCAGCTCCCACGAGATGTGTGACTTCATCACACTCTGCACATACGCCAGAAATGAGAAATGGGAAGCTTTCCAAAGAAAGAACAGAGAAAGGAATGAAAGGAATCACTTACAAGCTGTGGTAGAGTCCTTTCACTCACAAGTCCTTCAACTTCAGAGAATCTCCTGGCACTACTGCCCGATCTACTCCTCTTCGAGGAGCGAGACGACTCCCCTTCAGCTCTGATGCTCGATTCACCCTCCATTCTGAACCTTGAGCAACACTCACTACTCCCTTTTGCAACCTTTTCAATCGACTCTACTCTCACAACTTCGATGTTCTCCAGTCGAGTGGGAAGGGGGGGTATTTATAGGATTGGAGAGCAAGTGATCTACATCTCTCATCATCACCCCTAACCATAGCCTTTGCGACACGTCATCCTCCCGTTAATCTCACACCCACTCTACTATGTGGAGTGGTCAAGTCGGAGACGTGTTTTATTGACTTTCTCTCTCTTGTTGGTCCAAAGATTCGTTATGTTTATTGTCCCGTTGTGACCACCTTTCGCATAACACACACATTGAGGGGACATTTCTGCGGGAAATCCGGCTCCGTAACTCACGTTGCCATCATTGGTCGATTCCTTTTGAAATACATGAACATTGGGTCCCACTCCTTGTGTTAATTCCTGGCTTCTGATATGATGTCTTGTTTTAGTATGTTTATTTTTCAGTTGTCAGGCCAAGCTGCACCGACGCCCTCGTCATTTTACCCCGCCATCAGGTTGTATCCTTCCATCCCAACTATATTATCTTTTTACATGTCCTCTGATCTTTCTACTGTTTATGCCATTGAGGACAATGTCATTTAAGTTGGGGGGGAGATATTCAAACAAAAATTTCAAACAAAAATTTCTAAAACTTTCAACAAATTTTTTTTTTACTTTCTTGAATTGTCATGTGAAACAACAGTTTTCCCCGAGTTGAATTTCTTGATTCATGTCGCATGAAAAGTGATTCTAGAATGGAAATGACTAGAGACTCGGATAATGGATAATTTATTTACTCTAGCCATGGAAAACTGATTTAAAGAATCTCTTTAAAAGTTCAGATGCACTTTCAAAGAAAAGAAAAATCACGTTGCACGCTAATGAAACAAGAAGGACAAGCCTTCTGTTATTTTAGACCGACTGTCTGATATTCTGCATTTTCTGAAGAAGAAATATGTTAGAAGCTTTCTGCCATAGAAAAGTATGAGAAAAAAATAAAGCACCATGAAAAATGCTCCGATTCTGAGTAACCGGGCCTACTTCACCTAAGACATGTTGAGGTTCGCGTCAAAAGGAAAAGGGAACTTGGATCTGTGGAACCGGGCCTACTTCACCTAAGACGTGTTGAGGTTCGTGTAAAATAGTGAAGGGTAGTGCAGCATCATGTGTGTAAAGAAAAAAAAAGGGAAAAAGAAAGTAGAAAAGAAAAAATATATATATAGTGATCCCAAAAGGGACATATCAATAAGGCAGACAAAAGGCTAGTGTGCATTGAACGCTCTAAGTAAGAAGTGCAGAATTGAAAGGCATTTGTTCAGAATAGCAAGTGGAGGATGCAATTGTCTTCACTGTGGACTTAGCATTACACATGCACAAGTGCTACTGAATTTTGATTAGATTCTTGATCATGTACCTGAATTTCCGACATAAGGCTAGTCTGTGGTAATTACTCCAGATTCCTGATCTTTAGTTAACTCTATGAAAGATGAACTGGAAATGAGGCCTGAATATCTTTAAACTCTTGTTAGTCCTAAATTTTTCATTATGTGCATTGCTAAGGGACTAGCAATGAGTATGTTGGGGGGTGTGATTAGTGTGTATTTTTATCATTTAATTCATGAGTATATGTATTTTTTTGAGCTTAACTGATATTAAATATACACTTCTCACACTTATTGTTGATTTTGTATCAAATATTTATTTTTCTGAAATTAAATAAATTTTAATTACATTTTTTCGTATTTATGTAGGCACGCAGTTCGAGGAACACTCCAAGAAAAAAAAGAATAAGAATATATGTGTTCAACTGGGCCAAAAGCCCATAAACTTGTTTAAAAAGATAAGAAAAAAATTAGAAAAAAAATAAAATTATTTGAGCATTTTTTAGAATTTTTTACTAATATATACTAGCTATACACTAGATATATATATATATATATATATATATATAACCCGCCCCCCACCCTTCCCGCCTTCGCCGCCCGCACGGGCGACGAGGTCTGCGGGCGAAGGCGGAGGGGGGTGCGTGGCGGACGAAGGAAGGCGGCCGGGGGGGGGGGGTCGTGGCGGCCGGAGCACGAAGGCGCGGGCGAAGACGTGGCTCGCGGGCGGCACGCGGACGGTGGAGGCGGTTCGGGTGCACCAGGGGCCCACGGCAGGTGGCCGAACTCGCCTAACCGGTCGGCGCAACACGCCGGCAGAAGAGAAATAAGAGAGAAAGAGAGAAGAAAAAGCCAAAAAAATACCAGAAAAATCTGAAAAAATCAGAAAAAAAATGACAAAAGGTGCAGCACACTCCAGCCTACCAAGTTGGGTAACAATTAGGTGCATTTGAGTGTTTTATATGAGCAAGAAGAGATTGTAAACCCTATATAAAGGGGGTATCACTTGTAATGAAAGGAGTTAGTTGGTTGTTAGAGTTAGAACTAGATGGAGTTGGGGAGAGAGCTAGCTATGGGCACTTGTAATATAAGTTAGTTCTTTACATTTCTGAAGTTTTTGATTATTGGAGTTGTGTTTTTCCAAGCTTTTGAAGTCAAATTTGTAAGTTGAATTTATTGCAATACAAGTTTCATTTTGGAATTCAGTCTTTTCATAGCCTTATTTCTCATTATTGTGATCCTCATTTCAAATTCTTGTCTTCATAAAAGTTGTTCGGTTTTAAGTTTTGTTCAACTTCTATGTTTGTCATTTCTTCCAATTCATCCAAATTCATAGAGTTAATACCCATTTTCTTAAGTGCTGTCCTGTGCATTCACTGTTCATCCGTGGTGATACCTTCTTCCATTCATTCATTTTGAAGTCTTTCTAGTCCTCAAATAGCTCTGAGTTCTTCATAAGAGTTGTTCTTCTCTTGTATCTCTAAGTTTTATTCTTCTTGCACTTTGTCAGATTCCTCTTCTTTTGAGCTTTAGAATTAAGTTTTCTAGGTACTGGTTTTCTGTCAATTACTGTTCATCCGAACCAATAGGTCATAGTTTTTCAAGTTTTTCCTTATCTTCCTTTCATTTTCTGTTTCTGTGTTCTTCATAAAAGTTCTTCTTTTTCAATTCTCTACAACTTTCATGTTTTACACTTCTTCTCATTCTGTCTATATTTAAAGTTATGCATTTTCTTCCAACCCCTATTTTCACTTGAATTCTGTTATGTGTTCCAATTTAAGTTTTCATAATCGCACTCCAAAATCCAACAATTGATTTTTTAAAACACAAGAATATTTTCCAACTAAGAAAAATAACTAAAATTCCTTCCCCGTGGGATCGACCCGTACTTACCATTATACTCATGCTTTCAAATCCATAAGTGAGTGAGTGCGGTTATAAATATTTGAAATTTGTGTGGCACGGCAATTTTAACAACGACTGTCGAGGCGACACCAAAGCCCGCTTATCAGTTCTCTCCGCTTCATCTCCATTTCACGTCGCTGTCGCTTTCGCTCCATCTCCTTTCCATTCCGCCTCCGCGTTGCTTTCGCTCGCTCCCTTGCAAAGCGGACATCAAGGAGGGACTTCTGTTGACACCCGTTTTTAGCCCGCAAGTTACGTCATTTCTCTTATTCATTATTTTTGATGTCACGAATTACCCATTGTTTTGGAGCCTTCCTTGGATGGGTTTCGAGCCCATTTCTTTGTTTCATTCCCTTTGAGCCTTAGAGATCATGATTTCTTAGAGCCCTGGAGCATATCTTATCACCTTCCCGCTTCCAAGTCAGCTTGCGGCCCATTTTGGTCGACTCTCCATCAAGCATTCGACCCTCTTCGTTGCGCAGTTCTAAATGCGGCCCCATTTTCATCCCCTTCTATTCCTTTATTTAAAATATGCTCTTCACCAAAGTTGTTCATCTTTTAAATTCCTAAAATTTCTTCTTCTACGTCATTGGCCAATTCTCCGCTGATTTCAAGTTATTTGAATTTTTATGGCAGACTGCACTGTTCACCTACGTCTTGGTATTTTTCCTCTCTATTCTCATCACATTTTCTCTCTTTTCTGATCATTTTCTCATCTTACTTTTTTCATAAAAGTTGTTCATCTTTGAGTTATCTACAATTTCTTCTTCTACCACTTTCGCTAATTCTGCACCGTTTGGGAGATATGATCCAATTTTCAAAGTCGCGCAAGATCTGCCCTAAACGGTCATGCAAATGGCCGTTTATCATTGCAAACGGTCGGTCGATGACCGTTTACTCCTTAACGGTCAGTCGACCGACCGTTAAGCCAATAAGAGTCCAGCCTCAGAACAACTACCCGTTAAGCAGATATTCATGCCTAGGCAATCGTGCACAAGAGATGTTCGACAGGATGTCTCAACGTTGAATAGATTTTAAGTATTACAGGAGATGGTAATGTCTGATTGTAGTGGATTGGAGACATCTAAAAATGGTATAAACTTACCTGAAGAAACATTAATGAATGAGTCTGAAGGTGGTAAAGTATCAGAAAACCTTGATGGGGAGGAACTGGAATTTCAGAATAAAGTTTGTACTTCTCATACTTCCACTTCTCAGCAGCAGGTAGAGCTTCCTTCAATAGTGGTCAGCCAATTGAAGGATAAAGTTAAGGTAAACGACCAGGGTCAGTCAAATGTAAGCAGCTTCAATATGGTGATATCTGGCACAGAGGCTATAATAATTGATGATGGAAATAGTTTGGTGGTTCCATCTATGCAATCTGGGGGTATTGACATACTAGTTCCGGATACTGGCGCTATTGAGGTAAATTTGCAAATGGAGGAAAATATTGAGCCCATTAATTTGGCTAAAGTCAAAAAAGCTATATCTTCTTTTAATATTAACACTAGTGACCTGTCGGTGGCTGATCAATCACAGGCCGAAAATATATTCATGGAGGAGTATACTTTGGTTAATGAACAGGAGTCCTTGATCGATCATGGTGCTGGAATGAAAATAGCAGGTATCAACATAAAACAACCTATGACAAGAGCCAAAGCTAAGAATTTAGTAGGTGGACAACAACCTCTTTCTTTATCTCAATGATTAGCCCCATAATGATTTGGAATATCAGAGGTATCGGGAATGCAAAATCTTTGAGAAGCCTTAAACAACATTTAAGGTGCAACAACATACAGATGGCATGTATTATTGAGCCTAAGACTACTGTGGATAGGCTGGAGCAGATAAAATCAAAACTGATGTTTGATCATGCTTGTGTGAATCAAGAGGATAATTCTAAAATCTGGTTATTTTGGCAGAATTCTATTAATATCTCGGTTGTCCAGTGCAACCCTCAGTTTATTACTGTCCAAGTTAAGATTGGTGGAGGTGCTGAGTACATGGCATCATTTGTTTATGCTTCCTGTAATGTGGCGGTTAGGAGAGAGCTTTTTGCAGATCTAGAGCTGTTCGGAAGGTCGGTTAACCAGCCTTGGTTTGTGGGAGGGGACTTTAATGCCATTTTATCCCCTGATGAAAAGAAAGGAGGTACAATGGGTTTTGTTAATTCAATGATTGATTTCCAAGGATTTGTAGCTGTGGCCGAGCTTATGGATGCTGGGTATTCTGGCAATCCATTTACCTGGTCTAATAATCAAGCTGGGAATAGAAATATCAAAGCCATGCTGGATAGGATTCTTTTCAATGACTGCTGGGTTGAAAAATTTCCTGTGGTTGCTGTTAAACATTTGCTGAGAGAACCATCTGATCACTCACCGTTGCTGCTTTACTGTCCTCAATTCAAAGGTGGGCCTAGCAGATTTGTCTTTCAACATATGTGGTTAGAGGATGATAATTTTATCCCCATGGTGCAGACTACTTGGACTTCTATTCCTACTATTCATCATAATGCCTTTTACAATCTTCAAAACAAACTCAAGGCTCTCAAACCTGTCATTAAACAATGGAACAAAGACAGGTTTGGCAATATTTTTGACAGAAAATGCAGTGCCGAGGAGGAATGCTTATTGGCTGAGTCTATATTTGATGGTGATCCTAATGAAGGCAACAGAGTTGCGTTGCAGGTCGCCCAAGCTGAATTAAGGAGATGCTTGCATCTTGAAGAAATTTTCTGGGGGCAAAAGGCTAGAATTAACTGGATGAAGATGGGAGATCGTAATAGCAAGTTTTATCATATGTATGTCACTCAAAGAAGAACTAGGATGGCTATACACAGAATCAAGTTAGACAATGGGGAATGGTGTGAGGATGAAGATGTGATTAAGGTCAAGGCTGTTGAATTTTTCCAGTAACAATTTACCTCATCGGAGCATGCTATAAAGCCTGCTGTATTAGATCATATCCCCTCTCTGGTCACTGTTGAGGAAAATGAGGCTCTAACCATTATACCTGATGAAGAAGAAATTAAAAAAGCTGTTCACTGCCTGGGGTCTGATAGTGCCCCAGGTCCTGATGGTTATACTGGTATGTTCTTTATTTCATGTTGGGAATTTATATCAGCTAATGTGATTAGGGCTGTGCAAGGCTTCTTCAGAGGTATGCCTCTACCAAAAGGTACCACTTCTTCATGTATCGCTATGATTCCTAAAGTGGTATCACCTACTTCTTTTGCTGAGATGCGGCCAATTAGCCTTTGCAACTTCACCTATAAAAGTATTTCTAGAATCATCAGCAACAGGATGGTGAACATTTTACCTAATATCATATCTGAAAATCAAGGGGCCTTTGTTCAAGGGAGACATATTGTGGACACAATCTCTTTAGCCTCAGAGTTGATGAAGGAGCTAGGGAGGAAGGTAAGGGGTCATAATATTATCATCAAACTCGACATGGCCAAGGCTTATGACAGATTGGAATGGGATTTTCTGCTTGCTGTAATGAGGAAATTTGGGTTCTCGAACAAATTTTGCTCTGTTATCTCTATGATGCTTTGTAACTGTTGGTTCTCTGTCTTAGTTAATGGTTCACCGACAGGTTATTTTAAATCAACCAGAGGGGTTAGACAGGGAGACCCTCTGGCTCCGGCCCTTTTCATTATTACAGAAGAGGCTTTCAGTAGGGGTATTACTAGGCTGTTTCTTGATGGTGAAATTCAACCATTTCATGTACCCCGTGGTTGTCCACATGTATCCCATTTACTTTATGCTGATGATACATTAATATTCAGCAATGTCAAGGCAAGGAACCTTAGAAGGCTGTTGGATTTCATCAATGACTATGAGATGTCATCTGGACAGAAGGTGAACAAAGCTAAAAGCAGTTTTATGGTCTCTCAGAAAGTTTCTCATGCAGTCATTAGTAGGATTGCTGACTGCACGGGTTTTCAGCATAAAAATGGTATCCAATCGTATCTTGGCGTTCCTCTTTTTGAAGGCAGGAAGAGAATATCGTACTATAAATATCTGCTGGAGAAAATTTGCAACAGAATAAATAGTTGGCAGTCCAAATACCTTTCTCAGGCAGGCCGGAGATGCCTTATCATTTCTGTATTACAAGCCATCCCAATTTATACTGCTAGTGCTTCCTGCATTCTAGCTACTATTATCAGCATGATCAACAAGCTATGTGCTAACTTTTTCTGGGCTGGTAAAGATGGAACTAGGCATCATTGGGTGGCATGGTCCAGCATCACCAATCCCTTTGAGAAAGGTGGCCTTGGAATCAAAAGCTTGCGTCACATTCAAATTTCGATGGTCGCTAAGCAAATTTGGACAATTCTCCATGGTTCCTCTCTCTGGTCACAGTATGCCAATTCAAGATATATTAAGGAGCATCTTAGTTATATTCAGGACCCCTTTCCAAGTGGTGTTCGGAGGGACATATTCAGGCAAGCCAGGAACCTGCTTTTATCCAAAACCCAGTGGATTCCTATGAATGGTAAAACTATTAATGTTTTGAAGGACAATTGGTGTAGTGTAATTTTGGCACCCAACAACTGCCCCATTAATGTTACGCTTGATGAAGCCCTGGCTAATCCTAATCACCAGGTATGGTCCTATATTCCTCCTAATGTGGCTCAATATATGGGTAATCTGTAGTTACAACAGATGCCAGATATTTATGCTTGGGATGCCAACAATGAAGGTGATTTTACGTGTAAAACTGCATATAACTCAGTGAGATCTCAAGGGAATAAAAGACCTCCATTAAAGAGGATTTTGGGAGAGCATTTCCCTCCTAGGGCCTCCATATTCTGTTGGCGGACATTAAACCGAGCAGTGCCGGTGGACAGTATTATTGTAAAGGTGGGAATATGCTTACCTTCCAAGTGTGTTTGCTGCAAGGACAATAACCAAGAGGAGACTTTGAATCACTTACTAATGGAGAGTCAAATAGCCAGGCCATTGTGGAATTTTTTCAGGCTGCTTTTTGATTTTAGATGCAGATCTAACAGCTCTGTTACGGGTTTTTATTGGGATATACTATGTTCAGCTGACTGCAAGCCTCCATTTGGTTTTGCTGCCACCCTTGTCATGTTGCTCATTCTTTGGGAGACTTGGAAAGCCCGTTGCAGTATTAAATTTGAAGACAAAAGGCTCCCAATCAGAGTTATACAGTAGCAAACCTGTAGGCAGACTGAGTATTCTTTGCAACAAGTGATCTTCAGCAAGGCTCCCTCAGATAGTGAGAGACTCATTCTAGATCAGTATAAATTCACTTTCAGGTTGAATGTGAAACCCCCAATGTTAATTAAATGGTCATGTCCTAGTCATGGTTATGCTTTGAATGTTGATGGGGCTGCCAAAGGAAACCCTGGGCAGGTAGGTGGAGGTGGTTGCATCAGAGGAAATCATGGTGAATTTATCTTTGGATTCTCTTATTATTATGGTGTGGTTACCAATATGGTGGCAGAGGGGAGAGCCTTACTTGATGGGCTGAGAGTCTTGGTTAAATGTGGCCTCCCAATTGATGTGATATATTCTGACTCCAAAGTTTTAGTTACTTTGTTACAGTCGAACAAAAAACCACCTTGGAGGATACGAAAATGGTGGGATGAGATTAGCCATACCATCACTAATAATAACTGGTCTCTTCAGCATATATATAGAGAGGGGAACTTTTTTGCTGATGCTTTGGCATCCCAAGCGTGCTCTACCCGGATTAACAAGGACTATAGAAGTTGGCATGACCTCCCTCGTAGAGTGCGTGGTCTTGCTACTGTAGATGCTGCTGGCCTTCCTAGCTGGAGGGGGTAAAATGATGTGCTGGATATTTTTGTAATAGATTGGTTTTATATGAAGCTCCAACAGTTACTTGTCTTCGGCAGCGAATGGACTTCATAGTGTATAGACTTCAGAATGTACAGACTTTGAATGTACCGACTTCAGCAGCGAAAGGGCGTGCAGTGCATGGACTTCACAATGTACAGACTTCACAAAGCTCAAACTTCACAGTGCATGGACTTCACAATGTACAGACTTCACAGTGCATGGACTTAGAATTCACCGACTTCAGCAGCGAAAGGGCGTGCAGTGCATGGACTTCACAATGTACAGACTTCACAAAGCCCAGACATTGAATGCACTGACTTTAGCAGCAATAGGGCGTGCAGTGCATGGATTCACAATGTACAGACTTCACAATGTATAGACTTTGAATGTACCGACTTCAGCAGCGAAAGGGTGTGTAGAGCATGGACTTCACAATGTACAGACTTCACAAAGCTCAGACTTAGAATGCATCGACTTCAGCAGCGAAAGGGCGTGCAGTGCATGGACTTCACAATGTACAGACTTCACAAAGCCCAGACATTGAATGCACCGACTTCAGCAGCAATAGGGCGTGCAGTGCATGGACCTCCCTCACAATGTATAGACTTCACAAAGCTCAGACTTTGAATGCACCGACTTCAACAGCGAATGGGCGTGCAATGCATGGATTTAATGTACAGACATTGAATGCGCCGGTCTCTAGAGGACTGTACAGTTTTCTTTACATTTTATATCTCCTTGTATTTTTAGAGGCTTGGCCTTTTATGATTTTGTTCATATTTGGAAAATCAATAAAATAAAGCATCAAGTGGTGATTTGGTGGAGTGAGAACACTCCCTTCCTCTGGAATGGGGGTGCACTCTCCCTTCTTCCTGCTTGATGACTTGGCTTTATATAAAAAAAAACTAACAAAAATTATGTCAGATTAGGCTTCTGGCCCTTCTTGCGGCGGGAATAGCTTCCAGATCGTTCCACCAAAAAGAGTCCCATTTTCTCCTATGTCTTTTCTTGACTATTATCTCAAGAATGATCTAGAGATCTCGAGATTTGGTGGACTCTATCTTCTAGAATCGTGGGAGAAAGTTGGGGATTTCACCACTTTTCTATATAAACCTGCCCAGGTTTCCTATGCGACGGGGGCGCGTTTCCTCGATGACGACGAAGCCATGCTGCACCGCCGACTCAATCCTTAGACCCTAGCTTGAAGAGGGAAGCATTAACTTCAATTTGGTTTCTCATTTGCTCGATTTCATCAAAGTTTGCCCTCTCAACCTTGCCCCTACTTTTGGCAAATCATCACAATTTGCTGTTTTCTGCTACAAAGTCACGGCGGGGGCCTGTTCATCAAGCCGGGGCGGAGTCGTGCTTCATCCTGTTCGTCCTCCCTTGACTCCATCTTCAATAGGGGAGTATTAGCTTCACATTGATTATATGTGTGCCTTATTTCTCCTATCCTTTCCCCCTCTTCCAAGCCCCTACTTTTGAGGTTTGACCACACTGTTCTGCACTTTGTTGAAACTCAGATTTCTTACGACAGGGGCATGTTTGCGTCATCGGTGTGAGGCCGTGGGGCACTCTTGATCCGTCCTTTCAACTCTAGGCTCTAGAGGGAAGTATAATCTTTGTGTTTCTTGGTTTTGGGCTCATTACCTCATCATCTCCATGCATGTTTTTGTCCATGAGTTTTGTACTTTCATTCTATTTTTACACAGTCATTTTTTCTCATATTCTGCACCCCATTATTTTCTTGTGTTTTCACCCCATTTTTCACTGATGTCTTCCCCGTTTTAAACCTTACCTTTTGCCCTAGTTTCACCACAACACTCCCACCTTTCCATAGCATCCACTCTTCCCCTTTTTGGTGTTCTATCTTGGGAGATATTCATCATTCTTTGAGTCCATTTTGTGCACTGTTCTGTATTTTCTGCACAATCCATGTTTTTCCCCAAATCTCCGCCATCATAACATTCTATCCCGACCTTCTTTTGGAGTGATTCTTGTTCCTACTTCTTTACAACACTCAAGTCTTCTGTAATCTCCATTTTCACCCGATTTGGACATCGTTTGCCCCGCTGTTTGCATCAGTCTTTGCACCGACTTTACACTGTTTGCACAAATTTTTTTGTGACCTGCACTTTTGCACCTTGTTTATCTATGTTAATCATGGCATATTAAATCAATCTCTTCATTCTAATCTCATCACAATATGCACACCTATTGTTTGCACCCTTTCATAGGGGTTAAAAACCCTCCCCCGGTGAGTTTGCCCTCAATCTTTCATGCTACTTTATGTACTTGGGCAGATTTCTACACTTAGCATTTTCTAATGGGTTTTACCTCTTGTCTTATGTTTGTTTCGCAGGAAAGCATAGAAAGTGAGGCCCATACCTTCTAGCCGACTGGAAGGTGAGGAGAGGTAATCCAAAAATCCCCATACTTTGATATTGAGCGTGATCATCCTCTTTTTCCAAGGTACACAACGTGCATAGTATTTCATATCCTTTGGCATTGTTATTCCTTGTTGGCGATCACAGTATTTCTTTTACATCTTTGTCGTCTTTTTATCTATTGTATGATCATGCTACCATGTTCACATAGTCACATATTCATGCTATTCACTTGATTGGTGAACATATGCCTTCATGCTTATTCATGTGATTTGTGGGGTCGACACACCTATACACATCCACATTTTCCACATCTACAATCTCTACCCAATCCTGCCTCGAAATCCACAAAATATTTGGGACTAGCACATCATTTCTGACACCATAGAGCACAACAGGAACGTTGGGCTCAACAACAACAGCTTATCTGGAATATCCTCTCCTCATCCGAGCACATTCTCGATCAGGGCACCCGCTATGCCACCTCAGACCATGATCTTGGCACCTTAAGGGCTGGATAAACCTCAAATTAGGGTGGCCAGTATGGCAAAAACACCTCAGGAGCACATTGATGTCCACTTAACCAGGAACAATCCTCGCCAACCACCAAACCTCGCTGCAAATTCCTCGAATGCAGCACCACAGCAACGCACCTACCGGCAACCTCTGCCCAACGCAGCACCACTGGGGCCACAACCCATCGAGAAGAAATCTCTGTATCTCATTCCTCAGGCCTCACACCGGCACTCCAACAAAATAGCAGCCGCCTTCACAGTGCCAACGCAGCACACTCAAGCTCTCAAGCGAGAAACAAAGCAGAAAATAAGCATAAAATCATATGCCAACTGTCAACTATACGGGACCTTTTGGACTCTGATCACTGTAATTATCTCGAATTCCCATGCACACTCTATAAACACACTTGCTCTGATACCATCTGTAAAGACCCAAGATCTGGATACTGGGAAGTATCCGATACCATTCGAATCCTGGTCCGCCGCCCACGAGCCAGAGGGCTCGGAAGAGCTAAAGGATGTGTATGAGTCGAGGTATATAGGAATAAGAAATAAAGTAGGAACAACAATAATATAACAATTAAATAAACTAACTATAGAGTCCAGTCCAAAAAGTATAGTGTACAGAAATAAAATGTACCCAATGCCGAGTGAACACTCCGCCTGGTGAGCTGGCAACTACGGACCTCCGCGCTGCACCTCCGAACCTCGAGGAGGGACCGCCACACCTGAAAAGTAGGGGGTGAGCCTTGTCTCACTGGCTCAGTAGGGGTCCTACAGAACCCCAACCGTAAACAACGGCGGTAACGAAAAGTAACAACAACAGTAGGAACAGCAAACACGGTGGCCGGTAAAACCTCAGCTCTACAGCTACTCCTATTGTACCAGGAAAACACACCCCGATCTCATAGTCGGGGGACCACTGGACTAACGAGAAAACCCTAGCTACGCTGCTAGGAGAAACACCACTACAATGCTATCGTGGAGGCCTATCCTCGCTGACTAAGGCCTGGCTCAAGACCACGCGGTCTGGGAACATGGTCATGACCTCACTGTCGTGAACCCGGAGCCGTCGAGGGAAAACCCTCGGTAACGCTACCAGAAACCCTAGACCTCTGTGTCGGGAAACACCCAGAAACTACACGTAAAGCATCGAAGGAACCCGCCTCGCGTCACAGGAGTACTGCCCACTAGAAGCAAGGTCGGATGTGTCCAGTGACGTCTAAGTCCGCGCCTTAGGTGCCTCCCTCGCCCCAGGCAAAAACTTAGACACCGTACTAGTAACCACAAAACAAGGGTCTTATCGGGGTCGTGCTCATCAGAACGCGTCCGAAGTCCCCGACCATGTATGCACACACTGACTGACTGCACATGTCAGGCCCTCAAGCTGATTTTCCTCCCGGCTCAGACTCGAGCCGCTACAAGGGAGGCCCTATGATAACCAGCCTAGAAACCGTCTCCACTCGGGTGTAGCTCTCCACCTACTCCGTGGTGGGTATGCACACGCGTGCAAAGGCAAGGTCCGACTAGTAGGGGCTCACTGAGTAGCAAATGACTCTCGGAACAACCCATGAAATACGGACAGGCTATGCCCGAGCCCGTCGTAAATTAGCTGAGAAAATAGGTGGCACGATGCCACCGAACTTTGGGTAGTCTACTAAACCTCTTAAACCCAACGGCCCTCGAGTCACAAGACTCGGGTCAAGGCCGTTGCACAAGATAGCCCCAGACCGTCAATCTGGCCTACCCCTCGGTCAGAAGCCATAGTAAAATAATCCTCAAGGTGGCCCACGACCACCGAGCTTAATCCCTTCCAAAGGGAAGCTAAGAAACCCGCCAGCCCCAGGCTGGGTAATTAGACTCGCAGTCCACAGGCCATACGCATGGCCCACACGGAAACCACTTTTTGGAGAAGCTCACGACGTGTGGGAATAACCGTTCGTACTCATGCCGATATAGGGCAACTCGATCAAGCGTAACACGGATGCCCAGAAAATGAAAGGGTCACTCTGACCCCTAAAACCCATGGGCATGCTAATCGAGGTAAAATGGTACCTCTGGACACCCAAAAACATGGTCACGGTATCCACGGGGTGTCCGGGACAATCACGGGGCCATATGTCGGTCATTGGGTCTCAACCGGACCGACCAGAGGCCAAAACGGGTGGGACTGGTATAGTTTGGTCGACCTGCCCAGTTGGGCCGGTCGACGAACGTACCCTGCACCGGTCGGTCAATCGGTGCAGCGGGCTACATCGACGCAACGAGGGCTGCATCTACGTAGCGAGGGCTATGTCGACCCCACCATCCGCGGTCGGCCGGCGCAGCGGGTGGCATCAACGTAGCGCACGCTACGTCGACCCCTCCTGTAGAGGTCAATCAATCGGCCCTGTGGGTTTGGTCGGCCAAACCCTGCAGGGCCCTTCCTTACGCGCTGGGCCATTAGGTCGACCAACGCCAGGCGTTTGGTCGACCGAATACGGCGGGAAACCGCCCGAGCTTGACTCTAGAGCCCGATTCCACACCCACTCGACCCCGGATCAAGGGGAAAACACTGGGGACCACTCCCTGGGTCCCAAAACACCAAAATGGAAGGAAATATACGAGAAAATGGCGTTCGATCTGATGAATCTATCGCACACCCTAAAACATGCATTTTGAACCTCCGACGTGAAGCAAACCCCTCTCGGCTCACCTCGGCCTATGAAACTCATGGGGAATGAAATACACGGGTTAGAGAACCATCCCCCTACCTCCACCTAAGATTTCGCTCACCGTGGACACCGTTCCACGTGAAAATGTCCGTAAAACCCCCGCCGACGCCCCAAACTCACGTACTAGCACCGCGCCTCCACCGCCTCGATCCTCATCCCATCCTCACACTCCTCACCCTCACGCCGTCTCCACCTCACCCATCTCCACCTCCGTCGATTGCCCGAAGAAGAGGGGGAGAGAAAGAGAAGAGAGAGTAAGAAAGAGAGAATGAGAGAAAGAGAGGGGTTGGGGGTTTTAAATAGAAATCCCACGTGGGTTTTCCAAAACTTAGAAAATACAAAAATGGGGAAAAATACTCCCCAGAATCCTTGCAAAACGCATAATGTGCCTGTAGCGTCCCGGAGCCCGACAACATATCGGTTCACCCTGCACACGGTTCCGAAGGTGCGTCAGACACAAACCCACGTAAAGCCCAAAACACGTTCCTAGACTCACAACGACGCTCCGAACTGACGGATCCTGATCCGAAAAAATGGAAAATTTTCTGGGGTGTTACAGGATTGTGGGCATATAGCCTCAGAAAGGCTTCCTCACATCCGGGGGAATATCCTTGATGATCGGAGATAAACACGAGAAAGCTTCGAAGATGCAAATTAAAATGAGGGATGGCCCATGGAACTGGAGAATCCAACATATTTATTCAACAAAAGCTCCTCCGGAGCACTCCTTATCACCCCTCATAAGCACGGTTAGACAAGAAATACACTGTCGAAGGAAATAAAAGATGAACTACAGAATTCAGATTCCAGACTTCACCTCTTTACAATCATTAATAAAGAAGAGAAGAACTACAGATTTCGGATTCCAAACTCCACATCTCTATAATCATTAATAAGAAAGAAGAAAATTGCAAGAGGAACAAAGAAATTGTTAGCCCACAGGGGCTCCATTCACAATGTAGACCCACCTATGAATGCCAGAAAATATAGTATCGAAAGTGACAGAGAATCGGCCTTCCCTCAAGCTCTGAGAACTTATTCGAGCAGACCAGAATGGCGGCTGAGAACCCCTTTCACTCCTTGGGAGCTCTCTCTCTATTTTTTCCTTGAGGGCTTCCTCTCTCTTAGTTTCCTTCTTCTCTCTTTTTTTTTGATCGAACAGGGTTTATTTATAGGCAAACTGGGGAGCTACCAGTGATCCGACGTGAGATCATGTGCACCGGATCACCGGCCCGCTTCCTCTTTCTCACGTCAGTTCAAGGCTTGAAGTCAAGGTGCGCCGATTCATCTAGAGAATGCGCGCCGATTCATCTAGCATCTTACAAGGCCGCCGATTCAGCGTTGTATATGGCCGCCGACTCAAGGCCCCTTTGTGTTGTTTATTGGGCCTTTGGTGGATTTGTGGGCTCTAGACTAGCCCAAGAAAATGTTTAAAACTCAAGGTCACCTCTGACTCGATGAGCCATTGCGAGACGTGCCCTTGGGGCCTTTGGGCTCCCAAGCAGGTGGCTTTCGATACGAGCCGTATTTTGATCCGATCACTCAGGTTCTTTGACTGATAGGGCCTTTGGACTCCCGTGCTGTAGGACCAGTGATGCCTCTTCACCTCGGAAGGCGTTTTCTTCAGGTGGTGAACCACAAAGGGTGTTTTCATCCTTATCAAATGGGATGTGGGGTTTGTTCGGTACGACCGAGTCGATACCGATTTGTTAACTTCGGCTTACCGTACGGCATTACCGAGTTGTCAGAGGGATAGATTGGAGGTCCCTGGTCTTCCATCAGGTATCCTTGGGCTTCAGCAGTCTGAGTGGACCTCTTGATGGGCTGTTTCGGCTTCTCCCACATTAGTCAGCCATGTGTCTTCAACGTTTAAGCCATATCTACCACACGATGATATTTTAGGTGTCAATAATAATGTGGTATTAAAAGAAAACCTAAACTAAAAGGTTTGGTCGGCTGTAGAAGGGCGGCGGCGGCTGTTTGGGAAAGAATGAGTTTTAGATATAGATATGAACTCGGTTAGGACTCTAATTAATAAAAATAAAATTGTAGTAGGATTCTTTGAGGTTATGTCTATAAATAAGATCCCATGAGTACAGCAAACCCCTATTGCTACGAAGGGAGTTCGTGGCTAGGAGAAGAGTTCGTGAGAGCTGTTCATCCGTGGGCTGCTCGCGAGGGGTTTTTTTTGGGTTCTTCATCCTTTAATCATCTTAAGGTAGGCATTCTATCAAGTAGAAATTATAATAAATCATCATCCTACATAGAGTTGCATGTCTTCTTCAATTCTGTACTCTCATAGTCATGTTTGCATGTATTTATGAGCAATTTATTTGATTTTTGGGCAATCGAGTACTTGTTTCTGCGTAAAAAGAATTGGCGACGAGAGCAGTAGTCGCGTATAAATATGTCTTTCTACGCAAATGTGGTTTCTTGAATTTACATCAGACCCAGGACGCGAATTAATATGCGTCTACTGTCAAGACGCAAACTCTTGTTTTTCCTAAATTGCATCTTAAGGTTTAAAATTTTAATAACTCAGTATCTAGATTGATAAAATTTGCTATCTGCATGTTTTCATGATCCTTGTAAATTACCCTTAATTATCATGTCTTTACTTCAAAAAATATCCTTTTATTTTGAAAGTGCTACTGTTCACTCACTAAAAGAAATGAACAGTAACATGTTCATCTTATTAGATCAAGACTGCAGGCCTTAATGGAATTGACGTCAGTGACATTGACGCGTATTAAGAATCTGTGCCTCTCTAGGAAGTCGCAGATTAATATGTGTCGATCATGTAGACGCTATTTTATTAATTAAGTATTAATTAATTTGGAATTATGATAATTAACGTCTTGATTATGGACGCAAAATTAAGTTTAAACGCCTTTCTGGGAAGACGTCATTTCTAAATTATTTTCTAATAATCATTATTATTTTGCTTAATATCTTGAATTCGCGTCTTATTCTTGGACGCATATTAATAGGCGCCTGCTTGGAAGGTTGCTAATTCAGGAATATGGCATCCTACTGGCAGACGTTAATTTAGAAGTAGTGACCACTGTAGTGGACATGAATTCTTCCGGTGTGGTTTTGATCGGGTTTTTCATCCAGTGACCGTGGATCATTGGCACTATGGTCTCACTACCAAGACATAGTCCCTATTTTCATTGGTTGTCTGCGTTATACACCTTATTTCTTGGGGAAGGAAGGACCCTCCGTTGGGAATCCCTCTCGCCGGATTAGAATCTCTTTCTCTAAGGCCTCCATAAGACCTCGACATCGAAGGATTCTCTCTTCGATCACTGGGCTGGTTGTACCAAAAAACCCTAAAACCTGTTTTGGTCATGTCACTCTGGAGAAACATGACCCCCAATATTCATAGAGCGCCAAATTGAGGTGTTCTATGAGAGTCTTGAGTATGTGGCACCCTGTCTAGACGCTATTTAATTGGTGACTAGTGCAGAGGTTGTCACACCCCGAACCGATAGCAGCGGAACGTAATGCTCGGAACATGGCAGTGATACAGTCGTGTCAATCAGAGCAATAACTTAAGACATAAAAGATCAGAAATTGACAAAAAAAATTTTATTGATATAAACTTGATATTACAACTTATTGACTCAATTTCAAATTTAAGAAAGAAAAGGAAAAAGGCGCACTAACATGACTTAGGCATTAGAACTAGATAAAAGACACCATGCTAATCTAGACTCAAGAGAAAATAAAAGACATGGGTCATCTAGTTTCCGGAGCTCTATTGTACACTTTCCCTTCCCATTTGAGTCACAACCTCGCTAGCCACCTGATTACCTGAAAAACATAAAAATAGATTGGATGAGCGAAACGCTCAGTAGGAATTACATCTAAATAAACAAGCTTGTTTCAAGTGATTACATGTTACATGAAATGCAAGTATAACTATGCATGAATGATTATAAGACGGAGAGAGAATAATTGACAAGTTATAAACTATAGTAAGAGAGATTTAAGTAAAGTTGCGAGGAATATCAAGGAAAGTCAACAAGGATATCAAGTAGGTAATATCAAGTCATGTCATGAGATATTGTCTAATTAAGTTCTAGCAAGTACCATGTCGAGTCAAGGACGTTAAGTAATATCATGTATTTTCATGTCACGAGATAGAGTGGAATGCGGTAGAATAAATCTAGAAAGTCGTGCACTTCGGCGTAATGCCACACCGTGGTCAATATAGCTCCCATGGACATAAGTACTTTCGGGTGCTCCTCCCAGGACCAGACCAGGCCCCATTAACGTTAGGCATTGTGTCATGTAATTATTTTAGACATCCACTATAGACTTTTTGGAACAACGCACTCAAGACTAGCAATGTTGGTTTTATCTTTTAGCGCTTTATTAAGTGCGAAGGAGTGCCAGTAACTGAAGTGACATTTATTCGGGTCTCAAGACTAGGAGGGTCTGAAACCACGTGTGTGTTCCGTCTGACCAACCAGATGATTGTGGATATCGGGTCGGGACTAAGAATCCGTTGTGCCATAAAGGTCACGGCATTAATTACATCCCCTCGGAGAGAGGAAAACCTTTGATTAAATGCCAGGAGAAGGGGCCTTAAATCAATATTAATTAAAGAAAGGAATGAGAGTTCTAAACATTAAAAAAGTAGCCCCTATCAAGGGTAAACAGTTGAACAAAGCCGGTCATTAATTGGCCAATTCATATCTGGACAAGAGTCCCAAATTACGAATCCCATGTTTGCCAGAAATATGGCAAGTTTAATGTTCGGGATTAACTCCCAACGAAAATTCGGCCAAAACATAGCGGACTGTTGGCCAAGAGCGGGGTCAAACTTTGACCATGAAGGGGGGGGCTCCCAAAGTCCAAGGATGACCCACAAAGGCCTCGTAAATATCCCCATGCACATGGTCCAAGGGAGGTAAGAGCTTTGTTGTTTGTTTTATACATTTTTTTTGATCTTGTTGTTATATATTTTTTGTTGTATGTTTGTTTATTATTATTGTTATATATATATATATATATATATATTTTATGCATCATCGTATTATTATTATTTATTTATTTATTGAGGGTTCATGCCATCGACATTTTATTCTCTTTATTAATCATTCATTTGCATGTATTATTATTATAATTTGTTTGTTTATTATTATCATCTATTCTTCCTCCCTTTTTTATTTTTTATATCACCGCTCCTTGCTTCTTCTTTCATTTCTTCAGGCATGGCGAGGTTGACCTAGGTCAACGCACCCGTCTCAGCCTCTTGTTTTCCTCTTATTTATTGTTTATTAGCTTTAATTGCATCATTTTGGCCTCTTTTATTTGATTTATTCTTTTGATCTTTTTCTTTGGATTCCTTATTTTTAGTGAGAACAAGTATATTCATAGGGGTGACAACGGGGGGCTTAGTGGTGACCAATGGGTTAGCATCGGTGGCAAAAGGGTTACAGTGGGGGCAAATAAGCTTTAGCAGCGACGGCTGGGGTGACAAAAGGAGGCCTAATGGTGGCAAATAGATCCTTGAGGGTGAAAAATGACTCTTAGCGGTGACAAATGGGGGGATG
The DNA here is from genome assembly GCA_022559845.1 of Amorphophallus konjac. Classification (NCBI taxonomy): domain Eukaryota; kingdom Viridiplantae; phylum Streptophyta; class Magnoliopsida; order Alismatales; family Araceae; genus Amorphophallus; species Amorphophallus konjac. The sequence goes on along the minus strand of CM040125.1, from coordinate 115,999,886 downwards.
GGGGAACTGGAGGAAGGGGAGTCGACTCCAGGCAACTTCGCATGGTAAGTCAAGGCCTTTTGATAGCGATGAGAAATGAGTCACAGGGGTGACAAATAGGGCTTGACGGCAATAAATGGCACCCTAAGGGTGATAAATAGCTCTTAGCAGTGACAAATAGCTTTGTAGCGGTGGGGAATAGGTGACAAGGTGGAGGGCACGAAGGCTGCGTCGATGCAACCTCCTTCCTGTGTCAACGCAGTGAAGTGTTCTGCCCGTGCTTGGATAGTAGTGAAGAATAGGGGAATAGCAGTGACAAATGGTACCTTAAGGGTGACAAATAGCACCTTAATGGTGACAAATAGCTTTTGGTGTCGAAGGATGGCTGACAGAGCGAGGAACAAAAAGGCTGCATTGACGCAGCCTCCTCCCTGTGTTAACGCAGAGAAGGTTTTTCCTTTGCTCGGATAGCGGTAAAAAAATGGAAGTTAAGGGCGAGAAATGTCACTTAATAGTGACAATTGGAACCTCAGGGGTTACAAATAGCTAGTAGCGACAGTTGAGGTTAAAGCCATAGGTGATAAGGCTAACAGATGGATCTAAGCGAGGGAGGCACTTGCAATGGTGAATAGCAGACAAGGGCGACGGCTGAGGGGTGATAAGGGTGAAAAATAGGCTGTAGTGGGGACAAAAGGACCCGTAAGGGTGACAAATCACCTGCAAGGCTAAAAAAATGGGCGGTGAAGCCAAGAGTGGGAAGGGGGAAGAAGCGGAGTAGAGTTTAGATAGAAAGGAGTCGACCCCTCCCAAGGCAGATCCCAATTGGTCCTTGCCTTATGAAAGCATGCAGACATGGATGCAAAGATGCGTATTGGTTATATGATTATGTAATACTACAGATGTAGGATAATTGCAGGTTGCTGCGTGATCATGCAGTTATGTTCATTTGTTAAATTGATGATTATCATGAAGATTATTTCATCCTTTCTTTTATTCTTTTCATCGTTTTGGCTTCATCATTCTTTTTATTAGTTCATTTTCATTATTGCCACAAGTAAAACATTAGTCTTCATTTAACCATATCTTAAATAGAGAATTGTTCATGCAGACATTATGCTTTAGTCTATTCATATTTTGTCATCGGTCCGATTTTGTTAAGTCCAGAATTTTGATAAAAATTGGGCAGCATCTCCCCCGGACCTGAGCTCTTGGGGTGAAAATTGGAGCACATCCACTAGGAGATCCTGGGATGGCTCCAAACAAGAAGGACGTGCATGGAAGCGGGAACGTCCGTAAAACCCGAATTGGGCATTGTACACTTCGAGGATTGGCCTACAAAGAGCTCCATTAACCCAGAGGTTAGCAACATTCCAAGCACTAAAATTTGCATTGTTTTTGCTGGCCGTATGTCCATCAATGTCCAACCCTCAATAAAGCATTCCCCCATAGACCATGCTATAGAGAAGCAGATCCCTGGGGTGATGTGAGGGTGGTCCAGAAGAAATCATTAATTGGTGAACCCGTAATGTGCCCCTCCTCGGTGACAGGTCCTTAGTTGCATTTTGTAGCAAACCAGCGTGAAAACATCTTGTTGCCCCATTGCTTGGCAATGCATGGCGATGCTACGAAATCAGTAAGCATGTGCTCCGGAATGGGGATCAGAGGCTATAGCAGACGATACTCGATAGCGGATGAAAACAAGAGATATGAAGAGACCAACCCCAGTGGGCACTTAAGGGAACACTAGTGTGCTCGTGTGTGGTTGTCATGGAAGCCAAAGTGATTGCCATGCAGCGAACAAAAGCTCCTTGAGAGGCTGGACTCGCATGACAAGAGAAGGGGAAGCACAGATTCCTACAATTTTTTGGATTAAGCCAAGGCCTCAACGACTCATAGCGTGAATGAACAGGCCAATGGCTGTTCCTCCAGTAGCATTTTAGTGAACAGAAAATAGTGTACACATCAGGCAAACTCTTAAAATAGATAGCAGACGAGCTATAGGTTACAGCGATATTTGGGGTTAAGCCTGAGCCTCAACAACTCATAACACGAATGAGAAGGCAAGTGACCATTGCCTGAATGATCTGAGGCATCAAACAGCAGATGGGTACACAACGGGATGTAAATGCGTGCATAGGGAAAACAAAGGGGAAACTATGGACCTGCCTAGCAACGTTAGGGAGGGACTTATGATCGCTATTGCCCATAAAGTCGTGAGCCTGCCATAGGGACAGAGGGAAGCACTTGTGACAGCCTCAAAACTAGTAGGTCAGAGGGGGATAGAACCCAAACCCAATCCATTGCAATTGGTTGGGCTGGGCCTATGCCTCCCTCCTAATATAGCACCACACCCCTCTCTGAGTAATGAAACAAAGAAGGAGGAAAAGGAAAGAACATAATAGCCAGTTTATAGGAAACTGGAGATTAAGAATAGGAGAGAAAGCACCGCAAAAAGCAATGGGGGCATAGTCATATTTGAACAAAGCAACGATATCTTTCATTCATTTCCAAAAGAAAAGAGATAATACATTATCGCAAGGCCTACATCTGGGAAGCCAAAATAGCCAAAATAAAATAAAGAAAATACAACAAGCAAAAGGGGAATAATGGTGGGGGAGGGAGAGGCATTGACTCCTCTCCCTCCCCAGGCAGCACACCTCTCTCCCTCTCTCTTTCTTCCTTCTCTTCGCACAGGAGTAGCCGTAGAACAACTCTGGGGAGCACCTCAAAGAGTCTTCGAACATCACCAGCGAGGGGGGAGAAGAAAAGAGCTACAAGACCTCCCTCTTCCTAGCCTTTTGTCCTCCTTTTATAAAAGTAGCTTCTTTCTTCTTTTCCAAGGCAAAGGATCGCATGAATGTTCTCCAATGATTTGAGAATGTTGCCCCACGTGTCCTGTAGGGCCGTACGGCCTTCTAGAGGGAACTGCGATCAAGCATTGAGAGAGAGCACGAGCAGCGCACGTGACCCGTGCGAGCATTGTCCTTTTCTATGTTGGTGACCCATTTGTCACCCTTAAGAAGGCAATTTTCAGTCTTAGAGGGTATTTTTCACCTTTAGTAGGTATTTGTTACCCTTGCTAGTTATTTACCGGCTCTCTTGCCCTTTGTTCTGCATTCCTTTTCTTCTCTTGCCTTGGTGCTGGAACAAGCTCTTGAGCATCCCATTGAAGAAGCTTGATTGAAAGAGTGCTGCTCCTACTGGTAATTCATCCTGCTAGACTGTTGGCATGATTGGAGGCCTTGAGCCTCCTGATTAACATGGACTGGACTTCAGAGAAAGGGTGCTGCCGCTTCTGCTTGAACCCATTACTATAGAGACTATTAGAACTAGAGGTTAATTTCTCCCTTTGATATTGAAAGGGGGTTAATCAGCATCATCCAAAGCTTAAGGACGCCCCAAATATGAGATGGTAGGGTTTAGAAACCCATGCACAACTATTTTCAATGAAGAAGCTTGACCATTCTTCATGCTTCACTGCCAGGAGCTATTTTTCACTTCTAGGGAGCTATTTGTCACTGATATCGGCTATTTGTCACCGTTAGTGAGTTATTTTTCTCCCTTAGCAGCTGGTTAGCCATCGCCTTTGAAGACTTCCCTATTACCTGTAAAACTCCACATGATAGCGTCGACTCCATTGCCCTTCTACGTCGACGCGACTTCTATGCATTTCACCCTTTCAGCCTTGTTAGCCATTATTTAGTTTTGTTGAGCTATTTTTCACCCTTGGTGACCTATTTGTCACCACTAATCTCCATTTTTCAACCTTGTTCACATAGGGTCTCCAGTGTTGACTTCTCTTGCCAGCTTCATGATTTCATTGCTGCGTTGACGCCTATGGCATTCTGCGTCGACACTGTCTTCCATCGAGTGCGGCCAGCTATCAGCTCTTCAAGCCTACAACGACGCAAGAGGTACGCTGCATCGACACAGCCAGGAGCTTATGGATCTTGTCCTTCTTCTCTTCAGCTGACTTTGCTTGGCTATCTGTGCCATCATATTTTAAGTGTCCACAAATGCCCCCCACCCGTGGGTGGTGCAGCTGATATTGCCCTCGATTATTTATTCCGAGGTGTCAGGGAGATTACTTCATCTCAGGGAGGTTTCTTCATCAGGCGGGAACCGCTTGTTACATTCTCGTCCCAGTCGGACGGGGTAAGAGGTATATCGGGCACGATCATCTCGATGCCAATTTCGTAGGCTCTGAGTACCATCAATAAGCCTTAAGCGAGCTGTGGTGGGTGTCTACACCCGAGATGACAGAATGTCGATTCCCTGGCACTTCCTATAGGGTGGCCTGAGGCTTCAGTGGTCCGAGTGGATCCGTCTTTGACTTTCGGTTGACTCCTTTGGGCACGTGGTTACTGCCCAGCCATAGGCGCACGTGTGTAGATTTTCTTCATTGTCTCAGTAGGGTAGCTTCCGGTGGGACTGGATTAGCTAGCCCTGACAGAGGAGGTCAGGTGCCAGCATTTGGTATATGCAACCACAAGGATAGCTTTAAGTCGGTCTCAGACGGAAGGTCTAAGCCATTGGGTTTTAGTTGTTTCAGAGGTTGGCCCTGAGGGGAAGCCAGGCACCAGCCTTAGAAGGAAATTATTTAAGTTGGCTCTAGACGTAAGGTCTAGACCGTTGGGTTTTAGTGGTTAGCCCCGATGAGAAGTCAAGCACCAACCCTAAAAGGAAATGGTTTAAGCCAGTTTTAGACGTAAGGTCTAAACCGTTGGGTTTTAGTGGTCAGTCTCGACAAGAAGTCAAGCCCCAACCCTGATGAAAATCATCGACATTGGGTGTATGCCAACGCAAGGATAGCTTTAAGCCAGTCTTGGACGGAAGGTCTAAGCCGTTGGGTTTTAGTGGTTTTAGTGGTTGGCACGGACGAGAAGTCAGGCATCAGCCTTAGAAATAAACTATTTAAGCCGGCGCTAGACGTAAGGTCTAGACCATTGGGTTTTAGTGGTTAGCCCTGACATGAAGTCAAGCACCAACCCTACAAGAAATGGTTCAAGCCGATTTTAGACGTAAGGTCTAAACCGTTGGGTTTTAGTGGTCAGTCCCGACAAGAAGTGAAGCACCAACCTTAATTAAAATCATCGGCATTGGGTATATGCCAACGCAAGGATAGCTTTAAGCCGGTATTAGACAGAAGGCCTAAGCTACTGGGTTTTAGTGGTTTCAGCGGTTGGCCCTGACGAGAAGTCAGGCACCGGCCTTAGAAGGAAATTTTTAAGTTGGCGATAGACATAAGGTCTAGACCATTGGGTTTTAGTGGCTAGCCCTGACAAGAAGTCAAGCACCAACCCTGATGAAAATCATCAGCATTGGGTGTATGCCAATGCAAGGATAGCTTTAAGCTGGTCTTAGACGGAAGGTCTTAGCCGTTGGGTTTTAGTGGTTTCAGTGGTTGGCCCTGACGGGAAGTCAGGCACCAACCTTAGAAGGAAATTGTTTAAGCTAGCGATAGACATAAGGTCTAGACCATTGGGTTTTAGTGGCTAGCCCCGACAAGAAGTCAAGCACCAACCCTGATGAAAATAATTAGCATTGGGTTTATGCTAATGCAAGGATAGCTTTAAGCCGATCTTAAACGGAAGGTCTAAGCCGTTGGGTTTTAGTGGTTAGTCCCGACAAGAAGTCAAGCACCAACCCTACAAGGAAATGGTTCAAGCCGATTTTAGACGTAAGGTCTAAACCGTTGGGTTTTAGTGGTCAGCCCCGACAAGAAGTCAAGCACCAACCCTAATGAAAATCATCGGCATTGGGTATATGCCAACACAAGGATAGCTTTAAGCCGGTCTTAGACGGAAGGTCTAAGTTGTTGGGTTTTAGTGGTTTCAACGGTTGGCCCTAACAGGAAGTCACTCACCAGCCTTAGAAGAAAATTGTTTAAGCTAGCGATACACATAAGGTGTAGACCATTGCGTTTCAGTGGCTAGCCTTGACAAGAAGTCAAGCACCAACCCTGATGAAAATCATCGACATTGGGTGTATGCCAACGCAAGGATAGCTTTAAGCCAGTCTTAGACGGAAGGTCTAAGCCGTTGGGTTTTAGTGGTTTCAGCAGTTGGCCCTGACAGGAAGTCAGGTACCAGCCTTGGAAGGAAATTATTTAAGCCGACTCTAGACGTAAGGTCTAGACCGTTGGGTTTTAGTGGTTTCATCATTTGGCCCTAACAGGAAGTCGAGCACCAGCCTTGGAAGGAAATTGTTTAATACGGCTCTAGACGTAAGGTCTAGACCGTTGGGTTTTAGTGGTCAACCACGATAAGAAGTCAAGCACCAACCCTGATGAAAATCATCGCCATTAGATATATGCCAACGCAATGATAGCTTTAAGCCGGTCTTAGACGGAATGTCTAAGCCATTGGGTTTTAGTGGTTTCAGCGGTTGGCCCTAACGGGAAGTCAGGCACCAGCCTTAGAAGGAAATTGTTTAAGCCGGCTCTAGACGTAAGGTCTAGACCGTTGGGTTTTAGTGGTTAGTCCCGACAAGAAGTCAAGCACCAACCCTGCAAGGAAATCATCGGCATTGGGTGTATGCCAATGTAAGGATAGCTTTAAGTCGGTCTTAGACTTAAGGTCTAAGCCGTTGGGTTTTAGTGGTTTCAGCGGTTGGCCCTAATGGGAAGTCAGGCACCAGTCTTAGAAAGAAATTATTTAAGCCTGCTCTAGACATAATGTCTAGACCGTTGGGTTTTAGTGGTCAGCCAGGACAAGAAGTCAAGCACCAACCCTGATGAAAATCATCAGCATTGGGTGTATGCCAACACAAGGATAGCTTTGAAGCGGTCTTAGACGGACGGTCTAAGCCGTTGGGTTTTAGTGGTTTCAGCGGTTAGCCCTGACGGGAAGTCAGGCACCAGCCTTAGAAAGAAATTGTTTAAGCCGGTGCTAGACGTAAGGCCTAGACCGTTGGGTTTTAGTGGTTTTAGCGGTTGGCCCTGACGGGAACTCAAGCACCAGCCTTCGAGGGAAATTGTTTAAGTCGGCTCTAGATGTAAGGTCTATGTTGTGTCCCTATGGTTTTAATGATGACAAGCTATGAGTCATTCATGAGTCATTATGCTCTTGATGATGCCATGTAAATATTTTCTTAACTATGTGGAAGTTCAGGTTTTAATGTTAAGGTTCAAAAATCAGAAGTTCAGTGTGTTCTGAAAAGTTTATCAGCAGCAAAACTAGTTCCCATGTGTATCAAGTCAAAGGACTTCTGATACTAAGTCATTCCAGCAGAGAAACCCAAAGTCAGCAGACTTCTAATTCTACTATTCAGAAAATCAGTAGAGATGTCTTGAAGAAAGTCAAAAGACTTAGCATTTCAGCAGCCTTCAAGTTTAAAAATTCAGTAGCACAGATTTTATCAATTTAGAAGTCCAATTCATGAGATAACTCAAGCTCAGTCAGCAAAAATGTAAGCTTGCAGAGTCCAGGCACATACAAGTTAGCAGACCTGTCTAAGGGCTGATTCAGCAGACCTGAAGGCCTACTATTCACTTCAGCACCAAAGGAGCTCAAAACTCTAATTCAAAGCAACAAGGATAAATCTCAAGAGTCGAGCTAATGGAGTTGATGTAGATGGCAAAAGAGTGTCGTCCACCCTCGAGGAAAGGAAAAACAATGATGCAAAGTAATGATAAACAATGACGATGATGAAAAGGTGATCGCCAGAGAGGTATAGGCGGCGGGAGTCGTCGTCTAACCTCGTCTGTCTTAGGAGATGGAAATGACGAGATCAACTCAAGGAGAGAAAGAAAATAGGGATGCGGAACGGACTCCAGTACGTGGCGGAGATAGGGGTCGGAAGACCCTCTCGCGCAAACTGACCCCTTCCCGGTAAGCGTGACTTACCGTTCCACGAGCAGTTTTTCATATACTGGGAAATCTGAGAATCTAAGTAACAGAAATGGAGAGGCACGAAGACTCCGAAATTGCAACGGAATATCGTTCTCCAGACAATTACAAGGACAATACGAACAAAGACGTACCACCACAGGACATTGATCTTTGTGGGGTTCTAACAGCAATATAATACTATCAGCAATAATGAATATATATGTACATATTAAGACCACCGCAAGACTTTGGCCTTACGGGATTTTTATTGCAGCATAAATAATAAATATTATATGTACATATATAAGACCACCGCGAGGTATTACTCTCCGCGGGGTTTCGACAGAAATTAAAGAAATAAAACGACAGAATGAAAAGACTTCGCGAGGAATTACTTCCGTCACGTGCACCTTCGCGAGGAATTACTTCCGTCGCAGGTTTTAGACAGAAATTGAAAGAATAAAATGACAGAATGAAAAGGCTTCGCGAGGAATTCCTTCCGTCACGTGCACCTTCGCGAGGAATTACTTCCGTCGCAGGGTTTAGACAGAAATTAAAGGAATAAAATGACAGAATGAAAAGGCTTCGCGAGGAATTACTTCCGTCACGTGCACCTTCGCGAGGAATTACTTCCGTCGCAGGATTTAGACAGAAAAAAAAAAAGAATAAAAGGATAGAATGAAAAGGCTTCGCGAGGAATTACTTCCGTCACATGCACCTTCGCGAGGAATTACTTCCGTCGCAGGGTTTAGACAGACATTAAAAGAATAAAATGACAGAATGAAAAGGGTTCGCGAAGAATTACTTCCGTCACGTACACCTTCGCGAGGAATTACTTCCGTCGCAGGGACCTCCGCGAGGAATTACTTCCGTCCATGGGGTTTAAACAAAAGGACAAAATGACGGAAAAGAAAGGGGGAGGGGGATGTGATCGTCAGGGGCTGAGAACCCCACAGGAAATATCCTGATCGCGTTCGCCGTCGAAGCGGGAGTAGTGCGGGTCCTCTCTTCCTCTTCGGTCGGCCGGCCGACGAAGAGGGCCTTGCTTTGGTTACCCTGATTTTATTATCTTTTTTTGTTTTACTTTTTGTTATTATATTTTTTGGGGGTTTTATTGCTTTTATTGCTTTTTTTATGCTTTTATGTCTTTTAGGGAGGCGTGAGAAGATAAAGAAAGAAACCGAGGGGTGGATGATAGAATAAGATAATATGATATAAGGAAAAACCACTAAGAAAAATATAGGTAGGGTGAGAGACGTATTTTAGACAAAACAGAAGAGAACGGGGATGGAGATCTAACGATATGTGATAACAAGAGGAGAGAGAAGATAGACTTGTTTTTAGACAAAATAGAGAAAGATAAGGGTGGAAATTTAACAACAAATAACAATAATAAGGGAGAGAACAAGAATAGAATGGCGAAGGTGATGGTCGGGTACCTCAAAAGTAGGAGGGATGGCCGAATTTATAGCCCCGAACTGAGGGTACGCGAGTTGCTCCTCCTCCTCTTTCGGCCGACTGAAGAATCGGGCTCCCGGACTGGTTAACCCTGCACAAAGAATAAACAACAAAAAAAAAGAGAACTAAATGAGAACGACGATGGTGTAATATCAATTCTTTAGAAAATGATATTGAAAATAATATAAACGAATACGCACCTTGTTGGTGGTGTTTGAAACCCCTTTTAGAACTAAAGGGTGGTGGAATGATATGATGGATAAGCAAACAAGACTTCCTCGGGGAGATAAATGCAATATGGATGATGCATACATACAGTGTAACAAATGAAATAAAGACAAAACAGGGAGAAGGGAGACGCAAGAACTTGTTGGGGGAAGCTGTTGACAGGCTTTGAATGAGCTCCTTCAGGACGAGGACGACGCGGGCAGACGGCGTGCCGGAACAGCCTTCCTTCTGTATTCGAACACCCAGGAACTCGACTCCCTTTATTTCACGGACCTCAACATAGACCGAATCGGAATCTCTCTTTTCAATCCGAACAAACCCCTACACACACTCACAAATGCATACGCACACAAGCATACAAGCATACATACATGCATACGTATGTATACGTAGCTATATGTTATTCATTCAACTATGGAGAGAAAATGATGAAAATAACAAGAATACAAGTGGACATGTACTAAAAATCATAAAAATATAAACATAGGAATATGTATACAGGAGAGACAAAGAAGGAGAAGGCTAGAGAAAGAAAGATGGGGAGAGAGGGAGAGAACTCTCTTTTTTTTAGTACTCTTTTTTGAAAGAAATTTAAGAAAAGATAATTCAAATGGAGATAGAAAAATGGTGAGGGGTGAAAGGGTTTAGAAAGAAATACTAGGAATAGAGAGAGAAAAATATAAAGATAGGAGTGGATGAAGATTTTATATTAATAAGATTATATGTACAGGAGGGGCTGTGTGCATGGATATTAGAGAGAGGGGGATTAGAGAGAAACTGTGAGAAAGAGGGGGGGTGCGATGGGGGGAGAGAGAAAAAAAAGGGAAGTTAAAAAAAGATTAAAAAGGTATAAAGGAGAGAGAGAGAGAGATCGGATGGGGAGAGAGAGAGGGATTAAAAAAGTAAAAACAAAAACAAAAAAAGAAGTGAGATGGAGAGAGAGATCGAGAGGGAGAGAGGGAGAGAGAGACGGTGGGAAAGGGAATAAAAAAAGAGAAAAAAGAAGTGAGAGAGGGAGATCGAGAGAGAGAGAGAGGGGGAGAGAGAGAGATTGCAGAGGGAGAGAAAGAGAGACGGGGAAATGGAAGAGAGAGAGAGTAATAAAAAAAAGAGAAAAGATGAGAGGGATAAGACGATGGGGAGAGGGAGATGGAGAGAAAGGGAGAGAACAGAGAGGGGGTGGGACAGAGACGGGGGAGAGACGGTGGGAGGAAGAGAGAGAAAAAAAAGAGTGAGGGAGAGGAGAGAAAAAAAATAAGAAAAATAAAATAAGAGAGAGATAGATCGGATGGAGAGGGAGAGAGATGAGAGAGAAGCAGAGACGAGAGAAATGAGAGAGAGCCGCGTCGCGGCAAGAGAGAGAGAGAGAGAGGGGAGTGTGAGAGAGAGAAGCAGTGAGAGGGGGAGAGAGAGAGAGGAAGCGTGAGAGAGAGACCGAGAGAGAGAGAGACGGTGGGAGGGGATTAAAAAGAGAAAAAAAAAGAAGTGAGAGAGAGGGAGATCGAGAGGGAGTGAGAAGAATAATAAAAAAAATTAAAAGAGAAGGAGAGAGAGAGCGCGAGACGGAGAGGGAAGCAGAGAGAAGAGAGAGATCACGGGGGAGGGGAGAGAAAGAGAAAGAGGGAGAGGAGAGAGGGCGAGTGAGAGAAAGAGAGAAGGAGTGAGGGAAGCAGGGAGAGGAGAGAGAAGCGCAGTGAGGGAGAGGGAGAGAGAAGGAAGCGGAGAAGAGAACAGAGAGGGAGGAGAGAGAAGGAAGCGGATGGCGACGTGGGCGGCACTGGCGTGGAGAATGGGGTTAGCAGGTGGGGACCAGAGCTGGTCGACTGCGGCCAGAGGCGACGGTGGCGACAACAGCGGGGCTCGCGACGGTCGGAGGGCGACGGCGGTGGAGTGGGGTGACCGGCGGACAGCAACGGCAGGGTGCTCAGACGTGGGCGATGCGGCGGAGTCTGCAGCGTCCGGAGGTGGTGGCGCGGCGGCTAGCTAGCAGATTAGCCGGTGGCCTGGCGAGATGGTACTGGCGATGCAGTTCGATGACGACGGTCGTGGGGGTGTGGCGTGCTCACGGCGGGGGCTTCGCGGCGTCTACGTACGGTGGTGGAGGTGCCGCGGACGGCTGGAACGGCAGCCGCGGCGTTCGATGGCGACGACGGGCGGTCAACGGTTGCGGAGGTGGACGACGAGGATGGCAGCGGTAGGGTCGCGGATAGCTCTGGCTGTCGTCGGAGGATGCAATGAGAGAGAGAGGGGTGGGTGGTGCGTTCACATGGTAGAGGGCGATGGTGAGAGAGGGAAGGGTGGCGTGCATGCATAGTGGAGGGTGCTTGCGGACGTGGCTCGGGGCGAAGGTGTGGAGGACTGTGGAGGCAACAAGGGCCGGAGGTGGTGGCTGGTGGAGATAGGAAGTTTGGCAGCTAATAGGTGAAAGGGTGAGAGAGGCGAGGGTGGCTGTGGAGTGGCTGTATGGAGAGCAGAGGGAGTGGGAGCTCGGTGGAGGTCGAGGGTTAGAGAGGGGGTGGCTGCGGTCTCTGGCGGAGTTAACGTGGAGGAGAGGAGGCGACGTGGTGGTTGGAAGGTGGCCGGAGGAGGTGTGGAGATGGAGGGGGTGACTCGGGAGGTGGCTGCAGCTGTGGGTGGTTCGATGTTGGCAGTGGAAGCGTGGGCGGTGCAGTGGCCGGCCGTGGAAGGCAGGGAAGAGTGAAGGGGAGAGGGAGAGAGGATGGTGGCTGGCGGTGGTGTTGGTGTAGAGAAGAGGATGGAGAGTGCGGGAAGTGGAGAGGGGGTGGCGATGGGTTGCAGGGGAGTGAGGGTGGTTGCCTGTAGAGAAGAGATGAGAGAGCCCAGACGGGGTGAGGGAATGCCAAAAGGAATAAGTGGGATCCCCGGGAAGAAGTGACAGAAGAGACCGATCTAGATGAATGAGAGGGGGGCATAGATCCTAGAGACCCGGGAGGGGAGTAAGGGAATAATTTAGGTAATAAGAGATGGGGCCATGCCCAATAAATTTTATTTATTTTTAGAACAAAAGTGGGCCAAGCCCATTAGCACACACCTATATATTTTTTGAATAGGAATGGGCCAAACCTATTAGCACAAATGTTTTCTTTTGGTATATTTTTTGAATAGGAATGGGCCAAGCCCACACGATGAACCTTCCCCTCTTTTAGGATTAAAAGATGGACCAAGCCCATTAACATTTTTTTTTTGTTTTGTGTAGGAATGGTCACAAGCCTATTAACAAGAATTACTATTCAAGAAACCACACTTTTTTTTTCGTGAGACAAGATTATTAGATTAAATTAGAGATTACTCAACTAACTTAACCGTGCGAGCTACTTTGGGGCGTCTTAGTGTAATACGGGATCTGCTCAGCATAATGTTAAAATGACGTGTCTACAGCGTGCCCCGCCTTGGCGTCTGCTTTGCAGGGGAATGACACGGAGTGGAATGAAATAGAAGTGTAATGAAGTGGAGTGGAGAATGGACTGAAAAGTGGATGCCAAGGTGTGATGAGACACGTTTTTAACACTACATGATTGGAATCTTTCCTGAATTTCAAAGAAATAATCTTGACGAAGGTCCTCCGAAATCAATGGTTGTTTGGCTGGAAATAACAAAAGATTAACAGAAAAAGGGACCAACTTCCGGGCGCGGAAGTACTTGAGTCGTAGACCTGTCGGTTTCACCTTGGGGAGCGGTTACCAGCCAATGTGGAAGTGCTGCGGCCAAGGTGGGTCTAATAGAGTAAGTAAAAAGGGTAGCTGATAAATCCAAACAAAGGTTTCTTTCGGCCAACCAGCCGAAGATGGTTTCACAGAAACTCAGTACTCGGTTCAGAATGGAATATCCCGTATTAGTCAAGAATTTAAGCACAGCGGCCCTCACAATCGAGTTAAATGAATGATCTTCCACAGTGATATCAAAGTCCTACATGAATGCATGCTAGGTTTAAAGGAAAAATTAAAACAAACTAAGAATAGAAGATAGCCAAGGATAATATTGTTAAGCTGCTAAGGACGGGTCAGGATACCGATTCGATGAGTCGATACTGAGCCGGGGCCCATTTATCCACGCACCGATTCACCGAACGGAACCATCGTTCCCATGCTATCACAACCTAATGGCCTATCCGTATGTCCTGAACTTCTCTGGAGTTATCATTGTTTTTGTTAGAGGGGAACTCAAACTCCAGATTCATTCAAGGCATAAGGTCCTTGACGTGCTCTAATAGCGTAGATATCATATAGTAGGATGCATGACACAGTGGGTTCAGTCACCGGGGTGACTGATGGTGGGACATGGTAGGGCAATGGCGCCCTCTTGCTTTCTTATTTTATTCTTGGAACCTGCACCGAACAGTAAACAGTGAAGAAGGATTTATTTCATAAGAAGTAAAATTACATTCAACTGTACAGGACGTCCGCATATCAATACAGGAGTAGGGGAAAACAAGACGCAAATCAGACAAGATTTATTCGGTTAAAATTCACCACGGTAACTTGTCATAAATGCTTTACATTTACCCTCCCCCCCTTTTTTCACTATAAGTACCCCTTTGATTCTTAGCAAAAGATCATCCATTGGTGGTTCGGGGAGTCAAGCTCTTTTTTGAGATGGGAGAGAAATCCTGCCCTTTTGAGATGGAAGGTGGGCCTTCCCGCCCTGCCAAGAGGAGCAAGTTCGGCCGCGAATTCAGGAGGTTGACCGACATTGAAGGCCATATGAGCGAGAGGATTCTCTCACGAGCGGTAAGTTGGCATTTCATCCTAGTTTCCTTCATAAGTTCTCCCTCGCTTTTTTCATTCCTTTCTTTTCCTTCCTTTCAGCCATATCCTCTTTTTCCGGGCCTGAGAAAATTCTCAAAGCTGCCCTGGCTATCGAAGCTTACATGCAACATCACTATCAGTATGAGGGCCGTTATTTCAAAATGGCACCTCCAAGGGTTGGTGATCCATGCCAAGCATTATGACAAGATTTACATGGATTGGGCGGCTTTGGGTGCATTGGCAGAGGTTTGGCATCCGGAAACCCACACTTTTATCTTCCATACTTTTGAGGCAACGGTCCTCCTTGAGGAGGCAGAACTTCTGCTAGGCTTAAGAAGGTCGACGAAGGATGACAGGATAAAGGTTTCGCGGATGCGGAAGAGGGTATCTACCGAGGAAGTTCTTGGAAGCTTTATGCCATCTGGAACCATAAAGAGCGTTCAGACTCAGAACGGAGTCAACTTGCAAAAGCTCGCAGACTGGACCGTGACTGCCTTAGAAGGGTTGATAGATGATGAACATTTAGAAGGGCTTATGAAAGGGTTCACAATTTGTTTGGCCAGAGCTCTCCTCTTTCCTTGCACTGACAACATCGTAGAGGAAGACCAATTGGGAGCGATTTGTGGACTTTGGGAGGGAAAGAGAGTGGGGCCCGCTGTCCTCGCACATCTTTACAGTAGTCTCACGGCTTCCAGCATGGGTAGGCCTCCTCACGGGTGCATGCTTCTCCTCAGCTGCTGGATTGATCTTCACTTCAAATTTCATCACCATGAAGGGGTACAGACCGCCTCCAGAATTTTCGAACAAAGCCCCCTCCATTACATGGCCGATGTGTTGGGCTTTAGTGGGAAGGTGGCCAATCGCATGCCCTGTCTGAAGACACGCGGCGACTGGCGTACTCACTTCAGCTCCTTGGCGCGAGAGATGTTCACTTGTGTGCCAGCATGTTTACTTTCACGTGGGCTTCTCACGTGATCTTCTCCCGATGCTGAACTCCAGCTTATCGGTGCAACCAAATTTGTTCTTTACAGCTCGCACTGGTGCTGCCTGCAAATTGGCCTTCCTCGGCACTCTCTTCCCATGCCATCCAACCTTCCTCTGATTAAGGAGAGAAAGCTGGGTACGGAGGATGATGCGAAGGATGTGAATGCAATCAAAGCTTCGTGGAAGGCAAGCATTCCGAGGAAGGTGACGGTATCTGTGAGTGAGGATCGAGAGCTATGGGAGGCTTATGTAATGAAGCTCGGGAAACTGAGGCCTGAGGTGCCCAAACCCTGATATATGTTATCTTAAAATAAATGCAGAGCCTTAATGCCATTGCACTCTCTTCCAGTCTCTCCCCTCCTTTTCTTTGTGACTAGAATGGCGGACGTCGGGTGATGGTCGGCCGTTACCGGATAGGATCTGGGGGGCTGAAGCAACTACAGTATGCAGAGATGCCCTGAGATGTCATGGAGCTGAGGATTTCTCTTCAGGTGGCGATGAGAGAAGTAAACTGGGAGAGAATGGAAAGAGAGGCATGGATAAAGCTACATCGGGATTGAGAGGAGAGCAGGGCACGTGAGGCTCAAGTGATGAAGCTCTGGAAGACACAGCGCTCGGACACGTCACTCCTTCAGAGTCACTGCCGATTGGAGGAGAGTTGGAGCTCACGGTGGAGGAGCTCCTGGGGTTGGTGTAGTCTCCATTGCAGAGTAGGGGGCGGCTCAGCAAACAGCCTCGGGTTCAAGAGCTTCGCGGCCGTCGGGGTCGCGAGAGACCAGAGGAGGGCGAGGAGCGCTACGTACGATGCGATGAGATAACTGCAACGTCGCAGAGCTCTAGATGACCTCCCAGGGACCTCCTGTTAGGTTAGGTGCAGTATTCAGAGGGGGGGTGAATGAATATAACCCTTTAAAAACCTTTACCCAATTAAAGGGTTATGATGCTCACTAGCAATCTAGAGTGCTAACTAGATAGATGTATCAAATCTGAGAGACTAATTAGCAGTAGCACCATTCTTCCACTCAAATAAACTTTCGCTCACTCAACGGATTAAACACTCAGAACAAGATCTGATCAACCACTTGGAGCGCCCCTATGCAAACATCTAGCGGAAGCAAAACATATAGAGAAATCAGACCACTGCACAGAGGATTTTTAGGTGGTTCGGTCCTCCAGACCTACATCCACCCCACACTCAAACCGAGTGTGGCTTCCACTAGCTCACGCTAGAAACAGCAGACTCAGTCTGCAACAAATGCTGCCAAACAGCTTGACCAGGGGAACAGCCTCCCCTCTTCCTCCCAACCGGAGGGAACCACTAGTGACACCAGTCACTAGCAAACCAGAGACACACGGTCTCTCTTCCTCCAGACCTGGAGGGAACCCCTGAACTTGAATCCACAAGCCCAGAACCGGAGACAAGTCTCCCTTCCTCCAACCCGGAGGGAAACCTAGAGCCCCAAGTCTCTCTTCCTCTGAACCCCAGAGGGAAGCACAACCGGAGATAAATCTCCCTTCCTCCAACCCGGAGGGAACCCACAAGCAGCCCACCTGCTGCTTGCAACCGGAGGTATCAATCTCCCTTCTCCTGGACTAACAGGAGGAACCCCGACCTCTCTACAGAGTATCGGAAACACAGCAAACCAGAAAACAAAGGAAAAACAATAAACGAGAATGACTTCAGCAAAACAGAAAGCTGAAAAACGAAATGCACAATGTGGCTCTCAACGGAGCTGACTGGCCTGGATTTGATCCACGGTCCAGTAGACAGATCTTCAGGTAAGCTTTTCTTCCTCTTCTCTTCTCTTCTTCTTCTTCTCTTTCACTCTCTCGATCTCTGCTCCTCTATACTCTTCGGCTCACACTTCTATCTCTCTCTTTCTCTTTCTTCTGCTCTCCTAATCTCTCACTCTCTGCTGCACTTCTTCTTCTTCACTCTTTCTTCTCTCTTCACACGAGCACTATCTCTCCCTCTTCTTCTCCTCTGCTTTTCTTCTTTCTCTTTTCTTTTTCTATCTGGATCGTGGCTCTCTGTATGGACTTTTCTTCTTGCCAACTCGATCACCTTCATCTGTGGACGAAGGTCTCATATATATAGCAGCAACAGCAGCATCAGTCACGACGTGTGACCTCCACATTTCCAGCCCTAAGAATTCGGTCCACGTGGCAGTCTCTCAGCAGGCTTCATTCCAGCCTCGGATCACGTGCTGCCCAGGTGTGTGGAATGTTCTTCCTCGGATCTGCAAAGAGATGAAAAACATTAAAGCTGAGGGCCATAGGAACTAAAGCTGCACGAAGTATGTAATAGAAATACTAGATGCACTGAGAACAACACGAAGTGAGGTTATAAAACAACACGAGGTAACCAGAAGAACGACACGAAGAACACCATGGTGACTGTAGCACGAAGTAAAACGACATGATATAATAACCAGTAATGAGAGCGGCACGAGGACAACATGGAGGTAAACAGAAACCAACAGTAAGTGTGGTTTCAACACACGAAAGACATGATGTCTAGGAAGAACAACACGAAGAGATAATTCGGAAACGACACTAAGTGGAAAAACACTACTAGATGAAACAGTAATCGACACGCGGTGAAAACAGCACGAAGACAGTGAGAACAGCACGCGGTGAAAACAACACTAAGACAATGAAGATGACACGAAGTCATGAAAACAGAAACGACACGAAGACGGAAATAACAAAGAAAACGACTCAAAGTAAGAACGACACGAAGAACACAAAACGGAAAACGACACGAAGTGAAACAGGAAGCAACACGAGGTGCTGCGATGTTCTGCACGCAGTGGAACAAAAACGACACGGAGTGAGTACGACATGGAGACAGGTGACAGAGACCGTCACGAGTTGAAAACAACACGAAGACGAAAACTGAAATAGACACGGAGTGAAAAATGACACGAGGTCTGGGAGACATGACACAAAGTCACAAGAACGATAGTAACCAACACGAAGTGTGGTTACGAAACATGAACGACACGAAGTGTGAAAACATGACAAAACAGATACTATAAAGAGAACGACACGAAAGTGAAACGACACTTGAACCTAGACCGACATAAAGATCCAGCGAGAAATGACTCGAAGACAGAAATACACAAGCACGACATGAACTAAGGATGACATGGGGACAACACAGACACATAGGCTGCACGAAGTGAAAGACAACACGGTTATCTCGACACGTGATGAAATGGTGGAAGTAGAAGAACAACTCGAAGACGAAAACGACACGAGCTGAATTTAACACAAAGGCGAAGACAGACACTGACACGAGGTGTGGACACGAAGCAAGAATGACATGAGGTTCAGGGAAACCAACACGAAGACAGAAACAGTACGGACACACGAAGTATTACCTCTTAGCAGCTTTTTCTTGTAAAGTATGGAAATCAACACGAAGTGTTGTAAGCTCAGACGACACGAGATCTTTTCGTGTTAGTGAGGGGAAACAACACGAAGACTCAAGTACAGAAACAGCATGAAGACGATGTACAGTCTGATGTACAGACTTTGAAGAACAGTCTAATGTATAGACTTGTAGATAGAAGGTGATGTATAGATCATGCACATACCAGAAGTCTAACACACACAATATATCAGTCATACACGTGCATTCTCCAGATGATATACAAATCACA
The DNA here is from genome assembly GCA_022559845.1 of Amorphophallus konjac. Taxonomy (NCBI): domain Eukaryota; kingdom Viridiplantae; phylum Streptophyta; class Magnoliopsida; order Alismatales; family Araceae; genus Amorphophallus; species Amorphophallus konjac. Next base: position 115,980,971 of record CM040125.1, on the reverse strand, counting down.
ATCATGAAGCTATCATCAAAGCACAATGTCAGCAGATAAACTGAATGAGCATATGAAGTCCTGAATGAACATCTCATCAGGATGACTCACAATGATTACCATCAAACACCAATCATCAAAACCAGATAAATCATTAAAACCACAGCAATGAATGCTTTATGCATCAGTTTAATATGTAGCATGACTGATCATCAAATATGACTCTAAATTGAGCAGCAGGATGACTGAACATTTGATTAACTCACACCAACAATCAATCAACAAAACCATCATCAAAACCACAGGGCACAACAATCTCCCCCTTTTTGATGATGGCAACACTTTCAATATATTGAGTCATTCTGATGATGTGAGGCATTCTGAGGCATTCTGAAGACTCAAATTATTCTCCCCCTTTGACTTCATCAAAAAGAAAAATAATTTGAGAAATTATAGCATGTATAAGAGTTCAGTCAATTTCTCCCCCTTTCAAGAACATGATTCTCCCTTTTTGGCAAACAATCTCCCCCTTTGATATAAACAAAATAAACCATGGGAAGGGTTAAATGCAAAAATGCAGATGCAACAAGTAATGCAATACTCCCCCTTAGTATGTGAATGCAAGGTCACTAATGATATGAACATGATTCAGTGTGACAAGGAATGCTCCCCCTGAATAGATGCCAATTGATATGAAATTTATGCAAGACTTGGAATCTCCCCTTCAATAAGTGGAATCTTATGAGATGAATGAGAAGGAGACCACAGGGGCAAACAAGGAGAAGTTCAGGTCATTGAGCCAATGACATGAGCAGAAGAAGTTCAGATGAGCTTCAACCAGAAGGAATTCAATCAGATTTTCAAGGAAATATCATTCTCATAAATCCAAATCAGAATATTACAAAGTCTTCCATTATAAGGGCTTATGAATGAACTTTATTGAACATCATGGTTTAATCATGATGTATGTAGAGTTTATCAATAAAATTCTGTATTGATATCTGAAACCATGGTTTAATAAAAATGAACCAAGCCCTCATATTTATCTTGATTATCCTCCCTTTGTCTTACACAATCAAATCTATTGACTTCTTTCAGAATTACATGTACTAGTATTGAAATCAAGCTATTATGAAGTCATATGATTTTGTCTAGAGTTGTAGCAATTTGATTTTGGCATCAATATTCAGATATTTCAATTTATTCAATAATTTTCCTTGCTACAAATTTTACGTGCACTCTAGTTCAGTACACACCTTGTAACTAGAGGATATACCTTGATCAGAGGCCAATATCCCTAAGCCCTTAGTGTGACTAACTGTCATGCCTTATGTAAACAGAGTTAGCATTTACACATCATGACACACTACAGCTCAATTTTTAATGAGTGAATTGTATTTCTCAGTGTGCATGCCATTGCTCTGCCTGATTTTCAATGAATTCTCATTTTACAGAGTTAACTAAGGCACCTCATGACACAGTCCTTTGGACTTGTGTTTCTCAGTGACCAATGTCATTGCTCTGACAGATATTACCCTTTAGACATTTCAGAAACATTCATTTGCTTCAAAACAATATTAATCTCATGTACTTAACCAATTAAAGTCATGTATTCAAAAGTGCAGATTTCAGAAGTTTTTGCAAGACATAGCATGAAACAGTTGGTTAACAGTTGGTTAAGATTTATTAAACATGATTCAGATATGTTAAGAGATTTTGAAGTTAAACTCCATGAATACATTAAGCTTAAACCACATGAGTTATTTCAGTCATTCTTAAGAATGTATAATAGAAGATTTCTAGTTCAAGAGTTTTTCAGATTTATGATCGAGATAGCCCATTGAAATCTTCATGGAAGACTGATAGAATTCTGAAGTCAAATGATATCAATTGATAGTGGAAGTACCAATTGTTAAGAGAGATTGTGAAGCTCAAAGTTTTTCAGAATATGATTAAGGTTTGTCAATCAAAAATGATAAGAAGGGATATGCAATGAATTCTGACAAATGTATGCATTTGACAACCTATATGCAAATCATTGACTCCCCCTTACAATATGCATTTAAACATACATGCAAATCACATATATGTACTTCAGATGAGTAGAGTTCAGAGGTATCAATTCAGACAATGCTGATGAGGAATGATTTTGCAAACACAGAATTAACTTGCTATGCAACATACTGTCCTACATGCAGACTATGCACCAAGGATACATCAAACAAGTATGCAATCAATTCAGGTTTATGCATCCAATTCATGAGCATTTTTTATCCTTTTTCAGATTTTTCAACATATGATGCAGTTCACTGTTTTACATGAAGACTAGACCCATGGTACTAGGCGGAGGACTTGGTCCAAGGACCACCTCACACATGTCAGTAGCATCCAGACATACTCCATATGCCCTTCAACTTGTTCCATTTAATATACCATGATGATCATATATGACAATGCAACATAAAGCAGTCCTTCATGCATTGAACAGCATCATTGTCACATGTAATGACAATCAGTCTATACACAATCAGTCCAAGTGTGCATTCAATGACAAGCATGCAATGCATTAACACAAAACACATGCATGGACGCAGAGTCTGTATAGTGCATCAACTGTATATACTAAAGAAGCATTCAAATTCAGTTCAACATATAGTACGAGAAGAGCATCAGATATGCACAGTTGAATTCAATAGCTGAGTCTTGAATGCAGACTGATCAACTAGACAAGAGAAGATCATACAACAATCAGTCAAGCAGATCAACAATTTCAGATGATGAATTTAAAACAGACAAATCAGCATTTTCAGATTATGAGATTTAGGCAAAGTTCAGAACTAACCTGAAGGATTGAATCCTGGGGTTTTCATTCTTGAGTGCCTTGGTTAACCCCTTTCATTTCTCTTTCCAAGGCACACCTGCATCAAATCAATCAAGTTGATCCTGCAGAGACCCAAGCAGTCTTGGGTCCTGCACTACCCCTATCAGGTGTTCTAAAAGGTTTCTTACCAGAATAATCATCAAATTCCATCAGATAGCAATTATTCATGGAATGACCAACCCTTCCACAACATCTACATGACACCACCGAATTAGCTGAAGTATGATGCCTATGTAGATGAGCATGAGTATTTCTTTGATTATCATGAAAATTTTTCTTTCCATAATCAACTAGCCAACAGTTGGCAGCTTTGTGGCCTGGCTTACCACATTCAGAACATGTAGAAATCTTTCTTTTATATGCAACTTTATTTCTTCCAAAGTCATTTTTCTTTGTAGGAAATTTAGCATATTTGAAATTCATATTCGTACCTTGGATATGCCAACAATCTTTGACTGTGTGGCCATGCTTTCTACAATGAGAACATTGAAGGGGGTTTCTTTTAAACGACCCTGACCAGCATTGTGCAGCAACATGTCCTATTTTTCCACAGTTATAACAATCAATTTTCTTATCCCATGGGACATGCTTTCTAGCCTGATTGTTTTGAGCAGCTGCTAGGTCATCCTTTTCCATCAAGTTACAATCATGCATCAAATGTCCATATTTGTGACAGTAGTGACAGATCATTTTCTTTCTAGATGCATGCGAGTGTGGGTGAGGACTGTGATCAATATGCATAAAAGAGTTCTTTCTATATGTTTTCTGCTTTTCATTCTCTTTCTGATTTTTGTACTGAGGTGAGAATGAGATAGAGGGCTTTTCTTGTTCTGAATTTTTAACGAAAACAGTCTTCAGTTTTTCTCCAAAAGGCTTTTCAGCCTTCTTCATGTCTGGACTGTAACCCAGTCCCTCCTTCTGAAAATTTACATTCGCACCAAGGAGCTTATTTAAATTGTCTCTTCCCTTAACAAATTTTGACAGGGAGTTTTTTAGATCTTCAATTTCTCTTTCCAAAGACACAATGTGGTCCTCACACAACATAAGTTGATTTTGCAATTCATCATTCAGACTTTTCAGAGTCTCATTTTCCAGTGTCAATGTGAATTCATTACTCACTTCATTTTCTTTCAGAATAGATTTCCCTTTTTCAACTGTCAGGAGTCTCTCAGACATGGCGGAATTTAACAACCTCAATTCTTCATTTTTATTTTCCAATGAGGAGATTTGTTCCTTATTCGTATTCAGATCAACTAAGCACATATCATGAGATGTTTTTAGTCTCTGACAGTTTTCACATGAAACATTAGAATTTATCTGTTCACATCTCTTTTTTAACTTTCTATTTTCAGATTTTAATTTCTTGGATACTTTGAACAAGTCTTCATACATCACTATTAATTCTTCAAAGGAGTATCCATCTGATTCGGATTCAGAATTTACCTTGGATGAGGATTCCTCATCATCCCGGTTGGCCATTAAGCATGTTGACTTTCTTCCTTCTCTATCAATGTCCGAGGTGTTCCCTTTGAGTTTCAATAACTCTGGACAATCATCCTTTGTGTGTCCAGCCTTCCTGCATTTGTAGCAAACATTAGAGTCAATAATCTTGGCAGGATTAGAAGTATACCTTCTTTGCTGTTTGCTACCGTCAAGCTTTCCTTCTCTTTTTCTCAGAAATTTCCTGAAGTTACTAATCATCATTCCAATGTGGTCTTCATCAATTTCAGGCCGCGAGAGGCTACTTTTCTTGCTTGATGATCCACTGTGGCTGGATCTGTTTGCTTTGCTGGAGCTAGCCTTCAGCACGATTGGCTCCATTGCAAACAATCTGAAAGCTCAGAACAAACTGAAGCACCTAAACCAAATAAGCAAGACAATGCACTAAGACGGAGAATCAAAGCTACGAACACAGAAAGCACACACACTGAACGGCACCAAACAAACCAGCAGGATCCTCTGCAGATTGTTAGATCTGATAGATCAGAGACCAGCTCTGATACCAATTGATGGGTTCGGTGCAGTATTCAGAGGGGGGGTGAATGAATATAACCCTTTAAAAACCTTTACCCAATTAAAGGGTTATGATGCTCACTAGCAATCTAGAGTGCTAACTAGATAGATGTATCAAATCTGAGAGACTAATTAGCAGTAGCACCATTCTTCCACTCAAATAAACTTTCGCTCACTCAACGGATTAAACACTCAGAACAAGATCTGATCAACCACTTGGAGCGCCCCTATGCAAACATCTAGCGGAAGCAAAACATATAGAGAAATCAGACCACTGCACAGAGGATTTTTAGGTGGTTCGGTCCTCCAGACCTACATCCACCCCACACTCAAACCGAGTGTGGCTTCCACTAGCTCACGCTAGAAACAGCAGACTCAGTCTGCAACAAATGCTGCCAAACAGCTTGACCAGGGGAACAGCCTCCCCTCTTCCTCCCAACCGGAGGGAACCACTAGTGACACCAGTCACTAGCAAACCAGAGACACACGGTCTCTCTTCCTCCAGACCTGGAGGGAACCCCTGAACTTGAATCCACAAGCCCAGAACCGGAGACAAGTCTCCCTTCCTCCAACCCAGAGGGAAACCTAGAGACCCAAGTCTCTCTTCCTCTGAACCCCAGAGGGAAGCACAACCGGAGATAAATCTCCCTTCCTCCAACCCGGAGGGAACCCACAAGCAGCCCACCTGCTGCTTGCAACCGGAGGTATCAATCTCCCTTCTCCTGACTAACAGGAGGAACCCCGACCTCTCTACAGAGTATCGGAAACACAGCAAACCAGAAAACAAAGAAAAAACAATAAACGAGAATGACTTCAGCAAAACAGAAAGCTGAAAAACGAAATGCACAATGTGGCTCTCAACGGAGCTGACTGGCCTGGATTTGATCCACGGTCCAGTAGACAGATCTTCAGGTAAGCTTTTCTTCCTCTTCTCTTCTCTTCTTCTTCTTCTCTTTCACTCTCTCGATCTCTGCTCCTCTATACTCTTCGGCTCACACTTCTATCTCTCTCTTTCTCTTTCTTCTGCTCTCCTAATCTCTCACTCTCTGCTGCACTTCTTCTTCTTCACTCTTTCTTCTCTCTTCACACGAGCACTATCTCTCCCTCTTCTTCTCCTCTGCTTTTCTTCTTTCTCTTTTCTTTTTCTATCTGGATCGTGGCTCTCTGTATGGACTTTTCTTCTTGCCAACTCGATCACCTTCATCTGTGGACGAAGGTCTCATATATATAGCAGCATCAGCCACGACGTGTGACCTCCACATTTCCAGCCCTAAGAATTCGGTCCACGTGGCAGTCTCTCAGCAGGCTTCATTCCAGCCTCGGATCACGTGCTGCCCAGGTGTGTGGAATGTTCTTCCTCGGATCTGCAAAGAGATGAAAAACATTAAAGCTGAGGGCCATAGGAACTAAAGCTGCACGAAGTATGTAATAGAAATACTAGATGCACTGAGAACAACACGAAGTGAGGTTATAAAACAACACGAGGTAACCAGAAGAACGACACGAAGAACACCATGGTGACTGTAGCACGAAGTAAAACGACATGATATAATAACCAGTAATGAGAGCGGCACGAGGACAACATGGAGGTAAACAGAAACCAACAGTAAGTGTGGTTTCAACACACGAAAGACATGATGTCTAGGAAGAACAACACGAAGAGATAATTCGGAAACGACACTAAGTGGAAAAACACTACTAGATGAAACAGTAATCGACACGCGGTGAAAACAGCACGAAGACAGTGAGAACAGCACGCGGTGAAAACAACACTAAGACAATGAAGATGACACGAAGTCATGAAAACAGAAACGACACGAAGACGGAAATAACAAAGAAAACGACTCAAAGTAAGAACGACACGAAGAACACAAAACGGAAAACGACACGAAGTGAAACAGGAAGCAACACGAGGTGCTGCGATGTTCTGCACGCAGTGGAACAAAAACGACACGGAGTGAGTACGACATGGAGACAGGTGACAGAGACCGTCACGAGTTGAAAACAACACGAAGACGAAAACTGAAATAGACACGGAGTGAAAAATGACACGAGGTCTGGGAGACATGACACAAAGTTACAAGAACGATAGTAACCAACACGAAGTGTGGTTACGAAACATGAACGACACGAAGTGTGAAAACATGACAAAACAGATACTATAAAGAGAACGACACGAAAGTGAAACGACACTTGAACCTAGACCGACATAAAGATCCAGCGAGAAATGACTCGAAGACAGAAATACACAAGCACGACATGAACTAAGGATGACATGGGGACAACACAGACACATAGGCTGCACGAAGTGAAAGACAACACGGTTATCTCGACACGTGATGAAATGGTGGAAGTAGAAGAACAACTCGAAGACGAAAACGACACGAGCTGAATTTAACACAAAGGCGAAGACAGACACTGACACGAGGTGTGGACACGAAGCAAGAATGACATGAGGTTCAGGGAAACCAACACGAAGACAGAAACAGTACGGACACACGAAGTATTACCTCTTAGCAGCTTTTTCTTGTAAAGTATGGAAATCAACACGAAGTGTTGTAAGCTCAGACGACACGAGATCTTTTCGTGTTAGTGAGGGGAAACAACACGAAGACTCAAGTACAGAAACAGCACGAAGACGATGTACAGTCTGATGTACAGACTTTGAAGAACAGTCTAATGTATAGACTTGTAGATAGAAGGTGATGTATAGATCATGCACATACCAGAAGTCTAACACACACAATATATCAGTCATACACGTGCATTCTCCAGATGATATACAAATCACAATCATGAAGCTATCATCAAAGCACAATGTCAGCAGATAAACTGAATGAGCATATGAAGTCCTGAATGAACATCTCATCAGGATGACTCACAATGATTACCATCAAACACCAATCATCAAAACCAGATAAATCATTAAAACCACAGCAATGAATGCTTTATGCATCAGTTTAATATGTAGCATGACTGATCATCAAATATGACTCTAAATTGAGCAGCAGGATGACTGAACATTTGATTAACTCACACCAACAATCAATCAACAAAACCATCATCAAAACCACAGGGCACAACACCTCCCTCTTAGGAGAGGAGAGAGACGACCAAGAGGGTGGTGCGAGATTTAGCAAGTTGCTCGTACACCCTCTCTCTTCTCACGGTGAACACGACAGTTTATATAGACATATGAATGGGACGACATGCTCTCATGTGACGGGTTTGCCCTCCATGCGTTCGTTCTCTTCTACGCCTCTTCTTTTCATGTCGTCCCCATGTGACGTGTTTAACAGAACTCCCCTGAGATAACGGATCGTGTCTCAGACTCATTGGGCATTTCTTTCGGGAGAATCCATCACAAATTTTAATGATATACCACCGAATTCAAAGATGCCAACCGCCCTCTTGTCCTCTTTCCATGTAGACGAGTCCACTCCCGGATTCAAAGATATCGACTCCCATTGTCCTTTCTCCTGTGGATGAGTCCACTCCCAAATTCGAAGGGGTCGACCTGCATTGTCCTTTGTCCATGTAGATGACCTCATCTCAGATTTATTTGAATCATGATGAACACAGGGAACCTAGATGTGTAGGGTGTGAATCAACTCGCTACGCTCCCGACCTCGTTTACTTCGAGTGAAAGACGGGTGCTTTGTTACAAGGCCCATTGCAAGAGGAAGTTGGAGAGATCTGGATCATATCCCTTCAATCCTATAAATACTCCCCCCGCCTGCTTCACTTGAAAGCATGGAGTTATGGAGACTGGCTAGAAGAGTGAAAAGTCGACAGGAGGGAGTAAGAGTTTCTCATTCTCTGAGATGAAGGGAGAGTCCAGTTTCAGGGTGGAGGGCGAGTCTTCTCGCTCCTCGAAGAGGAGCAGATCCAGTGGTAGTTCCAGGAGACTCTCCGATGTTGAAAGGCAGCTCAGTGAGAGGACCCAATCGGAGCTTGTAAACGAGCCAGTTCTTCCCTCTATTTGTTCATGATCCCTTTCTTCCTTTCTCATTCTCTTTCTATTTTTATTTCAATGATGCACCCGCTTCTTATTTCCTGTGTAATCCACAGAGTATGACGAGGTCACATATCTCATGGGAATTAGTGGTGGCCGCCTATCGAGGCTTTCCTGACTTCCATAAAGCTCGACTAGATGCGATGGGGTTTGGTGCATTCCTCCGGATCGAACCCATTAAGCTCGACCTCGCCCTCATCCAAGCATTGCGCGAGAGATGGGACCCAAAGAGTCGTGCCTTCTTGATGCCCTGGGGGCACATGGTGCCCAGTCTCAAAGATGTGGCCCGAATCACCGGCCTTAGAGTGGATGGTGAGGCGGTGACCGGGGTCACCTACCCCGATTATCGCCAAGTGGCTCAGAAGCTTCTTGGTCTAGAATTAAAGGACCAAAAGAATAGGTCAATAGCCAAGGCATCTATCATGGAGGCACTGGGGCTCACTGACACTCGTCACCGTGATAACGAGTCCTTGGAGGAGTTCATGGAGAGAGCGGAAAGAGGGTCCCGCGCTGTGTACTACGTGGATGCCAGTAGCTGGGAGAGATCAAACATGGACTTGAGGATATTCCTCCTCTTCCTGCTGGGAAAATTACTGCTGGGCTCCAAAGGAGATGACATCCATTGTCGTTTCCTAGAATTTTTGGTGGACCTAGAGAGGGTAGGGCAATATGCCTAGGGAGCCGCCGTGCCGGCGCATCTGTTCGCAAGTCTGTCCCAAGGGACAGATCGAGAGGTGACTGTGAGTGGCTTCATACCGTTTCTCGAGGTAATTATTTATTTATTTATTAATGCAACTAGTCTATTTCATGAAATGCTGATGACATGTGACGACGTAGGTAAGGAGTTATTACTACATCCCAATGGGGCGAGCTCGACAGTGGCGTATGGCTGTGGCACCACTAGCTCGGCGGTGGCAACCCATTATGAGCACAGCCTCTCTATCTTACCAGCTGATGGTATTAAGGCGTGAGCTGCAAGAGTTCCCCGCAGAGATGGTAGGACTCCATTTTTTGTCTTTTCTTTTGTCTCTCTTTTTTTTGGTTCTTTTGAGTGATTAAGGAGATACACGCATGCCAACGCAGGTGATCTGGAGGCCTTACTCGGGCTTGGTCGATGTCAACCAACCGTGGGTCATCGCAGGTCGCCCTTGATTTGGTCGGGACCTTTGGGTCCACTGCCTGAATGAAATCGAGCCACTCCGGCTACGATTGGTCATGAGGACTCTAGGGCTTGCCCAGGAATGGGTAGATATGACCGCACCACCCCGTGTCGGAAGGAAAACACGTGGGCCGGTAACCTGTGTCGACTGGCGGGTGCGCTTCCCCGAACAATATGAAGATTGGCAGCGGGGTGGCACGCTCGTGGAGTCGCACGCCCGGGATAGTGAAGATTATCTACGTCTCTATGGGGCGATGTATGCAGAGCGACTCCATCCTGAGGGACTTGTGGAGGTATATCTCCTTTCTCACTTTTTGATCATTTTTTTTCTATTTTTTTTATCATTTTTCTAAATGTAATGCTGACTCTATGACATGGGTTTAGGATGCCCGTGATACCATGATAGCGAACTTGCGGGCTCGATTGGCGGACACGGAGGGAGAGTTGGGTGACACCCGTGAGGCTTTACATGTCTCGGTGAGTATGTATGCAAATGCATATTCCTAATTATACCCATAGGTTTTGGTGTTTAGCCACTCACTGTCACTTCTTGCTATCATAGCGCGCTCGGCTCGACGCAACCCTACCAGCAGTAGGGGCAAAGGGTGCTTCTTCCAGTCTATGGATTCCTTCGTCGGAACTAGATTCGCTCCATGAGCAGCTTGCCCGTGTAACACAGCGCGCCGCGGAGGCAGAGGGAATGCTTTCCGCGCAGGTGAAGGTTCCTCTTATCCGAGCTCCTCTGTTTGTGTCTCATCACACCCCTGAAATGACGGATATGGTAGGCCGAAGAGATGCAAGAGATGTTTGCTCATGCATCACAAGGGAAGGCCAGGATAGCGGAGCTGGAGGAGGAATTGCAGCGTCGCTCAGATGACAATTTTTCTCGGGATGCCATGGAGCTGAGGATCACCCTTCAGCTGGAAAGGGATGACAGAGAGAGAGAACGTGCTGAGAGGGAAAAGGACAGGGAAAGAGAGAAGGCCAAAAGATCAGCCGAGAAAGAGGAGAAAAGAGCCCTGGAGGCCCAATTATTTGAATTGAGGACCAGTCTCGGCCTCGCTGAGCAGTGGCTGAAGGACGGCGAGGAACGCTACCGAAGAGCACGAGAGCGTGGCTTTCGTGTTAGTAGCTTCTTTGCTGCTCCCGCAGATCGACATCGGGGAGTGGAGATAGAAAGAGGACCCCAAAGCGGTAGAAGTACCACTTTTCATGGTTGGATAGCACCTTCTAGAGTTTCTCGTCCAGAAAGCGGCGAGACGAGTAATGAAGAGAAGGAGGGTGGGAGCTAATGTAGGCTCTCTCTTGTTGTTTATTTTTGTTGAGTGGGAGTGGAATAAAATGTTTTGTACTTGGTTCTCTGCTTCTTTCTGATCTCCCGAATCCCTGTACACATCTAAGCAAACAAGTTAGCATTTCTGCTCTGACTTGCCCCTTGCTCAATAAACAAACGTGATTTTGAGTTATTCTTGATAACGAGTCAAGGGGCAAGCCTTTATTAACAAAGGCAATGATAAAAAAGGATGATGAATGCGACAGACAAGCACACGGATGCAAACGAGAATTTAAAATGAATGGTGCATACAAATGCGATCATGCGAAGATGTGATTTTTGTTTTGTTTTTGTAGGTGTATTCATTTTTTTTTGTATTTTCTTGTTTGTTTTATTATTTTTTGGTCTTTTATATTTCCATTTTTTTGTGCATGTACATTTTTTAGCTTTTTTTTTTAGATTTATGGATTCGTTATTTTTTTATTTGTTTTTGGTTTGTTTATTATTTTTGTTTTTGCTAATGCACGATGACCACTTGATATAACATCTAACCTGCATGAGAACGAGGGTTTCTTGCTAACCTCCCAGGCATCCTAAGTGCACGTCGAAGTTGATTTGGGCCTCTAGACTCCTCGAATGATAATCCCGCCGGCTAAGACTTACCCTGATGACAATACCGTCATGCCATGCTTAGGCTCCAAGTTGCTTCCGACCATAGGGATTCACCCAAAAAGTGTTCAAGGTAAATGATTTGCCCGACCCGGGTCTATTTCCTCACAACTCTAGATGATATGTAATGGAACACCCTGGAACCCAAATGACCAACCGCGCGACGCTGACCTGGAATAAGACGTCGTCGCACCCATAGGTGATGCGCTTGCATTGGTCTAAGCCCGAGGTTAGGCTTAGAAGACATTAAGATGGTAGATAAGGGTCTTGACCGGCCAGAAACACGGAGACTCTGACAATGACTTCTGCTTTCCAAGATGGACAACCATACGTTTGTGTCGAAAGGTGGTTGCAGACTTTGGTGAGTTTCACCCTTCAGGAACTCCATTGAGCCTTTATCTTCAGGGGAAGAAGGAAGAGTATTAGGGGCAAACCTCCTGAGAGGACCGACAAAACCGTTAACCCGGCGAGCCAGTAGGGGCACACTTAACTCTCCCTTTCGGACAACTTCAGACCAAATCTCGAGCATTTACATCTCATGGCCCCTCCTGTATAGAATTTGACTTTCAGTCAAAGGGGCTTCATTTGTGGGATCAGGCACGGTTACGACCAGGCTTTTCACTTGACTTTGATTTTGTTCTTCTTTTCTGATTTTTCTTGACAGATTTTTGCGAGGGACATAGTATATTGACATTATGGAATCCCTCTTGGATGCCTGCGATGACACTGCCCTCTTCTCGTGCTCTGACCCATGCTCGAAGAATTGGGCCCTACTCTTGCCCTAGGGGTTGTGTTCGTGTTTTCCATGCTCAGCGTTTTAAGGGCGCCGGCTGTCTCATTCGGTCGAAGAGAGAGAGAACGAATATTTAAGCATTCTGGAGACCTTCTAGGTGAGGCCTCACCATGAGCGATGCTACCGATCTTTCATAGAACACATGTGTACATGTATGTTGCCCCTTTTGAGGGGGGCATAAGCCGAACTAGCTGGACAGGGATCCCCACGGTTCTGGCAAACCAAGACCCGGAACCTACCAAGTCTTAATAGGCCCTATCCCAACACGGAGGTTGAATGCAATGACTTAACTACATGGTGATCTCCGGGCATTAGCATTTTGACTTTTCTATTTTTTTTCTTCTTTTCATTTTCTTCTATTTTTTTGTCTTTTGTTGTTGTATATATACATATTTTTGTTATTTTCATTGTTTTCTATTTTTTTTTGTTGTTTCATCATTTTTTGACACTATGTACACCTATCTAAGGGTAGTATTTCTTAAGATAAAGCCCATTCCAAGGGTGGGATAACTCGATCCCCTCAGCATTGACTAGCCTATAGGCGTTGCCAGGATGCACAGCCTGAATCATGTACGGTCCTTCCCAATTGGGTTGGAGTTTAGAACGCGGCCCACCAGGTTTTACAAACATTCTTTTCACTACCATTTCACCGACTTGAAATTTCCTTTCAATGACCTTCTTTTGATAAAAACGTGTGAGTCTGTTTTGATATACCCGTGCATGCTCGGCAGCGGCCAGCCGTTTCTCATCTAAGAGTTCCAATTGGGCAAGGAGTGAATCACGATGTTCGTCGAGAGGGAGGTCCTTATCCAATTGTACTCTCAGAGAGGGGACCAGAATTTCGTACGGAACTACCGCCTCCATCCCATAAGTGAGGGCGAACGGGGTTTGCCCAGTGGGAGTACGGATTGAAGTGTGATAGGCCCATAGAGCTTCAATCAGCTTTTCTGACCAATCCGAGAACTTGTTAGACTCACATGTCTTTTTTATGATTTTAATCAATGTTTTGTTAGTGGCCTCTGCTTGTCCATTACCTTGTGGATAATAAGGTGATGAATGATGCAATGCAATTTTATACCTTTTGTAGAGGTCCTGAAGGTCCTGAGAAATGAATTGCTGTCCATTGTCGGTGATGATCGTGCTTGGAATGCCGAACCTGGCGATGATGTTCTTCATGATGAATTTGCAAACTGTTGATGCTTTAACCTCCACGTAAGCTTCGGCTTCGGCCCATTTGATAAAGTACTCCGTTGCGGTAAGGATGAATGATTTTTGCTTAGTGAGGGAGTAAGGATTACCGAGAGGACCAATGACATCGAAAGCCCACATGGAGAAAGGCCATGGGGAGGATACTAGATGAAGTGAAGAAGATGGGGAATAAATTTTATCGGCGTGAAGTTGACACTTGACACACCTGCGGACATAGACGGCACAATCTTCTTCCATGGTGGGTCAGTAAAAGCCTTGCCGAAGGATTTTCTTGACAAGCATTTGGCTATTCACATGGCCACCGCACACACCAGAGTGTGCTTCCTCGATGCATTTCCAGACTTCCTCTTCGTCGAGACATCTTAGAAGAACACCAGTAAGACTTCTCTTGTATAGCACTTCTCCGACCAGCACGTACCTCTGTGCCACCCTCCTTATGGCTTTTCTATCTTCCGATGTGGCTTCTTCAGGGTAGGATTGATCTTTGCAATGCTTGGCAATTTCGTAAAACCATGGCTTCTCCTCATCAGCCAATTCTTCTTCTAATTCTGTCAACATAATTTCCCTCTTCTCAAGGATTTCTTCCTGTAGGGCCTTTCTTGCTATCTTGTCCTTGATATTTACGTATGAAGCGTCATCGATTGCAGGGGCGTGACGCTTGTAGACGTGAATGGTATCAAACCATCTTCCTAGAGGGAACCTTAGAGATGATGCCAATGAGGCGAGGGCATCGGCCAGAATGTTCTGATGACGAGGGACATGGACAAAAATCAATTTGGTGAACAATTTGGCAAAGGCAGCAGTGAGTTCTTGGTATGGCTTGAGCTTGGGATCGAGAGTGCGATATTTGGTGAGCACCTGGCGAAGAATGAGTTGACTATCACCTACGACTCGCAATTCAGTGATACAAAAAGAATGAGCGAGTTCTAGGCCAGCTAGAAGAGCTTCATATTCAGCTATATTGTTGGTAACGGGGAATTTGAGCTGATATGCCAGTGGGAATGTAAGGCCTTCAGGCGACAGGAGGGCAATGCCGATTCCTTTCCCTTGGGAATTCAGAGCTCCATCAAAATATAACGTCCACATGCAATCATCTGATTTGTTGATGGACATTAGTTCCTCATCTGGAAATTCTGATTGGACAGGATCGAATCTGGGAAGAGGATGGTGAGCGAGATGCTCAGCTATAGCATACCCCTTGATCGCCTTTTGCTGAATGTAGGTGATGTCAAACTGAGAAAGAAAGCTTTGCCATCGTGCTAATCTATCCGTAAGGATAGATTTTTCCAGAAGGAACTTGATAGGGTTCATTCGGGCAATCAGATGGACTTCATGAGCTAGAAAGTAATGTTTCAACTTCTGCACTACCCAGACAAGGGCGGCACAAGTTTTCTCCATAGCCGTGTACTTCTGCTCACAGGGGTTGAGGAGTTTGGACAAGTAATAGGTCGCCCTTTCCTTGCCCGCTTCATCAGCTTGTGCTAGGACAGCTCCCACGGAGTCGTCCAGGACTGAGACATAAAGGATTAAAGGTCTACCTGGCGTGGGTGGAATTAGAACGGGTGAATTGGCCATATATTCTTTCAATCCTTCAAAAGCTTTTTGGCATTTAGAATTCCAAAGGAATTCTACTCCTGACTTAGTTAACTCGTATAAAGGTTTGCACCTTTCTGAGTGCTGTGACACAAATCGACGAATGAATTACAACCTTCCAATTAAACCTCGAACTTCTCTCAGATTTCTCGGAGGTGGCATCTCCCTGATTGCTTTAGCTTTGTTGGGATCTATTTCAATACCCCTCTTACTCACAATGAAACCAAGCAATTTGCCTGACGAAACACCAAATACGCACTTTTTTGGATTCATTTTCAAATTGAACTCTCTTGATCTTTGCAGCACCTTAGCCAGAACTCTTGGGTGTTCTGCCCTAGTCTTGGATTTCACCAGCAAATCATCCACATATACCTCTAAATACACATGCATCATGTCATGGAATATTGCCATCATAGCCCTTTGATAAGTAGCTCCAGCATTCTTCAAACTAAATGGCATGACCAAATAGTAATAAGTTCCCCAAGGTGTGGTGAATGATGTTTTCTCTTGATCTTCTTCCGCCAAACGGATCTGATTATACCCCGAAAATCCATCCATAAACGAGAGAGTTTCATAGCCCGCTGTATTATCAACCAACACGTCAATGTGAGGCAAAGGGAAATCATCTTTTGGACACGCGCGGTTAAGGTCCCGAAAATCGATACAGATTCTCACCTTTCCATCCTTTTTCATGACCGGGACAATGTTTGCCACCCATTGAGGATATAGGACGACTCTAATAAACCTGGCTTTGTGGAGCTTATCGACCTCTTCCTTCATTTTTAAAGTCATTTGGGGGTGGAAACGTCTTAACCTTTGCTTTACCGAGACGGACCCTGGTTTTAGCGTTAGGCGATGTTCGACCAGGGTGGAATCTAATCCCGGCATATCCTCGTAACTCCACGTGAACGTGTCCCTATATTCCTTTAGGACCTCGATCAATGCCTCTTTTTCAGATGGTGGCAAATTGTCACTTATGAGGATGATTCTAGGGTCTTCCTCGGTCCCCAGGTTGATCTCTTTGGTGGGTTCTTCTATAGCAGCTGACGGTTCCTCAAACCTCCTCATTCCGCTAGCATATGCATCAGCCGCATCTTCATATTCTTCGTCCCTTCTTCAATAGGGTACTCTTCATCTGTGAGCTCATAAACTCCGTATCCCTCATCAATTGTGCAATCCTCCTCACATTCTAACTCCGGCAGATGGATGGGATTTTCTAGCAATTGAGGAATGGCTAGAAAGGCTTGACACCTATTGGCTAGATCTAGAAGGAATCGAAGAGGAATTTCCCTGCCTTTGGATTTTCTTCTAGGTACTACCCTTGACTCATTATTCCTAACCTGACTGACTTGTTCTACAGACGAAGAAGAAGTTGAAGAATGTACAGGAAGAGACCCCTCGATAGAGGGGTAAAGAAGGTCGCTCAAGGGACCTTGAATGAGTGGCCCGTAAGTCAGGGCACACTCGTGAGAGAGGTAGGAGGTCTCCTCAAAGGAGATGCACTGTTGAGAAGTTTCAAAATCGACTTTTTTTTTTTCATTTTCATTTTCAATTACAAAACAAATGAAAGAAATTAGAGAATGGGAGGAGGGACTATAGCTAGGGGGTTGCATGGCTCATTGAGCAGATCCTGGTTAAAAATATGGCATGGGCTGAAAGACCCACGCAAGAATGTGAGTAGAGAAGGGGACCTAGGAATATCATCAGATAAACGTCGGGTCCAAGAAAGAGTCAACAGCAACGGCTGAGGAGAATGATCAGAGAGAATGACGGAAAGCGATCCGTCAGTGGCAACTTCCTCTCGGCGAGGAAAAATTTGAATTTCGGCAATGTCAACGACATCTTTTGGTACCTTAGAGATCAAAAGTGGCCCCTCTAATTCTGAAGACGAGAACATCTATTGTAGTGCCATGGAAATATCCTGTGTATCAATCCACTTGTTCCACTCACAATCCGGGTCATCGTGTTTCCCCTTCTTTGCAGCTCTCGAGCAACCTTCAGCCAAGTAGGCAATAT
Organism: Amorphophallus konjac; assembly: GCA_022559845.1. Taxonomy (NCBI): domain Eukaryota; kingdom Viridiplantae; phylum Streptophyta; class Magnoliopsida; order Alismatales; family Araceae; genus Amorphophallus; species Amorphophallus konjac. Next base: position 115,963,371 of record CM040125.1, on the reverse strand, counting down.
GTAATTTCCCGTGTGATTCTTGCGGACAATCCCTGATGTGACACGACCTCGGACCTAATGCAAGCAAGCACAATCGCATTCAAAACGGGCCAAATTGGGCCACCGCTCTATCGTCACTCACCCAAGCCCAGGGTGACTTGGCAATGCCAAGGGGAGGATGTGGGGTTGGGCCCTTACTGGTAGAGGGCCAGCAAGGCCAAGACTTGATTCCCAAAGGGTGGGGATGCCCAAATCAAGGGGGCCGACAAAGTGCCAAAGGCACCGGTTGCAATATTTCCACGGTGATCACTCAAGTTTATGGGGCTTGAGGATCGAGCTCTCACTCGCATAACCAGCGGAATTAGAACTAATATTGAAAGACAAGCACTAAGTGGAGTGAAGGTTCGAGCACTTACTCGACCGGATTGAAGAAACCGGTCCCGGTCGAAGACGAGGGCGAGCGGGGAGGCGAGTGGATCCCCACACGCCGCGGCGGTGTCGCTTGACCTGCCCAAACAAGTTAAAACACTACACCTTACGTAGGAGGGGGATCTTGGGGTGGGGGTTAATAGAAATTACAATCAATACTACCTCCACACAGGGAGGGACCTTCAGCCGGTCAAGCGGGGTGCGGAAACTAAAGCAAAGAATGAGGAATAAGGGTTGACGCCGAATCTGCTTGCTGTCTACGAGCCGAGACAGAGAGTCGGTGTTGCTACTGTAGATCTTGATCAAGAATTTTGTTGACGACGAAACCAGAGGTAAAACTTTTGTAGCTGGAAGGGGAATGCCTCAAAATTTTCTTAATTTCTTCTGGAGTCGCTGCTGGTCGGGGCAGGAGCTTGAACAGGGCCTCTGTTTCTCGGACTAGCAGGGGCAGGTCACCAATAGTACGATGCAGAGGCTGTCCTGGCCGCTCCCGAACTCCAAATTTGATACCGTCAGCGCCGTTAGAACCGTGGGTGAGTCCTCTTTGCAGCAAAAGAAACGGAGACACCAGAAGAGGTCGGAGACAATCTTTGGAACCAGAAGAGTGAGGAGGCGGTGCAGACTGTAGAAGGTAGAACCGCGCGTTCGAGGGAGAAAATTGGTAACTTCTGTTCCTGGATGTTGAATGAACTTCCGCTTCTTGAATCTGAAACTAGACAGGCCAAATAGGAACTTTGAAGAAGAACTTGAAGACTGATTCCTTCAGGGTCCGTCGTGGCATAGCTTCTAAACTGGTTCAGATCCTTAGCCGAGGAAGAACCACGCAGCTATGGAAGAATGGACCTCCAGGATGGCTCGGAGATCAGAAGAACATGAAACCACTTCGGTTGCGAAGGCGACTGGCAGACGCTTCCGACGATGGCTCTTGGGTCTTCAAACTCATCCGGAGGTGATCGTGGTGGCCGCTGCAAGCTGCTACTCTGCTGTAGATCTTCAGTTGAGAGCTGTTGGTTGATGATGATGGGGGGGAATGGGGTATATGGGAGGGGAAATGGGGGTGGATGAGTGTGGGGAAAGCCCGGGCTGTGAGGGGGTCTAGGAGGGGGTGTTCTAAGGTGGGGGAAAGGAAAAATGGGGTCTGGAAGGGGGTCTAACAGGTGGTGGGAGGAGGAGCTACGAATTTGGGAAGGTGGGTGAGAGGAGAAGGTGAGGGGGGGCACAAGTGAGTGGAGGGAATGGTGGATTTCAAATTCAAATATGCTTTGGAAGTTGTGGGGTTGTGTGGGGAAGGGGTTGATTGTGTTGGAATGGGGAAAGTGGTGTTGGAATGTGGAGGATGGTGTTGGAATGGTGAGGGATCTCCTTGGGACTAGGGGGGTGGAGTAATGGAGGCCATGGGGAAGTGGAGGGCTTTAATGATGGTAGGTGGGGGTTGAGGTGGTTGGGAAAGGAGGAGAGAGAAGAAAATTCGAAATTGGGTGTTGAGGAGAGAGAAAGTGGAGTGAAAAAGAGGGATTAGGAGAGGGAAGGGTGGGGAATCTCTCCCCTAGGGTTTCTCACCCAAAAAATGTTGGAATCACTCCACTAAACTAAGCTTTGGATACTCAAATGGCATTTTTCATTGATTCATTCATTAAGTTGAAATGGGGAGAATGTGGTCCTATATATAGGAAACCCACAGTTCTACAAAAGTCCCTTACAAAAGACTCAATAACAAATAACCGAAGGGGTAGGGGGGGCTCATGGGCCAAGCCTGAAGAATTGGGCCCAATAGCACATTACGCAATCTAATGACACTCAAACTTAGGAAAATAAATGCAAAACCTAGGAACATGACTCAAATAAAAGGGGAAATACATCAAATGACTCAAATAAAATTACATAGGACTCAAAATTAAATGACTAAACCATGTCGAATGCAACCGGGGTGAGGAGACGAACGGTAAACGTGGGCATGGGAGGTGATGTCCCCATCATACTCCCGGGGTGCGGAGAACTCGACTCTATCGAGTAAGTGTCCTTCCCTCCTTGGAGGGAGTAGAAGTGGTACCGCCCTCAAGTCTCTCGAACGAGACCGATCCATCCACCTGCCGAGATAGCGCTCATATACCTTGCTCCGAGTGGTAGTGACTTGTTCATCCAATATTTGTTCAATTTGTTCACGCTGGGCTCTCTTGGCTGGTGGTTTATCATCATGGGTGGGTGCTCTCTCAAGGGAAGAAGTAGGCTCAATCTCCACACTAGGTACCACCGTGGGTCCTTTATATGGCACTAGGTCGGCAACATTGAATGTGGGACTTATTCCATACTCCTCATGGAGATCTAACTCGTTGGCATTTGCACCTATGAGCCTCAAGACCTGGAAGGGACCAGCCCTACGTGGCCTCAGTTTAGAGTTGGCTCCCGGGGAGAGCCTCTCCATCCTTACCATCACAAGGTCACCCACTTGGAATTCTTGGTGATGCCGATGAGAGTCGGCCAGCCTTTTATAAGCCTCATTCTTTTTGCTGATGTGCTTGCAAAGGTTTTCATGTAATTTTGTGAATGCTATCCTTTTAGTGGTTATGGGTGGACCTGGACAACCATAGATGGACCTATCCTGCCATGATGCTAGATGGACCATGATGAACCTTGGTGGGCCGGTGCAACCATTTGTGGACTTATCATGCAATGTTGTCATGTAGACTTTGGTGGGCCTAGGTGGGCCGGGGCAACCGTAGGTGAACCTATCATGTAAAGTGGTGATGAATGTGGGGGGGCCCGGACATCCGTAGATACTTTTGACATGCTTAAGATCCATGATGAATGAAGGAGGATCATGACATCTGAATGTGGCCCACTCATGCTTTCTACTTGACATGTGAGTGATATGAATGAATGGACCCAACATAGTGTTCATGCCAAGGGGTGTGGAAAGCCTAGACACATGCATACTTTTCCCAAAAGTGACTTCCATATGTATAGGTGTGGGACAACCTTTGAACTCCCATTGGAAAGGATCGAATGGATCTAAGAAGGTGGTCATCATGGGGTGGGGCACCACCTTATTCTCTAGGGATATATGGTCCAAGGTTATGGCTCCCAAGGTGCAGCCCGGGTCATGGATGAGGTGGGTTTGGCCCAATATGGTGAGTGAGGGTAGGACAGGGTGGGTGGTTGGTAAGATGATTGGGTCATATGAGTCCCTTGACTCCCATTGGAAGGGATCATATGGATCGTAAACTAGGTCACTTAGGGGGAGGAACTCCATGTCCTCAAGATCCTTAAAAGGTGTTAAGTCATCCTTCCCTATGATAGTTGGGCCAATGTTCTTGACATGTGGGTCGGCCATGAGTGGAGGGTTTGGCTTTCTACCCGAGATAAGAAGCTCTAAATCGAGGAGAAGGTTGGGCTCATCCGGTGTAGGGAGGAATAGAAGGAGGTCGCTAGTGTAGCAACCATTGGTGCAAACTGAGGTGATAGACCCAATGCATAGGTGTAGGAGGCTAAGGCTCCTAGGTTATTCGGCCATAGGAGTCAACATGCTAGTGAACTCAATTTGCCATGCTAAGCCCCTAAGAAAATCCTCTAAGGTCTCCACTTGAAAGGATGCTTGGATTGTGGTGTGATAGGAGAAGATGGGCACTAGGGGAAAATTTTGTTCTATGGGAGGGCAAACATGGGTCGAGGTCTCTCTAATTAGGCTCTTCCTTAGCCACCTAACAAGGGACTCTTCTAAGATGAATTCGGCCTTATCTAGAGAGGGTGGTGTAGGGTGAAGATCCTTGTGCGAGGCTTCCTCTTCAATTGGGACATGAGTGCTCTCTATGGAGGGGATAGGTTCCCGAGGGATATTTGTCTTCATGTGACAAAGCGGGTGGACTACTTCTTCCAAAACTAATGGAGTGGGAAGGTTCTTTGATGGTGGGGTGATGATGGCCGGAGTATGGTGCACCCGGGGTGGTGAACGAGGGTGGGATTCCCACGGGTGGGAGAATAAAAGGTTGTTGAATTTAAAGGTTCCCGAAAGGTGTGGTGGACGCACAAGGCAAGTCCGACGTGTTGGGTCGATGTTGGCATTCATTTCATCTAACCATTTCTTACCTAGGATTATACATGGACCTGCCAATGTTACCTTTTGACACCAAGCCCAATCCAAATACTTAATCTTCCCGAACCATTTATGGAATTCAATAAAGACTTGGTCTCCATTGTGCACAATTTGTCCGGTCCTACTAAGAGAGGTAACGATATCGGGGGACACCCAATTTTCAGATTCTAGGTCAATGAAATCAATTTCTACGGGCTTTCCATTAGGTAAGCATGCATGGGATATGATTGGGAGAGGAGCCATGTGACCCAAGACTCAATGTTAACAATGATGGGTTGACAATGCACGGTTCGGACAAGAATCCAAGCATGCCCTAGGACTTGACTTGTAGAGACAAGTCAAAGACTTGCTCTGATACCACTTGATGTGACACGACCTCGGACCTAATGCAAGCAAGCACAATCGCATTCAAAATGGGCCAAATTGGGCCACCGCTCTATCGTCACTCACCCAAGCCCGGGGTCACTTGGCAATGCCAAGGGGAGGATGTGAGGTTGGGCCCTTGCTGGTAGAGGGCCAGCAAGGCCAAGACTTGATTCCCAAAGGGTGGGGATGCCCAAATCAAGGGGGCCGACAAAGTGCCAAAGGCACCGGTTGCAATATTCTCACGGTGATCACTCAAGTTTATGGGGCTTGAGGATCGGGCTCTCACTCGCATAACCAGCAGAATTAGAACTAATATTGAAAGACAAGCACTAAGTGGAGTGAAGGTTTGAGCACTTACTCGACCGGATTGAAGAAACCGGTCCCGGTCGGAGACGAGGGAGAGCGGGGAGGCGAGTGGATCCCCACACGCCGCGGCGGTGTCGCTTGACCTGCCCAAACAAGTTACAACACTACACCTCACGTAGGAGGGGGATCTTGGGGTGGGGGTTAATAGAAATTATAATCAATACTACCTCCACACAGGGAGGGACCTTCAGCCGGTCAAGCGGGGTGGGGAAACTAAAGCAAAGAATGAGGAATAAGGGTGGACGCCGAATCTAATTGCTGTCTGCGAGCCAGGACAGAGAGTCGGTTTTGCTACTGTAGATCTTGATCAGGAATTTTTTTGATGACGAAACCAGAGGGAAAACCTTCGTAGCTGGAAGGGGAATGCCTCAGAATTTTCTTAATTTCTTCTGGAGTCGCTGCTGGTCGGGGCAGGAGCTTGAACAGGGTCTCTGTTTCTCGGACTAGTAGGGGCAGGTCACCAACAGTAGGATGCAGAGGCTGTCCTGGCCGCTCCCGAACTCCACATTTTATGCCGTCAGTGCCGTTAGAACCGTGGGTGAGTCCTCTTTGCATCAAAAGAAATGGGGACACCAGAAGAGGTCGGAGACAATCTTTGGAACCAGAAGAGTGAGGAGGGGTCCGTGCAGACTGTAGAAGGCAGAACCGCGCATTCAAGGGAGAAAATTGGTAACTTCTGTTCCCGGATGCTGAATGAACTTCCGCTTCTTGAATCTTAAACTAGACAGGCCAAATAGGAACTTTGAAGAAGAACTTGAAGACTGATTCCTTCAGGGTCCGTCGTGGCAGAGCTTCTAAACTGGTTCAGATCCTTAGCCGAGGCAGAACCGCGCAGCTGTGGAAGAATGGACCTCCAGGATGGCTCGGAGATCGGAAGAAGACGAAACTACTTCGGTTGCGAAGGCGACTGGCAGACGCTTCCGACGATGGCTCTTGGGTCTTCAAACTCATCCGGAGGTGATCGTGGTGGCCGCTGCAAGCTACTGCTCTGCTGTAGATCTTCAGTTGAGAGCTGTAGGTTGATGATGATGGGGGGGAATGGGGTATATGGGAGGGGAAATGGGGGTGGATGAGTGTGGGGAAAGCCCGAGCTGTGAGAGGGTCTAGGAGGGGGTGTTCTAAGGTGGGGAAAAGGAAGAATGGGGTCTGGAAGGGGGTCTAACAGGTGGTGGGAGGAGGAGCTACGAATTTGAGAAGGTGGGTGAAAGGAGAAGGTGAGGGGGGGCACAAGTGAGTGGAGGGAAGGGTGGATTTCAAATTCAAATATGCTTTGGAAGTTGTGGGGTTGTGTGGGGAAGGGGTTGATTGTGTTGGAATGGGGAAAGTGGTGTTGGAATGTGGAGGATGGTGTTGGAATGGTGAGGGATCTCCTTGGGACTAGGGGGGTGGAGTAATGGAGGCCATGGGGAAGTGGAGGGCTTTAATGATGGTAGGTGGGGGTTGAGGTGGTTGGGAAAGGAGGAGAGAGAAGAAAATTCGAAATTGGGTGTTGAGGAGAGAGAAAGTGGAGTGAAAAAGAGGGATTAGGAGAGGGAAGGGTGGAGAATCTCTCCCCTAGGGTTTCTCACCCAAAAAATGTTGGAATCACTCCACTAAACTAAGCTTTGGATACTCAAATGGCATTTTTCATTCATTCATTCATTAAGTTGAAATGGGGGGAATGTGGTCCTATATATAGGAAACCCATATTTCTACAAAAGTCCCTTACAAAAGACTCAATAACAAATAACCGAAGGGGTAGGGGGGGCTCATGGGCCAAGCCCGAAGAATTGGGCCCAATAGCACATTACATAATCTAATGACACTCAAACTTAGGAAAATAAATGCAAGACCTAGGAACATGACTCAAATAAAAGGGAAAATACATCAAATGACTCAAATAAAATTACATAGGACTCAAAATTAAATGACTAAACCATGCCGGATGCAACCGGGGTGAGGAGACGAACGGTAAACGTGGGCATGGGAGGTGATGTCCCCATCAATCCCCCATCTGCATTATTGACCCCTTTTTGAAATGGGAGTACAAGGTCCACGTGAGAGGTTCCTCATATGCTTCAAGTGGTCCTTCAAAGCCTAGGCCAGCTCTAAGGGTTAGCTTTGTCTTCTTTGGCAACTTCAGTCTCCCTTGTAATTGTGCCCCCAAACCTTTGCCCTGTTGGTAGCCAATGTTTCTCATGATCTCCCATCCCTTAGCATGGGAAGGGTGACATGACTTTGGTGTTGGAAGTGGCTTTTGTGTAAAATGGGTGTGACGAGGGTCACACACATCTAGCAGTGAAAGAATTGACCGGTGAGTTGGCCAAACAGAAGGTAATGAGGTATTAATAGCATCCACTGTAGAAAAGATGGGCATGCTATTTACCTTGATAATCCAAGCCTTGTATGGAAACTTCAAGCACTGATGATTGGTGGAAGGCACCGCATTCATAACCTCAATGTAAGGGCGGCCCAGTATGGCCTTGAATGTGGGATCCATATCAAGGATATGGAATTCCGTGAAGACTGATGCAGGGCCCAATTCTACATTCAAGATGACCATCCCCATTGGCGGCTTTTTGCTATTATCATAGGCCGTAACCGTGATTGATGAAGGCCTTATCTGTTCCGTGTCAACCCCACATGATTGGAGGGTGATCATAGAGATCACATTTATAGACGCACCAGTGTCCACCAAACACGGGTCTACAGACACTCCATTGATCTTGACTGCAATACACAAAGCATATTTGCGAGCCTCCTTGGGGGCAAGCTCATGGTGGTGAAAGATAATAGCCAGTTGTGTATCAGTCGGTGTTAATACCGACGAGATCTTTTCCACTGGGAGATCCTCGTTTACCATGACCTTTTGGAGATACTCCATCAAGGCGTCTTGATGGGTTTTTGACCTCTTGATTAGCTCGAGAATGGAGATCCGAACTGATGTTTTATCCAAATGTTTCAACAGGTCATATTGTGTCCCGGGGATAGACTCCTCTGGATGTTCTTCGGTGTCTTTCTCCGGCTGAGATTGCTCGGGGACCTGACTGTTTTGGGGAAAAATCCGATGGAACATCCTTCCACTACGGAGCACCATGGCTTGTGGTTTTGGCGGCACCTTTATAGAGTTAGATATGGGGTTTAGCAAGGGTTCGAGGGGTAGTGGTGGAGGAACAATTGATGAAGCAGGGGCAATAATAGGTGTAGGGGCTCTGAGGAGTGGTTTGTTAGGTGGAGGCATGGTGGGAGTGGATGAAGCCTCAGATGGACGGCGAATGATAAGGGGTTTAAAAGCTGGAGGCATAGTAGAGGTTGATGGTGTCTCGGATGGGTGATGAATAATGAGGGGTTTCGTGGGTAAAGGGGTTGCGGTGGAGGTAGATGGTGCCTCGGAAGGGTGTTGGACAATAATGGGTTTGTTTAGTGGGGGCGGAATGAAGGCGGATGATGAAGTGGAGGCGTGAGAGATAATGAGAGGTTTTGGGGGTAACGGTGTTATGGTGGAGGTGGAGGGAACCTCGGAAGGGTGTTGGGCAATGAGGGATTTGTTTAGTGGAGGCGGAATGAAGGTGGATGATGAAGTGGAGGCGTGAGAAATGATGAGAGGCTTTGAGGGTAACGGTGTTATGGTGGAAGTGGAGGGTGTTTGCTGGAGACTCGAAGGGAGGTCATCAGTAGCGACGCGGATGAGAGGACGTGATAGCAGTGGAAATGAGTGAGGTATCACTGCGGGTTGTGCTCCGGGTGGAGGATAGACAGGTGCGGGACGAATAAGGCGTGGGAATTGGATAGGAACGTGATTGGTGACAAGGACAGAGCCGCTTTCCGTATGCCAATCCTGCCCTCTTCCAACCTCCAGGAAGGAAGAGATGGGGTTGACTTGGTGGTTAGGTTGTTGGTGCGCCGGTAACGGATTCTGGAGGATGCCCATATTTGGCTGTTGTTGTGGTGCCTGCTGAGGCTGTTGTTGTTGCTGTTGTTGTTGTTGTTGTTGTTGTTGTTGTTGTTGTTGTTGTTGTCTAAGAGGAGGTCTCCTGGCCTTCATCATGGTGATGCATCGCCTCATTTCATCCCAATCTATTTGATGTTCATCGTTCATATCATAGATATAATCTCTGAAATGAAAACAGTTTTCCACTGTATGACCCGGCTGTCTATGGAAGACACAATATCTGGAAGTGTCGACGTTCGTGGGCCATATGGCTTTTTCCTTAGGCAAGGTGAGGAAATTAGCAGCCATGAGAGCATTAAAGATGTCCGGCAACGACTCCGGCAAAGGTGGGTAATGAGCTCTCCTAGGGCCGATCGGCCTTCTCTGTTGTTGGAGGCCATAATCCCCGGGTGGTGGAACCTGATTATATTGAGGAGGTCGCTGTTGTTGTTGTTGGAGATGGAGCGGTTGAGGCATATTGTTCTGGAAGAGATTGTTTTGTGGGGGAGGACGATAGGGTTGCTGACCTTGTTGCTCCTGATGAAAGGGGAATTGTGGGGGTTGTGGGGGCCTAGGATTAGCTTGCTGGTTGGGATAGCCAACCGCGCCCACTTGTTCATTTGTTACAACCCCTTCTGTTACCCCACCTTGGGCACCCGTGCCCGGCTTCCTAAACACCTTTGGCTTTGGTGGCTCGAACATATGCATGAGGGGAGAATCTTTCAGCTGTGTTTGGATATATCGAGCCCTCTCATACAGTTCCTCCATAGTGGTGAGTTTGTTCATTGCCAGGACGTGTCTAAATTGTGGAGTGGCATTAGACACGACCATCTTTACTTGCTCCGATTCTGAAATGGGGTCTCTCACTTTCTCTGCCAAGGATCTCCATCGATCGGCAAATTGGGTGAAATCTTCGTCCGGCTTCATTTTTTCAGCCACTAGGTCGGTAATAGAGAAGGAGGGACCGACCCTATCCCGATATTTCTGTGTGAATTTCCGTTGCACTACGTCTAAGTTCTCAGCCTCACTCGGCTCTAGTGAATAGAACCATTCTAAGGCAGGACCATCCAATGATCTCCTGAAGAGGTATGCCAAGGATCTTTGATCGTTCTTCCAAAACGAGGACTCATACATAAAGTCCTTCAGATGAATGAGGGGGTTGCCTGTGCCGGTGTACCGTCGATACGTTGGCATTTCAGAAGGAGGGAGATGGAATACTGGAAGGATTGGTAAAGAGATCTCAGGCGTGGATTTGACATCCACGATCTTTTTGAAATCTCAGAATTGTTCATCCATCTTGTTCATCCTATGAAGGAGAGATTGAGTGACCTCATTGTAAGGAGCAGGTTGTGGTGGCCACTGAGGCCTTGCAGAAGCCTGAGAAGGGAATTCTGGATGAGAGAGACATTGTGACATATCAGCAAATGGAACTGACTGAAATGTCGTATGAGGAATTGGTGGAACTTGAGATTGGGGAGGTAATTGGAAAGGGGGAGGTTGCAGACGTGGCATGTCAGTAAATGGAACTGACTGACATGTTGGATGAGGATTTGGTGGAACTTGAGACTGGGGAGGTAATTGAAAAGAGGGAGGCTGCAAACTTGTCTGCACAAGAGGGAATGAGGAAGGGATTGCCGGTGCGGGCTCTTGAATAGAGAGAGTAACTGGTGTTGGATTTTGAGGAGTAGAATCAACAGATTTCCCTTTTAAGATGGCCTGAAAGGCTCGGATCTGATCGGAATTGAGCTGTGTGTTCGCGAGAACACCTAGCAAGGAGGAAATATCTTGTGGCGGGGATGCTTCCCCGACGGCGGCTCGCACCTCATATGAGGGCTCGCGGGAGGAACCTGCGTCCTCAGCAGGGGCATGTGTCCCCTGATGACTCGGGGTCGGATTCTGACCGTTCCTGGACATTTCTTGATCTTTCTCGGAATGTGAGATTTTGCCAGAACGCAATATCATACACACTCAAACCAATAACAAAGATTTAACAAACAAGTTGATGTTTAACGCCTTTTTTGTGTTTTCTTTTGTTTTCCTTTTTTTCTTTTCCTTTTTAATCAGAATGTAATAACATACACACTCAAACACTTAGCAAAGATTAACAAACAAGTTGATGTTTAACGCCTTTTTTTGTTTTCTTTTGGTTTCCCCTTTTTTTTTCTTCTTTTCTAATCTAATGTTCACACCACAGGAGGGACCTTAGTTGCAATATTGATTTCCGCCGTGTGATCTAAGGACACTCGACTCACCACGAATGGGTTAACTATCTCCAGGGAACTTTAGTGGTACAACCAGCCTAGTGAACGAAGAGGAAATCCTTCGAAGTCGGGGACTTACGGAGGTCCCAGTGAAGGAGATCCTAGTCTGTCGAGAGGAATTCCCGACGGAGAGTCCTTCCTTCACCAGGAAAAGGTGATCCTAAAAAAATGGAACAAAAGAAATAAAAATAAAAGGGAGATGATATGCAATGCAGTGCTGAATTTAACAGGAGATATATAAACAGACAACAAATATATGCAATAAAAGAAATTAAACAAACATCACAACACTCCTTTTCTGCAATGATACGAATCTCTTTAGACTTCAAGGGGACTCTAGAGTAATGCACGTAGTGCACGAGGGGTGAAATTGGAATGCCAAGAGTGATAGCGGGAACACGAATATAGCGCACGCGGGCGCAATCAGGAGGGGCACACGTGGGTGCCAAGTGGAGGGGGTGCTACTGAGAGCACAAATGTAGCGCACGAGGGGTGCAATCAGGAGGGGCACACGTGGGTGCCAAGTGGAGGGGGTGCTACTGAGAGCACAAATGTAGCGCACGAGGGGTGCAATCAGGAGGGGCACACGTGGGTGCCGAGTGGAGGGGCACACGTGGGTGCCGAATGGAGGGGCATATGTGGGTGCCGAATGGAGTGCTACTGGGAACACAAATGTAGCGCACAAGGGAGCAATCAGGAGGGGCACACGTGGGTGCCAAATGGAGGGGCACACGTGGGTGCCGAGTGGAGGGGCACACGTGGGTGCCGGATGGAGGGGCACACGTGGGTGCCGAATGGAGTGCTATTGGGAACACAAATGCAGTGCACACGGGCGTGCCGAGTGGAGGGGCACACGCGGGTGCCGAATGGAGGGGCACACGTGGGTGCCGAGTGGAGGGGCACACGTGGGTGCCGAATGGAGGGGCACACGTGGGTGCCGAAAATATGTGGGTAACCAGAGGAAACAAAAGAGGTCCCACCGTGATCGCCAAGAAGGTGTAGACGGCAAAAGAGTGTCGTCCACCCTCGAGGAAAGGAAAAACAATGATGCAAAGTAATGATAAATAATGACGATCATGAAAAGGTGATCGCCAGAGAGGTATAGGCGGCGGGAGTCGTCGTCTAACCTCGTCTGTCTTAGGAGATGGAAATGACGAGATCAACTCAAGGAGAGAAAGAAAATAGGGATGCGAAACGGACTCCGGTACGTGGCGGAGATAGGGGTCGGAAGACCCTCTCGCGCAAACTGACCCCTTCCCAGTAAGCGTGACTTACCGTTCCACGAGCAGTTTTTCATATACTGGGAAATCCGAGAATCTAAGTAACAGAAATGGAGAGGCACGAAGACTCAGAAATTGCAACGGAATATCGTTCTCCAGACAATTACAAGGACAATACGAACAAAGACGTACCACCACAGGACATTGGTCTTTGTGGGGTTCTAACAGTAATATAATACTATCAGCAATAATGAATATATATGTACATATTAAGACCACCGCAAGACATTGGCCTTACGGGATTTTTATTGCAGCATAAATAATAAATATTATATGTACATATATAAGACCACCGCGAGGTATTACTCTCCGCGGGGTTTCGACAGAAATTAAAGGAATAAAACGACAGAATGAAAAGGCTTCGCGAGAAATTACTTCCGTCACGTGCACCTTCGCGAGGAATTACTTCCGTCGCAGGGTTTAGACAGAAATTGAAAGAATAAAATGACAGAATGAAAAGGTTTCGCGAGGAATTCCTTCTGTCACGTGCACCTTCGCGAGGAATTACTTCCGTCGCAGGGTTTAGATAGAAATTAAAGGAATAAAATGACAGAATGAAAAGGCTTCGCGAGGAATTACTTCCGTCACGTGCACCTTCGCGAGGAATTACTTCCGTCGCAAGATTTAGACAGAAAAAAAAAGAATAAAAGGACAGAATGAAAAGGCTTCGCGAGGAATTACTTCCGTCACGTGCACCTTCGCGAAGAATTACTTCCGTCGTAGGGTTTAGACAGAAATTAAAAGAATAAAATGACAGAATGAAAAGGCTTCGCGAAGAATTACTTCCGTCACGTACACCTTCGCGAGGAATTACTTCCGTCCCAGGGACCTCCGCGAGGAATTACTTCCGTCTACGGGGTTTAAACAAAAGGAGAAAATGACGGAAAAGAAAGGGGGAGGGGGATGTGATCGCTAGGGGCCGAGAACCCCACAGGAAATGTCCTGATCGCGTTCGCCGCCGAAGTGGGAGCAGTGCGGGTCCTCTCTTCCTCTTCGGTCGGCCGGCCGACGAAGAGGGCCTTACTTTGGTTACCCTGATTTTATTATCCTTTTTTTTGTTTTACTTTTTGTTATTATATTTTTTGGGGGTTTTATTGCTTTTATTGCTTTTTTTTATGCTTTTATGTCTTTTAGAGAGGCGTGAGAAGATAAAGAAAGAAACCGAGGGGTGGATGATAGAATAAGATAATATGATATAAGGAAAAACTACTAAGAAAAATATAGGTAGGGTGAGAGACGTATTTTAGACAAAACAGAAGAGAACGGGGATGGAGATCTAACGATATGTGATAACAAGAAGAGAGAGAAGATAGACTTGTTTTTAGACAAAATAGAGAAAGATAAGGGTGGAAATTTAACAACAAATAACAATAATAAGGGAGAGAACAAGAATAGAATGGCGAAGGTGATGGTCGGGTACCTCAAAAGTAGGAGGGATGGCCGAATTTATAGCCCCGAACTGAGGGTACGCGAGTTGCTCCTCCTCCTCTTTCGGCTGACTGAAGAAGCAGGCTCCCGGACTGGTTAACCCTGCACAAAGAATAAACAACAAAAAAAAAGAGAACTAAATGAGAACGACGATGGTGTAGTATCAATTCTTTAGAAAATGATATCGAAAATAATATGAACGAATACGCACCTTGCTGGTGGTGTTTGAAACCCCTTTTAGAACTAAAGGGTGGTGGAATGATATGATGGATAAGCAAACAAGACTTCGTCGGGGAGATAAATGCAATATGGATGATGCATACATACAGTGTAACAAATGAAATAAAGATAAAACAGGGCAAAGGGAGACGCAAGAACTTGTTGGGGGAAGCTGTTGACAGGCTTTGAATGAGCTCCTTCAGAACGAGGACGACGCGGGCAGACGGCGTGTCGGAACAGCCTTCCTTCTGTATTCGAACACCCAGGAACTCGACTCCCTTTATTTCACGGGCCTCAACATAGACCGAATCGGAATCTCTCTTTTCAATCCGAACAAACCCCTACACACACTCACAAATGCATACGCGCACAAGCATACATACATGCATACGTATGTATACGTAGCTATATGTTATTCATTCAACTATGGAGAGAAAATGATAAAAATAACAAGAATACAAGTGGACATGTACTAAAAATCATAAAAATATAAACATAGGAATATGTATACAGGAGAGACAAAGAAGGAGAAGGCTAGAGAAAGAAAGATGGGGAGAGAGGGAGAGAACTCTCTTTTTTTTAGTACTCTTTTTTGAAAGAAATTTAAGAAAAGATAATTCAAATGGAGATAGAAAAATGGTGAGGGGTGAAAGGGTTTAGAAAGAAATACTAGGAATAGAGAGAGAAAAATATAAAGATAGGAGTGGATGAAGATTTTATATTAATAAGATTATATGTACAGGAGGGGCTGTGTGCATGGATATTAGAGAGAGGGGGATTAGAGAGAAACTGTGAGCAAGAGGGGGGGTGCGATGGGGGGAGAGAGAAAAAAAAAGGGAAGTTAAAAAAAGATTAAAAAGGTATAAAGGAGAGAGAGAGAGAGATCGGATGGGGAGAGAGAGAGGGATTAAAAAGGTAAAAAAACAAAAAAAGAAGTGAGATGGAGAGAGAGATCTAGAGGGAGAGAGGGAGAGAGAGACGGTGGGAAAGGGAATAAAAAAAAGAGAAAAAAGAAGTGAGAGAGGGAGATCGAGAGAGAGAGAGGGGGAGAGAGAGAGATTGCAGAGGGAGAGAAAGAGAGACGGGGAAATGGAAGAGAGAGAGAGTAATAAAAAAAAGAGAAAAGATGAGAGGGATAAGACGATGGGGAGAGGGAGATGGAGAGAAAGGGAGAGAACAGAGAGGGGGTGGGACAGAGACGGGGGAGAGACGGTGGGAGGAAGAGAGAGAGAAAAAAAAAGAGTGAGGGAGAGGAGAGAAAAAAATAAGAAAAATAAAATAAGAGAGAGATAGATCGGATGGAGAGGGAGAGAGATGAGAGAGAAGCAGAGACGAGAGAAATGAGAGAGAGCCGCGTCGCGGCAAGAGAGAGAGAGAGAGGGGAGTGTGAGAGAGAGAAGCAGTGAGAGGGGGAGAGAGAGAGAGGAAGCGTGAGAGAGAGACCGAGAGAGAGAGAGAGAGAGACGGTGGGAGGGGATTAAAAAAAGAAAAGAAAAGAAGTGAGAGAGAGGGAGATCGAGAGGGAGTGAGAAGAATAATTAAAAAAAATTAAAAGAGAAGGAGAGAGAGAGCGCGAGACGGAGAGGGAAGCAGAGAGAAGAGAGAGATCGCGGGGGAGGGGAGAGAAAGAGAAAGAGGGAGAGGAGAGAGGGCGAGTGAGAGAAAGATAGAAGGAGTGAGGGAAGCAGGGAGAGGAGAGAGAAGCACAGTGAGGGAGAGGGAGAGAGAAGGAAGCGGAGAAGAGAACAGAGAGAGAGGAGAGTGAAGTAAGCGGATGGCGACGTGGGCGGCACTGGCGTGGAGAATGGGGTTAGCAGGTGGGGACCAGAGGTGGTCGACTGCGGCCAGAGGCGACAGCAGCGGGGCTCGCGACGGTTGGAGGGCGACGGCGGTGGAGTGGGGTGACCGGCGGACAGCAACGGCAGGGTGCTCAGACGTGGGCGATGCGGCGGAGTCTGCAGCGTCCGTAGGTGGTGGCGCAGCGGCTAGCTAGCAGATTAGCCGGTGGCCGGGCAAGATGGTACTGGCGATGCAGTTCGATGACGACGGTCGTGGGGGTGTGGCGTGCTCACGGCGGGGGCTTCGCGGCGTCTACGTGCGGTGGTGGAGGTGCCGCGGACGGCTGGAACGGCAGCCGCGGCGTTCGATGGCGACGACGGGTGGTCGACGGTTGCGGAGGTGGATGACGAGGACGGCAGCGGCAGGGTCACGGATAGCTCCGGCTATCGTCGGACGGCGTGCTGTGGCAGTCGTCGGAGGATGCAATGAGAGAGAGAGGGGTGGGTGGTGCGTTCACATGGTAGAGGGCGATGGTGAGAGAGGGAAGGGTGGCATGCATGCACAGTGGAGGGTGCTTGCGGACGTGGCTCGGGGCGAAGGTGTGGAGCACGGTGGAG
This sequence comes from Amorphophallus konjac, assembly GCA_022559845.1. Taxonomy (NCBI): domain Eukaryota; kingdom Viridiplantae; phylum Streptophyta; class Magnoliopsida; order Alismatales; family Araceae; genus Amorphophallus; species Amorphophallus konjac. Next base: position 115,946,647 of record CM040125.1, on the reverse strand, counting down.
GCAACGAGGGCCGGAGGTGGTGGCTGGTGGAGATAGGAAGTTTGGCAGCTAATAGGTGAAAGGGTGAGTGAGGCGAGGGTGGCTGTGGAGTGGCTGTATGGAGAGCAGAGGGAGTGGGAGCTCGGTGGAGGTCGAGGGTTAGAGAGGGGGTGGCTGCGGTCTCTGGCGGAGTTAACGTGGAGGAGAGGAGGCGACGTGGTGGTTGGAAGGTGGCCGGAGGAGGTGTGGAGATGGAGGGGGTGACTCGGGAGGTGGCTGCAATCGTGGGTGGTTCGATGTTGGTAGTGGAAGCGTGGGCGGTGCAGTGGCCGGCCGTGGAAGGCAGGGAAGAGTGAAGGGGAGAGGGAGAGAGGATGGTGGCTGGCGGTGGTGTTGGTGTAGAGAAGAGGATGGAGAGTGCGGGAAGTGGAGAGGGGGTGGCGATGGGTTGCAGGGGAGTGAGGGTGGTTGCCTGTAGAGAAGAGATGAGAGAGCCCAGACGGGGTGAGGGAATGCCAAAAGGAATAAGTGGGATCCCCGGGAAGAAGTGACAGAAGAGACCGATCTAGATGAATGAGAGGGGGGCATAGATCCTAGAGACCCGGGAGGGGAGTAAGGGAATAATTTAGGTAATAAGAGATGGGGCCATGCCCAATAAATTTTATTTATTTTTAGAACAAAAGTGGGCCAAGCCCATTAGCACACACCTATATATTTTTTGAATAGGAATGGGCCAAACCTATTAGCACAAATGTTTTCTTTTGGTATATTTTTGAATAGGAATGGGCCAAGCCCACACGGTGAACCTTCCCCTCTTTTAGGATTAAAAGATGGACCAAGCCCATTAACATTTTTTTTTATTTTGTGTAGGAATGGTCACAAGCCTATTAACAAGAATTACTATTCAAGAAACCACACTTTTCTTTTCGTGAAACAAGATTATTAGATTAAATTAGAGATTACTCAACTAACTTAACCGTGCGAGCTGCTTTGGGGCGTCTTAGTGTAATACGGGATCTGCTCAGCATAATGTTAAAATGACGTGTCTATAGTTGACGCAGTCAATATAAGCAGCAGCAGTCTAGCTCAACGCCAGCTACATGCCAAAGAACATAAGGATGCAGAGACAGGTCAGAGCATCAAGTCAATGCCTCGGTGCAGAAGTGCTACCATGAAGCGTTGTTACAAAGGACAGGTTGAAGCACCAAGGGCTGATAAATAGACAAGCAAAGTTGCCAAGTGTCAACCAAATTCAAGGAAGCATTACTTCAATTACTTTTAGCAACAAAGAGGGCCTTATGGTTTGTTTCTCTCATCCTAATATCTCGAATTTGGAAGAACCCCAAAGGTTCGTTGAATGACTCAAGAGAACAAGCTCAAAAGTTTGTTCAACGCATTGACGCCGCCTGTTCAACGCGTCGACGCAACCTGCTTAACGCGTTGACGTGATGGTGCATCCATCAAGCTAGTTTGAGCAGATTTGTACTGATGGGTCAACGCAGCCTACTCAGCGCGTCGACACAGCAGAAGAAAACATCAAGTTTCAAGGTTCTGTCTTACAAGGATGCGTTGAGGGATTGGACTACATGTGTTGACGCATCAGTCGCACGAATTTGGCCAATTAGTCACGGTACCCACCTTTGGCAAATGAACTGAGGTCCAATGATTAGGAAAGCATGCTTAATGATGCACCAGGTTTTGGGAGCCTCTAGAAGAACATCCTTCGAAGGAATATCTCCTCTATGATTGGAGAAAAGACCAGTGGGACCCAAGACCAGATATTCTCTGCGACATGGTATATAGAATATCTTGCTTGGAGAAGAAAGAAAGGAGAGGACGTGCAGGGGGCTGATCAAGCAGAAGAAGAAGCGGGAAATTGGTTAGCTCGTTCCAGAAGGGAAAAGAGAAGGGAGTAGAAGAAAAAGAGAAAGAGAGAAGTAGAAGAAAAGTTTGAGAGAAAGCTGCCCAGATCATAAGAAAGAGAGAGAGAGAGAGAGATGGAGATCTACTATTGAAGAAAAATAGAGGGACAGAATTCAGTGAAAAGGCTTCATCAGAAGCTATATTCTTCAATTTTTCTTTTGTGCTTCATTGATCTATCTTACTGGTTTTCGTCTGTATTATTCTTTTTCTTCGTTTTGTCCATTTTGTTTTGGATCAGCCTTGTTGTGCTTGGTGCACACAAGGCATTTGCACACAGGACTTCACTGTGTGTTTGGGCTGTTTTGGGAAACCAGAACGTGGAGGATTGTTCCTTTGGGTGCCCTCTGAGGTTTCAGAGGAAGGGAGAAGTGATTCTTCGGGTGTTCCTTCTGAGCATTCAGAAGAAGGTCGGATTGTTCCTCCGATCACTATTGTGGCAGTGGGACTGATCTTGCTTGATGCAAGATCAGGGGTTGAGGGATTTGTTCCCCTCGTGTCAAGCTGTGTGGCAGCATTTATTTGCAGACTGACTCTGCATTCTTATTGTTGCAAGAGGAAGCCACACTCTGGTTTGAGTGTGGGGTGGACGTAGATCTACAAGACATATCGAACCACCTAAAATCTTGTGTGTTCTATGGATTGAACTTGTTCGTCTTTTCCTTATCCTATAACCACTTCACAAGTTTGAGTGTGGATTAAGTTAGGGCCATGATTACATCATATGCTAGATATTTGATGGTTGTTCTAGTCGATGCGTGATCAGGTTCTACACTACAATCTCAACGTGTGCTAAGCATTCACTGTTGTTGTGAGTGAAGGGATAGTTTTTTAAATTGTTCTTTACATGTTTAGTATGAACTAATAGAATCCTCAATCTGTTTTGCTTGCTTGCTAGAGCTCGGTCAGTTTGCTGCCTTCTCAGTTCATATTCAGTTAGAGTTGTCTGTGAGAAGCTCTTGCATACTCGTGTGGCTCTATCTGTCTATCTTCAGTAAATAGTTCTGTCTTGTATTAAGCTTCCGTTGCATTTCATTTTAGTGTGAATCTCATTTGAGTAAAAAGATTTTAAAGGATCTATTCATCCCCCCCTTCTAGATCCCGGCCATTGCACCTAACAATTGGTATCAGAGCGGGTCTCTGATTGGTTTTAGATTTAACAATTCATAGAGAAAAGATCAGTGTGCTCTTTTTCTGCTGATTTTATCATTCTGAATTTGTCTTGATGGATCCTTTACCCGTTTTCGATGGATCCCACTTTGAGAAGTGGCTAGGTAATATCTGCACTTTTATTAATGCGTCTAATCCCAAACTTTGGCTTCTAATTTCTAATGGTCCCCATAGATTGGCCAAGGACTCAATGGACCAAAGCTCATAGGAAGAAAGATAGTGAGAATTGTAGAGTTCTCGACATCCTAAGAAATGTTGTTGATAATATTGTCTTTCCATTTGTCCTTGATTATAGGAACGCCAAGGAGATATTGGACAGACTGACTACAATGCACAAGATGGAAGGACAACATCAGTGTCTCATGGTCAACAGCATATAACTCACTGAAGATGAAAATGATGATGAAAAGGTAAGCAATCCTTTCGACAATTTCTCTATAGAGGATTGGGAAAATGCTTATGCTGAGTTGATAAAATTGAATGAAAAATCTAAAAAACAACTTGGAATATTGAAAAAGCAATTGAATGATGTTGTAAATTCTAGTTCTAAAAATGATGCCATAGATGTTTTGAAAATAGAAAATGAGAGTCTTAGGCAATAATTGCAAAGTGGCAGTTTAGAACTAGAAAAATTGAAATCTGAAATAGTGAAACTTCAGAGAAAAACTGAAACTCTTGAAATTGAAAATACAAAACTCAAAAAGAAATCTGAAATTGCATGTTCTAGCAACTCTTCATGTAATAATTGCACATTTATGAAAGAGCTAAATGAAGGTCTTCATCTTGATTTAGACTGGCAAAAAGACTTGATAGCTTCCCTAAGAGAAGAAAATAAAAACCTGCTAGACAAGAACTTAGAATGTGAACAAAGAGAGGAAGAGCTGAATGAAAAATTAAGTTATGTGTCTAATGAAAAAAAGTTTATTGAAGAGATCAAATATTTGAAAGAAAAAAATGAAAAACTGGAAGAATTGAACACTGCTATTTCTGATAGATTGCTAACGTTGGAAAAAGGGAAATCTGTAGTCGCATCTGAATCTAAAAAATTGTTGATTCTACAAAAAGAGAATGAAGATTACAAATCCATTAATGAAGCCCTACAAATCAGAATGGCAGAGTGTGAGAAAGAGATGGTTAATTCTGAATTAATAATAACATCTCTGGAAGAGGAAGTGACTGATTTGAATACCTCTCTATCTAGGTTTATGGACGGAAAGGAAAATCTGGACAAATTGCTTGGTAGTAAGATTAATTTTCAGAGAGAGGGGCTGGGTTTCAACCCAATTAACAAAAAGAGCTTTGAAAGTAAACTCTCCACATCTTTTATTTGCAGCCCTGAATCACACAGCACCTCTAACTCACAAATATTCCATTTTACTACAAAAAAAAAATGAAAATCAAACTGAAAAATTGAAACAGGCCAAAAACACTCATGCTCACACTGTGCATACAGTAAACAAGTCTACCACACACACATATGCACCTAAAAAGAAAATTTCATGTCACTATTGTGGTAGAACAGGTCATATGATGAAAATTGATTATTCTAATGCATGCAACAATTTGAATGAACCAAAAATTGCCAAGGTAAATTTGAACAAAAAAGGTTCATTTCAAAATCCTCATATGTATGCTAAAAAGGCTCATTTTGAAAATCATGTGGTACAAAAAGGAAAAATTCAATGTTTCATTGTGATAAATTTGGTCATGCAATGCATAACTGTTTTATTTTGAAAAATGATGAAATGGGGGCTCGGAGAAAAGCCAATGCCCCAAAGAGGCCAAATTTGTTTTTGAATAAGAGGCCTTATTGTCATCATTGTAGGAAATCTGACCATACAGTCATGGACTGTTGGCATTTGATAAGAAAACAAAATTTCCATAACAACAGCCCTGGTTATACACAAATATTTCATGCTCATACTCATGTGCACAATAAAAACACAAAGTATCTTAGTTCATGTCATTATTGTGGCCAGGCTGGACATTCCATGAGTAACTGCTATTTGATGCACATTGATGATCTAAATGCTTTGAAGTCATGGAGAGCACTTATCAAAGGTGCCGCAAACCTTGAAGGACCCAAGAAGTCTTAGGTACCTTCGCATTCCAAATAAGAATTTTTTTTGCAAGTATGTCTTGGAGAAAGGAAATAATAAAAAAAAGTGGTTCAATAAACCAAGGCATCCATAGCTTGGTGAAACCCCATCTCTATTTTTATTTATATATGTGTTAGTTGTAGCACCTTACTCTTGATAGTGGCATATCTTGTTTTAATCTGAAAACTATAGAATAAGCCAACCGAACAAGACTATTTGGTCGACCGAAACATGGAAAAACCTATATTATGCTCATTCATATGTTTTTTTTTAATATTGATTGCATATCATTCATGTGTCTAAATTCCAAAATTCATCTGAAGTGCATGCTCACAGTTGTGTTGCTTTGAAGAGAAACATATTTGATTCATGTTCAATGCAAATGTGCCTTTTGCATGATCATGCATAGTTTGAACAAACTGATTGAAATGCATAGCATATTCACTCTGACTAAGCCAACATTTCAATGCATGTGTTTCTTTGTGTGCTCTTGCAAGTCTTTTTTCATTTCACCCTAGCTGTAGTAGCATAAGGAGATGGACCTGCTTGACTTTCCAGCAATACAAAGGTCATGTTTAAAGTCAAAGTCGATCAACCGACTTGCTTCTCTTGGTCGACCGAAAGTCCCAGCAAGTCAATTCTTCAGTAGCCCAAGGTGATTGTGTCAACGCAGCAGCTCACTGCATCAACGCAGCTATGGTCCTAGTAGCAATAGAAGCCAACTAATGGAGGCTGCATCGACGCACAAGCGACACGGTGTCGACTCACACCCTGCAGACAGAAAACCTGAACAATTTTGCTATAATGAAGAATAAAGTGCAAATCTGAAGTTAGCTTCCCATGCTGAACAATTACTTTCAATATCAAAACCCGATGCAAAAATTTCAATGCTTGCTTATGTTTGCATACGCATATCACTATGTGATCTCATGTTGAAATTTGATGAATCTGCTTTAATATGAAACTGCATTGCATTCATGATGCATTCTCATGCATATGTCCCAATGGTGTATTAAATGGTGATATGAAGAAGGATAGGTTAGACCTGTTTGGAAACTTTCACCATGCGTGAAGTTTTTTTTTCGCCTGGCACCATGGGTCAATCCTGCATTTAAGGGCGTACAAACTTTTTGAGCCAAGTTATTCAACTCCCTTGCATGGTTTACATGCACATAACAATCATATAGTGCGTTTAGATAGGGGGAGTAAGTGTTTCATGCATTAACTTGCACTTCTCTTATGCATAAATTGCATTTAGTCAGGGGGAGTCAGTACCAAACTGGCAATATTTGAATGCAAGTCATTTATGATAGTGGACTCAAAAAGTTCATGCATCCATTTAGGGTTAATCTGAATTGTAAAGTGGTTTGGAAAAACTCAAGCCGACTTGAGGACTACACAAGTCGACTTCTCATTTCTTCTTAAGTTTCAACTCTGAAAGTTTCTGATCTCAAATTCCTTGCATTTCCTGAAATACTTTAACTCTAAAATACTTGTTGCTGAATTTTTGTTTCCTTCAATTCTAAAAATTCTGATTCTCTACATTTACCAAAAACTGACTTCTCTGAAAATCACCTGATCCCTGAGATTATGATCTCTCTTAAGCTTCAGCTCTGAAAAGTTTTTGGAAAAATCTGAAAATCACCTGATTACTGAGATTATGATCTCTCTTAAGCTTCAGCTCTGAAAAGTTTTTGGAAAAATCTGAAAACCATGTTCTTAAACTCCAGCATTCTTTGAGGGGGAGCTTCTCTAAGATTTTTAGTCCACACATTCTCAAGAGAAGTCTTTTTCCATTGGTATCGGACATCTTCTCAACTGAAATTTCTGTCATCTCTTCTTGAAACCGTCATGCATGAATAACTTCCTTGAAAAACTGCCTTCACTGCACAATCTTATTGAAATTCATTGAAATTCACTGTGATTAGAATAATTTCAATCTGTCCAATAATTCATTAATCTGACCAAACTTATTGAAGAATCTTCTTGCGTAAGAGTTTGTGATAGTCAATAATTAAACTGTCAGTTTAAGCCCAAAGAATTCAAGAGTTTAAAAATTGAATTCCCTGATAAAGGTTGTATTCGGACCTTAATATATCTCAACCAACTCTCGCATGTTGTGCCCCTATGAAAACTCCCGGAACCTAAAAATTTTAAATTTAAGGCAACCTTGGTTGAGAAACTCAAATTGAGTATTGTCCTTAAACATGAAACAATCTGAAAAACTTTTAAGGGTAGCACATAATAAAAAGTCTTAAATAATGCTCAAGGCAGTGCAATGGCTAAGTGTCACTGAGAAACTAAGCCCTTCATCAAAGAAACGAAGGTGACTCAATCATGAAGTGCTTGTACTATCTCTGTTCAAAAATGAAGCATGATAGTTAGCCTAACTGAGTAACTAGGAGTGCTGGCGTCTAAACATATGTAAAAAGGTGTGGGCTACACTTGAATGCTCGTAAAAATTATAAGCAAAATGAAATATCTGAAAATAAGACCAAAGGTCAGTAAAAGTGTTGTGCCCCTAAAGACAAAATTCAGTAATGCTAAAATGTTTAATTTCAATACTAATCTTTAATTACTCTGAAGGGAGTCTTTGAGTTTAAATGAGTAGGGCAAGGGGAGATTAAATGGGGTCTAAACATGTAACTTTGATTTATTTGTATTAAGACTAAAGACAAATTACTTCAAGAGTTTAATTAATGAACTTTGAATTCATTTCTCTTAAACTAGGTAGAAAATAAGGACTATATCATAGATAATCTTATAATGGAAGAATATGAAAATCAAAAAGCTTGGTTAATGAATGTTGCTTCAGAGTGTGATTCTTCTACTCTAATGTTTGTTCTTGAACTTCTTGAACAATCCATTTTTCCCTGAAATCTCTGCTGAAACTAATGTGTCTAATTTCTTACATATGTTGAAATTTACTTGTTGGTGCACATATCAACACTCACTAATTCATTGCTCTTCAGCTTGGTATAAAATTCCACTTGCTGACTTTCACTGCTTCATCAATCTACATTACTGGTTCTGTTCATATTTGAAAGTATTTCCTCATTGACTGTGTTTCTAAAGTTTTTTCACTATCATAAATCCTTCCTTGTCTTAATCATCTCCACTCTCTCTGTTGAGCATCAATTCATTTTGTTTTTGCTGATGTCAGAGGGGGAGAAGACTTTGATGAGTCATAGTCATTTGATGATTCATAGTCATTCATTTAAAGAGATGGTGTGAGTGTATGAGTGTGCATTCATTTAAAGAAACTTGAACTTTGTCTGATTTATATTGTTCACAATGACTCATAGTTGCCATCATGAAAAAGGGGGAGAATGTTGTGTCCTTGTGGTTTTGATGATGACAAGCTATGAGTCATTCATGAGTTTTTATGCTCTTGATGATGTCATGTAAATATTTTCTTAACTCTGTGGAAGTTCAGGTTTTAATGCTAAGGTCCAAAAATCAGAAGTTTAGTGTGTTCTGAAAAGTTTATAAGTAGCAAAACCTGTTCCCATGTGTATCAAGTCAAAGGACTTCTAAAACTAAGTCATTCCAGCAGAGAAACCCAAAGTCTGCAGACTTCTAATTCTGCTGCTCAAAAAATCAATAGAGATGTCTTGAAGAAAGTCAGAAGACTTAGCATTTCAGTGGCCTTCATGTTTGAAAATTTAGCGGCACAGATTTTATCAATTCAGAAGTCCAATTCATGACATAACTCAAGCTCAGTCAGCAAAAATGTAAGCTTCCAGAGTCCAGGCACATACAAGTCAGCAGACCTATCTAAGGGCTAATTCAGCAGACCTAAAGGCCTACTATTCACTTTAGCACCAAAGGAGCTCAAAACTCCAATTCAAAGCAACAAGGCTAAATCTCAAGAGTTGAGCTAATGGAGTTGACGTAGTCAAGATAAGCAGCAGTAGTCTAGCTTAACGCCAGCTACATGCCAAAGAACATAAGGATTCAGAGACAGGTCAAAGCATCAAGTCGATGCTTCGATGCAGAAGTGCTACCACGAAGCGTTGTTACAAAGGACAGGTCGAAGCACCAAAGGCTGATAAAGAGCAAAGCAAAGTTGCCAAGTGTCAACCAAATTCAAGGAAGCATTACTTCAATTGATTTTAGCAATAAAGAGGGCCTTGTGGTTTGTTTCTCTCATTCTAATATCTCGAATCGGGAAGAACCCCAAAGGTTCGTTGAAAGACTCAAGAGAACAAGCTTAAAAGTCTATTCAACGCGTTGACGCAGCCTGTTCAACGTGTCGACGCAACCTGCTCAACGCGTTGACGCGATAGTGCAATCCTGCAAGCCAGTTTGAGTAGATTTGTACTGATGGGTCAACGCAACCTGCTCAGTGCGTCGACGCAGCAGAAGAAAATAGCAAGTTTCAAGGTTCTGTCGCACAAGGATTCGTTGACGCAGTGGACTACATGTGTTGATGCATCAGTCGCACGAATTCGGCGAATTAGTTATGAGACCCACCTTTGGCACATTAATCAATGTCTAATGATTAGGAAAGCATGCTTAACGATGCCCCAAGGTTTTGGGAGCCGCTAGAAGAACCTCTTTCGAAGGAATATCTCCTCCATGATTGGAGAAAAGACCAGTGGGACCCAAGACCAGATATTCTCTGCTACATGGTATATATAATGTCTTGCTTGGAGAAGAAAGAAAGGAGATGATGTGCAGGGGGCTGGTCAAGCAGAAGAAGAAGAGGGAAATTGGTTAGCTCGTTCTAGAAGAGAAAAGAGAAGAGAGTAGAAGAAAAATAGAAAGAGAGAAGAAGAAGAAAAGTATGAGAGAAAGCTGCCCAGATTAGAAGAAAGAGAGAGAGAGATGGAGATCTACTGTTGAAGAAAAATAGAGGGACAGAATTCAGTGAAAAGGCTTCATCAGAAGCTATATTCTTCAATTTTTCTTTTGTGCTTCATTGAGTATCTATCTTACTGGTTTTTGCCTGTACTTTTCTTTTCCTTCATTTTGTCAATTTTGTTTTGGTTCTGCCTTGTTGTGCTTGGTGTGCACAAGGTGTTTGCACACAGTACTTCACTGTGTGTGTGGGCTGTTCTGGGAAACCAGAACGTGGAGGATTGTTCCTCCAGGTGCCCTCTGAGGTTTCATAGGAAGGGAGAAGTGATTCTCCGGGTGTTCCTTCTAAGGATTCAGAAGAAGGGAGGATTGTTCCTCCGATCACTACTGTGGCAGTGGGACTGATCTTGCTTGATGCAAGATCAGGGGTTGAGGGATTTGTTCCCCTCGTGTCAAGTTATGTGGCAGCAGTTGTTTACAGATTGAGTCTGTGTTCTTGCTGTTGCAAGAGGAAGCCACACTCTGGTTTGAGTGTGGGGTGGACATAGATCTGCAAGGCATATCGAACCACCTAAAATCCTATGTGTTCTCTGGATTGAACTTGTGCATCTTCTCCTTATCCTCTAACCACTTCACAGGTTTGTGCGTCGATTAAGTTAGGGCCATGATTACATCATATGCTAGATATTTGATGGTTGTTCTAGTCGATGCGTGATCAGGTTCTACACTACAATCTCAATGTGTGCTAAGCGTTCGAGAGTTGTTGTAAGTGAAGGGATAGTTTTTTAAATTGTTCTTTACATGTTAAGTATGAACTGATAGAATCCTCAATATGTTCTACTTGCTTGCTAGAGCTCGATCTATTTACTGCCTTGTCAGTTCATATTCAGTTAGAGTTGTCTGTGAGAAGCTCTTGCATACTCGTGTGGCTCTATCTGTCTATCTTCAGTAAACAGTTCAGTCTTGTATTAAGCTTCCGTTGCATTTCATTTTAGTGTGAATCTCATTTGAGTGAAAAGATTTTAAAGGATCTATTCATCCCCCTCTTCTAGATCTCGGCCATTGCATCTAACAATTGGTATCAGAGCGGGTCTCTGATTGATTTTAGATTTAACAATTTATAGAGAAAAGATCTGTGTGCTCTTTTACTGCTGATTTTATCATTCTGAATTTGTCTTGATGGATCCTTTACCCATTTTCAATGGATCCCACTTTGAGAAGTGGCTAGGTAATATCTGCACTTTTATTATTGCAGCTAAGCCCAAACTTTGGCTTCTGATTTCTAATGGCCCACATAGATTGCCCAAGGACTCAACTAAATGGACCAAAGCTCATAGGAAGAAAGATAGTGAGAATTGTATAGTTCTCAACATCCTAAGAAATGTTGTTGATAATAATGTCTTCCCATTTGTCCTTGATTGCAGGAACGCCGTGGAGATATTGGATAGACTAACTGCAATGCACAAGATGGAAGGACAACATCCGTGTCTCATGGTCAATAGCATACAACTCACTAAAGATGAAAATGATAATGAAAAGGTAAGCAATCCTTTCAAAAATTTCTCAATAGAGGATTGGGAAAATGCTTATGCTGAGTTGATAGAATTGAATGAAAAATCTAGAAAACAACATAGAAGACTGAAAAAGACGTTGAATTATGCTGTAAATTCTAGTTCTGAAAATGATGCCATAGATGTTTTGAAAACTAAAAATGAGAGTCTTAGGCAACAATTGAAAAAACTTGAAAGTGGCAGTTCAGAACTGGAAAACTTGAAATCTGAAATTGTGAAACTACAGAGAAACACTAAAACTCTTCAAATTGAAAATACAAAACTCAAAAAGAAATCTGAAATTGCCTGTTCTTGCAACTCTTCATGTAATAATTGTACATTTATGAAAGAGCTAAATGAAGGTCATCATCTTGATTTAGACTGGCAAAAAGACCTGATAACTTCCCTAAGAGTAGAAAATAAAAACCTGCTAGACAAGAACTTAGAATGTGAACAAAGAGAGGAAGAGTTGAATGAAAAATTAAGTTCTGTGTCTATGGATAAAAAGTTTATTGAAGAGATCAAAAATTTGAAAGGATAAAATGAAAAATTGGAAGAATTGAATATTGCTATTTCTGATAGATTGCTAACGTTGGAAAAAGGAAAATTTGTAGTCACATCTGAATCTGAAAAATTGTCGATTCTATACAAAGAGAATGAAGACTACAAATTCATTAATGAAGCCCTAAAAATCAGAATGGTAGAGTGTGAGAAAGAGATGGTTAATTCTAAATTAATAATAAAATATCTGGAAGAGCAAGTGACTGATTTGAATACCTCTCTATCTAGGTTTGTGGATGGAAAGAACAATCTGGACAAATTACTTGATAGTAAGAATAATTTCAGAGAGAGGGTCTAGGTTTCAACCCAATTAACAAAAAGAGCTTTGAAAGTAAACTCTCCACATCTTTTATTTGCAGTCCTGAATCACACAGCACCTCTAACTCACAAATCTTCCAGTTTACTGCCAAGAAAAATGAAAATGAGATTGAAAAATAGAAACATGCCAAAAACACGCATGCTCACACTGTGCATACAGTAAACAAGTCAACCACACATACATATGCACCTAAAAAGAAAATTTCATGTCACTATTGTGGTAGAACAGGTCATGTGATGCATGACTGCACTACCATGAAAATTGATCATTCTAATGCATGCAAAAAGTCGAATGAACCCAAAATTGCCAAGGTAAATTTGAACAAAAAGGGTTCATTTCAAAATCTTCATATGTATGCGAAAAAGGCTCATTTTGAAAATCATGTGGTACAAAAAGGAAAATTTTAATGTTTCTATTGTGATAAATTTGGTCATGCAATGCATGACTGTTTTGTTTTGACAAATGATGAAATGGGGGCTCGGAGAAAAGCCAATGCCCCAAAGAGGCCAAATTTGTTTTTCAATAAGAGGCCTTATTGTCATCATTGTAGGAAATCTGGCCATACAGTAAAGGACTATTGGCATTTGATAAGAAAATAAAATTTCCATAACAACAGTGCTAGTTATGCAAAAAAATTTCATGCTTATACTCATGTGCACAATAAAAACACAAAGTATCTTAGTTCATGCCATTATTGTGGCCAAGCTGGGCATTCCAGGAGTAACTGCTATTTGATGCACATTGATGATCTAAATGCTTTAAAGTCATGGAGAGCACCTATCAAAGGTGCCGCTAACCTTGAAGGACCCAAGAAGTCTTGGGTACCTTTGCATTCCAAATAAGATTTTTTTTGCAGGTATGCCTTGGAGGAAAGAAATAATAAAAAAAGGGTTCAATAAACCAAGGTATCCATAGCTTGGTAAAACCCCATCACTATTTTTATTGATATATGTGTTAGTTTTAGCACCTTACTCTTGATAGTGGAATATCTTATTTTAATCTGAAAACTGCAGAATAAGCTGACCGAACAAGATTGTTTGGTCGACCAAATTTGTTTTTGAATAAGAGGCCTTATTGTCATCATTGTAGGAAATCTGGCCATACAGTCATGGACTGTTGGCATTTGATAAGAAAACAAAATTTCCATAACAATAGCCCTGGTTATACACAAATATTTCATGCTCATACTCATGTGCACAATAAAAACACAAAGTATCTTAGTTCATGTCATTATTGTGGCCAGGCTGGACATTCCATGAGTAACTGCTATTTGATGCACATTGATGATCTAAATGCTTTGAAGTCATGGAGAGCACTTATCAAAGGTGCCGCAAACCTTGAAGGACCCAAGAAGTCTTGGGTACCTTCGCATTCCAAATAAGAATTTTTTTTGCAAGTATGTCTTGGAGAAAGGAAATAATAAAAAAAAGGGTTCAATAAACCAAGGCATCCAAAGCTTGGTGAAACCCCATCTCTATTTTTATTTATATATGTGTTAGTTGTAGCACCTTACTCTTGATAGTGGCATATCTTGTTTTAATCTGAAAACTATAGAATAAGCCACCCGAACAAGACTATTTGGTCGACCGAAACATGGAAAAACCTATATTATGCTATTGCATATGTTGTTTTTTTTTAATATTGATTGCATATCATTCATGTGTCTAAATTCCAAAATTCATCTGAAGTGCATGCTCACAGTTGCGTTGCTTTAAAGAGAAACATATTTGATTCATGTTCAATGCAAATGTGCCTTTTGCATGATCATGCATAGTTTGAACAAACTGATTGAAATGCATAGCATATTCACTCTGACCAAGCCAACATTTCAAAGCATGTGTTTCTTTGTGTGCTCTTGCAAGTCTTTTTGCATTTCACCCTAGCTACAGCAGCACAAGGAGATGGACCTGCTTGACCTGCCAGCAATACAAAGGGCATGTTTAAAGTCAAAGTCGGTCAACCGACTTGCTTCTCTTGGTCGACCAAAAGTCCTAGCAAGCCAATTCTTCAACAGCCCAAGGTCATTACGTCAACACAGCAGCTCACTACGTCAACACAGCTGTAAGACCCGTTAGTTAATGGACTCTTATCGGCATCGAGTTATGAAAAGATTCATGAGATTATAACTTTTAATGGGTTTAATGGGCCGAATTCAATTGAGTTAGCCTAATTGTATAAGCTTTTAGAAGTTAGATAGGGCATATATGCTATTTTACTTATTTTGATGCCTTATTGCAATTAAAGGTTTTATAACCAAAAAAAATAATACTAAACAAATGCTCATTTGTTTGAACCATAGAAGGAGGCTCCCTCCTCTCTCCCCACGTCTCTCTCTTCCCCTCTCTTGCTCTCCTTGGTGTTGTGATCACCCTGGGGCTTTGCAGGATCGACGGAAGGTGGCCTTGGCATGCCCAAGGCGTAGGTGGAGCAGTGTTGTCATCATGGAGGCGACTGTGGAGAGTGGTGGTGGAAAACCCATGTTGTAGAGCTCGGTTGCTTCGTGAAGAACGACAAGGAATTGGCGTTTTCTTCTTAAACCAAGTAGGGGGATGGTTTCCTTTCCTCCTAAGGATCAATTCCCCACCCATTGACATGCTAATATGATGGGTATATGCATGAACATTGTCATTATGTTTTAAGTGCATGAACTTTGTCATTTATGTTTTTGATCCATTCATGGCCATTGTATTATGTTTTCGGGGGTGGAATGATTGGATTTGGGCATGTATGGCAGGTTCCTATCGCTACTTTTGTGTTTCCCATCGATTTGAATCGATTGGGAGGGAACTCAATTGAGTTACCCACGTTTTGGGTTCTCTGGAAGAGTAACGATCCTTCCAGGGATCGTTTTATTAAGTGTATAAGGCGGTGGACCTTAGCGGTCTCGGACTGACCGTTTCTGTCTAAAGGCGGCCCTTTGTCTGACCGTTTGGAAACAGTAGCGGCCCAGCAACCGACCGTCAAGCTCCTTTGACCCAGTGAGGCGGTGTAAGCCAAACGGCCAAGACCAGACCGTTTTCATCTTAGGGCGGCCTATCGCATGACCGTCTTCTGATTAGAATGGCCCATTCAAGACCATTTTTACCCTGATTCA
The DNA here is from genome assembly GCA_022559845.1 of Amorphophallus konjac. Lineage (NCBI taxonomy): Eukaryota > Viridiplantae > Streptophyta > Magnoliopsida > Alismatales > Araceae > Amorphophallus > Amorphophallus konjac. The sequence goes on along the minus strand of CM040125.1, from coordinate 115,931,152 downwards.
ATATATGAAGTGCCCGTAGCTTAGCGGTCAGGGATAGACCGTCATAGTCAGAGAAGCGGCCAATTGTTAGACCGTTATCTGAGCTATGCGGCTCTTGACTAGACCGTCATTTTCCTACAGTTTCAAAATTCAATCATGCTTAGCTAATTATGCTTTTAATGATGCATATTCACCTTGATTAAGTACTTTTATAAACTGTGGCACATTTTATATCCCAATAGAGTTACTTTCTATTTCCTTATGATGGAACCACTGGTCATAGCCTGACGACCTTTAGTGTCGGCCCACCTGGGAGAGGTAGCGGGGTAGTCCTGGTGTACGGTTTTTAAGCTGGTTTCCATGGCCCCCTTTCTTTTCAGTAGCGTCCTACTGGGGGGAAACTAGCTAGAGGCCTGGCTCAAGGCATTGAGCCTGTGTGTGCACACGTGGTCGGGGGCATGGACTGACACTAACGAGTGTGACCCTGACTAGTTCTTGACCTGGTTACTTTTACGTGTCTCACTTGCCACGTTCCAGGCAAGTGGAGATACTTGAGACGCAGTATAAGTCGTCAGTGGACACGTCTGGTCTTCTTTCTGGTGGTCCTTCCTTTCTCCTGTCACTTGGGAATGTTGAACTTCAATTCTAATGGTAGAATCTGATTCTCGTGTTTAATTATCCGTTCTACTTAACATGAGATTAAATAGCATTTGTGTTCAGCTTCCATTAATTGTTAATACGCCATGTTATTGCATTATTTATTGCTTAAATTTTGATTAATTGCTTAATGTGATTTAGCCGTGAGGTAGGGATCCGCGTGACCCCTACTGAGTCTATGTTGTGAGACTCACCCTCTCCTTTCCAGGTGAGCAGCAGCAGCACTCTGCTGGTGGTTCTCGTGTTTTTGGCGGGCAGTCTTAGGTTGCCAACAGTGGTCGTTTCACTCTTTTGACCGGGGTATGCCCCGCATAATTGTTTCCTTTTGCCTCTTGTTCTGTGTTGGACTTGTAAACTTGTGGATCTGGACTAGTATGTAATTATATCACTCTGATATTGTAAATTGCTTCCATTTAAAGTTATTATTTTAAAATGTGCGTGTGATTCCAGTTCATTATGAACCTCCTCAACCAATCCTCCCAACCCTTACGGGGCCTCATCAGCCTCTTGGGTGGCGTCTCCGAGTTCTTGGTATCAGATTGCCGATATCCGGTTCTCCGGGTCATTACAATGGGTATTAGAGCAATGTTTGGGGTGTTGTGTAAGGAATTGAAATTGCAGTAGTCCAGAACAAGTCCATGTGTACCACAATTGCCGGCTTATGATGTTTTCTCGTGATTACTTATGTTTTTGCGGTTTCGATGCTTTTGTTTATGGAATTGACTCGAGGGAGTATGTCAGTTCTGTAGTATCGTAACAAATTCATGGAATTGGGTCGATATGCTCCTCACATTGTAGCTGACGAGAGTTTGAAGACTGAGCAGTTTCTTCGTGGTTTGAAGCCAGAATTGAGGCAACCTTTGATTGTTACAAGGGTGTCTGAGTTAGATGTGGCTTATCAGGCAGCTGCAACATTAGAACTTGATGTGGCAAGAACTCAAGGGCGGACCCAGGTTGGGCTTGCACAGCAGAGTGTGCAGTGCCAACAGGTTAGTGGTCAGCCGAGTGTGATAGGGGTTCCATCTTCTGTTCCTTCTGCCAGTGGTACTTCTTCTGTGAAATCCAAGTTCAGGCAGATGTTAAAGAAATCGAAGAGGCAGTATGATCGGCAAGCTTCAACTGGGAGTGTGTAGCAATCCACACCTTCTTCTTTTCAACAGCAGGGATCAGTCGAGAGCCAGCTGAGAGCATGCCCGAGATGTGGTGGAAGCCATTTGGGTAGACCGTGCTCGATGCCAGTGGTGTGTTTTAGATGTGATTGGGTAGGTCATGTGGTTCGTGACTGTCCGTTGAAGCCTAAGCAACCTGTGCAGTTCTCTCAGCCACAGCAGTTTTGACCTCCTCTACCACCGCAATCACTACAGCAATTTTCTCAGGCACATGTGTCTTCACAGCAGTCTACTGCAGGCAGCAAGAAACAAAAAGGGAGAGTCATGCATATGACTCATTTTGAAGCGGTTGCATCCCATCTAGTTGAAGGTACAATTATGATTTATGGTCATGCAGCACGTGTTTTATTTGACTCAGGTGCTTCTCATTCATTTATTTCTGAAGATTTTGTTGCTTGTATTGAGAAGCTGACATCTGAGATGTCTTGTGAGTTAGTTGTTGAATTGCCTTATGGGGAGATCATGTATACTCCTTTATGTCTTGATAAGACTCCTATAGTGTTTGGCAATCAGCAGTTGCCAGCTAGGTTATATACTTTGAAGCTGGTGAACTATGATGTTATTTTGGGTATGGATTGGTTAGAAGATGTTGGAGCCGTGGTTGATTGTAAAACCAAAAGGATTTATTTTCAGCCATCTGGGAAGGCGGCATTTTATTTCCAAGGTATTCGATCTCATTCTACTCGCTTGCTCACTTTTGCCATTCGAGCCTGTAGATTACTTAATGCTGGTTGTCAAGGATTCTTTGCTTCCGTGGTTGCTGTTGAGGCACCACAACGGGAGATAGATGATATTCCTGTGGTTTGTGAGTTTCCTGATATTTTTCCTGATGAGTTGCCAGGCTTACCTCCACAGCGAGAGGTTGAGATTATGATTGAGATTGTTCCAGGTACGGCACCTTTGTCAAAGGCACCATACCGTATGGCTCCTACAGAGTTGAAAGAATTGAGAGCACAGTTGCTAGAATTACTGGAGAAAGGCTATATCCATCCTAGCTTTTCTCCATGGGGTGCTCCTGTATTATTTGTGAAGAACAGAGATGGAAGCCTGAGGCAATGTATTCATTACAGGCAATTAAATCAGGTGACTATCAAGAATAAGTATCATTTACCCAGGATCTATGATTTATTTGACCAACTTCAGTCAGCTAGTGTCTTTTCACGGATTGATCTTCGATCTGGTTATTACCAATTGCGGATCAGGGAATCGGATGTGGAGAAGACTGCCTTTAGCACGAGGTATGGTCATTTTGAATTTCTGGTTATGCCGTTTGGGCTAACCAATGCTCCAACAGCTTTTATGGACCTAATGCATAGGGTGTTTCATCCATATTTGGACCAATTTGTGGTGATATTTGTGAATGACATTTTGGTCTATTCTGCTTCTGAGCAAGAGCATGTTCAGCATTTGCGAATTGTACTACAGACATTGTGAGATCATGAGCTTTATGCAAAATTCAGCAAAAGTGAGTTTTGGCTTCGACAAGTTCATTTTCTAGGCCATGTGATTTCTGGCAATGGACTTGCAGTTGATCCGGTAAAAATTGAAGTTGTTCTTCAATGGCAAAGCCCAAAGACTGTAAAAGAGATAAGAAGCTTTTTGGGTCTTGCTGGTTTTTACAGAAGATTCATTCAAGATTTTGCACGGATTGCCATGCCAATGACGAAATTTACACGCAAGGATGTGCCATTTGTGTGGTCGGATAAATGTGAACAGAGCTTCAATAAATTGAAAAGGCTGCTCACTACTTCTCCATTGCTTGTTTTACCTTCTTGCTAGGGTGGATTCGTTGTGTGCACGGATGCTTCTCGAGTAGGTTTGGGTGCAGTGCTTATGCAGCATGGCAAGGTTGTGGCCTATGCATCCCGGCAATTAAAGTAGCAGGAAGAGAATTATCCCACTCATGATTTGGAGTTAGCAGTGGTGATTTTTACATTGAAAATCTGGAGGCACTACCTGTATGGTGAAAAGTTTGAGATCTTCACAGATCATCAAAGCTTGAAATGTGTTTTCTCAAAAAGATTTGAACCTTCGTCAGCGCAGGTGGATGGAGTATATGAAAGTCTATGATTTCACTTTGTCTTATCAACCTGGCAAGATGAATGTGGTGGCTGATGCACTGAGCAGGAAAGTGCAGATCAATCATTTGACGATCCAGACTCCGGATACCGGATATACCCAATAAGACTACCGAGTAGACCCGATACCACATGGAACCCGTGAAGCCTCCCAAGAGCTGTAAAGCTCCGAAGGGATAAAAGGATTGTCGTGTAGTACATTAAAGTCGAAGATATAACAGTAAGCAATTAAATTTCATTAATCACGTTTGCTAAAGTAGCAGAAATAAAATTACTTTTTAATTAACAATTAAATTTAACAATTACACCAGAGTCCAGTCCAAAGGAAAGACGAGTACAATCCGATAGAAAGAAAAACGTACACTGAGATCGGGGGAAGCCCGACGTAGGTACCGCTGGCAACTGCGAGCACGCCACACCAGGAACCGCAAGGAAGCAGAGACGACCACACCTGAAAAGTAGGGGTGAGCCTCGTGTCACTGGCTCAGTAGGAGTCACGCGGATCCCCACTAAAAAATGACACAGTAACATGGAACAATAGCTAAAACAGCAGTAGTAGTAAAGCAGGAAGTACAACTAGAAAGCTGTAAAAGAATGCCGGAAGAGCAGGAGTAGAACAACTAAAAGAAAAGAGAAAAGCAAAGCCGCAAGGACTGGAACACGGCCTCCGAGAGAAGCTCGGCTCCCTAAGCGACACCAACAACGACAGAAGGGCAAACCCTAATCTCGCAAGGTCAGGAGTTACCGATCCGTCGACAAGACACCAGCCTCAAAACTAAGGCCGACAAAAATAGACAAAAGGCCTAGAAAAGACCTAGACAGACATAGACATCGAAGCATACACGGCACTGACCTCGGGTATAGCCAAGAAAAGACTAACCCGGGAAGGTCATGACACGAAGTGTGAGAAACGCGAGAGTCACATGTCACGTGATCGAAGCACCTCCTCACTAGAAGAATAGCCAGACGCGTCCATTGACATCTTACACTGTGCCACAAGTATCTCCCTACGATCGCCAAGAATGACAGAGACTGAGATACTCACTGAACCAGAACAGGAACTACAGTAACAAGTGACTAGTTGGGGTCACGCCCATCGGTGTTCATCCAAATGCCCCTGACCACGTGTGCACACACCAGCTCATGCCTAGAGCCAGGCCACTAGCTAGTTTTCCCCCCAGTAGGACGCTACCGTAAAGCAGGGGCCCACGGGAACTAGCTTAAAAATCGTATCTCGGGAACTGCCCTTTCCACCACTCCTAGGTGGGCCGACACCAAGAACGTGTCGTCATGCTACGACTATTGGAGGCTCACTAGACACAGAGACTCGGAAACACGAGTGACGGAGTACAGATAGTTTGAGAAAGCACTATCGCACGTACTACGAAGCACCAAGGTAGCATATCAAACTGTTGTGCCCCTTAGGCACAAGCATGTGCTATGTTACTTTGATGATAGCAATTATGTTGCAATGATGATAGCAATGCTATTTGGTTTTGATGATAGCAAGACAGTGAGTGCATTTGATGCATTTGATATTATATTTTGATTTCTATGCATTCTGCATATTGATAGCAACATGAATGATGATGTTTAGCATTGATGGCATTTGCTCTTTATATATGTGCATTGCATCTGTCAGATATCATGTCTCTGCATATATCATGTCTGGGTAGCAAAGTCTATACACTGGACTGTGTAATTGTGCATCATGCAAGTCTATACATTGGACTCTCGTTCAAGTTCATGCATTGTCTTAGGCAAAGTCTGTACAGCGTCAACGCACTTCATTGGAAGTGTGTACAGCGTCAACGCGTGAAGTCTGTACATTGCTTCAGGAGCTTCAAGTCTACACATCGCTTCGCTTCATGAAGTCTGTACATCCACAGTTAAACTTGAAGTCTGCACACTAGTCTTCACTGTCAAGTCTGCACATTGGTCTTCGATTTCAAAGTCCATACATTGGACTGTTCATCAAAGTCTGTACATCGCCTTCAATCTTCAAGTCTATACACTGGCTTATTCTTCAAGTCTGTACAGCCGTTAGCATTGGACTTCATGTCTAGACATTGCACTGTAGCATCCATCGTCTTCGTGTTGTTTTAGTGTCTATGTCTTCGTGTTGTGTTTACGTCTTCGTGTTGATCTGACTTCGTGTCATTTTTCCTCTTGTGTCTCGTTTCCCAGTGAACCCCGTGTCGTTTCACCTCGTGCTGTTCTCACTTAACTTCGTGTCGTGTTTCTGAAGCAGCTTGAATAGTTCTGATGAACTTCGAGTCGTTTCCCTGTAGACCTCGTGTCGTTCCTGTTTAGTAACCACACTTCGTGTCGGTTACTATTGTTTCTGTGTCTTCGTGTCATTTTTGTTCCACTGCGTGCAGAACATTGCAGCACCTCGTGTTGCTTTCTGTGCCACCTCGTGTCGTTTCTGTGTGAACCTCGTGTCGCTTCTCTCTGTCCTCTAGTTGCATCTCGTGTCATCTTTTATGTCTTGCTTGTTGTTGCAACCACTTCATGTCGTTCTTCTTTTTACCTCGTGTTGTTTTCATCTTCTTCGTGTCGTTATCTTTGTAGTGTTATCTCTGTTACAGTGTGTATCTCGTGTCGTTCTCTCCTTACTTCGTGCTGTAGTCACCTTGTGTATCTCGTGTCGTTCTCAGTGCATCTAGAACTGCTACCACATATCTTGTGCAGCTTTAGTTATTGTGGCCCTCAGTTTTAATGGTTTTCATCTCCTTGCAGGTCCGAGGAAGAAATATTCCCCAGTGACTGGCAGCACGTGATCCGAGGCTGGAATGAAGCCTACTGAGAGACTGCCACATGGTCCGAATTCTTAGGGCGGGAGCTGTGGAAGCCACACGCGCCCTAGCTGCTGCTGCTGCTATATATATGAGCTTTCTTCCACAGAAGAAGGTAGATCGAGTTGGCAAGAAGAAAAGTCCATACAGAGAGCCACGATCCAGATAGTAAGAGAAAAGAGAAAGAAGAAGAGCAGAAGGAGAAGAAGAGAGGCAGAGAGCTCGAGAAGAGTGTGAAGAGAAGAAGAAGAAGAGAGAGAGAGAAGGAGTTCGTTCCTCAGATCTTTGGTTCAAAACCAGATCTGAAGTTGCTCATTGTTGAGCTATATTTTGTGCTTTATTGCTTCAGCTTTCCGTTACTGTCTTGTTCTATTTTCATTTTCCTTTATACATTTCTTCAAGCTGTTTGTTAGCGGTTTACAGAGGTGCTGCCTCTGGACAGCAAGCTGTGTAGCCCAGCGGGCAGTGGAGGTTTCCACTGGACAGGTAAAGCTGTAATCCTCAGCTGGCGAGACTTGGTCTCGGACGGGTTAAGCTGTATTCCCCAGCGGGTTCAAGCTGTGAGTCAGCGATGGCTAAGCTGTATTGCCCAGCGGAAGCAAGCTGTGATGCTCAGCGGTTGGCAAGCTGTGAAGCCCAGCTGATTGTTGGCAAGCTGTGTTGCCCAGCGGTTAGTGAAGCCACACTCGGGTTGAGTGTGGGGTGGATGTAGGTCTGGAGGACCGAACCACCTAAAAACCCCTTGTGCATTGTGGTTTGGTTTATCTGCTTTTGCTTCCGCTAGATGATTGCATAGGGGCGCTCTAAGCGTTTGGCTTCTGGTTGAGCAGAAGAGTGGATTAGTTTTCTTAGAATAGTTTAATCTGTCAAGAGAGCGAAATTCTAGTTGAGCGACTCCTTGTCTAATTCAGCCTAGTTAGCATCCTAGTGATCTCACTGTATGCTTGTTTTTGTTCTGCAACTGATTATTAGCTTTTAAGCTTGTCTAGTTTGCGAACTAGTAATTCTAGTGAGCATCATATTTTAACTGGGTGATAGGTTTTTTAAACGGGTTATATTCATTCACCCCCCCTCTGAATACTGCATCGAACCCAACAATTGGTATCAGAGCGGGTCTCTGATCTAACAGATCTAACAATCTGCAGAGGATCCTGCTAACTGTTTAGTGTGTTTTCAGAGTGGATGCATTGTGCTCGTTGTCTTGTTTCACCGGTTTAGTGCTTTACCTTGCCCATTTGGTTTTGCTGCATTTCCTGTCGGTTGTTTTAGTAAGTTGATCCTGTTTGCCATCTGTCCAAATGGATCGTCCTCCAATTTATGATGGTTCTAACTTTGAAAATTGGCTAGGAGGCCTAGTTGTGTATGTAGATTCCATTGATCCCAAACTATGGAGTTTACTATCCAAAGGCCCACATCGACTACCCAAAGACCAGACCAAGTGGTCTAGTGAGGACACGTTTAAGAACCGTGATAATGTCATAATTCTTAATATCTTGAGAGCTGCTGTTAATACTGATGTATATTCTTTTGCTCTCAGGTGCACATCTGGAAAGGAGATATATGACAGAGTCGTCTCTGCGCATAATCAGCAAGGTGATAGCTATTTGATGGCCAACCGGGATGATGAAGATGAGATCTCATCTCAGGTAAGTTCTGAATCAGAAGGATACTCTTTCGATGAATTAATAGAGATGTATGAAAATTTGTTAGAAGTATCCAAGAAATTGAAAACTGAGAACAAAAAGTTGAAAAAGAAATGTGATAGAATAAATCTGAATGATTCCTGTGAAAACTGTCCAAATATGAAAAAGTCTTATGATGCATGCATGCTAGATGTTCAGAATCTTAAGAAACAAAATGATTCTCTAAAAATTAAAAAACAAACATGCTTAGATAAAATGTCTGAACTTGAGAATCAACTGAATGATAAGAAAAATGAGCATCTAAAAGGCATGCAAGAACTAACTGAAGTTAATTCTGAATTGGAAAAAATGAAATTGGAGAATGAGGATCTTCAAAAGAAGAATAAAACTCTTATTATCAGAATGAATGAAATCAATGAGGTTTCACAGTCCTCTTCTGCTAAATCAGATTGTAAAATATGCTCTGCTTTAAGAGAACGAAATGAAGATCTCTTTAGTGAGAATGAACAGCTAAATAAACAAATTGCCTCACTTAAAGATGATCACAAAAATCTGCTCGCTGAGAAAATTAAAGCAGAAGAAAGAGAAGATGAACTGATTAAAAAATTGAAGCACATGTCTGGAAGAGAGAGATGTGCTAACAATGAAATTCAGGATAAAAATCTTGAGGAAGAAAACACTGAATTAAAAGTTGAAGTTGAAAAACTGAAGTTGTTGAATATTGGCTTGTCTGAAAGACTTCTCACTACAGAAAAAGGAAAGGCTGTCTATGATGAAAATTCAGAAATTTTGAACAGCCTAAAACAAGAAATTGAGAAGTATAAAACTGCAAACCAAGTTCTAAGCGAATGTGTTAATTGCAGTGAACAGGAAATAGCCAGTTATGAACTTCACATTGCTAGCTTGGAAGATAAAATTCATAATCTGAAAACTTTAGCAATTGAATCTGCTAAGAGTGAAGGAAAAATGAAAGATGTTATGAAAAGTGAGAATAAGAACTCTAAAAGGAGGATAAGCTGTAATTCTGATGTCAAGAACATCACTAAAAGCCAGCTATACAACACCTTTGTGCAAGGTTCAGATGTAGCTAGTACTTCAAGGCAATCCCCAAAACAAAATGAAAATCAGAAATCACCTTCAAAACCCGTTTTCCAGTTCAGAGCCCAGAAAATAGAAAAACAAACAGAACCTGTTAAGGATAATCAGAAATTGAAAAGAAAGAGTCAAATAAAGAAGGTAAAGACTATTCCTGCTCATGAACAGAAAGCTGCTAGCTCGGTTGAGCCTGATGGTGTACACACTGTTCATGCTTCCTATACTCATTCACATACATCTAGGAACTCATATGATAGAAACCATGTTCCTAGGAAATCTGATGCCTCTTGTTACTACTGTGGTAGGCATGGTCATTATATGGATGACTGCAGAGTGATGATAAGTGATGATATGATACATGATAAAATATTTCCAAATAATCATCACCACCCCAAAAGAAACATGTCTTCCTCAAACCAACATATCATTTGTTACAATTGTAATAGACGTGGTCATAAAGCTGTTGAGTGTTGGTTTAGGCCTTCATGGGGATTTACTGGCTCAAGAGGTAAGCACCCTAGGTGCATTGAATGTGGCAAGTATGGGCATGCAGTCAAGGACTGCTGGTTTGTTCAGGGAAATCATTTTAATTCCAAATTTGTAAGATTCCCTCCAAACAAAAATTTCTTGGGCAGAAATAAAGCTGGTCTTAAAGAAAAGACTCTTGTTTGTTATGAATGTGGAAAACCTGGCCACCGAGCTTCTGAATGCTGGTGGGCAGGTAATGGTAAATCAAAAATTCATGCTTACAACAGAACAATTCATGCTCATTATCATAGGTCTCATGCTGCTGTTGATATGCATCATAGGACCAGAAAATCTGCTGTTTCATGTAGATATTGTGGTAAACTTGGTCACTCTATGGACAATTATTTTCTGATGAAATTTGATGACCATGTTGCTAAGAAACTGTTTAGAACACCTGATAGGGGTAGTGCAGGACCCAAGACTGCTTGGGTCTCTGCAGGATGAACTTGATTGACTTGCTGCAGGTGTGCCTTGGAAGGAGAAATAAAAGGGGTCAACCAAGGCACTCAAAAAGAAAACCCCATGATTCAATTCAGGTCAGTTCTGAAATCTGTTTTAAATTCCATTATCTGAAATTGTGAGCATGAAAATTGTGAGTTTCATGTTGATTTGCTTGGTTGATTTTTTTTAATGAACTCTTCATGTCTAGCTGATCAGTCTGCATTCCAGACTCAGCTATTGAATTCAATTCTGCATATCTGATGCTCTTCTCTTGCTATATGTTGAACTGAATTTGAATGCTTCTTTAGTGTATACAGTTGATGCACTATATAGACTCTGTGTCCATGCATGTGTTTTGTGTTAATGCATTGCATGCTTGTTATTGAATGCATACTTGGACTGATTGTGTATAGACTGATTGTCATTGCATGTGTCAATGATGCTGTTCAATGCATGAAGGATTGCTTTATGTTGCATTGTCCTTGTTAACCCTGGTATATCAAATGGTATGTTACTAAAAGGCAGGGAAATCTGCCCGGAGGTTCCTACCATGTGTGAGATGGTCTTTGAGACCAGGTCCTCCGCCTAGTACCATGGGTCTAGTTTTCATGTAGAACAGTGTATTGCATCATATGTTGAAAAAATCTGAAAATTTAAAATGAAGATGATGCATTTGATAAATTCTCTCTCTGATTGAACAAAGCATGAATTCTTCTTGAGCATATTCTAAAATTATGAGCAGTTCATTAATTCTATTTCATGCACTTTGTCAGGGGGAGTTTTACTAATGTTGCATAGTCTGCATGTAGAACAGTCTAATGCATAGCATATTTTTGCATCATGGTGTCAGGGGGAGCTGAGAGTTCTATTCAATTCATTGAATCCTTGGTACTTCTCATTGTCCCCTTTCAACTCATTCATATTCACTGTCATCAGATGCTATGGATCATAATGCTTATTGCTATCCTTTCCCCATTTTTTCACTAAACAACAGCTTTGCATCTAGTTTAGTACATTGAATGGTGATTATTGCAACTGTTCACTTATAAGAATCACATTTACAAATTGAAAGGAACTAAAGGTTTAACCTTTATAAACTGGAGAGCTAAGTGTCTGCACTTCAGAATCTGAGATAAAAGGAAAACTTTTATAGCTCTTAATCTTTGTCTCATAGCTAAAATAGAAAAAGTTTTTTGTAATGCCTAAATGTGTTGAACTGGATATGTCTAGAAAAGGTGAATAAGAGTGTGTACTATTTTTTAAACAATCACTCTAAAAGAATTAAGGGAAGCAGTAAATAAGTTCATTAATGTTAAGAACTGAACATAGTGACATAGCAATGGCTGATTGCACTGAGAAACTGTGAACTCCTCCAAAGAAGTAGGAAAATTCACATGTCATGAAGTGCTTTAGACTATCTCTGTTCATAGGGTCAAATCTATAGGGGGAGTCCTCACCAAGTAACTGAGGGTACTGGCCTCTAATCAAGGTATACCCTTAATGTCAAAAGTGAAGACTATTCTTTGTGGGTTTTGATCTGAAATAGGTCTAGTAGTTTATGCCTAGTAACTAAGGGTACTTGCCTCTGATCAAGGTGTACACCTAATGTCAACAGCATAAATGCCACAGGTCTATTCACTTAGTTCAGGTTCAGAAATTGAAAAATGAAAATCAAACTGCTGTAACCCTTTGAAAATCAAAAGTCTATGAGTGAAAATTATTTTTATTAATACATATTCAAGTTGCCTTTCTTGAACTTCCATGTTTAGACACAAAAGGGTATTATTTCAGACTTATCTATTAATACCATGTGCCCTAGATTCATTGCTATAAATGGAATCAATAAACTCTTTTTCAGGGGTCAGGTTCTTTACTCTAGATTTATCACTGTTAAACCTGAATTTTTGTCAAAATTGTATGCTGCTGATTCTTATACTTTAACTATTGTTTATAATCAGGCTTATTCTCTGAACCTATGATTCAGCTGTTGTCAAGTGACCCTCCTACCCTCTCTACCTTGTTTATCTGTTCATATCCCTTCTCAAAGGGGGAGCATTTATTTAGGGGGAGAAATAATTCAGGGGAGTCTTACACTCAGGGGGAGAATGTTCTAGAGGAATTTGCATGCATATTACACTTTGCACTCATATTTTTTTCTATTTTTCCTTTTTCGATTATGTCAAAGGGGGAGAAAATTTTGTGTGTGACTCACTGTCACTGTTTATTGCCATCATCAAAAAGGGGGAGAATGTTGTGCCCCTTAGGCACAAGCATGTGCTATGTTGCTTTGATGATAGCAATTATGTTGCAATGATGATAGCAATGCTATTTGGTTTTGATGATAGCAAGACAGTGAGTGCATTTGATGCATTTGATATTATATTTTGATTTCTATGCATTCTGCATATTGATAGCAACATGAATGATGATGTTTAGCATTGATGGCATTTGCTCTTTATATATGTGCATTGCATCTGTCAGATATCATGTCTCTGCATATATCATGTCTGGGTAGCAAAGTCTATACACTGGACTGTGTAATTGTGCATCATGCAAGTCTATACATTGGACTCTCGTTCAAGTTCATGCATTGTCTTAGGCAAAGTCTGTACAGCGTCAACGCACTTCATTGGAAGTGTGTACAGCGTCAACGCGTGAAGTCTGTACATTGCTTCAGGAGCTTCAAGTCTACACATCGCTTCACTTCATGAAGTCTGTACATCCACAGTTAAACTTGAAGTCTGCACACTAGTCTTCACTGTCAAGTCTGCACATTGGTCTTCGATTTCAAAGTCCATACATTGGACTGTTCATCAAAGTCTGTACATCGCCTTCAATCTTCAAGTCTATACACTGGCTTATTCTTCAAGTCTATACAGCCGTTAGCATTGGACTTCATGTCTAGACATTGCACTATAGCATCCATCGTCTTGGTGTTGTTTTAGTGTCTATGTCTTTGTGTTGTGTTTACGTCTTCGTGTTGATCTGACTTCGTGTCGTTTTCCCTCTTGTGTCTCGTTTCCCAGTGAACCCCGTGTCGTTTCACCTCGTGCTGTTCTCACTTAACTTCGTGTCGTGTTTCTGAAGCAGCTCGAATAGTTCTGATGAACTTCGAGTCGTTTCCCTGTAGACCTCGTGTCGTTCCTGTTTAGTAACCACACTTCGTGTCGGTTACTGTTGTTTCCGTGTCTTCATGTCATTTTTGTTCCACTGCGTGCAGAACATTACAGCACCATGTGTTGCTTTCTGTGCCACCTCGTGTCATTTCTGTGTGAACCTCGTGTCGCTTCTCTCTGTCCTCTAGTTGCATCTCGTGTCATCTTTTATGTCTTGCTTGTTGTTGCAACCACTTCGTGTCGTTCTTCTTTTTACCTCGTGTTGTTTTCATCTTCTTCGTGTCGTTCTCTTTTTAGTGTTATCTCTGTTACAGTGTGTATCTCGTGTCGTTCTCTCCTTACTTCGTGCTGTAGTAACCTTGTGTATCTCGTGTCGTTCTCAGTGCATCTAGAACTGTTACCACATATCTCGTGCAGCTTTAGTTATTGTGGCCCTCAGTTTTAATGGTTTTCATCTCCTTGCAGGTCCGAGGAAGAAATATTCCCCAGTGACTGGCAGCACGTGATCCGAGGCTGGAATGAAGCCTGCTGAGAGACTGCCACGTGGTCTGAATTCTTAGTGCGGGACCTGTGGAAGCCACACGTGCCCTAGCTGCTGCTACTGCTATATATATGAGCTTTCTTCCACAGAAGAAGGTAGATCGAGTTGGCAAGAAGAAAAGTCCATACAGAGAGCCACGATCCAGATAGAAAGAGAAAAGAGAAAGAAGAAGAGCAGAAGGAGAAGAAGAGAGGCAGAGAGCTCGAGAAGAGTGTGAAGAGAAGAAGAAGAAGAAGAGAGAGAGAGAAGGAGTTCGTTCCTCAGATCTTTGGTTCAAAACCAGATCTGAAGTTGCTCATTGTTGAGCTATATTTTCTGCTTTATTGCTTCAGCTTTCCGTTGCTGTCTTGTTCTATTTTCATTTTCCTTTATACATTTCTTCAAGCTGTTTGTCAGCGGTTTGCAGAGGTGCTGCCTCTGGATAGCAAGCTGTGTAGCCCAGCGGGCAGTGGAGGTTTCCACTGGACAGGTAAAGCTGTAATCCTCAGCTGGCGAGACTTGGTCTCGGACGGGTTAAGCTGTATTCCCCAGCGGGTTCAAGCTGTGAGTCAGCGATGGCTAAGCTGTATTACCCAGCGGAAGCAAGCTGTGATGCTCAGCGGTTGGCAAGCTGTGAGGCCCAGCTGATTGTTGGCAAGCTGTGTTGCCCAGCGGTTAGTGAAGCCACACTCGGGTTGAGTGTGAGGTGGATGTAGGTCTGGAGGACCGAACCACCTAAAAACCCCTTGTGCATTGTGGTTTGGTTTATCTGCTTTTGCTTCCGCTAGATGATTGCATAGGGGCGCTCTAAGCGTTTGGCTTCTGGTTGAGCAGAAGAGTGGATTAGTTTTCTTAGAATAGTTTAATCTGTCAAGAGAGCGAAATTCTAGTTGAGCGACTCCTTGTCTAATTCAGCCTAGTTAGCATCCTAGTGATCTCACTGTATGCTTATTTTTGTTCTGCAACTAATTATTAGCTTTTAAGCTTGTCTAGTTTGCGAACTAGTAATTCTAGTGAGCATCATATTTTAACTGGGCGAAAGGTTTTTTAAACGGGTTATATTCATTCACCCCCCTCTGAATACTACACCGAACCCAACACGAACTACCAGCAAACTCCGGACAGGACAACTAGACATGCTAACACAACGATCCTTGAGTCTCACGACACGGAGTTAAGAGCGTCGCACAAAGCGGTGACACACTGCCAATCGGTCTAATCCTAAGCCAGAGGAAACGACACATCTACATAGAACGACTCACTGAGACTTAAGAAGTCACCAAGACCCTCAGCACACTTCGACACATAGACCGAGGTAAGACGACACCTCAAGGCATGCAGAACCACAGTCTCGATCTATCCAGAATAGCTGAGACACACCCAAGGTCACGTGTCAACCACTGGGTCACACTGGGTTGACCGGAACCTAACAATGACTCTACAGTAGTACAGAAACCAGGGCATGCTTGACGACCCTATATCGTGGTCATAGCCCTCATAGGACATCAATAGACATCCACGGGACGACGGACAAACCACAAGGTCAAGCCAAGACAATCGGAAACCCAAAATACCGGTAAACCACCCTCTGGGACGCAAACAGTACATCACTCGGCTGCTAAGCAACACAAGCAGTCAAGGAAGAAGCCGCTACACACACAGAGGCAAAGACTCTGGCGGTCTTATACTGGGCCGTGAGATGACTGTGGTGGTCAAAGATATGGCCGCTACACCCAGTCAAGCCTCGAACCGACCTATCCAGTCAAACCACCATAGCGGTCTAATAAAGACGTGCTACACGGATTAAGGCGGTCTAAACATGAGCTGCCACACTAACCGCCCTAAAACATTGACCTAAGACAAACAGACTGTAGCGGTCTAAGGAAGGCGAGCTACAACGAAGAGGCGGTTGAAGGTTGGTCCACCACAGCCAACCGATTTAAAACATTGACCCGGTCAAACGGACAATAGCGGCTTAAGAAAGGCGCGCTACAGCACAATGGCGGTGGGAACTATGGCCGCCAACTCGAACCGACATACACCCGTTGACTCATTCAACGGACCGTAGCAGTCAAGCCTAGGGCCGCTACAGCAAGCGTAGTGGTCTATCGTAAAACCGCCAAGCTAAACTAACTTACGCTAGAATCGAGGAAAATTGAACCTTGGCGTACCCCCATAGGGCTTCTAGAGGTAAATGGCAGTCAGAGGTTGGGCCGCCAACCTCAGTCGACCTAAGACTAATCGACACACTATGGAGTGTGGTGGTCCATCGTGGGGCCGCCAGAGACCTTTAGCGGTCTCTAAAACGACCGCCAGCATGATACGGCGGGAAAACCATGGGAATGGCCTGATCCGGCCATTCCACACCCCATTCGCGTCTAAACGTAGGGAAAATGAACCTAATCGACCAAATTAACCTTCCACTGGCCGGAAGGGGTCCATGCAACAGCTAAATCGCAAGAAACGGACGATTGCATCGAATCGACCCTAATTGGGTCACCGGGGTTCCCGGACTTGTACCGGCCCCAAATGACGACCAATCAACATGAAATCAGTGGAAATGGAATACAGACATGCTGGGGGTCACAATGAAACTAATCTAGTCGAAAACTGTCGCCATTTTCTGGCGAACCCAACGCACATCCCCCGAGCATGCTTTTCCCAAAACTGAACGAAACTCGCTCAAACTCGCACCGAACAACGTAAAATTGTAGGAAAACGCAGAGGAGAAGTAGGTGATCTGTCTCCCTACCTCCACCGAAGATTTCGTGCACCGTAGTGACTAAACCACATCGAAAAATGCATCATGAGCTTGACCATCGGCTTTGAATCCACTGTTTGGGATCGCGCCAGAAATGGTCCGATCATCACCCCATCGCGCTCCGGACCACCCCCCATGGCATCTCCTTAGCCTGCCCATGCCTCCTCCGTCTGCAGCCGGAGCAGAGTCCGAGAGAAGAGAGAAAACAGGTGAGAGAGAGGGACGCGCATGAATGAGGGAAAGGAAAGAGGAAAATAAAATAAAAAGGAAAAGAAATGAGGAATTTCCCTAATTTCTGAAAATCCGATTTTTGAGCCGAAAATGGACTAATTCAGAAAAATACGCAAAAATAGTCAAAACGATCCTCTCAAACAGTACTTCTCAACTGTAACGTCCTCGAGTCGATGAACTGAGAAATAAACGCACCACAGGGTTCCGTAACTTGTACGAGAGAAAAACCCACGCGGATCGTAAAACTCAACTCAGGACCCACAAAGGTGATCCGAAAGCACTCCGATAAGGACCCGAAAGAATCAATAAGAATCCAGGGTATTACAGCCTCCCCTCCTTTAAGAAATTTCATCCTCAAAATTTAAGGAACGAACAAGAAGAAGCAGGGATGAACAAACTCCCAAGACACGACTTGAAATAGCACGAATCTCGAAGAAAAACATAATTCAGAGGAACACCGTCAGACTATAATCGCAAGCACACGCTCTAGATCTCAAGGAAAATCGATCCAAAGGACGAGCATGGCACACAGGTGAACACAAGTCTGACACCTCCGAAACAAGGCAACGTCGCTTACGTCTCACAGGGAAGGAGACATGACCCATGCCACGACAACAACAACCGATAACACAAAATGACAGACACGGCAAGCATCAGCTTAAATAAGGAAGCACAGTCCCTTAAGCTGACAGCTCGAAACATCGGCTCCAGTGCCAAAGGCAACCACGAAACCTGGCACACAGGGCGCCAACTACAGCATCAGACCACAAACATAATCAAGTCAGCCCTCACTCAGATATTCCATCTGATTCGAGTCACATGCCAACTCTATCAGGAAAGAAGAGTACAACACAACTAACCGACAAGATCATGGTCCACACAGTGCCAAGACAGATTCACAAGGAAACAATGACAACGACAACAGTAGCACTTGTAGGATTCCGGCTCCGTACTGGACACAGAACCACGGAACACGACCGCAAGCTGGGTCACATCAAGGCACAAGAACAGCTGAACACACGACTATAGTGGACTAGTCATGCAACGAGCAGCTTACCAAGGAAAGACCCACAACAACGAGAACAACAATATTGGGAAAATGCATCTCGAGAACCATGATCACGTCTCGAGAGCACAATACCCAAGAAAAAGAGACAGAGGAGCAGAAGATTATCAGCCCACACGCTTCCACTGCGCACTCATACAACACACACAGGCATCAGGAATACCTCGGTATCCGCATCTCAGCACACACACAGCGCCATCGCAATTCATGAAAATCGTAATGTATCATGCCACGAGTACTGATCCTGCTAACAACCGATCACAAGTCACCTAAGTGCACTGAAGGAGAGTACCAGCTTCAGCACAAAGCACAAAGAAAGGCTAATCTTAGCTTACCATCACGTCCTGAAAGAATAAATGAGCCTTCACAACACATCGGCCGCTAGACACGGCACGACGAACACGGTGCACAACGGCTCTCAACAGAAGGATTAGGTCCAAAGCCAAGCAACCGTAGAACAAAGAGTAGATCAGGCTCAGAAGAAATACTATCCACACTTAAGTAGACACAGGACAAAGGTCTCACTAAGATAGCACTTCCAAGGCTTACCTCGAAAAGACTCCACCAAACGGGATGAGAAGCATCAAGCTCACTAACAGTAGCTCACCAGGAAGGAAAATCCTAGGTTCGCTTGAGCATCTTCTCAGTCGAGGAAACAAAGCAATCACTTCAACGAAAGTGAAACACCTCAGAAGCTACACAGACTTAAGCTGGGAGGACCAAAACAACGTAAGAACGTGTACGGCCATCACACCAACTCGAAAAGTCACCAGCCACCTGAAAAAACCACAGAAAAATCTCAAACAATGTACTGCAGATTCAAGCCTATCGGCGAACTCCGCCAAGTACAGCATGATCAAGACAAACACCACGACGAAAAGAACGTCCCGTCACATCCTAACGAGAGCAAAACCATCTCGCACAGTGCTAATATAGTACGCACAAGACAACACACGGAAACGAAGCGACAAAGAATCAAGAAACCTAAGCCAGCGAAAGACTGTACTGGACTGTCAGGACTCTGGACACTGTATATCTCAGATTCCCATCTACTTCACACAACAACTGCTCTGATACCACCTGTGACGACCCGGACTCTGGATACCGGATATACCCGATAGGACTACCGAGGAGACCCGATTCCACTTGGAACCCGTGAAGCCTCCCAAGAGCTATAAAGCTCCGAAGGGATAAAAGGATTATCGTGTAGTACATTAAAGTCACAGATATAACAGTAAGCAATTAAATTTCATTAATCAGATTTGCTAAAGTAGCTGAAATAAAATTGCTTTGTAATTAACAGTTAAAATTAACAATTATACCATAGTTGATGCGGGACGGACCACGTACTCGACTCCAAATGGGAATGTAATCCTCAGACTCTAGGTGAGCTCGTGATTGTCCCTTAGCAAGGGAAGCGTCGGACGTGCACTGTTGAGAAATCGGCAGTGAGCTAGGGTGGTCGGTTCTCTCTTGTGCCCGGATCGGGTCACGGGATGGTCATGCTCTCTCTCGCAGCAGCGGTGATATCATAAAATATAGCGAGCTATGATCCTAGCATGATATCTAGCAGCGGTATAAACAAGTATATATGAATAAAGCAAATGCCAAGTATAGGAGCGAACACGATACCTCCACGCTCTCGGCGTGGGGAAGACAGACCCGGCCGAACTCGTACTCCCGGGACAATTAATACATAAATATTACAGCAAAGAACTACTGGCCACTCCACGAAGGGAGGTAAAGGGCTACACAAGTCGGCCCGGGAGGACCGATTCCAGATTGACGGGCAGCTTCTTGCGACATTTCGGCAGCACATGTACTCGCTACCGTGGGGCCCACGTACTGGTCGGAGGGGCCGTGTGGGACCGGGCGGCACCGCTGTAGTGGGGACGCCTGGAGGAGTACTCCCCTAGGGTGGCGGCGCGCTGGAACATCGGTCAGAAGCCGGGCGGCTCCGATCGTCACCCGCCGGAATAACCGGCCACGGACCTGCACTTGCTGTTTTCAGGCACGCGACTCGGCGAGATCGCTCACTGTGACCAGCACCGATGTCGGAATGCGACGAAACTGGTGCTGTTGGAAAGCTGCTTCGAAGGGCTTCGGCCCTATGGGATCACAGAAAAATAACTAGCTCTGTATTTCTGTTGGACGAATTTTGAAGGCTGCTATTCCCCATTTCAGATCTGCTCAGGCAGAAACTGATTTTCCTGAGAGTTGGCATTGACCGGTAGGTAGACCTCCGAATCTGAAGTTGGGTTCTTCAAAAATGTTGTAGAGGTTCAAGAGAGGAAACCAGGAATAATTTTAGATCTGGAAAATATGGAAGTTTAGATTTTATAGAGAGTTTATACTGGGGAAGGGTCGGATCTGGACTGAGGCAGACAGAACAGATTTGGGAACTTGGGAGAATTTTAGAAAATATTTGGATGGCTGACGAAACATAAAAAAAATTCAAGGTGATAGGGGAAGGTGGACAGAACTTCCAAAAAATTTGGAAGCTCCTTGGAAAATCAAAAAGTGGTCGGGAGATGGAAAACTCAGGGTTGCTGTCACTGTAGATAGAAACCTGGCAGATCTGGGATGACTTGAAGACCGAAAATGGGAAAATAGCAAAAGACGGAATTTGGACGTGAAAATTTATGTGGAGAAGGGGATTCAACGTAAGAACACTGAAAATTTCAGCTCAAGAGGACGTCTAGGTGGAGAGCAGAAATTCTCGTAGCACACCTCTGTCCAGTAGGACATCACCTTGGACATCACTCTAGAATCGGCTTCGCGGCGGCTCGATGGCGGCACGAACGGCGGCGGCGGCACCGGAGATGAGGATCAGAGGTGGGGGGGAGGAGATAGAAGAGATACCACTCTAGAAATGGGGTTAGGGAAGATGAAACCAGAGGAAGGAAGAGGGGGGGCGCAAATCACCAATGCTCCAAATGGATTTTCTTCTTCATTAATTCCACAAAATGAGAAATACATGCTATATGTAATAAATGGAAAAAGACCATGAATACCCTTAGATCTAGGATCTGGAGGGGCATTTAAGGGACTTCATATTTGGTCCAAACAAAATATAAAAACAATTCCTAATTAATTCTAATGGAGGGGGGCGCCCCCTTGACCAAGGGGAGGTGGTAGGTGGCCAACCTTGGACTTTGAAATCCACTTGTCCCCCATGTGGCATATTGACATTCAACCCTTCTAGATGGCCACCTAGGATGGTTGACCAGCCCCACATGGCTTAGGTGGCCCAATGGGGATGGGCTGGGGGCCCCCTTGCTTGGGCATACTGGAATTTTGCATATAAACCCACTAAGACATACAATTGCGTACCCATTTAACACAAGGGTATACATACAAATATGAAAGGACATAAATGTAAACAAAATGTGGACGGTCTTGCTTCGATGTCCCCATCAATAGTCCAGTCCAAAGGAAAGATGAGTACAGTCAAACAGAAAGAAAAACGTACACTATGGTCGGGGGAAGCCCGACGCAGGTACCGTTGGCAACTACGAGCACGCCACACCAGGAGCCGCAAGGAAGCAGAGACGACCACACCTGAAAAGTAGGGGTGATCCTCGTGTCACTGGCTTAGTAGGGGTCACGCGAATCCCCACTGAAAAATGATGCAGTAACATGGGAACAACAGCTAAAACAGCAATAGTAGTAAAGCAGGAACTACAACTAGAATGCTGTAAAAGAAAGCCGAAAGAGCAAGAGTAGAACAACTAAAAGGAAAGGGAAAAGCAAAGCCGCAAGGATCAGAACACAGCCTCCGAAAGAAGCTCGGCTCCCTAAGCTACACCAACAACGACAGAAGGGCGAACCCTGATCTCGCAAGGTCAGGAGTTACCGATCCGTCGACAAGGCACCAGCCTCAAAACTAAGGCCAACAAAAATAGACAAAAGGCCTCCAAAAGACCTAGACAGACGCAGACATCGAAGCATACACGACACTGACCTCGGGTATAGCGAAGAAAAGACTAACCTGGGAAGGTCACGACACGAAGTGTGAGAAACGTGAGAGTCACATGTCACGTGACGGAAGCTCCTCATCACTAGAAGAACAGCCAGATGTGTCCACTGATGTCTTACACTGCGCCACAAGTATCTCCCTACGGACGCCGATAACGACGAAGACTGAGATACTCACTAAACCAGAACATGACCTACAATAATGAGTGACTAGTCAGGGTCACGCCCATCGGCGTTCGTCCAAACGCCCCTGACCACGTGTGCACACACCAGCTCATGCCTAGAGCCAGACTTCTAGCTAGTTTCCCCCCCAGCAGGACGCTACCCTAAAGCAAGGGCCCACGGAAACTAGCTTAAAAACCGTATCTCGGGAACTGCCCTGACCACCACTCCCAGGTGGGCCGACACTAGGAACGTGTCGTCAAGCTACGACTAGTGGAGGCTCACTAGACACAGAGACATGGAAACACTAGTGCCGGAGTACAGATAGGCCAAGAAAGCACTGTCGCATGTACTACGAAGCACCAAGGTAGCATACCAAACTGCCAGCAGACTTAGGACAGGACAACTAGACCTGCTAACACAACGATCCTTGAGTCTCACGACTCAGAGTCAAGATCGTCACACAAAGCGGTGACACGCCGCCAATTGGTCTAATCTTAAGCCAGAGGAAACGACACATCTACATAGAACGACTCACAGAGACCCGAGGAGTCACCAAGACCCTTAGCACACCTGGACACACAGACCGAGGTAAGATGATAGCTCAAGGTATCCAGAACCACTGTCTCGATCTATCCAGAATAGCTGAGACACACACAAGGTCACGTGTCAACCACTGGGTCACACCGGGTTGACCGGAACTTGACAACGACTCTACAGCAGTACAGAAACCAAGGCATGCCTGACGACCCTATATCATGGTCATAGCCCTCATAGGACATCAAGAGACATCCACGGAATGATGGGCAAACCACAAGGTCAAGTAAAGACAATCGAAAATCCAAAATACCGATAAACCACCCTCTGGGACGCAAACGGTACATCACTCGGCTGCTAAGCAACACAAGCAATCAAGGAAGAAGCCGCTACACACACAGAGGCAAAGACTCTGGAGATGACTGTGGCGGTCAAAGATATGGCCGCTACACCTAGTCAAGCCTGGAACCGACCTATCTAGTCAAACCATCATAGCGGTCTAAGAAAGAAACGCTACACGGATTAAGGCAGTCTAAACATGAGCTGCCACACTAACCACCCTAAAACATTGACCTAAGACAAACAGACTATAGCGGTCTAAGGAAGGCACGCTACAACGAAGAGGAGGTTGAAGGTTGGTCAGCCATCGCCAACCGACTTAAAACATTGACCCGGTCAAATGGACAGCAGCGGCCTAAGAAAGGCGCGCTACAGCACAATGGCGGTTAGAATTAGGGCCGCCAACTCGAACCGACATACACCCGTTGACTCATTCAACGGATCGTAGCGGTCAAGACTAGGGCCGCTACAGCAAGCGTAGCGGTCTATCGCAAAATCGCCAAGCTAAACCGACTTACGCTAGAATCGAGGAAAAATGAACCATGGCGCACCTCCATAGGGCGGCCAGAGGCAAATGGCGGCCAGAGGTTAGGCCGCCAACCTCAACCGACCTAAGACTAACCGACACACTATGGAGTGTGGCGGTCCATCGTGGGACCACCAGAGACCTGTAGCGGTCTCTGAAACGATTGCTAGCACGATACGACGGGAAAACCATGGGAATGGTCGGATCTAGCTGTTCCATGCCCTATTCGCGTCTAAACGTGGGGGAAACAAACTTAATCGACAAATTTAACCTCCCACAAGCCGAAAGGGGTCCATGCAACAGCTAAATCGCAAGAAACGGATGATTCCATCGAATCGACACTAATTGGGTCACCGGGGTTCCCGGACTTGTACCGGCCCCAAATGACGACCAATCAACACGAAATTAGCGGAAATGGAATACAGACATGCTGGGGGTCACAATGAAACTAATCTAGTCAAAAACTGTCACCGTTTTCCGATGAACCCAACGCATACCCCCCGAGCATGCTTTTCTCGAAACTGAACGAAACCCGCTCAAACTCGCACCGAACAACGTAAAACTGTAGAAAAACGCAGTGGAGAAGTAGGTGATCCGTCTCCCTACCTCCACCGAAGATTCCGTGCACCATAGTGACTAAACCACGCTAAAAACCGCATCGCGAGCTCAACCGTCAGCTTTGAATCCACTGTTTGGGATCGCGCCAGAAACAGTCCGATCCTCACCCCATCGCGCTCCGGACCACCCCCTACAGCATCTCCTCAGCTTGCCCGTGCCTCCTCCGTCTGCAGCCGGACCAGAGGGTAAGAGAAGAAAGAAATGGGAGAGACAGAGGGATGCGCGCGAATGAGGGAAAGGAAAGAGGAAAAGAAAATAAAAAGGAAAAGAAATTAGGAATTTTCCTAATTTTCAAAAATTCGATTTTTGAGCTGAAAATGGACAAATTCAGAAAAATACACAAAAATAGTCAAAACGATCCTCTCAAAGAGTACATTGCAACTGTAGCATCCTCAAGTCGATGAACTGAGAAATAAATACACCACAGGGTTCCATAATTTGTATGAGAGAAAAACCCACGCAGATTGTAAAACTCAACTTAGGACCCACAAAAGCGATCCGAAAGCACTCCGATAAGGACCCGAAAGAATCAATCAGAATCAAAGGTATTACAGCCTCCTCTCCTTCAAGAAATTTCATCCTCGAAATTTAAGGAACGAACAAGAAGAACTAGGGACAAATAAACCCCCAAGACACGACTTGAAACAGCACGAATCTCGAAAAAAAACATAATTCAGAGGAACACCGTCAGACTATAATCGCAAGCACACGCTCTGGATCTCAAGGAAAATTGATCCAAAGGATTAGCATGGCACACAGGTGAACACAAGTCTGACACCTCCAAAACAAGGCAACGTCGCTTACGTCTCACAGGGAAGGAGACATGACCCATGCCACGACAACAGCAACCGATAACACAAAATGACAGACACAGCAAACATTAGTTTAAACAAGGAAGCAGAGTCCTCTAAGCTGACAACTCAACACATCGGCTCTAGTGCCAAAGGCAACCGCGAAACCTGCCACACAGGGCGCCAACTACAGCATCAGACCACAAACATAATCAAGTCAGCCCTCACTCAGATATTCCATCTGATTCGAGTCACATGCCAACTCTATCAGGAAAGAAGAGTACAACACAACTAACCAACAAGATCATGGTCCACACAGTGCCAAGACAGATTCACAAGGAAACAACGACAACGACAATAGTAGCACTTGCAGGATTCCGGCTCTGTACTGGACACAGAACCACGGAACACAACCGCAAGCTGGGTCACATCAAGGCACAAGAACAGCTGAACACACGACTATAATGGACTAGTCATGCAACGAGCAGCTTACCAAAGAAAGACCCACAACAACGAGAACAACAATCTTGGGAAAACACATCTCGAGAACCACGATCACGTCCCGAGAGCACAATACCCAAGAAAAAGAGACAGAGGAGCAAAGGGTTATCAGCCCACACGCTTCCATTGCGCACTCATACAACGCACACAGGCATCAAAAATACCTCGGTATCCACATCTCAACACACACACACAGCGCCATCACAATTCATGAAAATCACAATGTATCATGCCACGAGTACTGATCCTGCTAACAACCGATCACAAGTCGCCTAAGTGCACTGAAGGAGAGTACCAGCTTCAGCACAAAGCACAAAGAAAGGCTAATCTCTGCTTACCATCACGTCCTGAAAGAATAAATGAGCCTTCAGAACACATTGGCCGCTAGACACGGCACAACGAACACGGTGCACAACGGCTCTCAGCACAAGGATTAGGTCCAAAGCCAAGCAACCGTAGAACAAAGAGCAGATCAGGCTCAGAAGAAATATTGTCCACACTTAAGTAGACACAAGACAAAGGTCTCACTAAGACAGCACTTCCAAGGCTTACCTCGAAAAGACTCCACCAAACGGGATGAGATGCATCAAGCTCACTAACAGTAGCTCACCAGGAAGGAAAATCCTAGGTTCGCTTGAGCATCTTCTCAGTCGAGGCAACAGAGCAATCACTTCAACGAAAGCAAAACACCTTAGGAGCTGCACAAACTTAAGCTGGGAGGATAAAAACAACGTAAGAACGTGTACGGCCATCACACCAACCCGAAAAGTCACCAGCCACCTGAACAAACCACGGAAAAATCTCGAACAATGTACTGTAGATTCAAGCCTATCGGCGAACTCTGCCAAGTACAGCATGATCGAGACAAACACCATGACGAAAAGAACGTCCCGTCACATCCTAACGAGAGCAAAATCATCTTGCATAGTGCTAACACAGCACGCACAAGACAACACACGGAAACAAAGCGACAAAGAATCGTGAAACCTAAGCCAGCGAAAGACTATACTGGACTTTCAGGACTCTGGACACTGTATATCTCGGATTCCCATGTACTTCACACAACAACTACTCTGATACCACCTGTGACGACCCGGACTCTGGATACCGGATATACCCGATAGGACTACCAAGTAGACCCGATACCACTTGGAACCGTGAAGCCTCCCAAGAGCTATAAAGCTCCGAAGGGATAAAAGGATTGTCATGTAGTTAATTGAAGTCGCAGATATAACAGTAAGCAATTAAATTTCATTAATCAAGTTTTCTAAAGTAACATAAATAAAATTACTTTTTAATTAACAGATAAAATTAACAATTATACCAGAGTCTAGTCCAAAGGAAAGACGAGTACAGTCTAACAGAAAGAAAAACGTACACTGAGGTCGGGGGAAGCCCGATGCAGGTACCGCTAGCAACTACTAGCACGCCACACCAAGAACCACAAGGAAGCATAGATGACCACACCTGAAAAGCAGGGGTGAGCCTCGTGTCACTGGCTCAGTAGGGGTCACGCTGATCTCCACTGAAAAATGACGCAATAACACGGAACAACAGCTAAAATAGCAGTAGTAGTAAAGCAGGAAGTACAACTAGAAAGCTGTAAAAGAAAGCTTGAAGAGCAGGAGTAGAACAACTAAAAGAAAAGGGAAAAGCAAAGCCGCAAGGACCGGAACACTGTCTCCGAGAGAAGCTCGGCTCCCTAAGCTACACCAACAACCACAAAAGGGTGAACCCTGATCTCGCAAGGTCAGGAGTTACCGATCCGTCGACAAGACACCAGCCTCAAAACTAAGGTCAACAAAAACATACAAAAGGCCTAGAAAAGACCTAGACAGACACAGACATTGAATCATACACGGCACTGACCTCAGGTATAGCCAAGAAAAGACTAACCCAGGAAGGTCACAACAGGAAGTGTAAGAAACGTGAGAGTCACGTGTCACGTGACTGAAGCACCTCCTCACTAGAAGAATAGCCAGATGCATCCACTAACGTCTTACACTGTGCCACAAGTATCTCCTTACGGACGTTAAGAACGACAGAGACAGAGATACTCACTGAACTAGAACAGGAACTACAGTAATGAGTGACTATTCATGGTCACGCCCATCGGCGTTCATTCAAACGCCCTTGACCACATGTGAACACACCAGCTCATGCCTAGAGCCAGGCCTCTAGCTAGTTTTCCCCCTAGCAGGATGCTACCGTAAAGCAAGGGCCCACGGAAACTAGCTTAAAAACCATATCTCAGGAGATGCCCTTACCACCACTCCCAGGTGGGCCGACACCAGGAACGTGTCGTCAGGCTACGGCTATTGAAGGCTCACTAGACACAGAGACTCGAAAACACGAGTGTTGGAGTACAGACATGCCGAGAAAGCAATGTCGTACGTACTACGAAGCACCAAGGCATCATACCAAACTGCCAGCAGACTCAAGACAAAACAACTAGATCTGCTAACACAACGATCCTTGAGTCTCATGACTCGGAGTCAAGATCGTCGCACAAAGCGGTGACACACCGCCAATCGGTCTAATCCTAAGCCAGAGGAAACGACACATCTACATAGAACGACTCACGGAGACCTGAGGAGTCACCAAGACCCTCAGCACACCTGGACACACAGACCGAGGTAAGATGATACCTCAAGGTATCCAGAACAACTATCTCGATCTATCCAGAATAGTCGAGACACACACAAGGTCACGTGCCAACCACTGCGTCACACCGGGTTGACCAGAACCTGACAAGGACTCTACAGTAGTACAGAAACCAAGGCATGCCTGACGACCCTATATCATGGTCATAGCCATCATAGGACATCAAGAGACATTCACGGGACGATGGACAAACCACAAGGTCAAGCCAAGACAATCAGAAACCCAAAATACTGGTAAACCACCCTCTGGGACGCAAACAGTGCATCACTCGGCTGCTAAGCAACACAAGCAGTCAGGGAAGAAGCCGCTACACACACAGAGGCAAAGACTCTGGCGGTCTTATACTGGGCCGCGAGATGACTATGGCGGTCAAAGATATGGCCGCTACACCTAGTCAAGCCTTGAACCGACCTATCCAGTCAAACCACCATAGCGGTCTAATAAAGACGCGCTACACGGATTAAGGCGGTCTAAACATGAGCCGCCACACTAACCGCCCTAAAACATTGACCTAAGACAAACAGACTGTAGCGGTCTAAGGAAGGCGCGCTACAATGAAGAGGCGGTTGAAGGTTGGTCCGCCATAGCCAAACGACTTAAAATATTGACCCAATCAAACGGACAGTAGCGGCCTAAGAAAGGCGCGCTACAACACAATGGATGTGAGAACTATGGCCGCCAACTCGAATCGACATACACCCGTTGACTCATTCAACGGACCGTAGTGGTCAAGCCTAGGGCCGCTACAGCAAGCATAGCAGTCTATCGTAAAATCGTCAAGCTAAACTGACTTGCGCTAGAATCGAGGAAAAATGATCCTTGGCACACCCCCGTAGGGCCGCTAGAGGCAAATGGCGGTCAGAGGTTGGGCCGCCAACCTCAGCCGACCTAAGACTAACCGACACACTATGGAGTGTGGCGGTCCATTGTGGGGCCGCTAGAGACCTGCAGCGGTCTTTGAAACGACCGCTAGCACAATACGGCGGGAAAACCCTGGTAATGGCCGGATCCGGCCGTTCCACGCCCCATTCGCATCTAAACGAAAGGGAAACAAACCTAATTGACAAAATTAACCTTCCACAGGCCGGAAGGGGTCCATGCAACAGCTAAATCGCAAGAAACGGACGATTCCATCGAATCAACCCTAATTGGGTCACCGGGGTTCCCGAACTTGTATCGGCCCCAAATGACGACCAATCACCACGAAATCAGCGAAAATGGAATACAGACATGCTGGGGGTCACAATGAAACTAATCTAGTCGAAAACTGTCACCGTTTTCTGGCGAACCCAACGCACACCCCCCGAGCATGCTTTTCCCGAAACTGAACGAAACCCACTCAAACTCACACCGAACAACGTGAAACTGTAGGAAAATGCAGAGGAGAAGTAGGTGATCCGTCTCCCTACCTCCACCGAAGATTCTGTGCACCATAGTGACTAAACCACGCTGAAAATCACATCGCGAGCTCGACTGTCGACTTTGAATCCACCGTTTGGGATCGCGCCATAAACGGTCCAATCCTCACCCCATCGCGCTCCGGACCACCCCCCACGGCATCTCCTCAGCCTGCCCGTGCCTCCTCCGTCTGCAGCCGGAGCAGAGGGCGAGAGAAGAAAGAAAATGGGAGAGAGAGAGGGACGCGTGCGAATAAGGGAAATGAAAGAGGAAAAGAAAAGCAAAAGGAAAAGAAATTAGGAACTTTCCTAATTTCCGAAAATCTAATTTTTGAGCCGAAAATGGAGTAATTCAGAAAAATATGTAAAAATAGTCGAAACGATCCTCTTAAAGAGTACATCGCAACTGTAGTATCCTCGAGTCGATGAACTGAGAAATAAATGCACCACAAGATTCCGTAACTTGTACGAGAGAAAAATCCATGCAGATCGTAAAACTCAACTCAGGACCCACAAAAGCGATTCGAAAGCACTCTGATAAGGACCCGAAAGAATAAATAAGAATCTAGGGTTTTACGAATCATTTGTTGATATCTGAATGGAAGTTGTGGGGACAGTTTCTTGGTGAGACACTTAGGTTGGAAATCCCTTGTGATCCTATGATAGCTGTGTGCTAGTCTCGTGATGATTTCGGCTATCTATGAGCAGATCAAGGAGGCACAGCATGCAGATTCTGAGTTATCTCGCATTGTGTTGATGCTAGATGTGGAGTTCTGTGATGATTCAGTAGTCAGATTCAGAGGTCGACTCTATGCTCCAGCCGTTGATTGTTTAAGAAATTCCATTTTATGTGAAGCGCATGGATCCCATTATGCTATTCATCTGGGAACCACTAAAATGTATCATAATGTGAAAAGACAATTCTGGTGGCCAGGCGTGAAAAATGATGTGGCAGACTTTGTATCTAGATGTTTAACATGTCAACAAGTCAAGGCTAAGCATCAAAGACCTGGAGGAATGCTCCAATCTTTGGAGATTCTGATGTGGAAATGGGATCATGTCACTACTGATTTTGTTATGTGTTTACCTCGGACTTCACAAGGCTTTGATGGTATTTGGCTGTTGGTTGATCATTTGACCAAGACAGCGAGGATGTTACCGATCAAGGTGACATGGAATGTGCAGAAATTGGCCGAGCTTTATATTGAGAAGATTGTGCCATTGCATGGAATTCAAATATCTATTGTGTCAGATCGCGACCCGCGCTTTACTTCTGGCTTTTGGCGGAGTTTCCAAAAGGCGTTGGGCACCGAATTAGCATTCAGTTCAGCGTATCATCCTCAGTCTGATGGTCAGTCTGAGAGAACTATTCAGACATTAGAGGATATGCTGCGATCATGTTGTCTGGATTGGCAGGGTTCATGGAGTCAACACTTGCCATTGGTGGAATTCTCTTATAATAATAGCTATCATTCCAGTATTGATATAGCACCATATGAAGCATTGTATGGGTGTCCTTGTCGTACACCATTGAACTGGTTCGATATGGGTGATCGATTGATGACAGGACTGGAATTGGTTCAATAATGTGTTGATGTGGTTCATCTGATCAGGCAGAAGATGTTGACAGCTCAAAGTCGACAAAAGAGTTATGTAGATCAGCGTAGAAGACCATTGTAGTTTGGGCCTGGAGATTCAGTTTTGGTGAAAATATCACCTATGAAAGGTGTGATGAGGTTTAGGAAGCGTGGGAAGCTTAGTCCCCGATATATTGGTCCATTTCCTATTATGGAGCGTGTGGGCCAAGTGGCTTATCGACTTTAGTTGCCATCGGCGATGCAATCAATCCATGATGTGTTCCATGTTTCTCAATTGAGGAAGTATGTTCCCCATCCATCACATGTGTTAGATCATTCGATGTGGCCTAAGGTGACAGCAGATCTGTCGGCACTAGAGTATCCTATTCGTGTTGAAGATCATCGTGAACAACGATTGAGGAATAATGTAATACCTCTAGTAAAGATAGTTTGGCAGCGTCATTCTGGTAACGAGGCTACATGGGAACGTGAGGATAAAATGCGTCAACAGTTTCCATTTTTATTCGAATGATGTATATTTTCCTCCAGTTCTCTCATTGTGTTTCCTTTTTAAATTTCGAGGATGAAATTTTTATTAGGAGGGAGGGACTATAAGACCCGTTAGTTAACGGACTCTTATCGGTATCGAGTTATGAAAAGATTCATGAGTTTAGAACTTTTAATGGGCTTAATGGGCCGAATTCAATTGAGTTAGCCTAATTGTATAAGCTTTTAGATGTTAGATAGGGCATATATGTAATTTTACTTATTTTGATGCCTTATTGCAATTAAAGGTTTTATAACAAAAAAAAAATACTAAACAAATGCCCATTTGTTTGAACCATCGAAGGAGGCTCCCTCCTCTCTCCCCACGTCTCTCTCTTCCCCTCTCTTGCTCTCCTTGGTGGTGTGATCACCGCAGGGCTTTGCAGGATCGGCGGAACGTGGCCTTGGCATACCCAAGACGTAGGTGGAGCAGTGCTGTCGTCATGGAGGCGACCGTGGAGCGTGGTGGTGGAAAACCCACGTTGTAGAGCTCGGTTCCTTCGTGAAGAATAGCGAGGAATCGGCGTTTTCTTCTTAAACCAAGTAGGGGGATGGTTTCCTTTCCTCCTTAGGATCAAGTCCCCACCCATTGACATGCTAATATGATGGGTATATGCATGAACATCGTCATTATGTTTTAAGTGCATGAACTTGGTTATTTATGTTTTTGATCAATTCATGGCCATAGAATTATGTTTTTGGAGGTGGAATGATTGGATTTGGGCATGCATGGCAAGTTCCTATCCCTACTTTTGTGTTTCCCATCGATTTGAATCGATTGGGAGGGAACTCAATTGAGTTACCCACGTTTTGGGTTCTCTGGAAGAGTAATAGTCCTTCCAGGGATCATTTTATTAAGTGTAGAAGGCGGTGGACCTTAGCGGTCTCAGACTGACCGTTTCTGTCTAAAGGTGGCCCTTTGTCTGACCGTTTGGAAATAGTAGAGGCCCAGTAGCTGACTGTCAAGCTCCTTTGACCCAGTGAGGCGGTGTAAGCCTAACGGCCTAGACAGGACCATTTTCATCTTAGGGCGGCCTATCGCATTACCGTCTTCTGATTAGAACGGCCCAGTCAAGACCGTTTTTACCCTGATTCAATATATGAAGTGCCCGTAGCTTAGCGGTCAGGGATAGACCATCATAGTCAGAGAAGCAGCCAATCGTTAGACCGTTATCTGAGCTATGCGGCTCTTGACTAGACCGTCGTTTTCCTACAGTTTCTAAATTCAATCATGCTTAGCTAATTGTGCTTTTAATGATGCATATTCACCATGATTAAGTACTTTTATAAATTGTGGCACATTTTATATCCCAATAGAGTTACTTTCTCTTTCCTTGTGATGGAATCACTAGTCGTAGCCCGATGACCTTTAGTGTCAGACCACCTAGGAGAGGTGGCGGGGTAGTCCCAGTGTACGATTTTTAAGCTAGTTTCTGTGGGCCCTCTTGCTTGTCAGTAGCGTCCTACTGGGGGGGAAACTAGCTAGAGGCCTGTCTCAAGGCATTGAGCCTGTGTGTGCACACGTGGTCGGGGGCGTGGAATCACACCCTGCAGACAGAAAACCTGAACAATTCTACTATCATGAAGAGTAAAGTGCAAATCTGAAGTTTGCTTCCCATGTTGAACAATTGCTTTCAATATCAAAACCTGATGCAGAAATTTCAATGCTTGCTTATGTTTGCATATGCATATCATTCTGTGATCTTATGCTGAAAATTAATGAACCTGCTTTAATATGAAACTGCATTGCATTCATGATGCATTCTCATGCATGTCCCAATGGTGTATTAAATGGTGATATGAAGAAGGACAGGTTAGACTTGTCTGGAAACTTTCACCATGCGTGAAGTTTTTTTTTCGCCTGGCACCATGGGTCAATCCTGCATTTAAGGGCGTACAAACTTTTTGAGTCAAGTTATTCAACTCCCTTGCATGGTTTACATGGATAGATCAATCATACAGTGCGTTTAGATAGGGGGAGTAAGTGTTTCATGCATTAACTTGCACTTCTCTTATGCATAAATTGCATTTAGTTAGGGAGAGCCAGTACCGACTTGGCATTATTTGAATGCATGTCATTTATGATAGAGGACTCAAAAAGTTCATGCATCCTTTTAGGGTTAATCTGAATTGTAAAGTGGTCTGGAAAAACTCAAGCCGAGTTGAGGACTGCACAAGTCGACTTCTCATTTCTTCTTAAGTTTCAACTCTGAAAGTTTCAGATCTCAAACTCCTTGCAATTCCTGAAATACTTCGGCTCTGAAATACTTGTTGCTGAAATTCTATTTCCTTCAATTCTAAAAATTCTGATTCTCTGCATTTATTGAAAAAGTGACTTATCTGAAAATCACCTGATCACTAAGATGATGATCTCTCTTAAGCTTCAGCTCTGAAAAGTTTTTGGAAAAATCTGAAAATCACCTGATCACTGAGATTATGATATCTATTAAGCTTCAACTCTGAAAAGTTTTTGGAACAATCTGGAAACCATGTTCTTAAACTCCAGCATTCTTTGAGGGGGAGCTTCTCTAAGATTTTTAGTTCACACATTCTCAAGAGAAGTCTCTTTCCATTTATATCAGACATCCTCTCAAACTGAAATTTCTGTCATCTCTTCTTGAAACTGTCATGCATAAATAACTACCCTGAAAAACTACCTTCACTGCACAATCTTGCTGAAATTCACTGTGATTAGAATAATTTCAATCTGTCCAATAATTCATTAATCTGAGCATACTTATTGAAGAATCTTCTTGCATAAGAGTATGCGATAGTCAATAATTAAACTGTCTGTTTAAGGCCAATGAATTCAAGAGTTTAAAAATTGAATTCCCTGATAAAGGTTGTATTCGGACCGTAATATCTCTCAACCAACTCCCGCATGTTGTGCCCCTGTGAAAACTCTCGGAACCTAAAAATTTTAAATTTAAGGCAACCTTGGTTGAGAAACTCAGATTGAGTATTGTCCTTAAACATGAAACAATCTGAAAAACTTTTAAAAGCAGCACATAATAAAAAGTCTTAAATGATGCTCAAGGCAGAGCAATGACTAAGAGTCACTGAGAAGCTAAGAGTCATAGAGAAACTAAGCCCTTCATCAAAGAAATGAAGGTGACTCAATCATGAAGTGCTTGTACTATCTCTGTTCAAAAATGAAGCAGGATAGTTAGACTAACTTAGTAACTAAGGGTGCTGGCGTCTAAACAACGTGCACTCTTATGAAAAAAGGTGTGGGCTACACTTAAATGCTCTTAAAAATTATAAGCAAATAGAAATATCTGAAAATAAGACCAATGGTCAGTAAAAGTGTTGTGTCCATAAAGACAAAATTTAGTAATGCTAAAATGTTTAATTTCAATACTAATCTTTAATTACTCCTAAGGGAGTCTTTGAGTTTAAATGAGTAGGGCAAGGGGAGATTAAATGGGGTCTGAACATGTAACTTTGGCTTATTTGTATTAAGACTGAATGCAAATTACTTCAAGAGTTTAATTAATGAACTTTAAATTCATTTCTCTTAAACCAGGCAGAAAATAAGGACTATATCATAGAGAATCTTATAATGGAAGAATCTGAAAATCAAAAAGCTTGGTTAATGAATGTTGCTTCAGAGTGTGATTCTTCTACTCTAATGTTTGTTCTTGAACTTTTCGAATAATCCATTTTTCCCTGAAATCTCTGCTGAAACTAATGTGTCCAATTTCCTACATCTGTTGAAATTTACTTGCTGGTGCTCATATCAACACTCACTGATTCATTGCTCTTCAGCTTGGTATAAAATTCCACTTGTTGACTTTCACTGCTTCATGAATTTGCATTACTGGTTCTATTCATATTTGAAAGTATTTCCTCATTGACTATGTTTCTACAGTTTTTTCATTATCATAAATCCTTCCTTGTCTTAATCATCTCCACTCTCTCTACTGAGCATCAATTCATTTTGTTTTTGCTGATGTCAAAGGGGGAGAAGAGTTTGATGAGTCATAGTCTTTTATTTAAAGAGATGTTGTGAGTGTATGAGTGTGCATTCATTTAAAGAAACTTTAACTTTGTCTGGTTTATGTTGTTCACAATGACTCATAGTTGCCATCATGAAAAAGGGGGAGAATGTTATGTCCTTGTGGTTTTAATGATGACAAGCTATGAGTCACTCATGAGTCTTTATGCTCTTGATGATGTCATATAAATATTTTCTTAACTCTATGGAAGTTCAGGTTTTAATGCTAAGGTTCAAAAATCAGAAGTTCAGTGTGTTCTGAAAAGTTTATCAGCAGCAAAACCAGTTCCCATGTGTATCACGTCAAAGTACTTCTGAAACTAAGTCATTCCAGCAGAGAAACCCAAAGTCAGCAGACTTCTAATTATGTTGTTCAGAAAATCAGTAGAGATGTCTTGAAGAAAGTCAGAAGACTTAGCATTTCAGCAACCTTCAAGTTTGAAAATTCAGTAGCACAATTTTTATCAATTTAGAAGTCCAATTCACGAGATAACTCAAGCTTAGTCAGAATTTAAGCTTCCAGAGTCCGGGCACATACAAGTCAGCAGACCTATCTAAGGGCTAATTCAGCAGACCTGAAGGCCTACTATTCACTTAGCTCCAAAGGAGCTCAAAACTCTAATTCAAAGCAACAAGGCTAAATCTCAAGAGTGGAGCTAATGGAGTTGACGAAGTCAAGGTAAGCAGCAGCAGTCTAGCTCAACGCCAGCTACATGCCAAAGAACATAAGGATGCAGAGACAGGTCGAAGCATCAAGTCGATGCCTCGATGCACAAGTGCTACCATGAAGCGTTGTTAAAAAGGACAGGTCGAAGCATGAAAGGCTGATAAAGAGCCAAGCAAAGTTGCCAAGTGTCAACCAAATTCAAGGCAACATTACTTCAATTTCTTTTAGCAATAAAGAGGGCCTTGTGGATTGTTTCTCTCATCCTAATATCTCGAATCGGGAAGAACCCCAAAGGTTCATTGAAAGATTCAAGGGAACAAGCTCAAAAGTCTGTTCAACGCGTTGACACATCCTGTTCAACGCGTCAACGCAACCTGCTTAACGCGTTCACGCGATGCTGCATTACAGCAAGCCAGTTTGAGCATATTTGTACTGATGGGTCGACGCAACCTGCTTAGTGCGTCGACGCAGCAGAAGAAAACAGCAAGTTTCAAGATTCTATCTTAGAAGGATGCGTTGACGTAGTGGACTACATGCGTTGACGCATGACTCGCACGAATTCGGTGAATTAGTTACGGGACCCACCTTTGGCACATGAACCGAGGTCCAATGATTAGGAAAGCACGCTTAACGATGCACCAAGGATTTGGGAGCCTCTAGAAGAACCTCTTTCGAAGGAATATCTCATCTATGATTGGAGAAAAGACTAGTGGGACCCAAGGCCAGATATTCTCTGCTACATGGTATATATAATATCTTGCTTCGAGAAGAAAGAAAGGAGAGGACGTGCAGGGGGCGGATCAAGCAGAAGAAGAAGAGGGAAATTGGTTAGCTCATTCCAGAAGGGAAAATAGAAGAGAGTAGAAGAAAAAGAGAAAGAGAGAAGCAGAAGAAAAGTCTGAGAGAAAGCTGCCAAGATCAGAAGAAAGAGAGACAGAGAGAGAGATGGAGATCTGCTTTTGAAGAAAAATAGAGGGATGGAATTCAGTGAAATGGCTTCATCAGAAGCTATATTCTTCAGTTTTTCTTTTATACTTCATTGAGTATCTATCTTACTGGTTTTCGTCTCTATTTTTCTTTTCCTTCATTTTGTCCATTCTTTTTTCTTTCTGCCTTGTTGTGCTTGGTGCGCACAAGGTGTTTGCACATAGTACCTCACTATGTGTCTGGGCTATTCTGGGAAACCAGAACGTAGAGGATTGTTCCTCCGGGTGCCCTTTGAGATTTCAGAGGAAGGGAGAAGTGATTCTCCGGGTGTTCCTTCTTAGGATTCAGAAGAAGGGAGGATTGTTCCTCTGATCACTATTGTGGCAGTGGGACTGATCTTGCTTAATGCAAGATCAAGGGTTGAGGGATTTGTTCCCCTCGTGTCAAGCTGTTGCAGCAGTTATTTACAGACTGAGTCTACGTTCTTGCTGTTGCAACAGGAAGCCACACTCTGGTTTGAGTGTGGAGTGGACGTAGATCTGCAAGGCAGATCGAACCACCTAAAATCATGTGTGTTCTGTGGATTGAACTTGTGCGTCTTCTCCTTATCCTCTAACCACTTCACAGGTTTGAGCGTGGATTAAGTTTACGTCATGATTACATCATATGCTAGGTATTTGATGGTTGTTCTGGTCGATGCGTGATCAGGTTCTACACTATAATCTCAATGTGTGCTAAGCATTCGAGAGTTGTTGTGAGTGAAGCGATAGTTTCTTAAATTATTCTTTACATGTTTAGTGTGAAGTGATAGAATCCTCAATCTATTCTGCTTGCTTGCTAGAGCTCGATCAGTTTGCTGCCTTCTCAGTTCATATTCAGTCAGAGTTGTCTGTGAGAAGCTCTTGCATACTCGTGTGGTTCTATCTGTCTATCTTCAGTAAACAGTTCAGTCTTGTATTAAGCTTCCATTGCATTTGTTTTTAATGTGAATCTCATTTGAGCGAAAAGATTTTAAAGGATATATTCATCCCCCCATTCTACA
This sequence comes from Amorphophallus konjac, assembly GCA_022559845.1. Taxonomy (NCBI): domain Eukaryota; kingdom Viridiplantae; phylum Streptophyta; class Magnoliopsida; order Alismatales; family Araceae; genus Amorphophallus; species Amorphophallus konjac. Next base: position 115,892,801 of record CM040125.1, on the reverse strand, counting down.
TCTTGGCTATTGAATCTAACAATTGGTATCAGAGCGGGTCTCTGATTAGTTTTAGATTTAACAATCTACAGAGAAAAGATATGTGTGCTCTTTTATTGCTGATTTTACCATTCTGAATTTGTCTTGATGGATCCTTTACCTGTTTTCGATGGATCCCACTTTGAGAAGTGGCTAGGTAATATCTGCACTTTTATTAATGCGGCTAATCCCAAACTTTGGCTTCTGATTTCTAAAGGTCCACATAGATTGCCCAAGGACTCAACTAAATGGACCAAAGCTCATAGGAAGAAAGATAGTGAGAATTGTAGAGTTCGCAACATCCTAAGAAATGTTGTTGATAATAATGTCTTTTCGTTTGTCCTTGATTGCAGAAATGCCAAGGAGATATTGGACAGACTAACTGCAATGCACAAGATGGAAGGACAACATCAGTGTCTCATGGTCAACATCATACAACTCACTGAAGATGAAAATGATGATGAAAAGGTAATCAATCCTTTCAAAAATTTCTCTATAGAGGATTGGGAAAATACTTATGCTGAGTTGATAGAATTGAATGAAAAATCTAGAAAGCAAATTAGAATACTAAAAAAGAAGTTGAATGATGCTGTAAATTCTAGTTCTAAAAATGATGCCATAGATGTTTTGAAAACAGAAAATGAGAGTCTTAGGCAACAATTGAAAAATCTGGAAAGTGGCAGTTCAGAACTGGAAAAATTGAAATTTGAAATTGTGAAACTTCAGAGAAACATTAAAACTCTTGAAATCGAAAATACAAAACTCAAAAAGAAATATAAAATTGCATGTTCTAGCAACTCTTCATGTAATAATTGCACATTTTTGAAAGAGCTAAATGAAGGTTTTCAACTTCATTTAGACTGGCAAAAGGACCTGATAGCTTCCCTAAGAGAAGAAAATAAAAACCTGCTAGACAAGAACTTAGAATGTGAACAAAGAGAGGAAGAGTTGAATGAAAAATTAAGTTATGTGTCTAATGATAAAAAGTTTATAGAAGACATCAAAAATTTGAAAGAACAAAATAAAAAATTGGAAGAATTGAACACTACTATTTCTGATAGATTGCTAACGTTGGAAAAAGGAAAATTTGTAGTCACATCTGAATCTGAAAAATTGTCAATTCTAACAAAACAGAATGAAGACTACAAATCCATTAATGAAGTCCTAAAAATCAGAATGGCAGAGTGTGAGAAAGAGATGGTTAATTCCGAATTAATAATAACATCTCAGGAAGAGCAAGTGATTGATTTGAATACCTCTTTATCTAGGTTTGTGAACAGAAAGAAAAATCTAGACAAATTGCTTGGTAGTAAGATTAATTTTCCGAGAGAGGGGCTGGGTTTCAACCTAATTAACAAAAAGAGCTTTGAAAGTAAACTCTCCACATCTTTTATTTGCAGCCCCGAATCACATAGCACCTCTAACTCACAAATCTTCCAGTTTACTGCCAAGAAAAATGAAAATCAGACAGAAAAACTTAAATAGGCCAAAAACACTCATGCTCACACTGTGCATACTGCAAACAAGTCTACCACACACACATATGCACCTAAAAAGAAAATTTCATGTCACTATTGTGGTAGAACAGGTCATGTGATGCATGACAGCACTAGCATGAAAATTGATGAGTCTAATGCATGCAAAAAATTGAATGAACCCAAAATTGCCAAGGTAAATTTGAACAAAAAGGGTTCATTTCAAAATCCTCATATGTATGCTAAAAAGGCTCTTTTTGAAAATCATGTGGTACAAAAAGGAAAAATTCAATGTTTCTATTGTGAGAAATTTGGTCATGCAATGTATGACTATTTTATTTTGACAAATGATGAAATGGGGGCTCAGAGAAAAGCCAACGCCCCAAAGAGGCCAAATTTGTTTTTGAATAAGAGGCCTTATTGTCATCATTTGAGAAATCGAGCCATACAGTCAAGGACTGTTCGCATTTGATAAGAAAATAAAATTTCCATAACAACAGCCCTGGTTATGCACAAAAAATTCATCATCATACTCATGTGCACAATAAAAACACAAAGTATCTTAGTTCATGTCATTATTGTGGCCAGGCTAGGCATTCCATGAGTAACTGCTATTTGATGCACATTGATGATCTAAATGCTTTGAAGTCATAGAGAGCACCTATCAAACGTGCCGTTAACCTGGAAGGACCCAAGAAGTCTTGGGTACCTTTGCATTCCAAATAAGATTTTTTTTGCAGGTATGCTTGGAGGAAGGGAATAATAAAAAAAAGGGTTCAATAAACCAAGGTATCCATAGCTTGGTAAAACCCCATCTCTATTTTTATTGATATATGTGTTAGTTTTAGCACCTTACTATTGATAGTGGCATATCTTTTTTTAATCTGAAAATTGTAGTACAAGCCGACCGAACAAGACTGTTTGGTCGACCGAAACATGGAAAGACTTGTATTCTGCTCATGCATATGTTGCTTTTTTTTTAAATGTTGATTGCATATCATTCATGTGTCTAAATTCCAAAATTCATCTGATGTGCATGCTCACAGTTGTGTTGCTTTAAAGAGAAACATATTGGATTCATGTTCAATGCAAATGTGCCTTTTGCATGATCATGCATAGTTTGAACAAATTGATTGAAATGCATAGCATATTCACTCTGACTAAGCCAACATTTCAAAGCATGTGTTTCTTTGTGTGCTCTTGCAAGTCTTTTTGCATTTCACCCGAGCTGCAGCAGCATAAGGAGATGGACCTACTTGACCCGCCTGCAATACAAAGGCCATGTTTAAAGTCAAAGTTGGTCAACCGACTTGCTTATCTTGGTCGACCGAAAGTTCCAGCAAGCCAATTCTTTAGTAGCCCAAGGTGATTGTGTCAACGCAGCAGCTCACTGCGTCAACGCAGCTACGGTCCCAGTAGCAACAGAAGCCAACTAATGGAGGTTGCATCGACGCACAAGCCACACAGCATCGACTCACACCCTACAGATAGAAAACCTGAACAATTTTGCTATCATGAAGAGTAAAGTGCAAATCTGAAGTTTGCTTCCCATGCTGAACAATTGCTTTCAATATCAAAACCTGATGCAGAAATTTCAATGCTTGCTTATGTTTGCATATGCATATCATTCTGTGATCTTATGCTGAAAATTGATGAACCTACTTTAATATGAAACTACATTGCATTCATGATGCATTCTCATGCATGTGCCAATGGTGTATTAAATGGTGATATGAAGAAGGATAGGTTAGACATGTCTGGAAACTTTCACCATGCGTGAAGTTTTTTATTCACCTGACACCATGGGTCAATCTTGCATTTAAGGGCGTATAAACTTTTTGAGTCAGGTTATTCAACTCCCTTGCATGGTTTACATGAACAGATCAATCATACAGTGCGTTTAGATAGGGGGAGTAAGTGTTTCATGCATTAACTTGCACTTCTCTTATGCATAAATTGCATTTAGTAAGGGGGAGATAGTAGCAACCTGGCATTATTTGAATGCATGTCATTTATGATAGAGGACTCAAAAATTTCATGCATCCATTTAGGGCTAATCTGAATTGTAAAGAGGTCTGTAAAAACTCAAGCCGACTTGAGGACTGCACAAGTCGACTTCTCATTTCTTCTTAAGTTTCAACTCTGAAAGTTTCTGATCTCAAATTCCTTGCATTTCCTGAAATACTTTAGCTCTAAAATACTTGTTGTTGAAATTCTGTTTCCTTCAATTCTAAAAATTCTGATTCTCTACATTTACCGAAAAAGTGACTTCTCTGAAAATCACCTGATCACTGAGATTATGATCTCTCTTAAGCTTTAGCTCTGAAAAGTTTTTGGAAAAATCTGAAAATCACCTGATTACTGAGATTATGATCTCTTTTAAGCTTCTGCTCTGAAAAGTTTTTGGAAAATTTTTAAAACCATGTTCTTAAACTCCAGCATTCTTTGAGGGGGAGCTTCTCTAAGATTTTTAGTTCACACATTCTCAAGAGAAGTCTCTTTCCATTGGTATCAGACATCCTCTCAACTGAAATTTCTATCATCTCTTCTTGAAATCGTCATGCATGAATAACTTCCTTGAAAAACTACCTTCACTGCACAATCTTACTGAAATTCATTGAAATTCACTGTCATTAGAGTAATTTCAATCTGTCCAATAATTCATTAATCTGACCAAACTTATAGAAGAATCTTCTTGCGTAAGAGTCAGTGATAGTCAATAATTAAACTGTCGGTTTAAGCCCAATGAATTCAAGAGTTTAAAAATTGAATTCCCTGATGAAGGTTGTATTCAGACCTTAATATATCTCAACCAAGTCTCGCATGTTGTGCCCCTGTGAAAACTCTCGGAACCTAAAAATTTTAAATTTAAGGCAACCTTGGTTGAGAAACTCAGATTGAGTATTGTCCTTAAACATGAAACAATCTGAAAAACTTTTAAGCGCAACACATAATAAAAAGTCTTAAATAATGCTGAAGGAAGAGCAATGGCTAAGAGTCACTGAGAAACTAAGCCCTTCATCAAAGAAATGAAGGTGACTCAGTCATGAAGTGCTTGTACTATCTCTGTTCAAAAATGAAGCAGGATTGTTAGCCTAACTGAGTAACTAGGGGTGCTGGCGTCTAAACAACGTGCACTCTTATGTAAAAAGGTGTGGGCTACACTTGAATGCTCTTAAAAATTATGAGCAAAAGGAAATATCTGAAAATAATACCAAAGGTCAGTAAAAGTGCTGTGCCCCTAAAGACAAAATTCAGTAATGCTAAAATGTTTTATTTCATTACTAATCTTTAATTACTCCTAAGGGAGTCTTTGAGTTTAAATGAGTAGGGCAAGGGGAGAATAAATGGGGTCTGAACATGTAACTTTGGTTTATTTGTATTAAGACTGAATGCAAATTACTTCAAGAGTTTAATTAATGAACTTTAAATTCATTTCTCTTAAACCAGGCAGAAAATAAGGACTATATCATAGAGAATCTTATAATGGAAGAATCTGAAAATCAAAAAACTTGGTTAATGAATGTTGCTTCAGAGTGTGATTCTTCTACTCTAATGTTTGTTCTTGAACTTCCTGAACAATCCATTTTTCCCTGAAATCTCAGCTAAAACTAATGTGTCCAATTTCTTACATCTATTGAAATTTACTTGTTGATGCTCATATCAACACTCACTGATTCATTGCTCTTCAGCTTGGTATAAAATTCCACTTGCTGACTTTCACTGCTTCATGAATCTGCATTACTGGTTCTGTTCATATTTGAAAGTATTTCCTCATTGACTGTGTTTCTAAAGTTTTTTCACTGTCATAAATCCTTCCTTGTCTTAATCATCTCCACTCTCTCTGCCGAGCATCAATTCATTTTATTTTTGCTGATGTCAAAGGGGGAGAAGAGTTTGATGAGTCATAGTCATTTGATGATTCATAGTCATTCATTTAAAGAGATGGTGTGAGTGTATGAGTGTGCATTCATTTAAACAAACTTGAACTTCGTTTGGTTTATATTGTTCACAATGACTCATCGTTGCCATCATGAAAAAGGGAGAGAATGTTGTGTCCCTATAGTTTTAATGATGTCAAGCTATGAGTCATTCATGAGTCTTTATGCTCTTGATGATGTCATGTAAATATTTTCTTAACTCTGTGGAAGTTCAGGTTTTAATGCTAAGGTTCAAAAATCAAGAGTTTAGTGTGTTTTAGAAAGTTTATCAGCTGCATAACCAGTTCTCATGTGTATAAAGTGAAAGGACTTCTGAAACTAAGTCATTCCAGTAGAGAAATCCAAAGTCAACAGACTTCTAATTCTGCTATTCAGAAAATCAGTAGAGATGTCTTGAAGAAAGTCAGAAGACTTAGCATTTCAGCAGCCTTCAAGTTTGAAAATTTAGTAGCACAGATTTTATCAATTCAGAAGTCCACTTCACGAGATAACTCAAGCTCAATCAGCATAAATGTAAGCTTGCAGAGTCCAGGCACATACAAGTCAGCAGACCTGTCTAAGGGCTAATTCAGTAGATCTGAAGGCCGACTATTCACTTCAACACCAAAGGAGCTCAAAACTCTAATTCAAAGCAACAAGACTAAATCTCAAGAGTTGATCTAATGGAGTTGACGCAGTCAAGACAAGCAGTAGTAGTCTAGCTCAACACCAGCTACATGCCAAAGAACATAAGGATGCAGAGATAGGTTGACGCATCAAGTCGATGCCTCGATGCAGAAGTGCTACCATGAATCGTTGTTACAAAGGACAAGTCGAAGCACCAAAGGCTGATAAAGAGCCAAGCAAAGTTGCCAAGTGTCAACCCAATTCAAGGAAGCATTACTTCAATTACTTTTAGCAATAAAGAGGGCCTTGTGGTTTGTTTCTTTCATCCTAATACCTCGAATCGGGAAGAACCCCAAAAGTTCATTGAAAGACTCAAGAGAACAAGCTCAAAAGTATGTTCAATGTGTTGACGCAGCCTATTCAACGTGTTGACACAGCCTGTTCAACGCGTTGACGCAGCCTGTTCATCCCGTCGACGCAACCTACTCAACGCGTTGACGCGATGGTGCATTCCAGCAAGCCAGTTTGAGCAGATTTGTACTGATGGGTCAACGCAACATGCTTAGTGCATCGACACAGTAGAAGAAAATAAGAAGTTTCAAGGTTCTGTCTTAGAAAGATGCGTTGACGCAGTGGACTACAAGCGTTGACGCATCAGTCGCACGAATTCGGTGAATTAGTTATCGGACCCACCTTTGGCACATGAACCGAGGTCTGATGATTAGGAAAGCATGCTTAACGATGCACCAAGGTTTTGGGAGCCTCTAGAAGAACCTCTTTCGAAGGAATACCAAGTCTATGATTGGAGAAAAGATCAGTGGGACCCAAGACCAGATATTCTCTGCTACATGGTATATATAATATCTTGCTTGGAGAAGAAAGAAAGGAGAGGACGTGCAGGGGGCTAATCAAGGAGAAGAAGAAGAGGGAAATTGGTTAGCTTGTTCCATAAGAGAAAAGAGAAGAGAGTAGAAGAAAAAGAGAAAGAGAGAAGCAGAAGAAAAGTCTGAGAGAAAGCTGCCCAGATCAGAAGAAAGAGAGAGAGAGAGATAGAGATCTGCTGTTGAAGAAAAATAGAGGGACGAAATTTAGTGAAATGGCTTCATCAGAAGCTATATTCTTCGGTTTTTCTTTTGTGCTTCATTGAGTATCTATCTTACTAGTTTTCGTCCGTATTTTTCTTTTCCTTTGTTTTGTCCATTTTGTTTTGGTTCTGCCTTGTTGTGCTTGGTGCGCACATGGTGTTTACACACAAGACTTCACGGTGTGTGTGGGTTGTTCTAGGAGACCAGAACGCGGAGGATTGTTCTTCCGGGTGCCCTCTGAGGTTTCAGAGGAAGGAAAAAGTGATTCTCCGGGTGTTCCTTCTGAGGATTCAGAAGAAGGGAGGATTGTTCCTCCGATCACTGCTGTGGCAGTGGGACTGATCTTGCTTGATGCAAGTCAGGGGTTGAGGGATTTGTTCCCCTCGTGTCAAGTTGTGTGGCAGCAGTTGTTTGCAGACTGAGTCTTCGTTCTTGTTGTTGCAAGAGGAAGCCACACTCTAGTTTGAGTGTGGGGTGGACATAGGTCTGCAAGGCAGATCGAACCACTTAAAATCTTGTGTGTTCTGTGGATTGAACTTGTACGTCTTCTCCTTTTTCTCTAACCACTTCACAGGTTTGAGCATGGATTAAGTTTGCGCCGTGATTACATCATATGCTAGGTATTTGATTGGTGTTCTGGTCGATGCGTGATCAGGTTCTACACTACAATCTCAATGTGTGCAAAGCGTTCGAGAGTTGTTGTGAGTGAAGTGATAGTTTCTTAAATTATTATTTACATGTTTAATATGAACTAATAGAATCCTCAATATGTTCTGCTTGCTTGCTAGAGCTCGATCAGTTTGCTGCCTTGTCAGTTCATATTCAGTTAGAGTTGTCTGTGAGAAGCTCTTGCATACTCGTGTGGCTCTATCTGTCTATCTTCAGTAAATAGTTTAGTCTTGTATTAAGCTTCCGTTGTATTTCATTTTAGTGTGAATCTCATTTGAGCGAAAAGATTTTAAAGGATCTATTCGTCCCCCCTTCTAGATCTCAGCCATTGAATCTAACAATTGGTATCAGAGTGGGTCTCTGATTAGTTTTAGATTTAACAATCTACAGAGAAAAGATATGTGTCCTCTTTTACTGCTGATTTTACCATTCTGAATTTGTCTTGATGGATCCTTTACCCGTTTTCGATGGATCCCACTTTGAGAAGTGGCTAGGTAATATCTGCACTTTTATTAATGCGGCTAATCCCAAACTTTAGCTTCTGATTTAAAATGGCGCACATAGATTACCCAAGGACACAGCTAAATGGACCAAAGCTCATAGGAAGAAAGATAGTGAGAATTGTAGAGTTCTCAACATCCGAAGAAATGTTGTTGATAAAAATGTCTTTCCATTTGTCCTTGATTGCAGGAACGCCAAGGAGATATTGGACAGACTGACTGTAATGCACAAGTTGGAAGAACAACATCAGTGTCTCATGTTCAACAGGATACAACTCACTGAAGATGAAAATGATGATGAAAAGGTAAGTAATCCTTTCAAAAATTTCTCTATAGAGGATTGGGAAAATGCTTATGCTGAGTTGATAGAATTGAATGAAAAATCTAGAAAGCAAATTAGAATACTGAAAAAGAAGTTGAATGATGCTGTAAATTCTAGTTCTAAAAATGAGGCCATAGATGTTTTGAAAACTGAAAATGAGGGTCTTAGGCAACAATTGAAAAATCTGGAAAGTGGCAGTTCAGAACTGGCAAAACTGAAATCTGAAATTGTGAAACTTCAGAGAAACACTGAAACTCTTGAAATTGAAAATACAAAACTCAAAAAGAAATCTGAAATTGCATGTTCTAGCAACTTTTCATGTAATAATTGCACATTTTTGAAAGAGCTAAATGAAGGTCTTCATATTGATTTAGACTGTCAAAAAGACCCGATAGCTTCCCGAAGAGAAGAAAATAAAAACCTGCTAGATAAAAACTTAGAATGTGAACAAAGAGAGGAAGGGTTGAATGAAAAATTAAGTTCTGTGTCTAATGATAAAAAGTTTATTAAAGAGATCAAAAATTTGAAAGAATAAAATGAGAAACTGGAAGAATTGAACACTACTATTTCTGATAGATTGCTAACGTTGGAAAAGGGAAAATTTGTAGTCACATCTGAATCTAAAAAATTGTCGATTCTACAAAAAGAGAATGAAGACTACAAATCCATTAATGAAGTCCTAAAAATCAAAATGGTAGAGTGTGAGAAAGAGATGGTTAATTTTGAATTAATAATAACATCTCTGGAAGAGCAAGTGATTGATTTGAATACCTCTCCATCTAGGTTTGTGGATGGAAAGAAAAATCTGGACAAATTGCTTGGTCGTAAGATTAATTTTCAGAGAGAGGGGTTGGGTTTCAACCCAATTAACAAAAAGAGCTTTGAAAGTAAACTCTCCACATCTTTTATTTGCAGCCCTGAATCACACAGCACCGCTAACTCACAAATCTTCCAATTTACTGCCAAGAAAAATTAAAATCAGACTGAAAAATTGAAACATGCCAAAAAACACTCATGCTCACACTGTGCATACAGAAAACAAGTCTACCACACACACATATGGACCTAAAAAGAAATTTTGAACAGGTCATGTGATGCATGACTGCACTACCATGAAAATTGATGATTCTAATGCATGCAAAAAATTGAATGAACCCAAAATTGCCAAGGTAAATTTGAACAAAAAGGGTTCATTTCAAAATCCTCATATGTATGCTAAAAAGGCACATTTTGAAAATCATGTGGTACAAAAAGGAAATTTTCAATTTTTCTATTATGATAAATTTGGTCATGCAATGCATGACTGTTTTATTTTGACTAATGAGGAAATGGGGGCTCGGAGAAAAGCCAATGCCCCAAAGAGGCTAAATTTGTTTTTGAATAAGAGGCCTTATTGTCATCATTTAGAAAATCTTGCCATACAGTCAATGACTGTTGGCATTTGATAAGAAAACAAAATTTTCATAACAACAGCCCTTGTTATGCACAATAAATTCATGCTCATACTCATGTGCATAATAAAAACACAAAGTATCTTAGTTCATGTCATTATTGTGGCCAGGCTGGGCATTCCATGAGTAACTGCTATTTGATGCACATTGATGATCTAAATGCTTTGATGTCATGGAGAGCACCAATCAAAGGTGCCGCTAACCTTGAAGGACCCAAGAAGTCTTGGGTACCTTTACATTCCAAATAAGATTTTTTTTTACAGGTATGCCTTGGAGGAAGGAAATAATAAAAAAAGGGGTTCAATAAACCAAGGTATCCATAGCTTGGTAAAACCCCATCTCTGTTTTTATTGATATATGTGTTAGTTTTAGCACCTTACTCTTGATAGTGGCATATCTTGTTTTAATCTAAAAACTGCAGTATAAGCCGACCGAACATGACTGTTTGGTCGACCGAAACATGGAAAGACTTGTATTCTGCTCATGCATATGTTGCTTTTTTTTTAAACATTGATTGCATGTCGTTCATGTGTCTAAATTCCAAAATTCACTTGAAGTGCATGCTCACAATTGCGTTGCTTTAAAGAGAAACACATTTGATTCATGTTCAATGCAAATGTGCCTTTTGCATGATCATGCATAGTTTGAACAAACTGATTGAAATGCATAGCATATTCACTCTGACTAAGCCAACATTTCAAAGCATGTGTTTCTTTGTGTGCTCTTGTAAGTCTTTTTGCATTTCACCCTAGCTATAACAGCACAAGGAGATGGACCTACTTGACTTGCCAGCAATACAAAGGCCACGTTTAAAGTCAAAGTCGGTCAACCGACTTGCTTCTCTTGGTCGACTGAAAGTCCCAGCAAGCCAATTCTTCTATAGCCCAAGATGATTGCGTTAACGCAACTGCTCACTATGTTAACGCAGCTACGGTCCCAGTAGCAACAGAAGCCAACTAATGAGGCGGCATCGACAGATAAGCCACATGACGTCGACTCACACCCTACAGACAGAAAACCTAAACAATTCTGCTATCATGAAGAGTAAAGTGCAAATCTTAAGTTTGCTTCCCATGCTGAATAATTGCTTTCAATATCAAAACCTGATGCAGAAATTTCAATGCTTGCTTATGTTTGCATATGCATATCACTCTGTGATCTTATGCTGAAAATTGATGAATCTACTTTAATTTGAAACTGCATTGCATTCATGATGCATTCTCAAGCATGTCCCAATGGTGTATTAAATGGTGATATGAAGAACGACAGGCTAGACCTGTCTGGAAACTTTCACCAAGTGTGAAGTTTTTTTTTCGCCTGGCACCATGGGTCAATCCTGCATTTAAGGGCATACAAACTTTTTGAGTCAAGTTATTCAACTCCTTTGCATGGTTTACATGCATAGATCAATCATACATTGCGTTTAGATAGGGGGAGTAAGTGTTTCATGCATTAACTTGCACTTCTCTTATGCATAAATTGCATTAAGTCAGGGGGAGCCAGTAGCAACCTGGCATTATTTGAATGCATGTCATTTATGATAGAGGACTCAAAAAGTTCATGCATCCATTTAGGGTTAATCTGAATTGTAAAGTGGTCTGGAAAAACTCAAGTCGACTTGAGGACTACACAAGTCGACTTCTCATTTCTTCTTAAGTTTCAACTCTGAAAGTTTCTGATCTCAAATTCCTTGCATTTTCTAAAATACTTCAACTCTGAAATACTTGTTGCTAAAATTTTGTTTCCTTCAATTCTGAAAATTCTGATTCTCTACATTTACTGAAAAAGTGACTTCTCTTAAAATCACCTGATCACTGAGATTATAATCTCTGTTATGCTTCAGCTTTGAAAAGTTTTCTGAAAAATCTGAAAATCACTTGATCACTGAGATTATGATCTTTTTTTTTTCATCAAACACATCTAGTGGGAACAAAGGGAGAGTGCACCCTCTTCCAAAGGAAGAGAATGTTCTCACTCCACCTTCAAACCACTAGTGTTATTTTATTACTGAAGAGGAGGGAATGTACAATATCAGTGAGAGAGGCCAGCTCTCTGCATTTACAAGAAAAAACAAAACATTCTATACAAGCCGCCGATGAAAATTTGGAATACAAAGGGCATCGGCAGTAGCATATCCTTTAGCTAGAGTGGGCAACTCTTTGAAAGAGGAGAATTCCATGTTGTGCCCATTGGAGACCGCATGGTTGGCAAGCATGTCGGCAAGCTGATTTGCCTCTCTGTATGTGTGTTTGATGGGACAATTGAATAATAAGACTAGTTGTTGAAGTTGGCTCCACCATGGAAGAAGAGGCCATGGTAGGGTTCTCTTGTTATTCACCAAATCCACGAGAACCATTGAATCAGAGTAAACATCTGAAATTGGAATAGAGTGCAACTGGGCAAGACGGAGGCCGTCTAAAAGAGCACGTCTTTCAGCCACCATGTTGGATCCCTTGCCATAGAAATACGAGAAACCCAACAAAAGATGTCCCTATGTGTTTCTGAAACATCCCGCTCCCCCGGATAGTCCAGGGTTACCCTTGCTTGCTCCATCAACATTAAGGGAATAATCATATGAAGGGGCATTCCAAATAACAGTGAAGTAAACTGGATTGCTAAATCTGATAACAATGCCCAAATTTTGTAAAGTATTGCACAACTTGGAGCTTGGGCCATGTTTAAACTTGATCTGGCTGACAATCTGATTAATATCAGCAAGGATATGATTAATGATATTGTGGAGTTTAATTCTACAGCCTTCAAATTTGGCCTGGCACCTATATTTCCAAATTTCCCAGGTGATCAGGAGAGCAGCTAACAAGGATATGAAGCCCTTAGGTTTACTGATATTGGCTCTGTTGATGGAAAGTCTCATCCGGTTTCTAATTGTACAGGCTTCTAGGCAAGAAACTCCAAGCAGAGGGCTAAAACTGCTCCATAGAAAAACTACCAAATCACTGTGAATAAAGAGATGGTCTTCATCTTCATTAGAGTGGGAGGATGTACAGTAAACACAGCCAGAAACCATATTAATGCCAACTGACTGAACACGGCTGTCAATAGGAACAGCTTGCTGCAGAAGTTTCCAACATTATAGAGAAGCCCTGGGCGGAAGTCTATGCTGCCACAATTTGCTATATATAGAATATGTAGTCTGCTCTCTAAGAAAGCTACAAGTGGATTTTATACTGTAATTACCTGAATTGGTAAATGACCAAACAGGGATGTCATCCCCATTCTGAAGAGAAAATTTTTGAATATCTTCCCGCAATTGAAGGTCTGTTATAGGATCCCAGATTGGATGCTGAATATTTGTTAATGCTGTATTGACTGAGCAATCAGCAGAAAGAGTGTTGCTTTGTGAAGGAAATAAATCCACCAGTGCCTTGTCTTTATACCAGATATCTTTGAAGAAATTTATAGCATTCCCATTTTGAATGATCTTGCGGGATCCAGTAAGCAGAATTGATCTAGCTTTATCAAAGTCACACTATTTGATGCCAACTGGGAAAGGAGTTTTGCAATCAGAGATATGAAGCCCATGACAGTATTTCCTTCTAATATAGTTAGCCCATAAAGACTTTCCATACTGTGAGTGCCAAAGCAATTTAACAAGGAAGCAAGTTTGAATCTCTGAAAGGCTTCGGATGCCTAATCCTCCAGTGGATATAGGGCAGCATATCCTTTCCCAGGAAACCCAATGTTTTCTATGGGCAACTTCAAGGCCCTACCAGAAGAAATTTGCACAGACTCTATTGATCTGCTTGTGTATAGTATAGGGAATGGAGACGGCACTGGCAGAATATATGGGAATCGAGGCAAGAACTGACTGGATCAAAGCCAATCTCCCTGCTTGAGATAACAATATACGTTGCCAACCTGCAAGTCTAGAATTGACTTTGTCTATCAGATATTTAAAATGAGGGATTCTAGTTCTGCCTTTAAACAGAGGGATTCCCAAGTATCTAATACTTTCTGTCTTGTGATGATACCCAGTAAGTTGACAGATTCGGCTGATGGAAGAAGTGGGCATTTTTTTTGCAGTCACAAAGCAGCTTTTAGAGGCATTAATTCTTTGGCCAGATGCTGCTTCATATTTTCCCAGAAACAGGAGCAGTTGTTTTATTGAAGATATCCCTCCATTCATAAAAATGATGGAGTCATCAGCATAAAGAATATGGGAGATTTGAGGAACACCCCGGGGGAGATGATAATACTTGCACAGTCCAAAAGAAAAAATATTTTTGAGGCCCCTGCTTAGAACCTTCTCAGCTAGAATGAATAATGCAGGTGCTAATGGGTCACCCTGCCTAACTCCTCTTGAAGATTTAAAGTAGCCATGAATGCGACCATTCAATGAAATAGAAAACTAGCAATTGACTATCAATTGAGCAACAAGAGAAATGAATCTGTTTGAGAAGCCAAAGCCTTTCATAACCTTAAAAATGAAATCCCATTCTATTCGGTCATAAGCTTTGGCCATATCAAGTTTAATCATGATATTATGACCTCTGACAGGTCTGTCAATCTCCATAAAAAGTTCTTTGGCCAATAGAAAATTATCAATAATCTGCCTGCCAGTTATAAAGCCACTCTGCTCATCTGATATAATTAGAGGCAACACAGTCCGCAGCCGGTCATTAATGATCTTGGATACAATTTTACATGTGAAATTACATAAACTGATGGGCCTGAAATCAGCATAAGTGACCGGACTTTTAACTTTTGGAATCAAACAAAGTAAAGTAGAAGTAACACCTTGAGGGAGCCCCCACCCTTGAAAAAAAACTCTGGACTGCACAAATGACATCCAAGCTTATAATATCCCAGCAGTGAGTGTAAAAACCCCCAGTATAACCATCTGGACCAGGGGAGCTATTGCCAGACATAGAGAAAACACAATTTTTAACTTCATCTGCCGTGGGAATAGTAGAAAGAGAATTATTTTGCTCTTCAGTGATCAACCGAGGTATCAGTGAGAGGAGGCTGTCATCAATGCTGTGGGCTTCAGTTGAGAGAAGATTTTTGAAAAATTCAGTTGCACTTTTGAACAGAATCTCCTGATTATCCACCCAATGGTTATCAATCTTCAGTTTTGAAACAAAGTTCTGTTGTATTTTAACCTTAGTGTAATGATGGAAAAATTGAGTGTTTCGGCCACCATTGGTGATACATTGAATTCTAGATTTCTGATGCCAGAAGATCTCCTCTTCGAATAAAATAAAATGCATATCTGCATTAGCTTTATTAAGATTCATTCTGTTTTCAACTGAGGGATCAGCATCATATGTAGACTGGGCCTGTTCCACCCGTAGTTCTATCTTTTTTTTAGTTTGATGAATATTCCCAAAAGTGTCTTTATTCCAAACCTTTAAAGCATCTTTTAGAAATTTTAATTTCTTCTGGAAGGCTTTGAAAGGATGAATTTCCTCTTGAGGGCATTTATTCCACTGATCTTTCACAAAATCCAAGAAACGTTGGTGAGTATGCCACATGTGTTGGTAGGTGAATCTTCCCGGAGAAGGGGTGGTGGAATTTACAGAAAGTAATAAAGGAGCATGGTCTGAGGGACCTCTAACAAGGTGCCTAACAGACAGATTATGATTTGAGCTCAGCCAATGTGGGTTATATAAGACCCTATCTAAACGAGCTCGAATATGAGAGCCTCCTATTTGGTTATTAGACCAAGTAAAGTTTGAACCAGTATACCCAGCATCAGTTAAACCAATGGCAGTTAGAAAGCCTTGAAAGTCAGTCATAGCTACCATGGAAGAAATATTGCCACCAATCTTTTCCTCAGGGGATACTATATAGTTGAAATCCCCACCTATTATCCAAGGTATAGTCACCCTTTGGCTGAATTCCATCAGTGATTCAAACATTTCCCTGCGCTGACTGAGACTACAAGAAGCATACACTACTGTAAAATATAGAATTGCAGAATTATTATCTTTAAGAGCTACTGTTAGATATTGAGAATGGGACTGTATAGTATCAAAGCATATGCTAGGCTTGTAAAATAACCAAATTTTAGAGATATCACCATTGTTTCCCAAGAAAGAATGAAGATGTATGCGATGTGCAACTCCCTGAGCTCAATTGAAGTCAATACGGGGTTCAAGAATAGCAACAATATGAATGTCATTGTCTTTAATATGCTGGGCCAGGCTTCTGACAGTGGCTTTGTTGCCAATACCTCTAACATTCCATATCAGTGCTGAGTTTATCATGAAAAGAAGAAGATGATATATGAGCTACTAAAATTTTAGCCTTAGCTCTAGTTAGACGGGCATCACTGAAAATTACTCCGGGGAGTACTGATATTTCATTTGGCTGCAAGTCTGGAAGTTGTCTTATTTTACTGCACTTATCTAAATAAAGCATCTTAGAATTTTCCATAGCTGATATTTTGGAGACAGCATCCGAACAGATGATTTCAATTTTTCCTGAAGTTGAGAGGGGAACTTTCTGAGACATTGAGACTTCCTTATTTTGTTGGATTGAAGGAAGCTCAACTACAGCCGACGAGTCCTTTATACTCGGAAGAATTGAGAGAGGCTTTCTGACTGTGTCATTGCAACAAACAGATACTAGGGGACCATTATCTTCTATATCTTGGGAAAGTCCAACTATAGGAATTGTAGTCTGACAGCCTTTAGGATCTTTACTATGAGTAAATTCTTCAGAATTGGGCTTGTTATGAACCATCTCTTTATCCAAAGCTAAGTCTTCATGGTGCTAATACAAGAAAGGAAATCTGTTGAAATCAGTAATTCCCTTTTTTGGACTGGAGGCATGGAATTGCTTTGCCATAATCTTATCCTCGTCCAAAACTAATTCATCAGGTTGCTGGCATGAAGCAAGGGGCATATTAGTATCTTTAATTCCCATATTCGGACTGGAAGTTTGAAGTAATCTAGGTCTGTATTCCTGTCGGGATATTTTTGAAAGACCATTTCCCATAGACTGATTTCTGAGCTCTTTCTTGTTTAACTTCTTTCTGCATTCTTGTTCCATATGACCAATTTTATGGCAATGGGAACACAAATGTGGCACCCTGTGATAAGTGATGGGTTGCCAGAATCCATTTCCTCCCACACCTATCCATATCCTTTCCTTTCTCTCAGCAACCAAATCAAGTTCAACACACGCTAATGCTTCAGAAGTCTCAGTCATGGCGAGGGTAGCATCATAGATTCGCAGAACAGTACCAATATTTCCTGCTATTGATCGAATCATATCTTCATGAGATTATGATCTCTATTAAGATTCAACTCTAAAAAGTTTTTGGAAAAATTTGGAAACCATGTTCTTAAACTCCAGCATTCTTTGAGGGGGAGCTTCTCTAAGATTTTTAGTTCACACATTCTCAAGAGAAGTCACTTTCCATTGGTATCAGACATCCTCTCAACTGAAATTTCTGTCATCTCTTCTTGAAACCGTCATGCATGAATAACTGCCTTGAAAAACTACCTTCACTGCACAATCTTGCTGAAATTCATTGAAATTCGTTGTGATTAGAATAATTTCAATCTGTCCAATAATTCATTAATCTGAGCAAACTTATTGAAGAATCTTCTTGCATAAGAGTCTGTGATAGTCAATAATTAACTGTCAGTTTAAGCCCAATGAATTCAAGCGTTTAAAAATTGAATTCCCTGATAAAGGTTGTATTCGGACCTTAATATATCTCAACGAACTCTCGCATGTTATGCCCCTGTGAAAACTCCCGGGACCTAAAAAATTTAAATTTAAGGCAACCTTGGTTGAGAAACTCAGATTGAGTATTGTCCATAAACATGAAACAATCTGAAAAACTTTTAAGCGTAGCACATAATAAAAAAGTCTGAAATAATGCTCAAGGTAGAGCAGTGGCTAAGAGTCACTGAGAAACTAAGCCCTTTGTTGATGTTTTGTATCACCCCACCCCTAAACTAATATGTGCGTGAACATGCAACAATATGAGCAAAGAAAAGGGCGATGGAGATATAAAAGTAAACCGTGATCACCACCAAGGTTGCAACAATGCCAAGAGATGAAGAGATGAAGGGATGGCGCTATGTACCTTGGAAAATGATGAAGAGTTGATGGCGCTTAAAGAAATGGTGCGGGGGACGTCGTGGATTACACCCCTTCTCCTTCCAGTCGGCTAGAGGAAGAAGGCCTCACGTTGTATTCATGCTCTCCTACAAAACAAAGATGAAAACACAAGAGAAAAACCCATTAGAACATGCATGTGTGGTATCTATCCCGAAGTGATAAAATAGGGTTAGAAATTGAGGGAGAACGTACCGGGGGGAGGTTTTTAACCCCTGTAGAAAGGTGGAAATAATAGTTGTGTGTGTTGTGATGATATAGAAACAAATATAAGGAGAAATCATGCAGTATAACTATGGGAATATGTGACGCAATATGGAGAAAAGTGCATGTGTAGTAGAAACCTATGTAAACTGTGATGATTTGTGAAATTGAGGAAGAGATAACTAAGAGAATATATCACAAAATCAAGCCCAGAAAGATGGAATGGAAAGTTAATACTTCTCTCTTCAAGATGGGGTCGAATTTGTGAGTTGGAGATGCAACATGGCTTCGCCCCACGTCCAGAAAGAGCCCCTCCCTTCACAACTGCGAACTGGGCAGTTTATATAGGAGTATAGAAATCTAGAACTTTCTCCCATGATTCCCGGAGATGTAGTCTACCAAAACTCGAGGTCTTTAGATCAATCTCGAGATAATAGTGGGGATAAGAGATAGAAACAAGTAGGACTCAATTTCGATGAGGATTCTAGAAGATACTCGCGTGGAAAGAAGGGGCCATCGTGCAGAAAATAGAGTTTGATCTGTGCAGAAATTGCATAAATCTAGAAGTTTCCTCCCCATTCCCCGAGGATATAGTCCACTAAAATTTGAGATCTATGGATAAATCTCAAGATAATAGTTAGGATAAGAAGTAGGAACAAGGAGGACTCAATTTGGAGGAGGATTCTAGAAGATATTCACGCCGCAAGAAGGGCCCGGAGCCTAATCGGGTGAAGTTTGACTTGAACTGGGATTGCATAAACCCTGAACTTTCAGCCACGTCTCCAAGCAAAATAGTCCACCAAATTCGAGTTCTATAGACCAAACTTGAGATAATAGTAAGGAAAAGAGATAGAAATAAATGATACTCAATTTGGAGGAGGATTCTAGAAGATATGATCCAAACAAGGAGACCTCGTCATGCATAATCGACCAGAAAGAGTCCTGCGGCTGCAGGACTCTTGGGAAGCTAAGGCTACACGTGGTACTATATCTCAAAAATGGTGCAGAACTTATGAAAGGCGTAGAAGATAAAATTGTAGATAACAAAAAAATGAACAACTTTTGTGAAGAGAGTAAGATGAGAAGATGAGCAGAAGATGGGAGAAAATAGGGGAGAACAGATAAAAATGCTGGGATGCGGAAAACGGTTGAGAATTGGCTAATGGCATAGAAGAAGAAATTGTAGAGTTTTAAAAAGTGAACAACTTTAGTGAAGGACACTTAATGAATATAGAAACATAAGGGGATGAAAATGGGCCGCGTTCAGGACTACACAGTGAAAGGGGCCGAATGCTTGATGGAAGTCGACCTAAATGGGCCGCAAGTTGACTTGGAAGGCCGGAAGTTGATAAGATAAGCTCCAGGGCTCTAAGAAGTCATAATCTCCAAGGCTCAAAGGGAATGGAATAATGAAATGGGCTCGAAATCTATCCGAGGAAGGTTCCAAAATAATGGGTAATTCGGGACATCAAAAATGATGAATAAGAGAAATGACGCAACTTGCGGGCTAAAAACGGGTGCCAACAGATGCCCCTCCTTGATGTCTGCTTTGCAAGGGAATGAGCGAAAGCAACGCGGAGATGAAATGTAAAGGAGATGGAGTGAAAGTGAAAGTGATGTGAAATGGAGATGAAGCGGAGAGAACTGATAAGCGGGCATCAAGGCAAAAGACACCCGTCACAACCAACAAGCGACGGGAATTCTCCCGAAAATGCCGAACTAACCACAAGGAATGGATGACGGGGATGAGACATGTCTGGAAAGACTAAACTAAGGGAAAGGGAACACGACCAACCTCACTGGGGACACAATCCACGACCAATGAGGGGATCGGAAAGAGCACAATTGAAAAGCTTGAAATGGAAAGATAAAACTGAGATAAAATCCAGACATGAATCACGCTGGCAAACCAGACCAAGCGGGCAGATCAAAGATAACGTTCAAATTTGGAGTGGAATGAGATTCTCTTATTCAAGAGAGCTGAAGCGCAACTAACCATTGCTGAGGAGAAATCTTGAGAGGATCACGAGGCGTGAATGCTCAAAATGACATGATGCATGCTGGGCTAAAATAAAGAAATTGTTAAAACGAATGCAAAGAAAGATAAAATAGAAAGTACTCAAGGATATTATTACTAGACTAAGCAGGACGGGGTCAAGAGTCTTCTTGCAACCACAACATGCGAGACACAGTCCATCATCCCCAACCCGACTCAAACTAACGGCCTATCCAACGATTAACCGTATGCTCTTAGATCATCATCATTTTTGTTAAAGGGGAACATCAGATCTCAGAACACACGGAAAACTAGCTAGTCCTTGAGAGACTATAATAATGTATATAGTAATGCAACAGTGAGCTGGGATAGAGAGCCATACCTGACTTACCTGCCAAGCGAAAGGGCATTTTTTTTATTTTTCATATTTCAGATTTTTATGAATTTCCCAATAAGACAACATGACCAATAAGCATGAGGATAACGTAACGAACAAACGAACGAAAAAGACAGGAGCACAACATACCATAACAAAGGATGAACCAGCAACACATGCAAGACATGAACCAACAGCATGCATGTATGATGAACATGGTGGGACAAGACAACAATGCAGTGGGACAACACACGTTCGGGACAAGAACACGTGGGACAACAACACATGTGAGATGACAACATGAGATGAGACAACATGAGACATGACAAATATGCTCTTCAATCAAGCCCAAGATCAGACGAAGCAGAACCGCCGGGTTCATAATCGTGAGACAAAGAGCCCTCTCACAAAGATATGATCAAAATGAGCTAAAGCTAAGCAAAGCATGAGAAGGACATGAGTTTCAGAATAGATCGAGAGACAAGATTGAAGAAGAGAGAACATATCAGAAGCACGTGAACAGGAGATAGAGCAAATAATAAGGAGCTAGGAAGCTTGAATACCTGCAACTTGCAACCTACACACTAAGCAAACATATCATACCTGTCCTCAAAATAAATAAATAGATGAATAAAGACCAAAAGACACATATTTTTGATTTTTTCTAATTTTTTATTTTCTTCAACAATATTTGATTTTTTTTATTTTTGATAATATTTGATTTTTTTGGATTTTTGGCAATATTTAATTTTTTGGATTTTTATCAATATTTGATTTTTTTTTTGATTTCCGGCAATATTTAATTTTTTTAGATTTTTGGCAATATTTGATTTTTTTTGAGTTTTGACACAGCAATCCGCAGCACCCAAGGACAGGCTCAAACTACTGGCCAAGGATCGTCCCCCCCCCCCTTTCATTAAAGATTTCCCTTAAGTAGGGCGTGCATGTGAGGGTGGCTCACCACAACCAACCGTCTCTAAAGAATGGTGCCCCTACTAAGGCCATACCCGGGATACAACCCAGCCTAAGAGGGAGAAGCAAAAGAAAATTGGAGACATGCTTTATACATGATAGGAAACATCATGACTTAAATTCCTTCCAGGGCACTACCCCTCAAAGATACAGTCTGTTGTGCCGGGGCTTTGTGTCTTTGATTTTGAGACCCATATTTATTAGGCACACGTGCGACCGGGCTCTTGACGTCACGTGGGGAACTGTACTACCACTCTTGCCATGCCTTTGATTTTCATAATTTTGCATTGATCAGATCATTGATTTATTTTTTGACAGCCCTTATTAGATAGATTTTACAGGAACGCTCATATTCGAGGGTCAAGACTGTCCCTATTTGAAACATCTCCCATATTGGGGAGCGCCTAGGTTGGTCATCTCATCCATCCATCTCTTGCCCCTGCACTTGACCGAGAAGAGAAAAGAAAAGACCTTTGTGCATACCCAAAGTATGGCCAAAGCAGTAACGGTGTGCCTCAAAGGAAAATCAGCTATGGCTCGCCGTATAGTGTGTGAAAAACTCGTACAAAAGGTTACCCTCAACGATCGGGGAAAGAAACTAGACTCCCAACGTGGAGCTAGCACCAGCCTATGAATGCTGTAGAAGCGAACTCATTTTGACACTTTTTGACTAAACTAAAATAACTAAATTAACTAAGACCACTCATACGTGTTGAGGAATCCAGCGTCATAATAACAATGCGCATGAAGTAATAATGGAAATGATAGCATATTCTTGCACAAAATAAAAGATACCTTGTAAGTCCATGGCGTGGAAATAGCATCCTGAAGTGAGAGCTTGATCATCGAGCTTCATATTCCTTACTTGATAGGACAAAGATGAGAGGACAACAAGGTTTTAAGATTCCTTGACACGGAGGAGCGACAGACATCAAACTGGATAAAGAAGGATAAAAAGGAAGAGAGACGAGGGCTAGAACTCCCTCGTTAAGGTGCAGAGACCCTGATAACAAAGAACCAAATACAGAAGAAATAGAGATTAACTAAGATCAAGACAGACTAAAGCCTCGAAAATAGCAAGAAAAAGGGTAAGAACCCCGAAAGGGTGAAGAAGAGAGAAAAGAAAGATGATGAGGAGATTGTTGCGAAGACGAAGAGGAAGAAGAGTAATCATCCGACGTGGTCAGAGAAGAATCAGAAGTAGCATTCGGCAATGCCGGAGAATAAAAATAGTGGTCATCCGATAGGGTCGGAGAAGGAGAATGATGGTCATCTGACAGAGTCGAAGAAGAATCAGAAGTAACCCCGGGAGTGCTGGAGGAGAAGAATCAGGTGATGTCCCGAAATCGGGATGAAAGGATGGCCTAGGCCGCGGCCCGGAATTGTGAGAGGAGGGAAAATTCGGAGGCTCTAGATAGGAAGAGGCCGGAGGAATGAGGGTTCGTGGACTTGGGGAGAGAGGAGAAAATCATAGACGCGGGATTGGAAGAATGCAGGTACACCACCCAAGGGTGGGAGCTCAGCAGAAGAAACGATAAATGAGATGAGGAAGAAGGAGGAGTGGTCCCCTGAGTGTGCAATATGCGGCCCTTGAACTTGCGTCGCTGCCTCTTCTTAGCTGAAACTTCTTGAACACGGACCCGGCTGGCGCGGGCTCGGACCTTCAGGCTTCTTGACTTGCAATGTCTTCTCAAATAACGAGCCCATCTGGCAAACGGCCTGGCCCGATTATGAACATGCAGCTTTGCTAGGGCGGTTGCCCCTAGACATCCGACGCTAACAATAGTTGGTCATCCTTGAACAGGTAACTCCTCAGAATGATAAGCAGCATGAAACCATGGAGTCTTGTTACTGGGCACTAGAAGCATGAGGTTCGGCAACTCCACTCGGCGATCAGCTTTGAAGCACAGCTCTCTTGATAGAAGCAAAGGATGGAACTAAGGGAGATCAATTCACGGCGTTGACGTGGCCAGCTTGCTAATGAACCGAGGGAGATTGCATAAGATGTGCAGAATGTCCTTGGAGAATATAGAAGATACGGCCAATTGCCCCTTGAACATAGAGTGCATAATCTGCTTGGCGGTCGTATGAGTTAGCACAATCCGGGTGGAGAACCCCTCCTGGCCAGTTATCTGAACAGCAACGGAGCGAGAGGTAATAAGAGCATCAATAATAAGTCCTCTGGCAAGCAAAGAGATTGCCATCGGTCTCGCTTGAGAAGAGACTGGAACCAATGCGAGAGAACTTTTCTTGACAATCATCATCGGAAGTGTAGGCTCATTATTCCTAGAATGGCCATAGATCGGGACGTGGATTGGCATGTAGCAGATGAAATTCTGAATCTTGAAATGCAGAACTGGCATAGAATCATCCTGACTTGACTCATTGTCTCCCTGGGGACCAGACCCGAGGGGCACCATAGGCAGTGCACACCCGCTCCGTGGGGTGGGAGTGGATGGAGAAGTGGAGGTAACATGTTTTGATGACAGAGGTGAAGGTTTGGAAGGCGTGGAGGTTTGAACGGGTACGATGATGTCAAGTGGAGGTGAAGGCAATGCGGCAATGATGGGCTCGGGTGAAGGTAAAGGTGGAAGTAGAGATGTAGGTGGTGGTAAAGGCAACGGCCTGGCTTGCTCAGGCTCGGGCGTAGGCAATAACGGAGATGATGGCGGTTTAGGCGGTGATGAGGGTGGTGGAGATGGTGAAGCAGGCATTGGGGGTAGTGGAGATGTTGTTGGTGGAGGGTTAGGGGAAGGCCGTGGCACCCATCGTCGACGTATCGGCACGATGCGTCGGACGGCATTGGGAGTCGAAGTGGTGGTGGAAGAAGTGGAGGCACTATCCTGAGCAGAGGCTTGGGTTTGTGGAGGCGGAGCCGGAGTAGGGGAAGGCTTAGGTGGTGGGGTAACGGGTGATGGAGTAGGCGAAGGAGCGGGCATGGTGCTAGATGAAGATTCATATGGGTGCCCCTTGCCTTGAAATTGAGATGGCTGCTTAGGCGGTGCTTCTTGTTGCTGCTGCTTGTTGAGATGTGTAATAATCTTGCAAATGGTAGACCAATTGATCCTCTTCTTGTCCTCCAGGTCATAAACAAAATCCCGGAGCTCGGGGCAATCCTTGATCAAATGCCCCTATTGGCTATAGAAATCATAGAACTGTAGCATATCCCCGACCGCGGGTTGGCAAGGCATAACTAGAGGGAGCTGCACGCGTGAGTAGCCATCAAAGCCCGAAAGATGTCGGTGAAACACTCCGGCAACGGAGGATAGTGAGGAGCCCGCTTCGGGCAAGGTGGATACCGAGGGATATCGGAAGGTAATGAAGATGGTTGTGGGGGTTGCATAGGCAAGGACGCGTGGCGAGTAGTGGAGGGACTCGATGGAGGCATATGTGGAGCGGAGTGGGTAGGTATTTAGTGGACGGCATCCACCTGCTTGAGGTATGATGTTCCCTTGACAGGAGGAGATGAATGTGGATATGCGGAGGTGGAGGGCTGACTCGTAGGGGTTTGACTTATGGAGGTGGATGCGATGTAAGGCTAACTCATGGGGGGCGCGATATAAGTGGAAGGTTGACTCATGGAGGGTTGATATGCGGAAGGTTGATATGTGGGGGTAGATGTAGATGGTGAGGTGTAAGTGGGTGTAGGATGCGGAGAAGACTCGGGGTCAAGGGAATCATGGATTTGTTGGCGAATGAAGCGGGCTCGACTATAGACTTGTTGCTAGGAGATGATGTCATTGAGGGCTAAGATGAAGCGGTACTCGGGCGTTGCATTGGAAATCAGCATCTTGATCAGCTCCTGCTCCAGAATGTGTCTCGGGACTTGTGCAGCAAGGCGACGCCAACGATCGACAAAGGTAGAGAACTCTTCTTCAGGCTTCATCTTCTCATGGGCCAAATCCACCATAGAATACTTGGACCCAACCTGGTCTTGAAACTGCTGAATGAATCTATCTTGGACAACATGAAAGTTCACAACCTGCTCTTATGGAAGAGAAAAGAACCAATCCCAAGACGGGCCTTCCAAAGATAGACCAAATAGATAGGCCATCAAACATTGGTCATGTCGAAATTGGGCCGACTCATAAATAAACTCCTTTAAATGCACATTGGGGTCACCGACTCCACCATAACGGCGATATGCGGGGATTTGAGAAGGGGGTGGAAGCCGAACATTTTGAAATATAAGCGGGACACTGAAGGAGGTTTTGGGATCAATTTGGCGTTGGAGTTCATCAAGCTGGCGTTGGGTTTGAGCGATCATCTCCTGAGAAGGGAGAGATCGAGAAAAATGCGGGCCAACTTAAGCAAGAGATTGTGAATATGAACCAGGATGATAATGGGCTGGATAAGAAGATCCGGGCTGAGAAGAAGAAGGGCCCATTCTGGGAATAGAGGGATATGCGGGCCTGGAAGAAGCATGAGCATAAGGACCCATTGGGCCGGCAGTATAAGGAGAAGAAGAATAAGGTCCATTAGAAAAATAAGGCCTATTAGGAGAATGGGGCACGTTAACATGATGAGGCCCATTAATGAGAGAAGAAGGCCCATTAAGAGAAGGAGGCTCATGAAGATGAGATGCAATGAGACGTTGGGCCTGGGCCAGGTCCATTTGGCGAACAAGGCTTGATATGTGGGCCATGAGATTAGCCTGTTCCTCGGATGGATCAGAAGGACCACGGGAAGATGGGCCCGCGTGGGAAGAGGATTCAACGCGGGAATAAGAAGAAGAATTGGAAAAGGAATGATACAAGGGGTTGGAATGATGCTCCATGAGGGCAAATGGAGACTTAATAGATAAATATCAAGGAGAATACAGGTGGAGAAACAATGGTTTAATGTGCTTGAGAACGAGAGGGGGGCTGACCCACTAACGTAAAGAACAAGGGAGAATGGGACTAGACAATGGACACACAAAATGGGCTAAACTTGTTGACACCTGTTTTTAGCCCGCAAGTTGCGTCATTTCTCTTATTCATCATTTTTGATGTCCCAAATTACCCACTATTTTGGAGCCTTTCTTGGATAAATTTCGAGCCCATTTCATTATTCCTTAGCCTTTTAACTTCGGAGATCATAATTTTTTATAGCCCTAGAGTTTATCTTATCAACTTCTGACTTCCAAGTCAGCTTATGACCCATTTGGCTGGTTTTCATCAAGCATTCGGCTCTCTTTTGCTGTGTAGTCTTGAAAACGATCCTTTTTCATTCCTTCCGTTTCTCTATTGAAAATGTGCCCTTCACCAAAGTTGTTCGATTTTGCAAGATCTACAACTTCTTCTTCTACACCATTAGCCCGTTCTGCACCAATTTCAAGTTATTCATATTTTTTCAGCAGACTACACTATTCACCAGCAGACCTAGCATTTTACCTATCTTCTATCCCCATTTTCTCCATCTTATGATTGTCTTTTTATCTTGCTCTCTTCATGAAAGTTGTTCATCTTTTCGTTATCTACAATTTCTTCTTCTACCACTTTCACTAGTTCTACACCATTTGGGAGATATGATCCAATTTCTAAAGTCACGCGAAGTCTACCCAAACGGTAGTGCAAACGACCGTTTCTTATTGCAAACGATCGGTCGGCCGACCATTTATTCCTTAACGGTCGGATGACCGACCGCTAAGCCACCCAAGAGTCCAGCACAGGCTGGACTATATCTCCAAAAACTGATCGGCGTGGCCTCCTTTAAGCAGCCATATATTTTGTAATACAACTCCGAATTGACTCCCGTTTGTTGCTATCTCTTGCCCTTTATATTATCTTGAGTTCGATCTATAGAACTCAAAATTTTATTAGCTATATCTCTCAGAATCATGGTCAAAAGTTTAGGATTTATGTCTTAGTTTGAGTCAAACTTTGATTTCCAGTGCGACGGGGCTATCTTGCGGCGAGCATATCTTCTAGAATATTCCTCCAAATCGAGTCCCGTTTATTTCTATCTCTTGTCCTTAGTATTATCTCAAGTTTGATCCATAGAACTCGATTTATCTTGGACTATATCTATGGGAATCGTGAGAGGAAGTTGGGGCTTTTTCTGAAAACTCTATATAAACTGTCCGGTTCGCAGTGGCGACGGGGGGCTCTTCTTCAACTCGGGGCGAAGCCATGCTGCACCGCCGTCTCAATCCTTCGACCCTGGATTGAAGAGAGAAGTATTGGCTTTCCATTGCATCCTTTTGGGCTTAATTTCGTGGTCTATATTCTTAGTTCTCCTCTCCCTAAAATCTCAAATCATCACAAAACACTATTTTTCTGCTACACATGCATTTTTCTCCGTTTTGCATGCACGTTTTCCCGCAGTTGTGCGGCATGATTTTCTCATATCTTTGCTTCATTCTCATCACAACACACACACCTATTATTTCCACCCTTCCACAGGGGTTAAAAACCCTCCCCCGGTGAGTTTGCCCTCAATTTCTACCCCGATTTTATCATTGCGGGATTGATACTACACTTCATGATCTAATGGGTTTTTCTCTTGTGGTTTGATCTTTATTTTGCAGGAGAGCATGATATGAACGTGAAGCCCTCTTCTTCTAGCCGGTTGGGGATGAGGAGGTTTGAATCTACATCGCTCCCGCACCCCGTTGTCAAACGCGATCAAGTCTTCTTCTTTTTCCAAGGTACACAGCGCCATCCCTTCATCTCTTCATCTCTTGGCGTTGTTAACCCTTGGTGGCGATCACGGTATGTCTTTCTCATCTATTCATCGCCCTTTTTCTTTGATTCACACTTCTATGCATGTTTTAGTTTAAGGGGGTGGGGTACATTAATCTATCTACAATTTTTTTGACGATCACGGTGGGACACCAATGCCCATCACGCTTGTTTTCATACTCTTTTTTAAGTTGGGTGTGTGCATGTTCATGTTTGGGTAGTATTTCCTCCATTCTCCCACTATTTTGGGTGTTTTAAGGCCTCTGGTGGCCTAGCGGTCTTCTGGTAGACCGCAAGGTGTAAATAAACGGTCATCTGGTGGACCCTTTACGTATTTTAGCTGTTCTGAGCGCATGCTCACGGGGCCCTATTCGTCGAGGCATAACTTTTGATCCCGGAGTCCGATTGTGTTGACTTTTCTTCCACTGGATAACCCTTTGTATTATCTTTCCATGCATATACTATTTGAACTATTTGGGTTACATTTGCATAGTCTAATATTGTCTAACTTTTTGAGTTTTCTACATAAGTTATGCAGGTAGGCTCAGGGATAGGTTCACAGGTACAACTTTGATTGTTGATTTGACTGCCTTCCCGACGTCTGATTGCACTGATTTTTGTTCCATTGGGTAGTCCTTTGTATTATCTTTCCATCCATAGCTTATTTACATCATTTGTGTCTTATTTGCTTAATTAAAAATTGTCATCATTTTAGCATTTTGTGCATAAAATCTGCATTCAGTCTGTGCACAGGCTCACGAGGGCAACTTTGCTCAGTGATTTGATTGATCTCCTAGGGTCGGATGCTCTGTTCTTGGGCCCATTGTGTGAACCTTTGTATTAGATCTCCATCCATACACTATTTGCGTCATTTGAGTCACATTGGCATCGTCAAATCTTGTCATCATTTGAGCATTTTGTGCATAAAATCTACATGTGGTCAGCGCACAGGTTCATGGGGGCAACTTTCTTGGACGATTTAATTGACCTCCCGAGGTCAGATTGCTTTGTTCTTGGGCTTATTGTGTAGACCTTTGTATTGTCTTTCCATCCATATCTTATTTGTATTATTTGGGTCACGTTTGTATTACACCTTTTATTCGCTGATGATACTCTCATATTCTCAAATGGCTCGGTCCGGCACATCAGAAATCTCATGAGATTCCTTAACAAGTACGAGATTTCATCGGGGCAACTTGTTAATGCTGCGAAGAGCTCTTTTTTTATTTTCGGTGATGCACCTCTTTCTCTTACAAATTCTATTAAGGAGGCTACGGGCTTTGCGAAGTGCAGTCTGCCCCTTAAATACCTCGGTATCTCCCTCTACTACGGGCGTCACAAGTCATCTTATTTTGCTAATATTCTGTCCAAAACCGCTGTCAAGCTTCAAGCGCGGAAATCAGGTTTCCTCTCTGTTGGTGGCCGGCTTATTCTCATTCGGCATGTCTTATCAGTCCTTCCCATTTACACCATGTCTGCTATCTCCATTCCAGCTGCTATTATGAGGTCTTTCCACAGGTTTCTCGCCAACTTCTTTTGGGGTTCTTATGAGGGCTCGCCGAAAAAGCATTGGACATCTTGGGATGTTATCTCTCGTCCAAAGGAATGCGGCAGACTCGGAGTTCTCAGCCTCCAGCTTATGCAAGTTGCCTTGCGCACCAAAATGCTATGGTCTATCATCACTTCCCACTCTTTGTGGGCCAGATTTTTCAGAGCTAAGCATCTTCATGGCACTCACTATTCTGTGGCTGCATTCCCTCTTATGTTGGTGGCGGACATGCGCTTATGGCAGCAGGCGGCTAATCTAGTTCAAGCGAACAATCGGGTTATCATTTCTGAAAACTCTTCCTATGTTAGATTCTGGTTGGATGCCTGGACAGGTGTTGTGCCTCTTCGTGATCTTCTACCACCTCAGATATGGTCCTCCATATCTGATAAATGGTGCTCTGTCTAGCGGGCCTTCTCTGTTCCGCAGCATGCACATCTCAACATCGTTCGATTGCATTGCCCCGATGGTTGTCTTGACAATGTGCTTTCAGCCGTTGGCAGCGACGACATTTGGATTTGGTGTCCATCTAATGACGGGAATTTCTCCTCCAAGTCTGTCTGTGTTCTACTTCATAGTGTGGTTCCTTCTAGTTGGTCTAAGCTATGGTCTGAGCACATTCCCCTCAAGTGGTCCATTCTCGTTTGGCGCTTGATCTGTGGTTGTCTTACCACGGACGGCACCATCATGGCATGTGGTATCCCTCTGTGTTCCAGGTGTTGCCGCTGCCACCCTTCCCAAATTGAGTCTGGAGTTCATCTCTTCTTCTATGGCCAGGTTGCCAACCAAGTGTGGACTGTAGTGTATGATTTTCTCTGGTTCAATAATATGCTGGTGGTGTCATCCGCTAATGGTGTTACTGATTTCCTCGCTGATGATCATTATTCCTCCTTGGCTGGAGCAATCTCTCAATGTGTATTTATGGATATTCTGTGGGAATTATGGTGCTGCCATAATTTGTCCCGTTTTGCTGCCCGCCCAATGATCGCTCGCCATGTCTTATGCAGGGCCATGCTTGCTATCATCCCTATCGTTTGCACATTTCAGATTAAGGGGAGGGACCTATCCCCACAGCAATGGTGTGTTCTTGCCTCTTGGGGCATCGCACTACCTGCTGTCCACCCTTCCCCTCCCAGACTCATTCGGTGGATCGCCCCACCTTCTGGCCGGCTAAAACTTAATGTCGACGGAGCATAGAAGTGTACTAACGGTTTAGCCGGCGGTGGTGGCGTTGTAAGAGACTCCTGTGGGTCCTTTGTCTTTGCCTTAATTTGTTGCTACGTTTCAAGGGGTTCATTCTAGCCTTGAAGCTGAAGCTTGGGCTCTCTGTCAAGGACTCTCCTATTGCTACGATATGGGTTTTATTTCGGTTGATATTGAGTCTGATTCCCTTATTTTTGTGCAGATCTTAAAGGGTGTATTCTCTTGCCCATGGAAGCTGACCTATCTTCTCCATGATGTGGCTCTGTTACGCCAGTCACTGCGGGCATCTTTTTCTCATATATTTCGGGAGGCCAACCAGGTTGCGGATTGCCTTGCTACTTTTGGTTGTACCTTGTCTTCACCTACTTTCACTTGTGTCTCTTGGGCAGATCTCCCCACTTTTGTAAAAGGCCCCTATCGTCTTGATAAGACAGGGTTCCCTTCTCTCAGGCCCTAGTTTCTTGTTATTTTCTTGTTGTTTCTTCGTATCTTTATGATGTACTTTTCTCTTCCTGCAGTTATGAATAAAAATTGCCTGCTAGGTGTTTGGTGGTGGAGCGACCTACTCATTCCCTCTTTGAGGGGGTGAGCGCTCTCCTGCATCCCTTTTCAGGTATTGCTTTATTTAAAAAAACTTTGTCTCCATTTTAGCATTTTGTCCATAAAATATGCATGTTGGTTCAGGGGCAGACTCACAGGTATGTTTTGCATTGATCATTTCTTTGCCTTCCGGGTTCCGATTTTGTAGTTTCCTCATCCAGCCTTGTTGTCCTTCGTGTTATCTTCATTTTCATATATTATTCTCACTCATATCATTGTGTTTGCATAGGTAAATCTTGCTTTCATTTTTCACTTTTATACTAGATTTTTTTGCATGCACTCTAGTGCACGTAGGGCCATGCATTGCATATCATAGTTGCATTCCTACCTTGGTAAGTGATCCTCCCGCCTCCATATTTCTTAGGGCCGACTAGGTGATCTTATCCGGGACCTCCATAAGTCCCCGGAGTCGTGGATTCTCACACGGACGCCGGGCCGGTTGTACCTTTCCACCCCTTAGGCTTGCATTTTACATATGTGTGAGATAATTAACCTTAGTTAACCCAAAGTTTGGACCTTATTCCCATAGGATTCCTATCTTTAGAGAATTGTTATTAACTCAAATCATTAAAAGGTCTATTAAAACTTCTAAAATATTTCCCATCATATCAACTTGTTTGACTTGGGTGAAAACTCTAACATTGTATTGTTTATGTTGTTTGGGCTTGTCCAAGCCCATTAGTGGTGTTTGTGTTGCATTCTTTCACAATTCACATGTTTTGTTGTTGTTAGGCCCATTTAGGTTAACCCATTTTGTGTGTTCATTGTCTTGTCCCTTGGTCCGTTCTCCATTCGTCTTTGCATTAGTGGGTCAGTCCCCCCTTTTATTCTCAAGCCCATTAAGCCATTGCTTCCCCACCTGTATTCTCTTTGATATCCTTATATTAAGTCTCTATTTTCCCTCATGGAGCATCATTCCAACCCCTTGTATCATTCTTTTTCCCAACCTTCTTCCTATTCCCGCTTGGAATCCTCTTCCCATGCAGGCCCATCTTCCGTGGTCCCTCTGATCCATCCGAGGAACAGGCTAATCTCATGGCCCACTTATCAAGCCTTGTTCGCCAAATGGACCCGGCCCAGGCCCAACGTCTTATTGCATCTCATCTTCATGGGCCTCCTTCTTTTAATGGGCCTTCTTCTCTCCTTAATGGGCCTCATCATGTAAACGGGCTCCATTCTCCTAATGGGCCTTATTTTTCTAATGGGCCTCATTCTTCTTCTGCTTATGTTGCCGCCCCAATTAGTCCATATGCCAATGTCTCTTTCAGGCCCATGCATTCTTCCACTCCCGGAATGGGCTTTTCTTCTCCTTCTCAACCCGGATCCTCTTATCCGGCCCATTATCATCCTGGTCCGAGTTCACAACCTCTTGCTCAAGTTGGCACATATTTTTCTCGATCTCTCCCTACTTCGGAGATGATTTCTCAAACCCAACGCCAGCTTGATGAACTTCAACGTCGGATTGATCCCAAAACCTCCTTGAGTGTCCCGCTTGTATTTCAAAATCTTCGGCTTCTGTATCCTTCTCAAATTCCCACATATCGTCGCTATGGTGGAGTCGGTGACCCTTATGTGCACTTGAAGGGGTTCGTTTATGAGTCGGCCCAATTTCAACATGACCAATGTTTGATGGCCTATCTATTCGGTCTGTCTTTGGAAGGCCCGGCTCGGGATTGGTTCTTTTCTCTTCCGCAAGAGCAGATTGTGAATTTCCAAGTCATGCAAGAGAAGTTCATTCAGCAATTTCAAGACCAGGTTGGGCCCAAGTATTCCATGGTGGATCTCGCCCATGAGAAGATGAAGCTCGATGAGAATTTCTGCACCTTTGCCGACCGCGGGCGTCGCCTTGCCGCGCAAGTTCCGGGGCACATTCTGGAGCCGGAGCAAATCAAGATGTTGATATCTAACGCAACGCCCGAGTATCGCTTCATCTTGGCCCTCAATGACATCACCTCTTGGCAACAACTTTATAGCCGAGCCCGCTTCATTCCCCAACAAATCCAAGATTCCCTTGACCCCGAGTCTTCTCCGCCTTCCGCATCTCCACACACCCCGCCATCTACATCTACTTCCACCTCCACATATCAACCTTCACCCTCTGCATATCAAACCTCCACATATCAAATCTCCGTGAGTCATCCTTCCACGAGTCTATCTTCCGCTTCTATATACCCATACACCTCCACATGTCAACCCTCCACGAGTCAGCCGTCCACTTATTCGTACCCTCATGTGTCTCCGTCTCCATCTCCCCCGGTCAAGGGAACACCACATCCCGAGCAGGTGGATGCCGTCTATATACCCCCTCATCCCGCTCCACATGTGCCTTCACCAAATCTCTCCACCACTAGCCAAGCACTCTTGCCTATGCAACCTTCACTTCTGTCTCCACAACCTTCTCCACCATTACATATCCCTCGACATCCACCTTGCCCGAAGCAGGCTCCTCGTCCTCCATTGCCGGAGTGTTTCATCGATATCTTTCGGGCTTTGATGGCCACTCACGCGTTGCGCTCCCTCCAGTTGTGCCTTGCTGACCCGCGGTCGGGGATATGCTCCAGTTCTGTGATTTCTATCGCCAGCAGGGGCATTTGGTTGAGGTTTGCCCCGAGTTCTAGGAGTTTGTTTATGACATGGAAGCCAAGAAAAGGATTGATTGGGCCGCTATTCATAAAGTCATTCTACATATTCACAGGAAGCAGCAGTAACAAGAAGCGCCGCCCAGGCAGCCATCTCCGTTACTTCAAGACCAGGGGCACCCCTGTGATCCCTCGTCTAGTGTTGCACCCACTCCGACACCTACTATGTTACCTTCACCATCTCCTATCCAATCTCCGCAACCTCCACAAACCCAAGCCTCTGCTCAGGCCAGTGCCTCCCCTTCTTCTCCCGCCGTCACTTCCACTACTTCTATCCCTGACGCCGCTCGACACGTTGTGTCGATACGTCGATGGTGGGCACCACGATCTCCCTCTTTGCTCCCTCCACCTCCATGTCCACTACCCCCATCACCTTCATCGCCATCCTCACAATCTCCATTGCCATCACCATCATCTCCATCTCCGCCACCAGTGCTTCCATCACCTCCAACATCTCCACCGCCTTTGCCATCTCCGTCACCATCGTGGCTCGAGCCCAAGCAGGCTATACCCCCACCTTCACCTCCGCCTTCACCTTTGCCTGCACTCGAGCTTGCCATCATCACAACCCCTTTGCCTCAACCTAAACACACCACTCCCGTTGAAGCCTCCATGCCGTCTGAACCTATTTCTACCACCTCCACTTCTCCATCCACTTACCCCCCACGGAGCAGGTGTGCGCTACCTGCGGTGCCCCTCGGGTCTGGTCCCCAGGGAGATGATGAGCCGAGTCAGGACGATTACTTGTCGGTTGTGCATTTCAAAGTTCAAGAGTTTATCCTCCAGATGCCGATACATGTCCTGGTCCCATGCTATCTCGGGGCTGATGTGCCACTATCTCCTATGCCGGTTACTAAGAAGGGTTCCCTCGCATTGGTGCCAGTTTCCTCTCAAGCGAGGCCGGTGGCAATCTCATTGCTTGCCGGAGGTTCGATTGTTGATGCTATTATCACATCTCGCTCCGTTGCTGTTCAGATAATTGGCCAAGATGGGTTCTTCACCTGGATTGTGCCAACTTATACGGCCGCCAAGCAGATTATGCACTCTATGTTCAAGGGGTAATTGGCTGTATCTTCTATATTCTCCAAGGACATTATGCACAACTTATGCAATCTCCCTCAGTTCATTAGTACGCCGGCCACGTCAACGCCGTGTATTGCCCTCCCTCAGCTTCATTCTCATCTATCAAGAGAGTTGTACTTCAAGACTAATTTCCGAGTGGAGTTGCCAAATCTCAGGATCCTTGTGCTAGGTTACAGGACTCCATGGATTTCTGATGCACTTCCATCTAAGGAGTTCACTATTCAAAAATGTCGACATATTGTTAACACTGGATGTCTAGGGGCAACCGCCCCGGTAAGGCTGCATATTCATAGCCGGGCCAAGACGTCTACTAGATGGGCTCGCTATCTAAGAAGACATTGCAAGGGAAGGTGCCCAAGGATTCGAGCCCACGCCAACCGGGTCTATTACAAGCCAGTTTTCACTAAGAAGAGGCGGCGGCGTCGGTTCAAGGGCCGTCGATTATGCACTCAGGGGTCCACTCCCTCTTCCCCATCTGTTCATTCATCTTTCCTTCTGCTTAGCTCCCACCCTTGGGTGGTGTATCTTCCTTATTCTAATCCGACGTCCATGATCTTCTCTTCTCTTCCCGGGGCTGCAAACCCCCACTCTTCTCATCCGGTTTCTCTGGATTCTCCTTATTCTTACTGTCTTAGGCCTCGGTCCATGTCATCCTTTCATCCTGATCTAGGGATTTCTTCTTCTGATCCTTCTCCTCCGGTATCTCTGGGTTCCATCTCTAATTCTCCTTCCCCGACTCTGTCAGGTGATTTTCATTCGCCTTCCCCGACTCCGTCGGGTGATTTTCATTCTCCTTCGAGTGATTTTCATTCTTTTTCCCCGACTGATGTGGGACGATGACGCGACCGGGCTAAGACGTACGATGGACTCGATGTGTGGTCAACACTAGCACGCTAAGGTAAGTCGGGCGGCAAACCACCGTGGTGTTCTTCGGGTGGAGACGTCTCTCAACAGGAACTCTAGCAAGCCCGACGATCATCCCTTGCGAGGGAAACGTGGGATCGCAGCGGTTAAGGAACCACTGTCGCCTAGGGTGGTGCAGTTCGAGCTCGGCGCTCGACTGGAGCTAAGGAACGGGCACTCTCCACTCACAATCACGGTGATTTGTAGCTAACTATCGGTCCTAATCTCACAAACGCAGCATGATAGAAAATATACTAAATCAGCAAATGTGAGTATAGGAACGAGCACGTACCTCCACGACTAGTGCATGGGGAAGAAACCCCGGCCAAACTCGACAACCCCGATACACACAAATGATTAACGGTTACAATTCCAGAAATATGGCCCACTCCTCGCAGGGAGATAACAGGCTACAACGCTATTTTTTGGGGCTGTTGGGACTCGGGTTGATGGGCAGCACTCGAGGGAGCTGAGGGAGGCGAGTCGGGGCCGATCCAGGTGACGATCGGCTACTCCGAAGGGCGTGATCAGATCTGTCCAGATCTAGGCGCAACAGAAATAGTTCTCAGCCTCTGGTTTGGCGCACACAGATCTGCACAGAAAGAAAATTAATTACTGGAAAAATATCTCCCGATGTCGAAACGATGCACCATTTTTTGCCGATCGTCGCTGACGTCTAGAGGAAGGATCTGACCAAGGGGTTTGGTCAGATCTGCAAAGGGGATGGCAAGGCAGCTTTTGGAATTCGACTCAGCTTCTGGGTCGGATCTGCATAGGGAGGTCTGTACAGTCCCACGAGAATCTCTGCCACGGCCAGCACAGACCTAGGATCAGCACGAAACTGGTGGCAACGCGAAGAGGCCTAAAAACTCTACAAATGCTTAGAAGATCAGCTCCGGAAAGCTTGAGAGTAGATCTGGAGAAAATATGGATCAGGAAACTCCAAATCTGGACAGCAAGCTCGGGTAGATCTGCGTGACTTCACGAAACGAATTGTTGTCGGCGATCTAGAGCTCCGATCGACGCGAAACCACCTCTGAAATTTTCTTGACTCGTAGGAGCTTCACTAATAATTTTTGTGGAACCAGATGCGAAAGGGATAAGGAGGATAGAGGGGCGAGTCACACGCCCAAATTAATCCCGTCACAGGATTTGGCCAAGGGCATCACACCCCATGGAAAGAAGAGAATCACTCTTTTAATGCACTTTTCTCTCACAAATTCTTCATTAGTTCCACTAAGAACACTATACATGTGTTTAAATAGAGGTAAGGCAAGGGGAAGGGGCTGGAAAAAATGTGGGAGCAAGGGGAGGGAGAGGGGAGTTCGTATCTTGACCAAGGGGGGGGAGGGGGGACCAAGGGGGGACAAGTGCCACCTAATTTTGGAATCTAGGGAAGGGATTCAAGGCTAGGAAGGTGGCTGCCTACCTCTTGGACCAAGAAAGGGGGCTCCCCCTTCTAGAAGCCCACAACCCACTAGGTTCCTTTCACACTAGCTCATGGGCTTGGCCCATTTAGAAACCCAATAGTCTAGCCCAACACTAGTCTATCCCATTACATGATCTTGAGCCCATTAGCCCTTTACACACTATTACAACCCATTAATTGTCCACAAGCTCCAAATAGGGCCCAACAAGGCCAAACAAATGGGAAATGAAGGTGAAGGCTCGGCCGATGCGTCCACGTCCTCCGCGAGCTATCCGGGTCCCGCCGTGTCCTCGTCCACCGGCATGTATTGCGTCGTGTGTCCGCACCAATTCTCCCGAGGAACTCGACCCCGTCGAGTAAGGGTCCCGAAGCTTGAGCTCTCCACGTGTGATCAAGGCATCGTCTGGCACGGGGTGTTCTCTCCAATGCACAAAGAAGTATTGGTAGGCTCCATTCCTGGTGGTGATCACCTGCTCATCCAGTATACAATCTATATGCTTGCGCTGAGGTTGGAAGAGGTGGACTCTCGGGTGCTGTGTCACTCACAACAGGTGTAGAAAGCTGAAAACTCACTAGGAATCACCGCGGGTTCCGATATGCTACCAGATCTGAAACATTGAACGTCGAACTGACACCATAGTCGCCTGGTAGTTCAATAACGTACGCATTCGAACCCAATTGTTTCATGACTCAGAAAGGGTGGAGATCGCGGGCCTAGAGTTTCTTTACGGTCCCGAGGGGAAACCGTTCAGGTATGACCCTGATCATGACGTACTCTCCCTTTTGAACTCACGGGGATGTAGCATGCATCAGCTAACCCATTATACGTGCATGGCTGGCCTTTTATTGGGACACGACTTAATGCAAACCATATGATGAAAGAAAACAAACAAACAGACTCATATATGACCCTAGACAAACCTAGACACCCATAAGTAATACTCGCAAACAAACAATGCAACCCAAAGTTGGGGGACTCCTAGACATCCTAACATGAACCTACTGACTTTCTAAATGGGGATTCAGAGGTTTGGGAGGATCACACCAAAGTGCACATTGCCCTAGGACTGAGTGCCTTGGTCTGCAGCATGCTCTTCTAAAAGCTCATCAAAGAACTCCTCCGCGAGTTCTGGATCCGCCTCATAGCTGACCGGCACTAGCTCTGGTGTGGGGTCGCGGACTGGAGTGTCTGAGATAGCCAATGATTCCCGAGTGAGACACTTGGCTACAAAGTGGCCAATTCCACCACACCTATAGCACTGGTCACGTGTCCCTGTGCTAGAAGATGCTCCACCAGTCATCGGTCCCTTTCCCTTGTCTTCTCGACGGGTCGGGGGTGGTGGGAGCTGGGGTCGGCAGGCAATGCGGGTTGTTGGGGATGTGGGGTGGGTAATGGTGCCTGAGGGTGAGGGGGAGGGTCCCTTGGAGGGAGAGGGTGAGGCCTGAGAGCAAAGGGGTCCTGGCGACCGGGTTTCGGAGGACAAACCACCGAAAATCGACTATAGGAACTGGGCGTGGTACGAGGGTCGAACCCACGCTGATGGATGGTCCCCGGTCGCTGGACGGGAGTGAAATCTGACTCAAACTGCTCTAACTCGAGAGAAACCTAATATGCGGCCTCCAGGGTGGTCACATTGCGGCGAAAGAGTTCATACTGACGGTGGGGCCGCAGACCACAATGGAAGCGGGAAACAGGCATCGTGCTCTCTTCCGAGACACTACATCGTAAAAAATACTCATCAAACTCTACGATGTACTCGGACACAGACCGATCCCCTTGGTTGAGATTCTGCCACCTATCAATGAGCCTTTGACGGTATGTGGCAGCAAGATACTTGGTTCTAAGTCTCTCCTTCATCGCATCCCAAGACTCAACATGGGGTTCTCGACGCTGATATAGCAAGCTCTCCACATTGCACCAATAAGTTTGTGCTTGCCCTAATAGCTTCATTTTAGCAAACTTGACTCTCCGGAGGTCCATCATCTTGAACCACTCGAAGTACCGGTCCATACCGGCCTCCCAATCGAGATAGACCTTTGGGTCCAAAGACCCGTCAAAAGTGGGAGGGTCTATTCGCATGGTCCGAAGGACTCTATCGTCCTCTTCATCTCTTGGCTGATGAAAGCCATGACGGCGTCGGCCGTACCCCCCATACGTAATGTCGGACCCATAGTCTTCTAGACCAAGGTCACGATGTGGTGATTCGATGGCTCGGTGAGGGTCGGGCTGAGAAGCGGGTGCGGGCCGGACTTGGGCTATGAGAGCGGGTTGGACTTGGACCACTGCGGGAGGTGGTGAGGGTGGGTCCTGGGCGCACCAGGAGGGTCGCCGTATGACATTCTATCTAACCGTCCAACTAGATCTTGGACAGATCTGCGGAGGTCTCCATGTGTCCCTCCATGGCCCTAAGGTGACCATCCATATTATCGGAGAAATTCTAAAAGGTAGCCTCGGATTGGTCCAATCGACCCATAATGGCCATCATTACCTCATGTAAGGAGTGCAAGTCTCCCGGGGCGGCATCCCGTGGGTTAGCCATAGATGCGGGGTGATGGTATTGGGTACCATGCCGGGTGGGCATGCAAAGACACGAAGGTTGGAATGCACTACTAGGAACCTAGACTTAAATCGATATCCGGTACTTGGCGGAGTCCGGGGATCCGAAGATCCTCTCACGCAAGTGAATCACCTCCCCGATAGATGTAAGCTAATGGTCGGGTGACACCTTTTGATATACCGAATATTGGAATGCAATGCAACCTTGGACTTAGATGACCCTAGACTTAAACTGAGGCTCTGATACCAATTTGATGCTGGACGATGACGCGACCGGGCTAAGACGTACGACGGACTCAATGTGCAGTCAGCACTAGCACGCTAAGGTAAGCCAGGCGGCTGACCACCGTGGCGTTCTTCGGGTGGAGATGTCTCTCAATAGGAACTCTAGCTAGCCCGATGATCGTCCCTTGCGAGGGAAACGTGGGATCACAGCTGTTAAGGAACCATTGTCGCCTAGGGTGGTGCAGTCCGAGCTCGGTGCTCGACTGGAGCTAAGGAACGGGCACTCTCCACTCACAATCACGGTGATTTGTAGCTAACTATCGGTCCTAATCTCACAAACATAGCGTGATAGAAAATATACTAAATCAGCAAATGTGAGTATAGGAACGAGCACGTACCTCCACGACTAGTGCGTGGGGAACAAACCCCGGCCGAAACCGACAACCCCAATACACACAAATGATTAATGGTTACAATTCCAGAAATATGGCCCACTCCTCGCAGGGAGATAACAGGCTACAACGCTATTTTTTGGGGCTGTTGGGACTTGGGTTGATGGGCAGCACTCGAGGGAGCTGAGGGAGGCGAGTCGGGGCCGATCCGGGTGACAATCGGCTACTCTGAAGGGCATGATCAGATCTGTCCAGATCTGGGCGCAGCAGTAATAGTTCTCAGCCTCTGGTTTGACGCACACAGATCTGCACAGAAAAATAATTAATTACTGAAAAAATGTCTCCCAATGTCGGAACAATGCGCCATTTGTTGCCGATCGTCGCCGATGTCTAGAGGAAGGATCTGACCAAGGGGTTTGGTCAGATCTGCAAAGGGGATGGCGGGGTAGCTTCTGGAAGTCGACTTAGCTTTTGGGTCGGATCTGCACAGGGAGGTATGTGCAGTCCCACGAGAATCTCCGCCACGGCCAGCACAGACCTAGGATCGGCATAAAACTGGTGGCAACGCGAAGAGGCCTAAAAACTCTACG
This sequence comes from Amorphophallus konjac, assembly GCA_022559845.1. NCBI lineage: Eukaryota > Viridiplantae > Streptophyta > Magnoliopsida > Alismatales > Araceae > Amorphophallus > Amorphophallus konjac. The sequence goes on along the minus strand of CM040125.1, from coordinate 115,851,257 downwards.
AACACTTAGACGATCAGCTCCAGAAAGCTTGACAGTAGATCTGGAGAAATTCGGGATCAGGAAACTCCAAATATGGATAGCAAGCTCGGACAGATCTGCGCGACTTCACGAAACGAATTGATGCCGGTGATCCAGAGCTCCGATCGACGCGAAACCACCTCTGAAATTTTCCTGACTCGTAGAAGCTTCATCGATAATTTTTGTGGAACTAGATGCGGAGGGGATATGGAGGATAGAGGGGCGAGTCACACGCCCAAATTAATCCCGTCACAGGATTTGGCCAAGGGCATCACACCCCATGAAAAGAAGAGAATCACTCTCTTAATGCACTTTTCTCTCACAAATTCTTCATTAGTTCCACTAAGAACACTATACATGTGTTTAAATAGAGGTAAGGCAAGGGGAAGGGTCTGGAAAAAATGTGGGAGGAAGGGGAGGGAGAGGGGAGTTCGTATTTTGACCAAGGGGGGGGGAGGGGGGACCAAGGGGGGACAAGTGTCACCTAATTTTGGAATCTAGGGAGGGGAGTCAAGGCTAGGTAGGTGGCTGCCTACCTCTTGGACCAAGAAAGGGGGCTCCCCCTTCTAGAAGCCCACAACCCACTAGGTTCCTTTCACACTAGCTCATGGGCTTGGCCCATTTAGAAACCCAATAGTCAAGCCCAACACTATTCTATCCCATTACATGATCATGAGCCCATTAGCCCTTTACACACTATTACTACCCACTAATTGTCCACAAGCTCCAAATAGGGCCCAACAAGGCCAAACAAATGGGAAATGAAGGTGAAGGCTCGGCCGATGCGTCCACGTCCTCCGTGAGCTATCCGGGTCCCGCCGTGTCCTTGTCCACTGGCATGTATTGCGGCGTGTGTCCGCACCACCGACTCTATCGGGTTATTCTCCTTTTTATTCCCCGACCTTGTCGGGTGTCCATGATTCTCTTTCCTCGATATCTTTCCTCGACTATATCGGGTGATTCTCATTCTTCTTCCCCAACCCTGTCAGGTGTATGTGATTCCCATTCCCCTTCTCTGACTGCGTCGCATGATTCTTCTTCTCATCTTTCTACTCATTCTTTTTCACCCTATCGGGGGCGTTGCCCTTTTTCTTACTATTTTTGAGGCTTTAGCCCGCATTGATCCCAGTATATCTCTGCTTATTATGTGTCTGGTTCTTTGTTATCAGGGTCTCTGCACCTTCACGAGGGAGTTCTAGCCCTCGTCTCTCTTTCTCTTATCCTTCTTCGTCCCGTTTCGTGTCTACCGCTCCTCCGTGTAGGGGAATCTTTGATCCTTTGCTATCCTCTCCCTTTCTTCCTGTCAAGCAAGGAATATAAAGCTCGTGTTGTACGAAGCTCGATGATCAAGAGCGTGTCAAGATGCTGTTACCACACTATGGATATGCAAGGTATCATTATTTTGTGCAAGAAAATGTTATTATCGCTATTATCTCTTTTACTCCTGCACACGTTTATAATAATGATATTCCTCAACATGTTTAAGCGGCTTTTAGAAATTTGCTTAGTTAAGCTCAGTCAAAATGAGTTCGCTACTGCAGCATCGTTAGGCTGGGAATAGCTCCGCACTGGTACTCTAGTTCTTTCTGCGATCGTTGAGGGTGACCTTTTGCATGGGTTTTCACACACTACACGGCGAGCCATAACTGATCTCTCTGAGTAACACCGTTGCTGCTTTGGCCATACCATGGATATGCACAAAGGTCTTTTCTTTTCTCTGCTTGGCCGAGTGGAGGGGCAAGAGATTGATGGATGAGATGACCAACCTAGGCGCTCCCCAATACTAGAGAGGTTTCAAATAGGGGTAGTCTTGACCCTCAAAAATGAGCTTTCATGCAATATCTAGCCAATAAGGGCTGTCAAAAAAAGGAAATGAATCAAAAGTAAAATTATGAATCAAAGGCATGGCAGGAGTGGCAGTACAGTTCTCCGCGGGACGTCATGAGCCCGGTCACAGGCGTGCTTGATACATATGGCTCTAAAAATCAAAGACACAAAGTCCCAGCGTAACAGACTGTATCTTTGAGGGGTAGTGCCCTGGAAGGAATTCAAGTCATGATGTTTCTCATCCTGCATAAAGCTTGTCTCTAATTTTTCTTCTATTTCTCCCTCTTAGGTTGGGTTGTATCCCGAGTATGGCCTTAGTAGGGGCACCGTTCTTTAGAGGCAGTTGGTTGTGATAAGTGTCACATCCCGAGCGCGGAAGGAACCTGGAGATGCGTGACAAGTTTATATCGATCATGTCAATCAGAGTGTTAGTGTATTCGACACAAAGACAGAGCGCGCAAAAGTAAAGATAACCCAATCCTTTATTCAGCAAAACCTTCAAGCATTTCTATTACAACCTCTTAATGAAAATACTAGGACTCAATAAAATAAAATACAATGGAAGACTCAAGAAAATAGAAAATATAAGACTAGTTGACGCTTGGATAGATGGAGTAGCTCTAATCTCATCACTCTTGACTTTCCCCATCTGATTGAGTCTCGTCCTCGGACTTACCTAAAAAATAAGGGAAAAACACTAGATGAGCGAACGGTTAGTAGGAATTATATCTAAGGGAGAGGTATCGGGTGACTCGAAATGCATATGTGCCCTAGGACCAACTTGATAGAGACAAGTTGTGAACTTGCTCTGATACCAATTTGATGTGACATGGCCTATGGGATGATAGCCACTAGACCGATGCACCTTGGACCTATACTCACAAACAAGCAACGGATCGACAAACCCACTCAAGCAGACTCACCCGTGAAGCACACACTCGGATCCGTAGACGGATCGGCGATGGTGGAGAGGGTCCGAAGTGGGACCTCACCTTTCCGGGGATTTGGCTAGCTTGGGATGGACCCCTAAGGGCCAAGGATGCCCAATTCAGCGGGCGTGGGTTGAAGGGTGGGCTCTCTCACAACTCGCTCCGCGGTGAACACTCAATTTGCTCGATTTTGGAACGGGCGCTCGCTCGCTGTCCAACGGAGCTAAAGGACAATACAAATTAAGCAAGATAAACCAGAAATGAGAGGGGTCCAGTAGCTCACCTGATCAGCGTGAAGACGCCAATCCCGGCCATAGACGAGGTGAGCGGGGAAGCGTGGGTTTCCCCGAACGCTGCGTCGATGAAGCTTCACCCTGAGATAAACGATTACATGCACTACACCTCACGCAGGAGGGTTGGACTAGGGGTGTGGGATTGACAATTACATACAAACACTACCTCCCACAGGGAGGGGCTTTAAGCCGGCCAGGCGGGGTGGGGGAACTTAAGAGAGACCCAAATTGCCGAACTTCACTTAACCTGTCCACCTCTGGAACAGTCGGACAGACTGGTGGTGATAGCGCCGCCACGGGTTCCACCGACTTCAGATGCTGACGGGACCAGCATCGAAACGTCTTGCGTTGGCCCAGGAGGACGCCCAAATTATTGGGGAATTTTTTGATGTCGACGGTGGCCGGGGCAGGGTCGGGACCAGGATCAATCCGCTCTGGTTCTGACTGTCCCAGAACTGCTGCGGCAGGAAGAAGAGGGTGACACGAATGCTCCTGGGGTCCGATGAGGGCGGGACCAGAACCGATGCGACCGTGGATGACTCCTCTTCGATCGGAGACCAGCGGGAATGTCGGAGGGGGTCGGAGTAGATCTCGAGACCCAGAAAGGTGAGGGGGGTCAGATCTAGCTCAGGGGAGACTGACCTACGTACTTCGAGGGAAAAATTTGGAACTTTGTGCTCCGGGGTCCGAATGGCGCTCTATTTCTTGGAGATGACAGGGGACGTGGAGGAGAAGATTTCTGCCAAAGAATCACGTCCAAAGTCACACCGGAGCGGCCGTGGTCGTGTCTTCAGTCGGGCTCAGGTTCCCAGATGGAGCAGCTCTGCGCAGTCGAGGGAGAAAGGCTCTCCCGAGCAGCACAGACGTCGGATGGATGCGAGACCACCTTGCTTGCGAAGCAGACTTGACGAGCTTTCCAGAAATATAGGGTTTTCCACCAGGAACTTTGAGTTGCTATCGTGGTTGAACCTGAAACTTGGGGCTCTGCTGCTGCCTGCGAATTGGACAGTGCAGGGTGGTGATAGATGAAGATAGGGGTGGGAAGGGGTGAAGAGACAGCAAGGGGAAAGGGTTTGATGGCTGTGGATGGTGGTAGGGGGTTGTTGGGAGGTTGATGGAGGTGGCTGGGAGGTGGGGAGGGTGGAGCTAGGGGTGCTGGAGCAGGTTGAAATTAGGCTGGGGCTGGCAGGGTGCGCAGCCAAGATGGAGGAGGAGGGATGGGGGAGTTCAACCAAGCAAAGGGGATGAGATGGGTAGAGTGCAACCCAAGGGGATGGGGAGGGAGAGAGGGAGTGGGAAAATTCAAATTTGGCTTGGGAAGAGGTGAAGGGGTGCTTGGGAATGGGAAAGGTTGCTTGGGGAAGAGGAAGGGTTGGTTGGGAGAATGAAGAGGTGCCTAGAAGGTGGAGATTCTACCTTGGGGTTGGAGGGGAATTGAATGGATGTATGGGGAAGGGGGGAAAGGTCTTAATGAGAGGGGGATGGGGAGGAGAGAGAGGAATTTTGAAATTGGGGGGGAGGAGTGAGAAAGGGTCGCCCCTTTTAGAGAGAAAGAGAGAGAGAGAGAGAGGGAGGGAGCTTCTCACTCCAAGGAGATTTAAATTGGATTTCTGAAATTCTTTCAACTATTCATTCATTAATTCATTACCTCTCAAATGGGGGATTGGGGGTCCTATTTATAGGAATCTCACAATTTATAATAAGTCCCTGACTCTTGGACTAATGACAAGAAACCAAGGGAGGGGGGGTGCGCGCCTGGGCCTAGCCCATATAATTGGGCCCAAAAACCAAACTAGACAATCTAACGACACTTAACTTAGGAAAATAACCCTTATACCTAGATACTGGACTCAAATAAAAGGAAAATTACATGGTTTATGACTCAAATAAAATATAAAGCTTACATGACTAGACTCAGAAAATTATAATGAACACAGTGGCACATGTCAACGAACATTCCGAGCCTCAAAAAATATGGTGGGGCAAGGGATGCCCTCATCAGTCTATATTTGCAATATTCCTAGGAGGTGGGCCACCAGCCGGAGTACTTTCGCCACGGTCGGGCAGCTATTCGATCACTAAGGGACCCTTCTGGTAAGAAGACGTACCCGTGTCGAGTTATCCGGGTCTTCTGCTGATGTGGCCTTCGGCACCTTGTTCCAAGGGGTCAAAGACATTTCTCCACCTCAGGAGGGTTTCTTGTTAGGTGACGAACCACCAGGTACATTCTCGCCCTGATCGGACGACAGACGGGGCTTGTTTGGGACGACCGAGTCGATATCGGTTCATTAGGCAGGACGAATGACACTGCCGATTTATGGCGGATTTCTTCTGACCATCCTGAGGTGGAGTCCCTGACACTCTTGCTAGATGACCTGGGGCTTCAGTAGTCCAAGGGGACCCTTGTGCATTAATTTCCTTCGGTTTTTGCTCTTTGGCCAGCCGTGTTCTTTTTGCTGTTTGGCGTGATTGTCATCGATTAGATCTTGGGTGTCAACAGATGATGGCAACTATAAGTTATTATTGCAGCTATGAGTTCAACTACGAGCTATTGCACTTTCAATTCAGACAAAAATAACTTGAATGAAAACTCTCCCCCTTTGCAAGCCTTGCAAGCTTTCCCCCTTGACTCAACTATAAACTCTCCCCCGAATGGACCAACAAAAAATGACTCATATAATCTCTCCCCCTTTGACATCATCAAAACAAAAGACATGGAGAGTATATGTAGAACATTCATAAAGGTGGGGATCAAAGGAATCAAATATTCAGGGTTAGAGACATCAAGAGATATTCAGAATAGGGGTGAAACGGTGAGGGCAATTGGATCAAAACAACCATATAGAAGTGGCACACGAAGATAGAAGTAGAGATTTGGAAATTAAACACAGTGTGAGCTCGTGAGTCCACATCATGATAACCTGTTTCAGAAATGGACATGATCAGATCATAGCCAGACATAGGCATGAACAAGATATAGCAATTAGTGTCAATGAGGAGACATTATGCAAGCTCTTTATTCAGCCATTTATCTGTCTCATTTTTCAGATTTTCAGATTTTTAATCTTTCTTTGCAATGCATGAAATTTAAAATCTGTGATCTAACTATATACATGATGAAAGCTACTTGCTAGACTGATACCAATTGGTGGAATGATACCAATTATTGCATTGAAGAACACCTAGATGCACATGTATGCACATTTTCTTTCCCCTTTTGACATGATCATAAAGTGGGGTAGGAGGAGACATCAGATGGACAAACTCAACTATTTATGAGATTCAAAATGATCAGGTTTTATCATAATTGAGTTCAGTAAGCAAGCAAATTCTCTTTCTGTCTCTCTATTTACAAATGCACATGAATGCAGATGAATGATTCTATGAGCAGAAAAGCCTCAATGCCTAATGCCAATCGTGCAGAATGATGTATCATGAATCATGCAAGCATTCAACCAGAACACGCAATATATATGTATATATGCAAACTGTCTCCCCCTTTCTTATCAAACGGATGGGATTACAGAACATGCAAATGATTCAAATGGCATGTTATGCTCAATGACAACTCCACAAAGGGGTCGTGTAGTCATTTAGAGAGAAACATACAGATTCATGAAGATAGATAAAATTTCAGAGCACACTCAAAATTAAATCTCTTATTGTTAGAACAATAAAAATGTGCAATGAACATCAAGCATATGGATACATGAACTTTCTAACTAACATTAGTGGAAAACTCTTTATCTGCACATGCATTTTCATACTTGAATTATGATAGCTTTACTCTGCCTCAACTTTTTAATAACCAGGATGGTCAGGTTTAATCCACACCTTTTACATGAGGAGACACATAGATCACATGCCGGAATCCTCGGTTACTCAGTGTGCTAACCAGTTCACTTTCTTTTGGAACAGAGATTAATCAAAACATCACTTTTCAATGAGAACCACATCACGTCTTAGGTGACATGCATCCGACTTACTCAGTGAGTTTGATCATTGCTCTGTCTTCTTCTCCTTTTCTTTTAAATCAGATTGGAGTTTCACTTCGCCATTTTATGTGAACTCTCCTCATTTCTGCAATAGGGAGGCCGGTTACTAGGCTAGGTTTTCTTCCTTTCTTTTTGCATAAACACTTATTTTCAATTGAGACAAGAAATTCTTTTCTCAACATAAGTCTTGAAAGAAGATGCAAGATTTTGAGTTTCACAAAAGTGTTAAGAAGAATTTCCTATATCCTTATAAATGATATTCATCAAATACATTTCAATGCAAAAATTTGTTCAAGTTTAATTTCAAATGTATGCTGAAAATTATGCTACATACATGATCATTAAGCTCCCCCTAAATATATGCACTTATCAAAACGATTTCCGCCCCTAAGTGTATGACATATCGCACACGAGCCATGAGTCAAGTGCAGCATGTTTAACAAGGGAGTATTTGGCCATAGAAATTTTCAAAGGGTTGATATCACATATATATCATGCAAACACACATTGGAAGAATGCAACATGTAAGGCATGCATTATGTCATGCACACACAAAACCATATATGTCATGCTTCATGAGTGCAATATGCAGATGCCAATCTATGCATAATATGCAGAATGCAAGAATGACATCTAACATACTTGAAATGCATTATATGAGATACAAACTCCATTTTATATAAGAAATGCCCTATATGCATGAATGTGCAAGATTCACCTAAATGCGTATGATCAGATGTCCAACATGTTTATTTGAACTGAAAAACTGAAGCATGGAAATTTATTTCAACCTCCCCCTGAGAAGATGCATTCAAAGGAGTAAAGAAATATTAGGACAATTATGGTTGCTACAAACAAGTAGAGATATCAATCAGTGATCAGGTCGACAGACTGGCTGAGTCTATTGACCGAGAATGAAGAAGGCTATTCCAAACAGACAGACTTCGGTTGACAGGGCACAGGATCAGGTCGACTGATCTGTGCAAACAAAGGCACAAGCACCAGCAAAAACTGAGTTCGGTCAACAAGGATGTGTTAGGTGATGTAGTCGGATCTAGAGGGGGGGGTGAATAGATCCTATTGAAAACTATACCCAAATTATAATTCAATCCGACCACTAAATGAGATGCGGAATAAATCGAACACTTACAGCTCACAATATAAAGATAGCTCACAATGAGCCTGGATCGAACACCCAACGGGTGTTAGTGAGATCAGCGCAGAAAAACGCTGGAGCTCAAAGAACCGAGATAATGAACATAATATCAGTAAGGCATCCTGCGAATGGGAGCTAGAGGAAATGAATGCAAACATAAACAACCATGAATGCACAGGATTTTTAAGGTGGTTCAGTCTGCAAACCCGCAGACCTACGTCCACCCCTCACCGGAACACGATGAGGCTTCCCGCTGACCCACAACTTAAGGGTATAAACCCAGAACACGGATTCAGTCCACAGACAACTGCTGACTAACAGCTTGATACAAGGACACAATCCTCACGAGGGTAGAGTCCTCACCGCTGACCCACAACTTAAGGGGATGCAACCCCATAGACCGCTGACGCACAACGTGACCCAATCCCAAAAATAGGGAATCGAAAACACACACAAAACCGAAGTTGCAAATGAAGAAAACAAAAGATAAAAAATAAGAAAATGTAGCTCAAATGAGCACTTTGGCTTTGGATTTGATCCACAAGCATTTCACTGATCAGACTGAGTCCTCCTTTGCTGCTCTCACTCTTTCTCTCCTCTCGACCTCTGATCTGGAACTCTAATCCTTCTCTAGAAGGGGACTCTTCGATCTTTTCTTTTCTTCTCTCTTTTATCTCTCTGATCAAGCTTTCTCTCTTTCTCTGATCTCCACGAAAAATCTTCTACACAACTCTTTCTTTTAGCTCTAGTAGCCCCTTTGCAGCAGCGCCCTTTCGCAAGGAACATGGGCGATATTTATAGTGCAGAGACCAAAAAGGATGAGGAGCTTCTTCTGATTGGTCCAGGTGTGAGGGAGGAATATTCTATCCTGGGACATTTCCAGAACCCAATGCACGTGTCTGGGATCATGTGCCTTGAATGTATCTACACAGTCTTCATGAAAGCACTCTTGCATCGACTCTACTACTTCGACGAGTCGACTCAACCTTCATATGGGCTTGTTGCTATTGATGCTGCTGGCTACTTCTGTTGCGTCGACGCCATTATCTCATTGCGTCGACTCCACTTTCTCATGGCCTTGAGAACATATCCATTGGATCTTATCCTTTTCTTCTGCTGCGTCGACGCACTGGATTCCTGTGTTGACTCATCCTTCATATTTACTTGGATCACCATCTTACTGAAGTAAAGAATTTCTTCTTCAGTTGCGTCAACTCCATGGCTTCATTGAGTCTACGTAGCCTTCATATAGCCTTTGTTGCTGGTTGCTGTTGTTGTTATGAGCTGATGCTGCTGGCCGCCTGTGTGTCGACTCATCTTTCTTTGTGAGTCGACCTATCTTTATGAGAAGTTCTGTCGACTTGAGATGACTTCAATTGACCCGTTTGTACTTGGACGCAGCCTGACTTCAGAGATCTTCAGTTGAGATGCTTTCCTTTGTTAGCTTGATCTGAAGACACTTCCCAACCCATGCTTCATGAGTTTTGCCCATGGAGAAGTACTCCTTTATATGTTGGCTTCTTGTGCTGACTTGCCTGAAAATTATCTTTGTTCAGTCGACTGACTTTTCTTAAGTCGACTGATTTTAGACTCGGTCGACTGACTTTTCCTTTGTCTGTCGACCGACTTGCTAGGCCTAGCTTCTGAGTCAACTATTTTCACTTCTCTTCTACTGACTGTATGGTGTATCTGTTGACATGTGTTGACTGTTGACATCATCAAATCCATATTAGACTCATCAATGAGTCATAGTCAGACATCATCAAAACCAAGGACACAACATGATGGACATCAGGTCAACAAACCTATGTAGTTAGAAATTCAAACAGAATTTATTGATTGAACAAAAGAAGGATTTGGACTTCTGTTGACAAGAGGAGGATTTCTGAACAAGACTAGAAGATGATTCTAGACAATACTGACAATTGAACATGTGACCACATTGTAGATTATGGAAAAACCCACAAAGAAGTTTTAAAAAGGAAAAATTATAACTAATTATGGGGAATAAAGTGGAAAAGGGAGCATGTAGATGCTAAAGTGGAGTTATGATCGCCAGAGACATGCAGGTCTCAAAGGAATTTAACAAATAAAACAAAGGAGGTGATCATGATAAATACCTTGTAAAGAGCGAGGGAGATTTGTGAGGTTCATCTTCTCTTCTAATTGGCTGGCAGATGAAGAGAGCTTTTCTTTATGATTACCCATGCAAAACAATGAACAACCAACAACGAAGATATGGATTAGAAATTGAAGGTGTGTAGGATCAAATTCTTAATATAAATAAATAACAAAGTATGAAATAAGACACACCTTGTTGGTGTTTGCTTTAAAACCCCTATGCAAAGGGTGGATAAAAATGATGGTATGATATGAAAAGAGAGGGAGGGTGAAAGTGTTGCACAAAGGGAAATCTCAATATTGAGATGAGAACAAAAATAAATGAGAGGAAATATGATGCATGCAATGCTAATTAAAACAAAAGAAGATAAGGGTGAAGAAGGCTTATTGGTTTTCTCCAAGAATCTTCAATATTCTGTAATAGGGGAAGAAGCTCCAAAGGCTGTAGCCTTGAGGTGCATGGGAGACTCCTTCTCTTCCAAAGGGTGCCCTCCAGCAGAGTTTTCCCAAGATCAATAGAATTTAGCCTTAAACACATGGGAGACGGGGGTCCTATTTATAGAGTAAAAATTAGCAAGTTTAATTCCCTCAAAAATATAAAATCATATTCTAATGGGATTTGGAGAGAATCATCTACCCTCCAAGTGTCCTCACAACCTTAGAAAGCCATAGGAACCATTTCCCAAGTTGAAAAGGAGGTTAAAATGAGGAAGGGAATCGGAATGCTTGAAGAATTCGTGTCCACCACAGTGGTCGCTAATTTAATACGCGTCAGCGTAGAGGGATGCCAATTTAAGATCATTTTTGGAAAGTTTAGAAATTATAAAAATTGGAAAAGAATTCGCGTCCACAGGGTCAAGCGCGAATTAAGAAATAATACAAATTTGGTAGGATTTAAAAGCTCAGAATATGGAAATGGAATTTGCGTCCACTGCTCTGGATGCCAATTTAAAAATTGACGACTTTGTAGAAGGACGTGGATTCAAAATAATATGAATTTAAGACAAATTGATGAAGAAAAGAATTCGCGTCCACCGCCCCAGATGCCAATTTAAAAATTGGCGCCTTTCCAGAAAGGCGTGGATTCAAAATTATAGGAATTGGCACGAGTTTTATAGAAAAAATGAAGAATTGAAATTCGCACCCAGGAGGTGGACGCCAATTTAAAAATTAACGTCTCTTCGGACGGGCATGGATTCTTGAAGGAATTGGCGACCTGAAGATGGACACAACTTTTGGAGAACGCGGTCGCCTAGGTGACCGCGACCTGATGAACGCAGTCGCCTAGACGACCGCGATCAGGCCAAGCTAGGGGTTGTTGACTCGAAGGAATTGGCGTCCATTTGGCGGACTTTAATTCTTAAAAAATGGTGTCCAGGATATGAACACGAATTAATTGGCGTCCAGGGGTCTGACTCTAATTCAAAAAGGCCCCGAAAAATTAGAGAAAAATCCTAAAAAGTCTAAAAAATAGGAAAAAATAGGAGAAAGTTGGACAATTAAAAAAAATGAGGAAAATCACTCAAATAAGTCGATTTGAGGGTCAATCTGGGACATTATAATGCGATAAGAGATGTACTCAAAATGATGTTAATTTGGGTGTGTCTACGTACATGATTGATGAATTCAGATTCCAAGAAGGACATCAACAAGTAGCTAAAAATTAAAGCAATATCAGACTCAATTATGATTCATTGTAGTTCAGAACCAACTTATCAAAACCAACTTATGAGCCTTGCAAATCATGAACACTGAATTCATTATCAGATTTATTTCAACCAAGCCAAACACACATCATCAATTAGATGTCAGCAGTGATAATTCAAGAGTTAATATGGCAGTAGATCTTGATGCACTGTCAATATCAATCATATGGATTGCACCTCATTTCCTTAAAATTTGTCATCAAATCAAATCCATTGAGAATTAAGATTTCCTCAAGAGCCACACAATGGAATGCATTGATTTATGGAACAAGGCGGAGTATGGTAATCTGAAGATTCGACTCACGCATGATGATAATTTTCAGACAGACCTAATCTGTCCTTCCATAGATCACCATTTGATATACCTCAGAAATTAGATACTCTCGACATCAAGATCAATCAAACAAGCTAATGAGCTCACTTTTTCCCACTTCCATATGAAATGCAATAGTTTAAAAGCATTGCAATGAATTTATCGACAGGATGAATTCAAATGACCTGTGATAGAGATAGTAGGGATTTCTGGTACTAGGCGGAGAATGATCTCTCGCATAGTGATAATATCTAGACAAACTTAATCTGTCCTTCCATAAATCACCATTTGATATACCAAAAGATTCATATGCATGCAAAGCACTCATCAGCCACAGTAGATTTTCATAATGAATATTGAGCACATTTAAGAGTCAAGCACTGCCATTTACATAACATCAGAACAACAGTTCAGAAATAGTATCAATCAACATATTAACATGTAGAAGCACCTAAAAAAAATTCAAGGATCACGAGACAGATAGTACCTAAGCTTTCTTGAATTGACATTTTACACTTCAAAAATATCAAATATTTTAACTTTGTCCTATGGTTTTTTAGAAATTCTGTGCGCCTTGACTTCCTTCGACGGAGTAACCATCTTGTGCTTCTTATTTCCAAGGCGCACCTGCAAGGCAAATTTCTCATTTGACATTTTTACGTACCCAAGGCTTCTTAGGTCCTTGAGGGTTAGTGCTTCTTCTAAGAGACATATTCCATATTCTCATTGCATTGATTTTATCATTTCTCACTAAGAAAGAGTCATGCATTCCATGCCCATACTTACCATAGTAGTAGCACACAGATGGTTTGGTATTCGTCTTGTGCATGAAATTTGTGAATTTTTGTCTTTGAATAGAAAATTTCACATGTTCAACATTAGATTTGTTTTCTCCTTTAAAAGACAAGCAATTTTTCATAGTGTGACCAAACTTTCCACATGAACAACAGCTTGGAAAGATGTTTTTTTTCACTGAGCTTTTACTGACAGGTTGATATTTTCTGAACATGTTTTTCTTGTTTGAAAATATTTTTTATCTTTCAAAAATAATTTAACTTCTGCATGCTTTCAACTCATCTTTTCTCTTTACATTGCAATCATCCAGAATATGACCATTCAGTCCACAGTAAAAATAGAAAATATTTCTTCATTCTTTAAAAACAAATTTATTTCTGCATGTATTTGAATCATATTTTTTCATGAGATTGCAATTACTTATCATATGTCCATGCATGCCATAGTAAAAACATGAAATATCTTTGTTGATTGAATTTTTATTCCATGGATGATATTTTCTAGACATGTTCCCTTTGTTTGAGGGCATTTTTTATTTATCAAACACAGTTCTGCCCTTGCATGCACTCAACTTATCATTTTTCATCATACTACAATCATCCATAACATGTCCATGCTGTCCACAGTAAAAATATGAAACACTTCTTCTTTTTAATGCAAAATATTTTGCAAGAAGTTTTTCAGCATGTACAGTAGAACCAGTGGATTTGATTTTCAGCTTTTGCAACAAGTTTATTTTTTTTCTGATTTTTTTTCTATTTTTGAGTTCTCAAATCAACAGTTTATTTTGGGGGTGTTTTAGAGGTGGAGGCTACATCAGAACTATGAACAAATGAAGTTAACAGTTTACTTTAAAAAGATTTTTTGTTGACTGGTGTGTTGCCTAACCTTTCTCTTTAAAAATTGATTTTCGTTCCCAAGATTTTATCTAGGTTTTCTTTCCCTCCACAAATTTTGATAGGGATACATTCAAATCTCTAATTTCTTTTTCCAGAGATGAAATATGCAATTCAGAACTGACAATCTCTTCCTCACAGGCTATAACCTTAGCGCTCAACATGCCATTCACAGTTTTGTAACTTTCAATTTCTTGCTCTAAATCATGCAATTTTTCTAAATTACCATTTGCTATGCGTTTCCCTTTTTCATATGCATGAAGTTTATCAATTAACAAACTATTTTGTTCATTCAGTTTTCAGTCTCTTCAACAAGATTCTTGTTTTCAATCAACCCATCAAGCAATCTCTCATCATCTCACATTGATTTCAATTTATCTTGAAGTTGTTTTTCAATCTCTTCCAGCTTAGAGATTTTAAGCACAAGAGTTTCATTTTTTGCTCTTAAGCTTGCAATTAGTTCCTTATGCACATTTGTGTCAAATAATAGAGATTCATTCAAGTTTTCAAGTTCTACACATTTTTCATAGGATGAGTTATCATGAAGATTATTTTCAAGTTTCTTTTTTAATTTTTAATTTTTAGATTTCATTTTTTTGTACCTGTCTAACCGTTCTTCATAAGCATCCATCAATTCTTCAAATGATACTTCATCAGAGTCAGAGTTTACCTCTTCGGATTCCTCACTCACTTGACCATTGCTATTGGCCATAAGATAGTTATTTTCCATCTTCTTCTCATGGATCTTGACTAAGCCATCCCATATTTATTTAGTTGTGTTGCAATCAGAGACAAATAGAAATTTGTTAAAATCGACTGCAACTTTCAATAAGTTTAACACTTTGAGATTTTCATCATTCTTCAAACTATGCTTAGCAGACCATGTGGATTTCTCCTTAAGTAATTCGTGAGGGCCATGAGAAACAAGTTTCCACAACTTGGGATCATGAGAGTTAATAACCCTACACATTCTACCTAACCACAATGCATAATCAGAACCATTAAAAATCGATGGAGAATTCATTGAGAATTGTTCGGTGAAAGAGCTCATGATTGTAGTTGCACTAGGATCTCCTATGAAGATTGTTGGATCTAGGTAGAACAGAGCCAAGCTCCGATACCAATTGTTGGGTCCCTTAGTGCAAACGTGATCAAGAAGGGGGGGGGGGTGAATTGATCTCACCCTATTTAAAAATTAACCAGATAATACTCTAATTTTAGCACACAGCAGATTCAATAATAGCACGTAGAAACAATTAGGCAAGACGTAGATTCACCAAGTATCAGACTGATCGTGGTTAAGAAATGAGTGTGGCTTAAAGAAACAAACTCAACTTAGCAATATGTGTGTGAAGATTAAATATGTGTAGCAGTCTAATTAATCCAGTGTGTGTGATAGTGTCAATTTGAACTTGTTGTTGGGTCCCGTGTGGTGCAATCGGATCTAGAAGGGGGGTTGAATAGATCCTATCAAGAACTTTGGCCTATTTAAAATCTCAGTTTCAAATATCATAAACCACTCCTATAAAGTAAATGAGTGACTTAGGCACAGTGCACAGCGGAATTAAAAGGAATGGCTTAATTGGAACTGGCAAAGCACAATGTACAACCTGCACAGGTCAACACTCCAATGATGCAAACTGAACCGCACAAACGGCAGGGATCATAAAGCACATCAACTAAGTATGAACTAACTAGTTGTGTGTGTGCTTTTGTGATCAATCAGAATCTCATATATTGAGGTTGGCCGCTCAATGGATATCCAATGTGTGTGTGAGCAAGATGACCCTAATTTGTTGGGGAATGCTCCGAAGTGCCTGAGTGCAAGGATGTAGCAGGCAGCCAAGGGATGCAAGTACCGTTCAAGGAATAAGTGGTGTGTATACAAGATAGCACAATCCACAAAGCTTCAGTGTGCGATAGAGATAGTCAAGATTACATACGATGAAGCAAGCACACCTACTTGCGAATGGGGATAGAAGATATGGAGCAAACGTACAAGATGCTCAACCCACAACACAGGGATTTTTAAGGTGGTTCGGTTGTGAGCTCGCAACCTACGTCCACCTCTCACCAAACCCGGTGAGGCTTTCCTGCTGACACACATCTTGACCGGTGACATGCCCCAAAACCACAGAATGGAGAACCCTCCGTCTGTCTTCATACACACAAAATTGGTAGGGACGGTTCTCCACAGACTGGAGCACACCTCCGTCTGTCTTCCTACACACAAAATCGGTAGGGACGGTTCTAGATGAACAAAAACACAAGATAAAACTCACTGCAAGTGCAGTGGGAAAACCATAAAAGCAAGAAGAAAACACCAGCTGAAGCTTTAGATGATGATTTGGAAGCTGGGGACTGTAGCTACAAATTTCAGATATGAAGATCTGATTCTTCAGGGTCAGGTAGACTGTAGGGCTGCTCTCTCTCCCTCAAGGCTTCTCTTTTCTTCTTCTTGTACACCACTGGACCGAGTCAAACAAGTGCTGGGCTGCTCTCACGCCCTTCTCAAGGATGTTCTTTGTGGATGCTCAAGGGCGTGGCTCTCTGGGCAGCAACAACTTCTTCTCTTGTAGAAGCTTGATATTTATAGACGAGCCACAAGGAAATGTGGTGAAAAATTTTCCCTCCAAGAAGTCTTCCATCAGTCTAGCTCAATTAAAAATATTTCCTTTGACTATTGAGTGTTGACTGGTCCCATCAAAGATAGTGTGAGGTGAAATGAAGAAGAGACAAAGAGCTTTTCCCTCCAAAAACTTTCTTTGGCTTTGAAGAAGATTTTCTGCAGGATTTGGCTTGAGCTGGCATTGCTTCTAGTCCAAGGATTGGACGGTGGCAGGCTGGCAGTAGACCATATCTTTTCTTTTGTTACTGTTCAGATCTCCTCATTAAATGGTCCCTTTGACATGCGGTCTCCTTAATGGTTGAAGTCCATTTCTGTCCTCTGTACTCTGTCTGGACAAGAGTCTTCATTGGGTGACAGCAAAAGGCTGTGACAGACTGTAAGAAGAGACCTTTCCCAGCTGTAATTTCTGACATAGCCATCTCCAAAAAGTAGATTAGATGTGACATGATGACATGGATACAAGTCAAACTTGGGTGCTCCATCCAGACCTCGAAATCTGTGTATTTGGACATTTACGGTACCTATTTTCTCTCTCTGGATTGTCCAATTGATTTGACAGAAGACTAGCTTGAGAGCTGCTAAGAGAGCACAGAGGTTGACCTTCTGATAGACAAGTCGACCTTAGTTCAGACGGGCTCATAGGGTGCACTGACCTGATATGTGCACCGACCTGATATGTGCACAGACCTTGATATTGCAGGACCTCTGCATGTGCACCGACCTTAGTTCAGCATGTGTACCGACATGAGTGGAAAGTCTTCAACATGTGCACCGACCTTGGTTGCAAGTCTTCAATATGTGCACCGACCTTGGTTGCAAGTCTTCAGTATGTGCACCGACCTTCTGAACTGAAATGGACATGTGCACCGACCTTGGTTGCAAGTCTTCAGTTTGTGCACCGACCTTGGTTGCAAGTCTTCAGTATGTGCACCGACCTTCTGAACTGAAATGGACATGTTCACCGACCTTCTGGTTCAATGCATGAATGTGCACAGACCTTGTAACATTGAAGGCAAAACATGCACCGACCTTTACTTGCACATGTGCACAGACCTTCAGCAACGTGCATCGACCTTTTCTCTGAGGTGTATCGACCTTAGTGGTCAGAACGGTAGAAGGTGCATCGACCTTCTAAGCAGAAATGCATATGTTCATCGACCTTAGTTCAGCATATGCACCGACCTCTTGAACAAAAATGCACAGGTGCACCGACCTTAGTTCAGCATGTGCACCGAGCTCTTGAACAGAAATGCACATGCGCACCGACCTGACTGAACATGTGCACCGACCTTATAGAGTTGAAAGCAAGTGTGCACCGATCTTGTAGAGCTTCAAGTCTTCATGTGCATCGACCTTCTGAACATGTGCACCGACCTTATAGTGTTGAAAGCAAGTGTGCACTGACCTTGTAGAGTTGAGAGTCTTCATGTGCACCGACCTTCTAAACATGTGCACCGACGTTATAGTGCACATCTTCTTCATATGCACTGACCCTCTGAACTAAAAGGAGCATGTGCACTGACCTTCATACTTATATGCAAATGTGCACTGACCTTTGTTCTTAAAGTGCTGACTGAGGTAGCATCGACCTTACTTCAGTAACAGTGTCTATGCACCGACCTGACTGCATGAACTGTGGCTGCTGCATCGACCTTATTGCTTGAACTTCTGTGCAGCCTGTTGCCTTGATTTCTGTGCACCAATCAGTATTAACACCTACCTTAATTTCTGTGCAACCAGTTGCCTCATTTTCTATGCCATTCTTGATTTCTTATACTTTGCTTACAATGACCTGAAATGTATGAATATGATAATCAAATGCAGGTCAGACCCATCAATGAGTCATAGTCAGACATCATCAAAATAATATTATTAAGCATATTACACATGTGCCTAACATTCTCCCCCTTTTTGATGATGACAACTATGAGTCATTATAAGTTCAATATGAGTCATTAAAGTAATGCAATCATGAAATAGACAATGACTCATCAAAACTTCTCCCCCTTTGCCATCAGCAAAGGGAGCTAAAATTAAAGCCAATTTCAAACGTTAGTTTATAAACACATGTCAAGCATGAGACCAAGAAATTATGAACACATAATTACCATGAGAGGCAGCATTTCAAGATGAAGATTCAAGTTTTTCAAGTGAGAGCATCATGAACCAACACAAGAGTGACATCCATTGTTGTGGTTGGGTCCCTTGAGGCCAATTGTTGTGTCCCATTAAATGTCAGGTCACTCGTGAATCATGCTAACAGAAAATCAGATAGATTGACACCAGATGCCATGAGTTCATAGTACAACATGCATGCAAGAGATTTGATCATGGCAAGAAGATGCAGTTAGAGAGCAGTTTGATACCATATGCTGTTTTTCAGGATTTTCAGAGTTTTAGGTTTTTCTAGTTTTCAAATTTTTAAGATTTTCTATGTAATGCATGGAAGAGGGAAAATGTAAACCACCTAAGTGCATGACAAATTGAACCCAATTGCATTGGAGATATGATACCAATTGATGAGAGGGCAGAGATTCCAATTGTTAAGAATGGTGATGCTTTCATGGTAGCCAGGATAGACTATGCAGATTGTCCGGAGAAGGCAAATATCAATGGAGTTGGAAGCATCAAGAGACCAGCTTGTCTTAAGGGCAAATGCCAGAGCAACCAGACAGTGGTCTGGACGCAAGGGGTCGACTATAGGAGTCGACACTTGGAAGATGAGGTGCAACAGTCAATAGTTGAAAGAGTGAAGGTTCTTTTAATCTGAAGCCAAGTTCATAAATGCAGAGTTAGAGATTTTTCAGAATCTTCAGTTATAAAATTCTAATGATGCAGCCCTTATTATCAGATTGGTTTAAGACTGATGAATTCTGAGCTTCTCAATTAAACTACTTGAAAACACCTGCATTCAACATTAATAGAGGTGAACCAAAATGTCATACTTGAACCAGGTTAACCTCCTTTGATCTTACTCATTCAATTCCATTAGCTCTCTTGAGAGATATTGCAAGAAGTATTGAGGATAAACACTTAGACATTTTTAATTTTATCCAGGAGTTTCACAAATTCAGATTTTTATATAGACCCCATTGTTGGTACCTATTGCTATTCCTTTTACGAGCAATCAAGTGTAGCATGCACCTTTTGACGTGAGAGTGCACGTTGATTAGACGCCAGCACCCCCAGTTACTCACTGTAACTCACAATTTTACCTCAATTAGAACAGAGTTAGCATGGCACTTCATGACGCTGTCCTCCTCATTTCTTTAATGAGGGGACTTGGTTTCTCGGTGAATCCAATGCCATTGCTCTGCCTTAAAGCACTGGACTCAGCACACACCTTTTTTCATAAGGATATACGTTTGTCAAACGTCAATATCCCCAGTTACTCAGTATGGCTAAAATTCATTGCTATCATTGTACCCCTTTCTCTTTTAAAATCCTTGGATTAGCCCAATGTTTTAAAACAATACTTTTCAATGAAGTTTCTCAGTGAAAGATGCCTTTGTACTAAAGATAAACTTTCAGATTCAAGAAGGCATATCATGTCAAAACATGAAAAGTTGGTTTAAGTCTATTAAGCATGAATACAACCATTTTCAAGATCATTAAACTTTAAAACTCAAGAAATCATTAATTTTAAACCAATAGCTTTCATGTTCAGGGTAGTCACAAGACTCCATAAAGGAAGATTCTTCTAGAGGATTTACTCTAATAAACAAACTCAACCACATATAGCAAGTTCTCCAAGAAGTTCAAGGCATTCAAGGAATTCTGGAAACATTCAACTAATGGTTCAAGGAATGGCAGATTCCAGACAATCCAAAGTAATTTAGACCGAGAATGGAGTATAGTGTAACAACATTATGAAGCAGGGTCTGATTTCAACAGAGAGGACAGATGATTACATAGTGAAACGGAATAAAGAACACTCCCCCTGAGGATATGCAGTGAGCTGAGGCTGAAATAAGTGAAATAGGAACAGCAACCTCAAAGGAGTGTCGACACTTGCTCTTCATGGTGTCGACACACTGAGCTCAGACAAGAGCAATTTTCAAACAGAATGAAATGAGAGTTTGACCTGAGTAGGTCTAAGGTCGACCTGATCAATAGCAGGAAGGGTTGTAACATAATTTTTCAGCTTAACAAGCTCCCCTTAAGAAGATGCAATTTATGCATGTCAATCAAATGTATGCAAGAATGCATACTGAATTTTTGTGTTAACTCCCCCTAAACTTGTGCATGGGTTGACAATGGAGTATGCAACCTATGACTTATGTGAACATATGATACAATATGACGGATGCCAATTGATTATGCATTGTTGTGCATGAGACCACAAAATGATGCAACCATGGATTATTTGCAATGCATTCTGAACTGAGATGCAAATTGGATTTTATCATGTACAGATGGATACATGCTGCTTAATCCCTTTTTTTGATGATTTCAATATGGTATGCAATCAATTCTGAAATCAGTATATGCATGATAACAAATGCACAAGGGTAAACTATGAAATGCAGGAACTCCCCCTGACTTTATGCATTGAATGTCTGAATTTTGAGTGCAGCACATGCAATGAAATCAATGCAGGGAATTTGATGAATTATTCACATGAACATCTAGACTGTTCTAATGATGGGTTGACCCTTGATACCTGGCGGAGAACTGAGGTCTTAAGACCACCTCACGCATGATGTGGGTTTCCAGACAGAAAAGATATGCCCTTCTCCCAGCTTACCATTTTATATATCAAGAGGTCATGCAGAGTTGGGTCCCTTGATCATGAAATGCATGATAGTGCATGAAATTCCAAGATGATGCTTAATGATTACAACACATACATATTCAAACATTTAAAATGCATTTCTACACTATGTTGCGAACTCTTAAACTCTCCCTTTGTTGAATGCTCATGGAAGTTAAGATAGACACTCAACATGTTATCTGTCCACATGAGTGATGAGTTGAGATGTATGTGCAGCCATGGCAGACATCATCAAAAGCAATGATTATCAATGCTAAGCAAGAAGTTCACATGGTGGCTATAAGGTAGCATGAATCAAACAACAACTTATCATCATAGCAATTACATCATCATGACAAATTTTTCATGGATTAAGCAGCTGAAATTAGATATTTCTAGTACAAGACGGAGGTATTGATCTAAATACCCAACTCACACATAGTGAGAGTTCTGGGAAAGCTTAACTTGCCTTTCTGCACATCACCGTTTGATATACCATATTTCGAACAATTGATAAGCAAGTGATCCAATCTTAGATGATCATTTTACATCATGGAGGATGTTTCAGCAGTTTAGAGAGATACATTCAGCTTGCAGGATTTATTGACAACACAGCCCTAGAATGCAATAGCTACAAAGCAAGCCTAAACATGCGAAAATAACAAGAGTTGAAAATTTTATTCATAAACCTGTACCTTGAGCTTTTATTTACCTGATCATCTTTTGTTCAGCTCTAAGGCACCCTACACCAAAAATTCTCATTTGAAAACTTTAGGTACCCAAGTTGTCTTGGGTCCTTGATGGTTAGCTCTATGTCTTACATGCAAATTTTTCTTGCTTTCTGCATCCACTTCATCACTTCTCATCCAATGGCATTCCTCTAACACGTGTCCATGTTCACCACAATAAAAATAGCACACACACTTAATTTGACATTCTTTCTGTGTGCATGTGCATTAGATTTTTGTGAATGAGCATGGATGCCATCATGTTGATCATGAGAGTGACTCCTACCTTTCAGACGCCAATAGTCTTTGACTGTGTGGCCAATTTTGCCACAATGGTGGCAGCAAGGAGGCATACTTCTTCTGGCAGCCCTGAAGTGTGTTGATCTATCCTGATAGGTGCCTCGATGCACATGGTCATACCTGGGCTTCTGAATGGTAGTATGCTGAGCAACCTTTCTCCCAGTGTTGACCTGCTTCTTGCCATTACTTTCAGCATTATTTCTTCTATTCTTGCCTGCTCTTAGTTCATCATTCCTCAAGGTGAGGCAATCATGCATAGTGTGACCAAGCATACCACAATAGAAGCAATAAACATTCATTTTATGAGGAGCATGGTATTTAGCATGAGATTTCCTAGCATGCATTTCCACATTAGCAAAATCATATTTCTGTTTATGCCAAGAAATATTCTTTTTCTGATTGCTATTTTGATTTTGGTTTTTCTTTTGAGCAGCATGCAGTTTTGGGAGACCATAAGAGGTGCTGGCCTCATGTGAACCAAGGTCAAAAAAGTATATAATTTATTCTCAAAGGCCTTTTTATTCACAGGGTTATAGCCTAAACCCTCTTTCTGAAGGTTCACTTTTGTCCCCAACATTCTATCTAGATTGTCTTGGCCTTGAACAAATTTTGATAGCGAGTTGTTTAGATCTTGAATTTCAGCTTAGATTCAGTGAGGTCCTCCTTGCATGCAACCAATTACTCATTGAGCATGGCATTCACCCTTTTAAAATTCTCAATTTCTAGCTCTAGGACAAGCACTTTTTCAGAACAATTATCAATAACAGATTTACCTTTTTCAAGAGCAACCAGCTTTTCAGTCAAGAGATTTATCTGATCTTTCAGCATTTAATTTTCTCTCTTAAGATTTGGATTTTCTTCAGCAAGCGCCTTATTTTCAATCAAGCTTTGATCATGTATTTCAAATTTAGATTTTTCTTGTAACCTTCTTATAATTTCTTCCAATCTACTGATCTCAACTTGAAGGATTCTGTTTTCATCTCTTAAACATGCATTCCTTTCTTTATGCACATCTATGTTAGTCATAAGAGTGTCATTGAGCTCCTCAAAAGAAGAATAGTTTTTACAAAAGGAGCTCTCACCTTGGCTGTTCTTCTTAAGATCCTTTTTCAATTTTTTATTTTTTGATTTCACTTTCTTGTACTGCTTGATCAACTCATCATAGGCCTCCATGAGTTCTTCAAAAGTAAAGTCCTCGGAGTCAGAGCTTACCTGAGATGTGGATGGATTGCTTGACTGTTCTGGTTGGTCGGCCATGAGGCATTCATTCTTTTGTTCTTTCTCTTCATGGGTGTTTACCAACTCATCCAGAACTTGCTTGGCTGTGCTGCAAGTGGATACAAGATGAAGTAACCTGAAATCAACTGCAGCTTTTATCAAGTTGAATGCAACAAGGTTGTCATTATGTTTGGCCTCGTGATCAGTTGACCATTAATCTGTATTTGATGGCAGCTCATGAGGACCATTGTATATAAGAGTGCACAATTGTGGATCTATGGAATTAACATAGATGAACATTCTCCCTTGCCATATAGAAAAATCTGAGCCATCATAAATAGGCGAAGAACCCATTGAAGCATGTTTAGCAGAGGTGTTCATTTTAACAAAATGCACTAGGATCCTTCTCTGCAAATCGTGGGATCTGAGTATAACAGAGCTTGGCTCTGATACCAATTGTTGGGTCCCGTGTGGTGCAATCGGATCTAGAAGGGGGGTTGAATAGATCCTATCAAGAACTTTGGCCTATTTAAAATCTTAGTTGCAAAGATCATAAATCACTCCTATAAAGTAAATGAGACACTTAGGCACAGTGCACAACAGAATTAAAAGGAATGGCTTAATTGGAACAGACAAAGCACAATGTACAACCTTCACAGGTCAACACTCCAATGATGCAAAATGAACAACACAAATGGCAGGGATCATAAAGCACATCAACTAAGTATGAACTAACTAGTTGTGTGTGTGTGTGCTTTTATGATCAATCAGAATCTCATATATTAAGGTTGGCCGCCCAATGGATATCCAATGTGTGTGTGAGCAAGATGACCCTAATTTGCTGGAGAATGCTCCCTAGTGCCTGAGTGCAAGGATGCAGCAGGCAGCCAAGGGGATGCAAGTACCATGCAAGGAATAAGTGGTGTGTATACAAGATAGCACAGTCCACAAAGCTTCAGTGTGTGATGGAGAGAGTCAAGATTACATACCATAAAGCAAGCACACCTACCTGTGAATGGGGATAGAAGATATGGAGCAAACACACAAGATGCTCAACCCACAACACAGGGATTTTTAAGGTAGTTCGGTTGCGAGCTCGCAACCTACGTCCACCTCTCACCAAACCTAGTGAGGCTTTCTTGCTGACATACAGCTTGACCAGGGACACGCCCCAAAACCACAGAACGGAGAACCCTCCGTCTGTCTTCCTACACACAAAACCGATAGGGACAGTTCTAGATGAACAAAAACACAAGATAAAACTCACTGCAAGTGCAATGGGAAAACCATAAAAGCAAGAAGAAAACACCAGCTGAAGCTTTAGATGATGATTTGGAAGCTGGGGACTACAGCTACAAATTTTAGATCTGAAGATCTGATTCTTCAGGGTCAGGTAGACTGCAGGGCTGCTCTCTCTCTCTCAAGGCTTCTCTTTTCTTCTTCTTGTACAGCACTGGACTGAGTCAAACAAGTGCTGGGCTGCTCTCACGTGCTTCTCAAGGATGTTCTTTATGGATGCTCAAGGGTGTGGCTCTCTGGGCAGCAGCCGCTTCTTCTCTTGTAGAAGCTTGATATTTATAGACACAAGGAAATGTGGTGAAGAATTTTCCCTCCAAGAAGTCTTCCATCAGTCTAGCTCAATTAAAAATATTTCCTTTGACTATTGAGTGTTGACTGGTCCCATCAAAGATAGTGTGAGGTGAAATAAAGAAGAGACAAAGAGCTTTTCCCTCCAAAAACATTCTTTGGCTTTGAAGAAGATTTTTTACAAGATTTGGCTTGAGCTGGCATTGCTTCTTGTCCAAGGATAGGACGGTGGCAGGCTGGCAGCAGACCATATCTTTTCTTTTGTTACTGCTCAGATCTCCTCATTAAATGGTCCCTTTGACATGCGGTCTCCTTAATGGCTGAAGTCCATTTCTGTCCTGTGTACTCTGTCTGGACAAGAGTCTTCATTGGGTGACAACAAAAGGTAGTGACAGACTGTAAGAAGAGACCTTTCCCAGCTATAATTTCTGACATAGCCATCTTCAAAAAGTAGAATAGATGTGACATGATGACAGGGACAAAAGTCAAACTTGGGTGCACCATTTAGACCTCAAAATCTGTGTATTTGGACATTTGCGGTACCTATTTTCTCTCTCTGGATTGCCTAATTGATTTGACAGAAGATTGGCTTGAGAGCTACTGGGAGAGCACAAAGGTTGACCTTCTGATAGACATGTCAACCTTAGTTCAGACGGGCTCATAGGGTGCACTGACCTGATATGTGCACCGACCTGATATGTGCACAGACCTAGATATGTGCACAGACCTTGATATTGCAGGACCTCTGCATGTGCACCGACCTTAGTTCAGCATGTGTACCGACATGAGTGGAAAGTCTTCAGCATGTGCATCGACCTGAGTCCAAGTCTTCAGCATGTGCACCGACCTTGGTTGCAAGTCTTCAGTATGTGCACCGACCTTGGTTGCAAGTCTTCAGTATGTGCACTGACCTTCTGAACTGAAATGGACATGTGCACCGACCTTCTGGTTCAATGCATGAATGTGCACAGACCTTGTAACGTTGAAGGCAAAACATGCACCGACCTTCACTTGCACATGTGCACAGACCTTCAGTAGCGTGCATCGACCTTTGCTCTGAGGTGCATCGACCTTTGTGGTCAGAACGGTAGAAGGTGCACCGACCTTCTGAGCAGAAATTCATATGTGCACCGACCTTAGTTTTGCATGTGCACCGACCTCTTGAATAGAAATGCACACGTGCACCGACCTTAGTTCAGCATGTGCACCGACCTCTTGAACAGAAATGCACATGTGCACTGACCTGACTGAACATGTGCACCGACCTTATAGAGTTGAAAGCAAGTGTGCACCGACCTTGTAGAGCTTCAAGTCTTCATGTGCATCGACCTTCTAAACATGTGCACCGACCTTATAGTGTTGAAAGCAAGTGTGCACCGACCTTGTAGAGTTGAGAGTCTTCTTGTGCACCGACCTTCTGAACATGTGCACCAACCTTATAGTGCACAGCTTCTTCATATGCACTGACCCTCTGAACTAAAAGGAGCATGTGCACTGACCTTCATACTTATATGCAAATGTGCACTGACCTTTGTTTTTGAAGTGCTGACTGAGGTAGCATCGACCATACTTCAGTAATAGTGGCTATGCACCGACTTGTCTGCATGAACTGTGGCCGCTGCATCGACCTTACTGCTTGAACTTCTGTGTAGCATCTTGCCTTGATTTTCGTGCGTTAATCAATATTAACACCTACCTTGATTTGTGTGCAACCAATTGCCTCATTTTCTGTGCCATTCTTGATTTCTTATACTTTTCTTACAATGACCTGAAATGTATGAATATGATAATCAAATGTAGGTCAGACCCATCAATGAGTCATAGTCAAACATCATCAAAATAATATAATTAAGCATGTTACACATGTGCCCAACACTTGTGAATGGAGATAGAAGAGATGGACAATCACACAGGCAATCAGATAATGACACAGTAATTTTTAAGGTGGTTCGGGACCACAGGCGGGCTCCCTACGTCCACCCCTCACCAAAACTCGGTGAGGCTTCCTACGCTACAAGTGTAGCAACACACATGGGGACAAGTCCCCAACAACACGCTGATACATAGCTTAACAGGGATGACCCCCCCCCCCCCACACACACATGCTATTTTCACAGCGACACACAGGGATGAATCACAAACCACACACACGCTGTCGAACCACAGCAACACACGAGGATGAACCCCAACACAAGCACACGCTGCTAAGACACAACAACACATGGGGACGAACCCCAAACATGCACAAACACTAACAAATAGCTTGACTTGAGGAACAAGCTCCTCGACCACACACATATGGCTGCTCAGTAGCAAAAACACACTCTGATCCCTAAAACAGGGTACCGGAAAAATGCTGAAACCACAGCAACTACACACGAAGAAGTAGATTAAGAGTTTCAGAAATAAAACAACAAATCAAAATAAGAAATGCAAATGTAGCTTCAGATCGAAATCCTGAAGCTGTAAATACAGATCTAGACTCAGATTTGAAACTGCTCCGTCTCTCTCTATTCAGTGGCCACACTGTGATTTGGGAAGAAGGCTCTCTCAAATGGCTCTCAAAGTTTCCATCTCAGCACTGGAATCGCTCAGGCTAACTGCTAGGCTGCTCTCCTTTCTTTTATCCCTCTCAAATGCTCTTCGAAATGCTTAGGGCATCTCTAATGACTAAGGGCTGCAGTAGCTTCTTCCCCAGACGACAGATCCATATTTATAGAAGAGAAATATAGATAATTCCCTTTTTCAGTACTATTTTCTAATTGGTCCATGATAAAAATGGAATATTCTAACCTAGGACCTTTCCAGAAACCGAGCCACGTGTCCTGGCGGTGTGTGCCAATGATTCGGAGTAAGTGACCACGTGACCGCGAGTCCCGATCGGAATCTGCACGTGTTGCAGTCTCAGACAATATCAGTCGACCTAATTGATTGGTAAGTCGACTGAGTTGTTCCTCGCACTGATATCCTTTCAGCCGAGCTTGAGCAACCCTAAAGACATCTGTCAACTTGATGGAGACCAAGTCGTTCTCTAACCTCTGCTGACTATTCCTTTCTTAGAGTCGACACAGTGTTGGATTTGGTGTTCTCTCTTTATTGCCTCTGTCGACTCTTCTGCACATCTGTCGACTCTTCTTCACATCTATCGACTGAGTTGAACTTGGCCGACTGATTGTTACCTTGTTCTGTCGACTCTGTCTCTGTGGATAATTTACAGTCTTCCACACTCTGGAGGAAGCTTTGAGTTGACTTGTTCTCTGCTTGAGTCGACTTAAATCTTATGTCTGTCAACTTTGACTCCTATCTGTCGACTTAAACACTAAGTTTGTTGACTTAGGCCTAAGCCGACCTGTACCCTGCAGACAAGAGAAAAGTTCACACAAGTTAGTCCTCAAGGCAAGACATAACTAACCATTTACCTTAACCTTTGTAACATCAAATTCTTCATCTTGGGCTCCATTTATCTGGCTTAGATGAGGTCCCATAAGTGCCACATCGGATTCGAACTTGCTAGCGCGAAGGCACTGCTGCATTCGGTCGATAAGTCTTCACAGGTCGGTTGAACGCCCAGTCAGTCGACGGAACTCAAGCATCAATCGACCGAAACTTGTATTCTCAGTCTGTCATTTCTGGGAAATTTGGTCGACCGGACCCTTTCTGTCGGTCGACCGGCCGGCCACTTTGGTCGACCAGTACACTTGAAACATGCATAATTAAGCCCAAATTAGCATGCATTGAATCCAATATGTTCAACATACCTTAGATGTAAATCTTTGACATTTCTGGACTTTTTTTGAACCTGTTAAGCACTCAGAGAAGGGGTTAGACAATAACTCACTCAATAAATCAAAAGATTGTGAAATGAAAACTCATTCATTCTGCTACTCACACCATGAGGGGAATCAAAGTAAAAATCATTCAAAATATTATGTGCGTCCATATACAACAATTCACACCAATTTTTTATCGAATCATTGCAAAGCATATTTGGACAACAAATTTCCAAACCATTCAAAATCTCATGAAGAACACATCAGCATGATAATAATGAATCATCAACCCACACAATGAATCATAATTGGATCGTTATCAAAAGCACAATGATGAATCATAGTTGGATATCATCAAAATCACACATGAACCACACATGCACAACAACCCTCTGATGTCTAAGTCAGTAATGTGCTCGGAACAAGGAAGAAAGTGCTTGGAAGAAGACAGAGAGAGCATGGAGCATAAGACACAGTACTGTTCGATAGTGGAGAAGAATGCTCAGACGAGGGGAGTGGATATTGGGGAGAACTGTGGGCACCTAGAGTGGTCTCTGTGCGTAGATTACGTACCGTCCCCTAGAAGTCTGTCTAGGGCCTTACTTATAGAATTTCCCTTGAGCTCATCCTTATGCCTGTTTCCTGATTTAGTGGAGAGTGGAGGTAATAGGTTGCCCGATCGTGGATCGCCTGTTACTCACTTGCTCGTATCATGAGAGACAAAGGGGCAGAGTAGATGGTGAATGACACGGAGACGTGGGTGATAACCCTCTGCCTAGCCATTGCCTGAGGTAACGTCCGCCATTATTACGATAATGGCTACCCACTAGGAATGTGGGGCATGATCGTGCGCAGAGCACGTGCCTGTGAGCTGGGCCAGTCCTGAGTGGACCTTAGTTGGCAATGTCTTGGACTGTTGGACGATCGATAATAGGTCATAGTGGGCCTAGAGAATTTCCCCCTCCTCACTAGCCCCCACTCCCAAGTAGCGAGAGTGCTCGAGAGGAACTGGTAGAGGTTAGCTGAGGAGGTCTTCAGCTTTGCACGGGTGCATTCGGCTGATACTACTCGAACCTTCCCGTGTCCCTGGGCCTAGGGCATTGCGCTACCTACCACCTTTCTTGGGGCACAAGGTAGCTTCCACCCATGCGGTTATGACGTCACTGCCATCATGGCGACGTCTCTTTGTCTCTGGGGAAGCGGGATCAAATGGCGAGGGACATAACCCTAGACTTTCATGCTGTTTCTCTCCCCCTACTTGGTGTGGGGGGGATATCAGGGACACACACAGAAGGGAGCATGATACTGGATGACACGATAACTATTTAATAGCTAGGTCAAGTAGGCACTCCATGAGAGTGAGTGTATCAGGTGATGAGGGAATTGGGGTGCAGGACATCATCCTCACCGACCGCAAGTGATCAATGTTTATTTACATTGGCTGAAATCTAAACACCTTTGCTCCTACCACTGAGAAAGAGGTAGGTATCTAGAAAGTCATGATGTTAAGAGGGGTATGAACCCTATTACGAAGGTGAGAAATGCAAATAACAACCTAGGAGAGGAAAAAATAACTCGGGGTTGAAAGACAATGAAAGTGGGAATAGAAAGAATATAGTCATCCACATTTCATTGATAGATGCCATGAAAGGCATTACAAAAATACGGCGTGAGTTCGTTTGCATAAAGTGCATGCCGTGGGACAGTTCTATCACGAATGTCGA
Source organism: Amorphophallus konjac (assembly GCA_022559845.1). Taxonomy (NCBI): domain Eukaryota; kingdom Viridiplantae; phylum Streptophyta; class Magnoliopsida; order Alismatales; family Araceae; genus Amorphophallus; species Amorphophallus konjac. The sequence continues at coordinate 115,820,499 of CM040125.1, read as the reverse complement.
TCCCCAGGTCATTGCAAAATAAAAAGGAACTCAATTGTGCACATGATGACATCTCTTGAGGAAGAGACTGCACATACTGAAAAATGTCGATCCCGAACGTAGCACTACTGGTGTTCAATTGACTAAGATAGGGATCCTGTACAGCCCGAATTGAACAGTTGAGCATCCCTGTAGGGGAATGTTAGCATGTTAGAATGGCTACATGCTCAGGATGTGTCATGCGGGTACATTCGTTATACCCGCATACTACAAACGCGCCGCCATGTCGCCGAGGCATGTAGAGGGGCGAAGGAAGTCCCTTCCTCAAGCCGATCTATAAGATGTGATAAGAATGTAACTGATCTGGACTAGAATTGGTGGATGGGCTAGGACAAATGTCTGGAACATAATTGATCTGCAACAGAATTGGAGTGAGTCCAATGATCAGAATAACTTGAATAAAATAGATATCTAGAGGGATTATAGCCCAAGACATTGTTCACCGGGATTAAACCAAGGTCGAACGGGAGAATTGGGATTAAACTGGATTAATCAACTAGGAGGTTGTGATTAAATTAGAAGGTCAACTAGGAGGCCAAAAGTAGACTGAGCGGTCAACTAGAAGATCAAGAGATAAACTGGGGGATCAACTGAGGTTAAACTGGAGAAATTACTTGTCACGCCCCGATGCGGAAAATCGGAACACAGCAGTTATACCATTCATGTCAATAAGAGCATGGTATTAGTCATAAGATACCAAACCACAAGGGACCAATTTAAGCCATAAAAATCCAACTTTATTAATAAATCATAATTTCATTACATCGACACTTATGGACTTCACTAAAAGAAAAACATAATCTTACACCTATATCTCATTCATTTGACCAGTCTAACCACATCATATAGACTCAATATTGACTACAATTTATGAAAAGAATCGATAAGACACGATCGGACTTCTAGGCTGGAATGCTCCATGGTCGCTCACGCCCTTCCCCGTCCGATTGCAGGTCCTCATCCGAGCTACCTGAAAAATGATTGAGAAAAAATTGGTGAGCGAGAGCTCAATAGGAATTATATCTCTATGCTTGGCAAACTTTAAGTAATTAACCATTTAATAAGATTTCAATGTGCTAATGAAAACACATGAGAAAAGTAATGATTGAATCATTAAAGAGACATTTGACTAAAGCAAAATGATCAGATGAAAGTTAACTGAGAATAACAACTAAGCATGGATAATAACAGGAGATAGCACAAATGCATGTAACTAGATCTTTTCATGTGATTGGCCATATCAAGCACACATATAATCATGTAATCAAGTCATGTAGAGTTATGTAAATTTCAAGTGGAATTGAGTGTCACAGATCTAACACGCTAGCAAGTACGTCAGTGCAATGCCACACCTTGTCATTATAACTCCCATGGGCAACAAGTACTTTCAGACGCTTCTCCCAGAACCAGACCAGGCCCTTAATGATGCGTTGACATTGAGTGGTGGATCCAAGATCCAATAACAATCTAGACATTCATTCATTTAATGGCCAAGAATTTCAAGGACAAACTCAGGTAACCAAGGCATCAAGAGTTTAAACAAGAATTTCATAGATGAATTCCAATAAATCAAGCTCTTTAATTCAAGAGGTAAGTCATTAAGGAAATGACCCAAGAATAGGATTCAAGATTATTCCAATAATAAGGTTCTGGAATAGACCCTTGAAAAGGTTATGAATGTCAAGGAAAATAGCCTGGAAAGGCTAGAGTCTAGACTAGATTCGAATTATCATAATACAAAATCTGGGAAAATAAGATTTCAGGAAAATTGGGCTTGAACACCGTTAGTGTACACACCGTGATAATCAAAACGCGGTCAGGGGTATGGCTGCATCTTGGACAGAGACGATAGGCCTATCAACAGCGAGGATGGGTCTGTCGACAGTCAAAACAGGACAGAACACAGTCGATAAACCCACCGCGATCATCATAAATGCAGTCAGGTCAAAACCTGCGATCCAGTCATGGTTGCCAAGAACGCTGTCTATCTATCCACCACCTTCTTAAACAGAAGAATGAACGCGGTCTCTGCCCAAGCCGCGTTCAAAATAGAACTGGAAGAACTTACACAGAACCTCGTTCCGCCCTTCCAAAGGCCTGTTGAACCCTTTCCTACACAGTAGGATGGTTTTTAGGGTACAACTTGCTCGGCGTCCTAGTAAGAATCTCAAGTTCGCGGAGACTTAGGGAGGCCTTGATGTAGAGGTTCCAGTCTGATGGATGGAATATCCGGCGGAGGGTCCCAGCTACACCAAGAATTGGGTTACAGAAACTCAGAAAAAATAGTTGGAATGGTGAGTCAATACCACTGGGGTGGCATGACCTTCAAACAACACTTTTGCAAATCTTACTTTATGAAAAGTACCGAAATAGCATTGAGGCTAGCATATCATGAAAACATAAAAATATATGATCAACTAATCAGTTGAACAACAGGTTAATCTACTTTTTCTTCATGAGATAACATGTAGATAATAAGAAGGATGAGATAAACATAGAGGTAATCAACTATTAAATATTAGAACAATATTTCATAAGCCCTAGTTAAATAGTGCATTCTCAATCATTTTTAACCTAGGAACATGCTGTTTACCATTACTTAATAAGGATTAAACATGGAATAAAGGTTAGGGTTTGCTAGAAACCTGAGCATGGAACGCAGTCTTGTATCGAGCCGCGACTAGATAAACACAATCTACCTTGGCGCCACATTCCAGCAAATTTTTAGAAAATTTGAAATTTGAAAAAAATACTAAAAAGCTATAGTCGCGTTCTATCCCAGTGCCGCGTTCATAGTCGCAGTCATTGTTAGTACCGCGATTTGAAACAGAAACTCACTTTCCGGTGAACATCGACATACCTCGATACAAACATGATTTCGATCGATACAGTTGATAAAAATTAGGAAAAATGATAGCAGATGAAAGGAAACTTAAAGATGAACATTTTGATATGTATAATGCAGGTTTGGCCTGAGAGAACACCTGCCTTAGATGACTTAAAGGAGGAAGAGGAAGAACTCAGAACCCTGGACGCCTCTCGCTCCAATCGTTGAAAATCTCCCTTCGATCTCGCACGCCGCCGCTGTCCTAAGCAAATAGGGTTTTCCAGGAGGCGTGGGCCTCAATTTATAGAACTAGGCAACCCTCTAGAGTTCGAATTCGACCGAGATAATCAAGGGAGAAAAAATTGCCCCAAATTTGCGGTTTGCCTTATCTAGTGCCGCCAACCCAAATTGGGTCTCCTAGGGTTAGGGTTTCGAAGGATGAGCGACTACTAAAGATGGGCTAGAGGTTTAGACTTCGAATTGAGCCCAATAGATCAAGGATTGGGGTCCAATTAGGCTAGTTTGGGTGGATTTTCCTTAACCTCTGAGTTAACCCAATTAAACCCTAATTTAGCCCAATAACCCTATTTTGAATTTTCTTTTGGGGGTTTCCACTTCAGTAATTAAGTTAGGAATTCTTTCCTCCACAGGTTTACATATTTTTAGTATTTTTCTCATTTTGAATTTAAGAAAGTAATTAAACAATCTTAATTTAATTATTATTTTATTCCGAGTTGCTACAGTCTCCCCCACTTTAAGAAAATTCACCTAACTTATAGAAAAATAAATACTAACACTGACCTCAAAATAATTCTGGATGCTTTTTCTTAAGGGTCTTGTTGAGTCCCGAAAGGCGGCAATCAAGAGGGGAGGGGTGAATTGATTGGCCAATTAAAATTTATTTCAAGGAAAACAATGATAAGTAAACATATAAGCACTAGATCTCACCCGAACATGGATACACTTGTGAATGCGTGTGGATTATGGTAGGTGTTTGACAAAGGAATTGGTGTACGCTCAAATCACCGTAAAGCACACTCGACTATGGATGCGGAAGAACAAACCACAAGTGACACATGGAATTTTTAGGTGGTTCGGGTACATTGCCGTGTCCCCTACGTCCACCCCTCACTTGTGAGGACCAAGACTTCACTATGAAGTAAGCCACACACACACGCTGTGTAGAACAGTAAACACACATACGCGGCACCCGATCTGGGCTACCACAAACACACACACACACACACACACACATACACACGTTCGTGTTTCCGAACACGAACAACCCACACACAGAACTGAATCAAGTTTTACATCAAATGCTCAAGTAGACACAAAGTAAATATGAGAGTAAGGAGTGAAGATTGATTTATCCTGGTTGAAGCTCCCCCTTTCACTTCCTTGAATGTAATTGAATGCTTCTGTAGGAGGAAGATCAATCCTTGAGGAAGAATGAAGCTTTGTCGTACAAATGAGGTTGCAGCTTTGACAACCCACGCAGCTTGTTGTTGGGGATGATATGGAGGCTTGATTCAAGCTTCTTCCCTTCACTTTCAGGCTTAGAACAAGGTGGAAGAAGCCCCTGGAGCTGCTGCTGCGAACCTACACTCACTAGGGTTAGAAAAATAACACAACTTTAGATGCCTCTCTCTCCTTAGGGTTTCATACCCCAATAAGATGTATATAAAGAGTTTGGAACGTTCAAAGACACCCTAGAGACTAGATCCACAATTTCGGGAATGATTTAGGGAGGTTAGGTTTGATTGGTATGACTTTTGGTGCATGCTCACGCAAGTCAAAAATCACGGCTCGGGTTCGAGACTGAAAGGGTCGACCCTTGGGGTCGACCCTCGTGAGGGATTTGGGGGTTTAAAAGGGCTCTGGGTCAATGGGTCGACCCTTGGGGTCGACCCTCGGGCTATCCAGTGCTGGTATTAAAAAAACACGATCAGGGGTCGACCCTTGGGGTCAACCCTTGCGTGAATGGGTCGACCCTTGGGGTCGACCCTTGCTGATGTGATGAAGGAACCCGCCGGGTGTAAAAAAAACATGCTAGCAGGGGTCGACCCTTGTGGCTGGGGGTCGACCCAATGGGTCGACCCTTTCAGTAACTGATTCTGTTTCGGGATTACAGAGCATAGGGGTCGACCGAATGGGTCGACCCTTGTTCTAGATCTTCAAAAGGTTGATTAAAAGGCCACTAAGTCCAAGAACAAGCCAAGGGGTTCCAAGGTTGGTTTTAAGCCATCAAAGGGAATGTGCTAAGACATGAATAAAAGAAACCCAGTACAATTAAGCTTAGATAAGACCCAAACCAATTTGACCCTCGAGATCAAAAATGATGAACATCAAAACACAAGGTCAAGGGCCAATAAGTTAGAGTGGATCTCACCGACCGTCCTTGAGCACTTATGCACGTTCCTTGCCCTGTCAAGACATAACTTGTGAATTAGATGTAGCCTTGCAATTTGAGTTGAAGAAGCTTACCCGTTGAGGTTATTTTTTAACCTCCTTAGCTCCAAGATCTCAATAGAATGTTTGAGCTTTTTAAGACTCTATATACTAGAACACTTCAAAGACAACATATATATATACATATAGTGTTTGGTCATCATCAAAAGCTATCAAATTAGACATTCACTTAAGGAGGGGGTTCAATAATCTCCCCCTTTTTGATGATGATAAAATACTATATGCCTTGTAAAAACATATGACTTCAAAAATGATTTAGCATACATATGAGATTCAACCTTCAACCTCCATATCAAGAAACAAAACTTTCATTCTTCACATGCATCATACCGATCCAAAACATGTGAGATTGACCACAAAGGCATATTCCAAACATATCTACCGACAACCGAATCAAAAAGGAAGCAGGGTCTGAGTTCAAAAGCAAATTACAAGATGCAATGGAAATACTGATTGAAATGCAACACAACTTACTGAGATGTGAAAAATGATGAAAGCATACATGCATGCAAGCACACATCACACAAATACATATAATTAGCCGACTAGCCGGGGCCCATATATAGGACCAAAGTTTCTCCCCCTTTGGCATCATCAAAAAGGTGGGGGTGAAAGTCAAAAGAGGTGTGTCAATTCGCCGGAGCATAACCCTCTAATCATTACTCGGAGGTGGAGGATTTGGCGGACGCCTAATATAATCAACGATGTCACCAAACATGGCGGCTTGAGTGGCCAAGGTGTCTTGAATAGACTGAGTGCTTTCTTGATGAAAGAGCTTCAGATCAGACAATTCTTGTTGCATAGCCTCCATTGTCTCCCCATACATGTCTAAACAACCATCAATTGTATCCAACCGATCCATGATTAGCTGTACCGCCGCGGAGGGCATTTCTTCAGCAGGAACATCTGGTTGTTGGTTGCCTGCCTATTCTTCTTCATCATCCTCATCTTCTCCCGAGCTAGCAGCTTGTGTACCTCGTTTCAATTGACGCACCAGCACCCCATCTCGCATTTCATAATCCATGTGGTGACATATGGAATGTATGGTGTAGATATCAGAAGCTCGGATGGTTTGAGATGTTTCCCTTGCAAGATTAAGCCCCATATACTGAAAAATAGGAGTTAAGGTTGCATCATATGGCAATGTCCGATGTTTGTTCTTCACACTTGAATAGATAAGATCTAAGATAAGTGCTGGAAACTTGATAGGAATGCCACCTATAAAACTGCAGAATAGAAACATGTGTTTTTCAGTGACCTTATCATGGCCTCCCCCTCTTGGCAGCAAAATGGTGGTGATCATTCTATGTAAAATTCGTTGCATGGGGGGAAAATGATTGGCATTTAGTCCAGCAACCGATCCATCACCCATATCCTCGGATGTCATGTATCAATACACTGTGGCTTCAGAAACTTCAACATCTCCAAAAGCAAAGCCTTCATTTGGTAAATTAAATGCTTCGCCTAACATTTGCGGTGAAAGCATAATCCACTGCCCATTTACTGTCGTAACCGGAACATCACCCGAAATGGAAAAATTGCTGTAAAATTGATGTACCAGATTCGGATAGATGCGATGATGTGCGGACATAAACTCGTCTATATTTGGTTGACTGCAAATGATATCAACAAGGTCGGGAAGATGATAGCTAAGATTACCAAAGTCAACCGCACGTGGACGGAGTACGGTTCTATCCAACACTGTGCTAGAGAGTGTTGGCGCGGCTGCTCTGGATCGACGCCCCCTTGCCGAGCTCGATCCTTCTCCACTGCGAGAAGAATGCCTCTTTGGGGCCATCTAAAACACAAATCGAAAGAATCGCATGACGGGGTTGTAGATCGAGATGGTTTGACAAGATTGGAGAGCTATAACCTTGGATTAGTGATCCTCCACACATCAAGAACATACCTCAGAGGGTTTGAAGCTCAAGGAAGACGCGTTGAACCGTTTGAAGGCGGATGTGCGCGGGATGCCACCGGGAGAACCGCGGCTAGGTCTTGAGAGTTTTGGTGCCAAGAAATACTTGGAGGGCTTGCAAGAGATGGTGGCTAGGGTTAGAAGGGGGCTTGAGGGGTTTTTATGAAATGGGAAGGGGGAAACATAGGGTTTCCACCCCTTTTAGGGCGGTTTGGACGCGACTAATGCCACCCGACCGTAACGGGTCGACCCAATGGGTCGACCCCTGTAACCCCGGCCCCAGCCAGAAACAGATCCCGCGAGGGTCGACCCTTGGGGTCGACCATTCTTTTGAATTTCATCAAAAAAAGTTTTTGAAATGTGATGGAAGATCAAAAAGGTTCGACTATATTCCCCAATGATAAATTCATGTTGGAATCAAGAAAATTTGAGTTGTTTTAAGGATAAATCAATTGGGGAACATGTTTCAATGAAATCTAAGCTCATAATAGACGTTCATTATCCAATGCTTCCGGATTTCAGATTTCGAGGGGTTTTGCTCGCTTTTTGACATTTAAGAGAATTCAAGGGAATATTGGCCATAGAAATAACTGTGACATGGGTGTATACTATAGATAGAAGGAATGCAATACATACAATCATGGTGTTTCACACATATCTAATTTTTGTTTTGTTTTTCAATCAATCATAATGCACATGCATGACAAGGGGAAATGCAACTATGCACCATACTAATGCAAATGCATGCTATGTAATGACGTATACACATAGTAATGCAAATGATCATGACTCAGACTTGTCTATCCTACAAACCCCTAATTCTCTCCTAAATGATGTGAATTTTTCTTCATTAAGAGGTTTGGTGAAAATATTGGCAATTTGTTGATCTGTTTCAATGAACCTGATTTCTACATCACCCTTGCTCACATGATCCCTGAGAAAATGATGTCTGATTTCAATATGCTTTGTGCGAGAGTGATGGACTGGGTTCTTTGACAAGTTTATGGCTGAAGTGTTCTCACACAAGATGGAAGTGTTTTTGAAGGAAATGCCATAATCAATCATCTATTGTTGGATCCATAGCACCTGGGCAACACAACTCCCGACAGCCACATATTCGGCTTCGGCGGTTGATAGAGCCACTGAGTTTTGTTTCTTGGAGGCCCATGAGACCACGCACCCCCCAAGAAATTGGCAATACCCGCTGGTGCTTTTCCGATCCACTTTACAACCCGCATAATCGGCGTCAGAATAAGCAACTAAATCAAAGCTCGAATTACGCGGATACCACAATCCTAAATTACTTGAACTAGCAATATATCTGAAAATTCGTTTAACAACCGACATGTGTGATTCTTTTGGATTGGACTGAAATCGTGCACATAAACACACAGCAAATTGAATGTCAGACCTGCTGGCAGTTAAATATAACAAGGAACTGTGGACGCGAGATTTTTATTCCTCTAATTCAATTTTGTTTTTATTTATTAATTTGGTTTATTAGGCGTGCCAGTCACATGTGTGACGATTTCATTGTGCGCTCGACTTGACTTGGTCAGTCGATTGTGAAGTCCGAGTCGGGACCAAAAGTCCGCCATACCATAAAGGCTATGACGTTAATTACGCCCTTCCTAAGAATGACCACCCTTGATTAAACGCCAAAATAGGAGGCCACGCGGGGCGGTAATAAAAGAAGAATAACAATGTGTGATATTGAAGCTCTTGTTATCCTGGGAAGATAATTTAGTGCACAGCAGATTACTACACCGACATGACCACCTCTTATGTAGGTCGTGCCGGGTAGGAATAGGACACCGTCCACGCAGCGGCGGGGCGGAGCCTGGACAGTCATCGGGGACATATCCCCTTTCATGTTCCTCATCCAGCCAAAGGCCTCACAGTATTCATATTCCCCGAAAAATCGAGCCAGACGGGAGGTGTATGATGTGCACCTCCCGGGACTCATCGGGGTTAAAACATCAATCGACATTTCGGCAGCACCTCCCCATAATCTGGATTATGCCCAGGGGAGAATAGGCTATCACCCACGGAGTGCCTGGATGAAAGCCGAGAAAAGGAGGGAGCGAACCTCCCACATTGCACATGTATGCCCTGGGGCAATGTTTGACTCTTCCCTTATAGGAGCCGGTGACACTCATGCAGTGGCAGAGCTCACCTTAGCTAAAGGGGTTGCTCATAAACCCGGTACGGATCAGTGAGACATAAGGGAGTCTGACTCCCTTTAATTTTATCCTCGGGACAGTTCTGGTGACTCATGGACATCCCTAGGTGGGTTTGATAGAGGAGTCAGAGGCTCATTGGGTGACAGGGCAGCCTCTCGGCATGGATTTGAATGGGTATATGAGTTCCCGGCGCAAAGACCACCGCGCCGAGAAGGGTTCTTTGCAAGGCACTATTTGGGGCACCGGGAAGCTGGCGTTAGTGGAGTTCTTGGCGCAGGCAGGCAAGAAAGCAAAGGGGTCTTACGGCGCCAAGACAGAAGGGTGAAGGGGTTAGGCTCCCAGCGCAGGCAAGGAGGCCAAGTAATTAGGGCTCTCGGCGCCAGAAGGATGCCAGAGGGTGAGGGTTCTCAGCGGGTTCAACATGGAGGGTTCCCGGTGCGACGGGGAAGAGGCCAGGAAGTAGGCTCTCGGCGCAAGGGCCAAATGGCCAAGGGAGGTTGTCGGCGCCAGGGTCAAATGACCAAGGGTGTGGGCTTCTCGGCGCAAGGGCAAAGAGGCCAGGTTCCCGGCGCGCTGAAGAGAAGGCCAGAGAGTTCCCGGCGCTGGCTTCCCGGCGCGAGGAGGAATTGCTCAAAGGGGGGGTTCTCGACGCTTAGGGGGGAAGGCCAGAGGATGGGCTTCCCGACGCGATGGCAAAGCAGCCAGGGGGGTTTCCCGACGCGGCCAAGATGAAAAGGTTCCTGGCGTGAAGGTCAGAACTCCCCGGAGTGGTTCTCGGCGCCTGAAGGATAGCGCCGAGAACTGTTCACCTGTTTTACTGTATGCGGGGCCGAGAGGTGTGAGGGCGCCGGGATGAGAAACAGAGCTTTACGGTACCCTATTCTTGGGTCTGTTGAGGATTCAGGGGTTTTCCTGGTGATTCAGGCCAAGATAGACGGGCCTTGGGAAATCAAAAGAGCTCAATTCATCAGCCTGCAACTGACATTGGCTTGGATTTCAAAGGGAAGGCCAGAAGCGGAGAGTGATTTGGGGGAAACACGGTTTAGGGTATGTCTGTCACCAGCGTTCATAATGATCCGTGAGGATGATTTTGGTATACTCTTCATCATCTGGGGGCCAAGAGATGACTGTCTCTGGCCCCGGGGATGACTTCAGCAGAGCCGATGATTTTGAATATAACATCTAAAACCGAGCGGCGGTTGCTATACATCTATGCTTTGCTTTAGAGGCCAAGGGATAGTCTGTCCCTGGCTCGGAAGTAAGCACGAGAAGCGTTCGAGAACCGGGCGAATAAACAGGCGATCAATCGAACTGGGGAGGGGGATAGCATGCTATTGAGTCTTAAGAAGAGATAGAAAACATGGGGAGATAGCAATAGTGTTTAGGAGAAATAGACAGTAGACCTCCAATGCAGCCTGTAGTGTTCATTCATTCGAATATCATGATTACATTCGCACATCAGGGGCAATACATAAAAGAAGGCACATGGAGACTATGCTTTGCCCTAGCGGAGTAAAACCGGCTGTGATATCACAGCATACATCAAAAGGGGGAAGAAGGTAGAAGCAATCAAAAATTAAAAGAATGAACCACATAAAATGGGGAGGGGAGGGCGGAGCATTGACTTCTCTCCCTCCCCGTTGCCCACCTTCGATTAGGCTTCGAACTCCTTTCTTCTTTTGCCCTTCTGCTTCTTCCTCTCTCGGATCAGATTGCAGGCTCCACTCTCTTCTCCTTTTTGTGGCTACCTATTCTTCTTCTCCGCTCTTCTTTCTTTTTCGCGGTTCTGACTCTCTGTTGCCTCTCTCCTTTTCTCTTCGAATGAGGGGGTTTTATATCCCTCCTTGGTATCCTATCGGCCGGCCTGTCCCGGCGCGCCTCAATCGTAGGCAGACCTCCCGGCGCGTGGGACTTCAGCTTCTCGACGCCGCTTTTGGGCTTCGACAAGGGGATCCCGGCGCCACTTTTATAGGCCCATTTAGGGCTTTTAAGACCTCACATAGACTTCGGCCTTTATCGGTCCTTCAAATGTATCAAAACCCGAGAAGGCCCTCCACTGGTGACACAGTTTCTATTGAGATCATTCATAGATTTTCATCAGTCGGTAGACTGGGGTTTCATCGGCATTGCCATCTGAATGATGACAAAGTCGAACATCATCTCATTGGTATCGTCACCTGAACGGTGACAAGACCGGACATCAGCTTTAGCCTGAAAAGACTTCAGCCAGGTGACTGCTATTTCATCAGTGCCGTCGTCTGACTGACAATGGCACCGGACATCAGCTTGGCCGGGAAAAGGCTTCAGCCGGGTAGATGGTTGACGAACTTCGTCATTGATCTTTCACTATTGGTCTGATCTTCCTTTCAATTCTGTTTCTGCCCTTGCTCATTTTCAAGGTGTCAACAGGAACCTATCATGCTTCTGAAGAGTTTTTGATCCACGGATTTACCCGATTCATCTTGATCAATTTTTATTGAGGTGGACATGGGACACTACAAGAAAAAGCGGATTTAGCGACGGCATTTTGCGACGGATATTAATCCGTCACAAATATGTCTGTAAATTTAGAAGGACCTATTTCGTCTAAATATTTAAGACATAAAATTATTCGTCTGAATATCCGTCGCAATTAGGGATGGATTTGCAGACGAAAATTAAGACGTCTGAAAGTAGAGACGGATATTGAGACGAATTATTTTCTGTCTTAAATTTGAGACGAAAATTTTTTCCGTCCCAAATACCGTCGCAACAATTCACTCGATTCCCCCCCATTCCCCCCCGCTCTCCCTCTCACTCCCCCCCGCTCTCCCTCTCCCTCTCACTCTCACATCGTCGCCGCCGTCACCATCGGAGGTGCGCCATCACCGCCGTCGCCGGAGGAGCTACGCCGTCGCCGCCGGCCTCGATCATCTCCCCCCACCGGTAAGCCCCTCCCTCCCCCTCCTGCTGACCCCCCTCACCCAGCGACCCCCTCCCCCTCCACTGCACCCCCCTCCCCCTCCTGCGACCCCCCTCCACCGCCTGCGACCCCCTCCCCCTACACCGCACCCCCTCCCCCTCCTACGACCCCCCCTCCACCCCACCCCCCTCCCCCTCTTGCGACCCCCCTCCCCCTCCTGCCACCCCCTCCACTGGCAGCCCTCCCCCTCCTGCTGACCCCCCTCCCCGAGCGCAGCCCCTCCCCCTCCACCGCACCCCCTCCCCCTCCTGCCACCCCCTCCACCGACAGGCCTCCCCCGCCTGCTGATCCCCCTCCACCGTACCCCCTCCCCCTCCACCGTACCCCCCTCCCCCTCCTGCGACCCCCGCCACCGCACCCCTTCCCCCTCCTGTGACCCCCCTCCCCCTCCACCACACCCTCTCCCCCTCCTGCGACCCCCCTCCCCCTCATGCGACCACCCCCCTCCACCGCACCCCCCTCCCCCTCCATTAAAGGATCCAAATTAAGCAGTCAAAAAATAAAAATAAATCTATCAACACTTGGCAACGATTCAAAGCTAAGTTGGGTGATTGAAACTTAGTTGATATGTAATCAAGTAAGAGTCGTTTTTCAACGTGTAAAACCTAATTTTCTTGTGTGATGGCCCCATTTGGCAGATCATCCTCAATTTTAATTTCTTTAGTAAACAGAGATATTATGTTTAATTTACCTGCAGATGGCCGGTATGTGTTTTTCTTGATGGCACTGGCTAGTTGGGTTCTATCTTCTATGTATATCTATTAACCGCGTGACATATATATAAACTCTTATCAGCTTATTCCTTATTATCTTCCTTTCGCGTTGTCTGCGTTGAGATGGCATGTATATATATATATATATATATATATATATATACACACACAAACATAAGATTCTATTCTCACAAGATTATTTTTACGAAAGCTAATTATAAATTGGTGTTTCTATTTTATTATGTTGGATATGTCGGTTGAGATTGGCCTTATCACCTACATGAGAGCTCATAAGAGACTCCGGAGAACCGGGACAATCTTGGACGGTTTGCTCTATGCTGGTGATTTATTATGTTAAAGCCGATGAGTGAGAGAAATCGCAATCTTTTATAATTGATTATATTATATTCGAAAATTTGTCAACATAAGATGGTAGAGAAATGTCACCGGCATCCAATCCCAATTGGTTCACCCCTCTTGGAATTATGAAACGTTTGACGTTTCAACTCCAAAACAAACGTCTTGTTATTAATAAAAGCCGAGAACTGGCTTTAACGCTCTAAGCAAAACATAGATATGGTTAATTTTAGCGTTTGTTATTAATAAAAACACGACGCCAATGCAAACTTAAGCAGAAGAACATTGATGCTAACCTTGTTAACAATTGATTAGATTCCCTTATCAGGGTCGCTTTATTTTCAGAATAGCGGAGGCGGATATCGCATCCGATGAAAGAGTGAAATCCCATTCCATCCTATCATATGCTTTTGCCATGTCTAACTTGAAAATGACATTATGACCATGGACCTTCCTATAAATATCCCTGACCAATTGTCTGGAAAGAGATATGTTATCCAGAATGAAATGTCCTTTGACAAAAGCTCTTTGCTCTTGGGATATGATGGCAGGCAGCAAAGGAGCCATGTGCTCACATATAAGGCAAATGTTAATGTAATAAACAAAGTTGCACAGCCTCCCCTCTCTGCTTTGTGTAAAACGAAAAAGAAAGAGAGAAGAGAAAGAGAGAAAGAAGAAAAAAAGAGGGAATCATAGCGGCATATCTCCAGGTCATGGGACCCTCTAGGCTGCCCCTTCCCTAGGTCGGCAGACCCGAACTCATTTAAATGAGATCATTCACCTCAAAAAAAAGGGACCCTCTGGGCTGCCCTCGCACTAAACAAACGAAACAACTAGATAAATAGATGAATACGATTATTATTTAAAATTTAGTGCGTCCACAACAACAATCGACTTATAGCAATAGGTAAATACTCTAAAAATTATGCTTTTGCTTCCAAACTTTGTGGATGTTAATTGCATATAAATGTGTTTTTAGATGGATATGCACAGAAATTTGATGTTGACCTGACTCAAAAATGTGGATTGTTTAGCTTTGATGTTCTTCATGTGAGTATTTTTTTAAATTAGATATTATTTAGATGGATGTATGCAGAATGTTAAGTGTGATGTTATTTAATTTTATGTTATATAAACACATGGGGTATTCCATGTGAGCTGAGGTGCGTGGGTGCGACCTAACATTACACGCACCTCAGGAGAGCGTGTTAAACTCGTGTCAATGAACCTTCCCGTTCAAGACTTTGGGATTGATGTGTATGTTCTCATTTTTTTTTATGAGAATGTATATATCTACCTCAAAGTCTTGAATTATCCCGTTTGGACAGTCTGTGAATGTTTGATCGCACTTAGGCAATCATTTACTGTATGTGTTTGTATGGTTTGCTGAAAATGTCGGTTGCGTCTCCTCACTCTTCTTCGATATACCTTTATTGATTTTGAGTATTTTCTTAACCACTTACTTATAAGTGTTTAAGAAAACTTTAAAATCAATAAATATTTTTGGTATATCGGAGAAGTGTGGGGAGATGCTGCCGAAATTTTCAGTAAATTGTGCAACACATATAGTAATTGATTGTGCGATCAAACCTTCATAGATGGGTTAAAAAGTGATAATCTAAATAATAGTCCTCATCCAACTACAAATGGTCAGCGACCAACGATGTGAGGAATGGGTCGGGTTTATTTTCAAGAGTAATGATTTAAACGTTACTTGTGTATTAACATTTATTGGGTGCAGGCGAAATGTTGACAGATCGTTCATGGATGTATCGTAGAATAGTTGACCGGGTGGTGTCGGATGATTTTAAGCATGGAGTTGAGAGTTTCATTCAGTTTGCATTGGGGAATCCAAACGCATCAATAGACCGCGACGGTCACATTCATTGTCCTTGTTCAAGTTGTAGAAACTTGAGGTGGCGTTCACAATGGGATGTGCAACATCATTTGTACAAGAAAGGGTTTGTGGATGGTTATACGAATTGGACATGTCATGGTGAGCAATTCTTGAGGTATGAGCCCGACAATATTGCAGGCGCAAGTGGGTACGTGGATATGGTTGTAGATGCTGCTGGTCCTAGTTTTAATGTTCATGAGGAAGCGCCGAATAAGATAGCCGGAAGATTTTATGAACTACTTAGGGATGCTGATGAGCCGCTGTGGGATGGTTGTGAAAAGCACACTCGATTGTCTGCAGTGTCATAGTTGTTGAACTTGAAATCTGAATTTCACATCAGTGAGACTTGTTTTGACCGTCTCCTCCTCTTGATCAAGAGTATGTTGCGAGAAGTTACCAGAAACTTATTATCGTGCAAAAAGGATGGTCAATGAGCTAGGACTTGGATATTTGAAAATAGATGCATGCCCGAATCATTGTATGTTATATTACAAAGATGATGCATATAAGATATCATGTTCTATTTGCGGCCATGACAGATTCAAACCTAAGGGAGGTGTCAATTCAAAGTGAAAAGATGTACCTTACAAGGCATTGCGATACTTCCCTCTTGTGCCTAGGCTGCAACGGCTGTATATGTCCTCAAAGATAGCTGTACATATGACATGGCACAATGACAGAGTACGCCGTGCCGATGATAGAATAAGTCATCCTGCCGATGGTGAAGCTTGGACCCACTTCAATCGTACTCATCTTGTTTTCTCAAAGGAGCCACGTAATGTTAGGTTGGGTTTATACACAGATGGTTTTAATCCATTCGGTGGTTCAGTGGCATCTTACTCTTGTTGGCCAGTGTTCATGACACCGTACAACCTTCCGCCAGACATGTGCATGAAGCGAGAAAATCTATTTTTGTCTTTAGTAATTCCTGGTCCAAAAAGTCCCGAAAAAAATTTGGACATACATCTCAGGCCGTTGATTGATGAGCTCAAATTTTTATGGAGTGATGGAGTTGTTACTTATGATGCACGTAGGAAGCAAAATTTTATTATGAAAGCTGCACTGATATGGATAATAAGTGACTTTCCTGCATATAGAATGCTATCTGGTTGGAGCACACATGGGATGTTAGCATGTCCCTACTGTATGGAAGATACCAAATCATTTGTATTGAAACATGGTGGAAAAGCATGCTGGTTTGATTGCCATCGGCGGTTGCTACCAAGTGACCATCCTTTTCGAAGGCAAAAAGACTCTTTTAAAAAAATTACCGTTGAAGTAGATGAAGCAGACTTGCAACGGGTGTCGGGTCGACATATGGCGACACGGGTGCAAAATTTACCAGATGTAGTACAATTGTCTGGTAGCACACGACAACTGAATAGTTTTGGAAAGGATCACAACTGGAACAAGAAAAGTATTTTTTGGGAATTGCCTTATTGGTCAACTCTTCTTGTACGACACAATCTAGATGTCATGCATATCGAGAAGAATTTTTTTGATAATGTATTCAACACGGTCATGAATGTTAAAGGCAAAACAAAGGACAACGCCAAAGTGCGCATGGATTTAAAGATGCTTTGTAAACGTTCAGAACCGGAACTACAAAATATAAATGGAAGGGTTGTGCAGCCAAAAGCAGCTTACGTGCTTAATAATACACAGATCAAGGAAGTGTGCCAGTGGGTGAAACAATTGAGATTTCCAGATGGATATGCATCCAACATAGCCCGTTGTGTGAATGTTAACGAGGGAAAAATATATGGTCTGAAAAGTCACGACTGTCATGTGTTCATGGAAAGTCTACTGCCCATTGCATTTTGTGATTTGTTGCCGAAGCCTATATGGGGAGCACTGACCGAGCTTAGTCAGTTTTTCAAGATTTTATGTGCATCAGAACTCAGACTTCGGGACGTACAAACTCTTGAAGAAAATGTGGTCAAAACTATTTGCAAGTTAGAGAAGATATTTCCTCTGGCATTCTTTGATTTAATGGAGCACCTGGTCGTCCATCTGCCATACGAGGCTATTGTCGGAGGGCCAATACAATACCGATGGATGTATCCATTTGAGAGGTATGCGAGAATTTTCATGAAGACATTCATGTTGTCCATGGTCGCTACATGTCATTGCCATCTGAATTATTATTGTAGGTGCATGCATGAATTGAAAATGAAAGTTCGCAACAAGGCAAAGGTGGAAGGTTCGATTGCTGAGGCATATGTTATTGAAGAAATTTCGAACTTCTGTTCCATGTACTTTGAGCCAGATATTCAAACTCGTCATAATCGACCTGCACGTAATGATGATGGGGGAGTTGATGATTTGTCAGATCGGCATTCCATATTTAAGCATCCTGGACGTGCTTTCAGATGTTGCTCGACCCGCACGCTCGAAGATAGAGAGTTGTATGCTGCTGAGATATATATTCTTCTGAATTGTACTAAGATTGAACCTTATGTTGAGTAGGTTCTTAACCCACATTTCCAGCAATGCCATGACTTGTTCATCCTTCTTCTATAGTTCAATTAAAATAGTAGTGCATTTATATTGCAGACAATTTGATTCAGAATTAGCACAAAAATGTCCAAATATCCAGGACGTAGAGATTGAAAAAGAACGCGAGAAGTTTTTTGCCAAATGGTTGAGATATCAAGTTAGTGTCGATCGTTCAATATATATGATTGCATTTACTAATGTTGACGTAATTGTTCAAAAATATTTAACTACTCTCCTTGACATATAGGTTGAACAAGGTCTCATTAGTGATCAGAGAGTACAAGAGATAAGTTATGGCCCCTCCAACGTTGCACGTGCCTATCCAGGATATATTGTGAATGGATACAGATTTCATACGAGGGATTATGGACGAAGTAAGTCTACGATGAACAGCGGCGTATCTGTTAAGGGAAGTGTATACAATGAAGTGGAATTAGACTACTATTGAATTCTTGAGGAAGTCATAGAACTTTAGTATTTGGGACGAGACAATCATGTATACTTATTTAAGTGTCATTGGTTTGATCCTAATTCAGTTCGACATGACACATCTACTGGGATTGTCGATGTCAAACATAGGTACAAACTTAATACCTATGAAATGTTCATTTTAGCCGTACAAGCCCACCAAGTGTATTATTCAAGGTATCCATCGTCCAAGAATAAAGATTGGTGGGCAGTTTGCAGGGTTAAAGTAAAATATTTTCCCACTTATGAGTTAAATATGAGTCAAAATGTCTCAGAGCTTGGCAACGTCGAATATTTTCAATCAGATGAAGTTGGCATTATCGGCTCCACACATGTTAATCTGGATGAATCTGATGAGCCACTGTCTTTATGTAAGGAAGATGAAGTGGAAGAAATCGATCTGACGGAGTTAAATGCTCATGTTAGAGGGGAGGAGGAGTCAGATGAAGAGGAAGAGTTCCAATTTGATGAGACTACGATGGATGACGAAGATGATGATGATGAGCTAGATATATCAACATGAGGGAGGCATGTTTTGATAATTTAGTAAGCTGATTCTAACTTTTTAAGCATAATTTTAAATAACATTTGTCTAGCCTTATATAATTGTGGATTAATATGTATTAATTGTTTTGTTATTAATAAGGAAATGGTGCGAGGAGGTCGTACTAGGAGTGGGAGGAGACAAGGCAGTGAGAGGGGCCCTACTCCCTCCTCGTTAGCATCTTCTTCAGACACAGGTATATTTGATCAATAAGTTAGCTATATGAATATTTTAATTGTTTACTAACTTAAAAGAATTTTTTTATAGATCCAAGTGTCGGCTCACCACCACATGTACAGACGCCACCACCACTTCCCGCTAGTGCCCTCCCACCAGCTCCCGCTACAGGTATATCTATTTTAATTTTCAGTAACATGTTGTATTTCCTTATGAAAATTAATATTTTCCCACCTATGTATTTCTTTGAATTTCTAGCAAAATATTCATTTATCTAATGTGAATTAATTCTTACAGGTCCTAGTGCCCTCCCACCACCTGTCCCGACGCCACCCCCACCAGCTGTCGCTATAGGTATATCTATTTTAATTTTCAGTAACGTGCTGCATTTACTTATGGAAATTAATGCTTTCCCACCTATGTATTTCTTTGAATTTCTAGCAAAATATTCATTTATCTAATGTGAATTAATTCTTACAGGTCCTAGTGCCCTCCCACCACCTGTCCCGAGACCACCCCCACCAGCTGTCGTTATAGGTATATCTATTTTAATTTTCAGTAACGTGCTGTATTTACTTATGGAAATTAATACTTTCTCACCTATGTATTTCTTTGAATTTTCAGCAAAATATTCATTTATCTAATGTGAATTAATTCTTACAGGTCCTAATGCCCTCCCACCACCTGTCCCGACGCCACCCCCACCAGCTGTCGCTACAGGTATATCTATTTTAATTTTCAATAACGTGCTGCATTTACTTATGGAAATTAATGCTTTCCCACCTATGTATTTCTTTGAATTTCTAGCAAAATATTCATTTATCTAATGTGAATTAATTCTTACAGGTCCTAGTGCCCTCCCACCAGCTCCCGCTACAGGTATATCTATTTTAATTTTCAGTAACGTGCTGCATTTACTTATGGAAATTAATGCTTTCCCACCTATGTATTTCTTTGAATTTCCAGCAAAATATTCATTTATCTAATGTGAATTAATTCTTACAGGTCCTAGTGCCCTCCCACCAACTCCCGCTACAGGAATATCTATTTTAATTTTCAGTAACGTGCTGCATTTACTTATGGAAATTAATGCTTTCCCACCTATGTATTTCTTTGAATTTCCAGTAAAATATTCATTTATCTAATGTGAATTAATTCTTACAGGTCCTAGTGCCCTCCCACCAGCTCCCGCTACAGGTATATCTATTTTAATTTTCAGTAACGTATTGCATTTACTTATGGAAATTAATGCTTTCCCACCTATGTATTTCTTTGAATTTCCAGCAAAATATTCATTTATCTAATGTGAATTAATTCTTACAGGTCCTAGTGCCCTCCCACCACCTGTCGCTACAGGTATATCTATTTTAATTTTCAGTAACATGTTGCATTTACTTATGAAAATTGGTTCTTACAACCCTCCCACCACCTCTGACTTCTACAGGGCCCCCCCACCACTCAGCAGCCAGTTGACGATGCCAGCAGTCATCACGAGGGAGGCACTGTCCATGATGGATGTCACCCCTGCTGGATCTCCGGGTATATTTATAAGGCTAGTTTACATTCATTAATTATTAGCGGTAAATTTCTAATATGAATACTTTGACATTTGCAATTGCAGGAAAAAATTAGAACCTTGCACCGCTGTCCATCATGCTATTACCCTAGTAATGGCACATGTGCCCGGGCCACATTTGTCTTACAAAGAATTTTGATGGGCGTCCGCGGTTCATTGTTCGACATGTTCTTAGTAAGTAACTATGTCATTTAATTCAAGTCTTTTCCAAACTCATTTCACAACAGTCTATTAATTGTGAAGCTTAATTCATTTACAGCGGACTTATCGATTCACTGGTGGACATGATGCAGCACGATGTCGTTCTGACTGGGAGTCCACTGTGAAGACAAATTATCGAAAGAGAGTATATGCGGCTCAGAAGAAGGCCCAAAAAATTGCTGGTGGGAGTGAAGACCGACAGCTGTGGAAGGAGCACCATCCTCTATGTGACAAATTTGCCGACCCCAAGTGGAAAGAAAAGTCCCAAAAAGCCAAATCAAATAGGGCGTCACAGCCGGAGGCAAATTTGCATACATGTGGGTCCGTCTCTTTTGTGACTCATAAAAATAAAATGGTAAGTAATGTTTCAAATCTTCTTACATTTTATTAACATATATGATAATTTTTTACTATGAACTATATAACAGGCTGTGGAGCTTAATCGAGCTCCGACGTTCCTCGAGGTGTTCGACAGAACACACAAAAAGAAGGCGACAGGTCAATTTGTGAGTACGAAAGCTCGTTCAGTCGCGGTAAGTTTATCTTCGTGTGCAACTTCTACCGTTCATTTAATTCAGATTGAATCATATGAAATTGACTAATTATTTTATTTTTTTTGTAGGGAACATATAGCAGAGCTGTGACAGAGAAGTACAGGGAGGAAGAGGGGGAGCAGCCAGACTTGGATCCGGCAGAATGGGTGACCGCAGCTGGTGTACCGAAGAAGGGCCGAATATATGGTTTTGGGGACAGCATGGACTCTAGCGCGGTGATATCATCGTGTGTGAGTTCGAACTCTGCCCAAACCAGTACTTCTGCCTTCAGTATACCTCATTCTGCCCCCAGTACTTCTGGTAGCGACGTCAGAGACATCGTCCGATCCGAGATGTCTAGCCAGATTTCTGATTTGCAGCTGCAGATGTAGTGGCAGTTCCGAGAGGAGATGTCTACCCAGTAGTCTACCATGCTGCAGGCACTCACTGCCCTGCTCTCCCAAGCAGGAATTCTCCCTCATGCATCCACCACCACGGCACAAGCGGTACAGGTGATTCTTTTCCATGGGTCTTTTCTATGGGTTCAGTTTATATGAGTTTCGTAAATGCACTTGGTTTCAAATCATAGCAGCCGGGGTCCGGGGGTACAGAATGTGAAATACTGATCCGACCGGCATTCCGATCATTCCAACACGACCTGAGAGGTAGACGTGACTTGTCAGAGCTGACGGATTCCAAATCGGACATCCGGTTCGAGCCCCACGCTCAAAAGTGTATTTTGTAAATGCACTTGGTTTCAAATCAAAGCAGCCGGGGTCCGGGGGTACAAAATGTGAAATACTGATCCGACCGGCATTCCGATCATTCCAACACGACCTGGGAGGTAGACGTGACTTGTCAGAGCTGACGGATTCCAAATCGGACATCCGGTTCGAGCCCCACGCTCAAAAGTGCATTTTGTAAATGCACTTGGTTTCAAATCAAAGCAGCCGGGGTCCGGGGGTCCAGAATGTGAAATACTGATCCGACCGGCATTCCGATCATTCCAACACGACTTGGGAGGTAGGCGTGACTTGTCAGAGCTGACGGATTCCAAATCGGACATCCGGTTCGAGCCCCACACTCAAAAGTGCATTTTGTAAATGCACTTGGTTTCAAATCAAAGCAGCCGGGGTCCGGGGGTCCAGAATGTGAAATACTGATCCGATCGGTATTCCGATCATTCCAACACGACCTGGGAGGTAGGCGTGACTTGTCAGAGCTGACGGATTCCAAATTGGACATCTGGTTCGAGCCCCACGCTCAAAAGTGCATTTTGTAAATGCACTTGGTTTCAAATCAAAGCAGCCGGGGTCCGGGGGTCCAGAATGTGAAATACTGATCCGATCGGCATTCCGATCATTCCAACACGACCTGAGAGGTAGGCGTGACTTGTCAGAGCTGACGGATTCCAAATTGGACATCCGGTTCGAGCCCCACGCTCAAAAGTGCATTTTGTAAATGCACTTGGTTTCAAATCAAAGCAGCCGGGGTCGGGGGGTCCAGAATGTGAAATACTGATCCGACCGGCATTCCGATCATTCCAACATGACCTGGGAGGTAGGCGTGACTTGTCAGAGTTGACGGATTCCAAATCGGACATCCGGTTCGAGCCCCACGCTCAAAAGTGCATTTTGTAAATGCACTTGGTTTCAAATCAAAGCAGCCGGGGTCCGGGGGTCCAGAATGTGAAATACTGATCCGACCAGTATTCTGATCGTTCCAACACGACCTGGGAGGTAGGTGTGACTTGTCAGAGCTGACGGATTCCAAATCGGACATCCGGTTCGAGCCCCACGCTCAAAAGTGCATTTTATAAATGCACTTGGTTTCAAATCAAAGCAGCCGGGGTCCGGGGGTCCAGAATGTGAAATACTGATCCAACCGGCATTCCGATCATTCCAACACGACCTGGGAGGTAGGCGTGACTTTTCAGAGCTGACGGATTCCAAATCGGACATCCGGTTCGAGCCCCACGCTCAAAAGTGCATTTTGTAAATGCACTTGGTTTCAAATCAAAGCAGCCGGGGTCCGGGGGTCCAGAATGTTAAATACTGATCCGACCAGCATTCCGATCATTCCAACATGACCTGAGAGGTAGGCGTGACTTGTCAGAGCTGACGGATTCCAAATCGGACATCCGGTTCAAGCCCCACGCTCAAAAGTGCATTTTGTAAATGCACTTGGTTTCAAATCAAAGCAGCCGGGGTCCGGGGGTCCAGAATGTGAAATATTGATCCGACCAGCATTCTGATCATTCCAACACGACCTGGGAGGTAGACATGACTTGTCAGAGCTGACGGATTCCAAATCGGACATCCGGTTCGAGCCCCACGCTCAAAAGTGCATTTTGTAAATACACTTGGTTTCAAATCAAAGCAGCCGGGGTCCGGGGGTCCAGAATGTGAAATACTGATCCGACCGGAATTCCGATCATTCCAACATGACCTGGGAGGTAGACGTGACTTGTCAGAGTTGACGGATTCCAAATCGGACATCTGGTTCGAGCCTCACGCTCAAAAGTGCATTTTGTAAATGCACTTGGTTTCAAATCAAAGCAGCCGGGGTCCGGGGGTCCAGAATGTGAAATACTGATCCGACCGGCATTCCGATCGTTCCAACACGACCTGGGAGGTAGACGTGACTTGTCAGAGCTGACGGATTCCAAATCGGACATCCGGTTCGAGCCCCACGCTCAAATAACTCAATTCAAAACTATGTTAGTTTTCAAATTTTAGTTTAGAATAATTCAAAGAAGTAGGTTCTACAATTGATATCTTTACAGTCTTTGATATTATGTTTGATTTAAATTCATGTAATCTAATAAAATATTTAATTTATCTTTATACTAATCTTTTTATCTATGTATGTTTTTTTAATATAGGAGGATCCTTCTGCGAGCGGTACCAGAGGGGATGAGCAGGGCGGTGGGGATGAAGATATGGACGATCTGGAGGACATTTGTTGATTCCGTCGCCAAATTTTTTTTATGTAACGTTGATGAGTTTATTCTGATATTTGGTGTAATTTTAATTAAGTTTGATTTCAGATTTTTGTTCGTATGTATTTTTATTTTCGATGATTTTGTAAACATGTTTTTAATACAAATTTGTAATTTTTTTAAAAAAGAAGAAAATAAATTTCGGACGGATTTTGAGACGGATCCGTCTGAAACTTTAGACGGATTTAGGGACGGAAATGATAACCGTGCGAAATTGGCGACGGAAATAACGACGAAAATTAGGCCGTCTCCAATTTATGTTGGAATTTTAGAGAAGTTTGAGACCGACAGGGAGACGGAATTTAGTCCGTCTCTATTGCGGTGTATAAGTTGCGACGGAAATAACGACGGGAACTATTGTGCATCGCAATTTTTAGATGGATTCGATACGGATTTGTCTGTCGTAATATTTAGACGGATTTGTAGACGGAAGTTTCCGTCCGAATTTGTCTCGTTATCGACGAAATTGGCGACGAATTATTTTTCCGTCGCTACTTTGGGACGGATATTAGGACGGAATAAAATTCGTCGGTTATTTGTGACCCTTTTTTTTAGACGGCCATATTCCGTCCGAAGTCCGTCGCCAGTCCGTCGCAAAAATGTTTAGCGATGGATTTTGCGATGAATTTGGGACGGAATATGGCCGTCGCTAAAAGCGCTTTTTCTTGTAGTGGGAGTTGGTTGTGGTTTGGTAGAGGTCAAGTTGAACTTTTTTAGCAGCTCCAATGCATACTTCTTCTGATGTATGAACATACCGTCAGCCGTCTGTGTGACCTGCAATCCCAAGAAGAATGTCAGCTCTTCCATAAGACTCATTTCAAACTCACTTTGCATTAATTTGGCAAAGTCTTTGCTGAGAGCATCTTTGGTGGAGCAAAAAATAATATCATCTACGTAAACTTGAACAATTAAGATTTCCTCACCGTTCAACTTTGTGAAAAGGGTTTGATCAACATTACCTCGTTTGAATCCATTTTGAATGAGGAAATCACTTAACCGTTCATACCATGCCTGGGGTGCTTGTTTCAGACCGTAGAGTGCCTTGTCTAGCTTGTACACATGGTCTGTATGCTTTGTGTCCTCAAACCCCGGTGGTTGCTCCACGTACACGTCCTCCTGTATGTAGCCATTCAAAAATGCACTCTTAACATCCATTTGAAACAATCTAATGTTGTTACAGCATGCAAATGCTAATAGGACTCTCACTGCCTCGAGTCTTGCTACTGGAGCAAAAGACTCATCGAAATCAATTCCAAGCTCTTGGCTATAGCCTTTAGCTATTAGCCTGGCCTTATTCCTAGTTACCATTCCTTGATCGTTTGTTTTGTTTCGAAAAACCCACTTTGTTCCAATCACTGAGTGGTTTCTAGGACATGGCACGAGAAACCACACTTTTTTCCTTTGGAACTGGTGTAGTTCTTCTTACATAGCCATGATCCAAGACTCATCCTTCAAGGCCTCTTCAATAGAGTGAGGTTCAAACTGGGAAAGTAAGGCAATATAGTCCTGATTTTCAACTTCCCTGAAGGAGGCTCGTGTTCTTGTTCCGTCTTCAACATTGCCGATCACATTCTCCGGCGGATGGTCCTTTTTGAAAGTCCATTGCCTTAGAAGCTGTTGTTCCAACTGATCTTCCAAATTTGCATCATCTTCTTGTTGTTCTTTTACTTCTTATTTTTCAATTTTTCCTTCCATCATCTCGATATTACCGTCATTCAATTCATCGTCCTGCAACACAGAATTTTTATTAGTGCTTTTAGAAGATGATTCATCAATGATGACATGGGGGCTTTCCTCAACTACAAGAGTTCTCAAGTTATACACTCGATAAGCTCTTGAGCTAAGAGAGTATCCAAGAAATATACCTTTGTCACTTTTGGGGTAAAATTTAGCCAGGTCCACCTTACCATTATTGTGAATGTAACAAACTGAGACGAACGGTCTAAGATAAGAAATGTTTGGCTTCTTACCTCGGTACAACTCATAAGGGGTTTTCTTCAACAATGGTCTTACCATGGCGCGATTGACAATGTAGCAAGTAGTGTTCACTGCCTCAGCCCAAAAGTACCTCGGTAATTTATTCTCGTTTAGCATGGTTCTTGCCATCTCAATTAGCGTCCTGTTCTTCCTTTCAACAACACCATTTTGTTCGGGGGTTCTTGGTGCGGAGAAGTCATGCGTATAGTCTTGAGCCCTAAAAAAATTACTGAACTCATGATTATCAAATTCCTTACCTTGATCGCTCCGCACGGCCTTGATGCAACACCCCTTTTCATTTTGGACTACCCTGCAAAATGTTTCAAATTCTGTCAGGGCATCATTTTTATGTGAAAGGAAGTAAACCCAACAAAATCTTGAGTAATCATCCACAATGACAAACCCATACAATTTACCACCCAAGCTATGTATTCTGCTTGATCCAAATAGGTCAATGTGGATTAACTCAAGGGGCCTTGATGTAGTTACATCATTCTTACACTTGAATGATGTCCTTGTTTGCTTACCCATGCTGCTCGCCCCACAGACTCCTTCATCAGTAACATTCAGCTTAGGCAATCCAACAACAAAATCATTTCGAGACAGTTTTAGCAAAACATTAAAACTAGCATGCCCAAGTCGGCGATGCCAAAGCCAAGCATCATCATTATTCCTTGCAACCAAACACAGATTTTTATGAGAGGGTTCATCCAAATCAATCATATATACATTGTTATGCCTGAGACCAATGAACTTTATCTCATGAGTATTTTTATTCACAACGGTGCAGTAGTTAGAATCAAAAATCACATTGCATCCTTTATCACAAAGTTGACTTATACTCAAAAGATTATGATGCAACCCTTTCACGAGCAAGACATTCTCAATGGTATGATTTTGATTCTTACCTATCTTACCTTCTCCGATGATTTTGCCTTTGTCCTTACCACCAAATGCCACTGTTCCACCATCCTTTTCATGCAGGTCCGTAAATAATTCTTTATTTCCCGTCATGTGCTGAGAGCATCCACTATCCAAATACCACCTATTCCATTGAGCTCTCAAGCAGACCTGCAGTCACAACAACCGTACTTATGCAAATTTTGGTACCCAAGCAAGCTTGGGTCCATGATGGTTAGAAACATGAGATATGTATGATCTATTTCTCATTCTAGCAAAACTTTCATCATCAAATTTCAGAATTCTGCAATCATACATATCATGGCTTAACCTTCCACAATAAAAGCATGTAATGGCTCTGTCCTTGTTTCTTCTCCTTCCTTTATTCAAGAATGAATTATGCACATGTGTTTTTGATGTGGATGGAGATGAACTTCTGGGAGGCATGTTAGTTGAATGTGTTTCAGATTGTAAACTTTCCCCCTTTTTAAAAATGACAATAGCATCCTTCAACTCATGGTTTTCATGCATTAGAGAGTGGACTTGATTTTCGGCCTTTTCTTTTACTTGATTGCATGCCATGCTTTCAAGCTTTTCTTGTTCCAGATTATTTTTCAAATCATCATGCATTTTACTTAGTGTGAATTGCTCCTCTCTCATGTATGAAATCTCTTCTTCAAGTAATTCATTTTTTGACACAAGAATTTCTTTCTCATTTATCAATTTCTCAGTTTCCAATTTCAACACATGGCAATTTTCACATGAGTTTTCAGCATGCACTAGATGCTCAATTTTCTTTTTCAAATGTCTATTTTTAGATCTGAATTTTTTACATTTTTCATATAACGACTCATATGCAATTTGCCATTGTTCACAAGTAAGACTTTCAGTTTCAGAATGTACCTCATTTCCATCGTCGTCATTGGCAAAGGAAGAGTTCATCTTCATCGCTCTAAGTGGCCACCATGGCCTTGGGCTTCTTGAATTTTCTTTTCTTCAGCTTCTTCATCAGATCGGGGCACTCACCCCGCATGTGACCGGGTTTCTTGCATTCCTAGCATATCACTTCTTCTTTCTTGCTACTTTCTCCTCTGTTTGGACCTTGCCTTCTTGGTCCCTTTTTGAATTGACCACCAAAATTTCTGGTCCTTTTGATGAACCTTCTTGCCCTTCTTGTAATCATGGCAACTAGCTCTTCATCTTCAGTGTTGCCGGTTGAATCATTGTCACTGCCCTCTGAATCTTGTGGATACACTTTCAGAGCCAAAGGTGTGACTACCTTCTTCTTTTTATGGTCCTCCTCGCTCCTCTTGATGTTGATTTCGTGAGTCATCAAGGAGCCAATTAGCTCGTCCAATTTCAAAGTGCTGAGATCTTTTGAGTCCTCGATTACAGTGGCCTTTGTGTGCCATTGTGATGACAAGGATCTCAGTACCTTTCTGACGAGTTCCTTGTCGGAATACTCTTTACCAAGACCCTTTAATTCATTCGTGATTTCTGTCAATCTTGTAAACATATCAGAAATCGACTCTTCTGGTTTCATCATAAATAACTCATAATCCCGGACTAGCAGATTCACCTTGGTTTCCTTTACTTCCGATGTTCCTTCATAGATCAACCGCAACTTGTTCCACATCTCCTGCGCGGAAGAACACATGGAAATACGTGAGTATTCATTAGGATGAATGGCACATTGTATTATATTCATGGCTTTAAAATTTTCTAAACACTTCTTTATATCCTCATCATCCCACCCATCCTCATTTTGAGACAGAGTATACGGACCCTTGCTTATGACGCGCCACACGTCATAGTCTTGGGCTCGTAGAAAAACATACATTATGTTCTTCCAATAAGGGTAATTTGATCCATCAAAGAATGGGGGTCTTTGGATCGAATGCCCTTCGGGCATCATCCCCTTGTTTGCCATAAGGAGGGATCTACTCTACGACCGTGTGGTCGAGTGAAACAGAGACCAAGGCTCTGATACCAATTGTTGAGTCCCAAAAGGCGGCAATCATGAGGGGAGGGGTGAATTGATTGGCCAATTAAAATTTCTTCCAAGGAAAACAATGATAAGTAAACATATAAGCACTAGATCTCACCCGAACATGGATACACTTGTGAATGCGTGTGGATTATGGTAGGTGTTTGACAAAGGAATTGGTGTACGCTCAAATCACCGTGAAGCACACTCGACATGGATGCTGAAGAACAAATCACAAGTGACACATGGAATTTTTAGGTGGTTCGGGTACACTGCCGTGTCCCCTACGTCCACCCCTCACTTGTGAGGACTAAGACTTCACTATGAAGTAAGCCACACACACACACTGTGTAGAACAGCAAACACACATTCGCGGCACTCGATCTGGGCTACCACAAACACACACACACACACACACACATACACGTTCGTGTTTCCGAACACGAACAACCCACACACAGAACTGAATCAAGTTTTATATCAAATGCTCAAGTAGACACAAAGTAAATCTGAGAGTAAGGAGTGAAGAATGATTTATCCTGGTTGAAGCTCCCCCTTTCACTTCCTTGAATGTAATTGAATGCTTCTGTAGGAGGAAGATCAATCCTTGAGGAAGAATGAAGCTTTGTTGTACAAATGAGGTTACAGCTTTGACAACCCACGCAGCTTGTTGTTGGGGATGATATGGAGGCTTGATTCAAGCTTCTTCCTTCACTTACAGGCTTAGAACAAGGTGGAAGAAGCCCCTGGAGCTGCTGCTGCGAACCTGCACTCACTAGGGTTAGAAAAATAACACAACTTTAGATGCCTCTCTCTCCTTAGGGTTTCATACCCCAATAAGATGTATATAAAGAGTTTGGAATGTTCAAAGACACCCTAGAGACCAGATCCATAATTCCTGGAACGATTTAGGGAGGTTAGGTTTGATTGGTATGACTTTTGGTGCATGCTCACGCAAGTCAAAAATCACGGCTCGGGTTCGAGACTGAAAGGGTCGACCCTTGGGGTCGACCCTCGTGAGGGATTTGAGGGTTTAAAAGGGCTCTGGGTCAATGGGTCGACCCTTGGGGTCGACCCTCGGGCTATCCGGTGCTGGTATTAAAAAAACGCGATCAGGGGTCGACCCTTGCAGATGTGATGAAGGAACCCGCCGGGGGTAAAAAAAACATGCTAGCAGGGGTCGACCCTTGGGGTCGACCCTTGTGGCTGGGGGTCGACCCATTAGGTCGACCCTTTCAGTAACTGATTCTGTTTCGGGATTACAGAGCATAGGGGTCGACCCAATGGGTCGACCCTTGTTCCAGAGCTTCCAAAAGGTTGATTAAAAGGCCACTAAGTCCAAGAACAAGCCAAGGGGTTCCAAGGTTGGTTTTAAGCCATCAAAGGGAATGTGCTAAGACATGAATAAGAGAAACCCAGTACAATTAAGCTTAGATAAGACCCAAACCAATTTGACCCTTGAGATCAAAAATGATGAACATCAAAACACAAGATCAAGGGCCAATAAGTTAAAGTGGATCTCACCGACCGTCCTTGAGCACTTATGCACGTTCCTTGCCCTATCAAGACATAACTTATGAATTAGATGTAGCCTTGCAATTTGAGTTGAAGAAGCTTACCCGTTGAGGTTGTTTTTTAACCTATTTAGCTCCAAGATCTCAATAGATTGTTTGACTTTTTAAGACTCTATATGCTAGAACACTTCAAAGACAATATATATATATACATATAGTGTTTGGTCATCATCAAAAGCTATTAAATTAGACATTCACTTAAGGAGGGGGTTCAACAGGTCTCTTCTGATTCCCACGTGGCTTCCTCAACTCCATGTCTACTCCACTGGAGCTTGACCATCGGTATGGACCGATTCCTGAGTTGATGTAGCTTCTGATCTAGAATCTTGGTAGGCTTATCTTCATAGGATAAAACCTTTTGCAGCTCCAAATCCGCATATTGGATTACGTGCGATAGATCATATACATATTTTTTAAACATCGATACATGGAAGACGTCGTCAATGCCAGATAATTGAGGTGGTAAAGCCAGCCTGTACGTCACCTCCCCAACCCTCTCCAAGATCTCAAAAGGACCAACAAACCTTGGGCTCAATTTACCTCTGATCCCAAATCTTTGAATCCCTCTCATAGGTGAAACCTTCAGGAACACATGTTCACTAACTCAGAACTCTAGATCTCTTCTCTTGTTATCGGCATAACTCTTCTGTCTAGACTTAGCTATTTGCAGACGATCCTTGATGATCTGAATATTCTTGGATGTTTTAGAGACAAGATTTGGTCCCAACCATTGCTTTTCTCCCACTTCATCCCATCAGAAAAGTGATCTGCAACTTCGTCCATATAGCGCCTCAAAAGGTGCCATCTGAATACTCGCCTAGTAACACTACAACAAAATAGAATTTTACCTACGCTTTAAAAACGTAGGTATAAGTCCAAAAAACGTAGGTAAAGCCTTTACATACGTTTCCTTGCCACGCCTTGAAAACGTGGCGTTTGCTTGCGTGACTATAGGTTATTGAAACGTAGGTATAGATTGACCTATACCTACGCTTTAGAAGCGTAGGAATGGTCCAACAGAAGCGTATGCAAAAGTCATTTATAGACATACGTATAAAAGGATATACCTACGTTTCTGAAAACGTAAGTATTACCTTTTGCCACGTAGTAAAAGAAACGTATGAATAAGGATTAACATCACTTTTTAAAAAATATAGGAAAATGATTTATCGTCGGTTAATAAAAAACATAAGAATATGTTATTTTTTTTAAAAAAATCCTATTAGTATATGTGCTCTCATCACCTATAATAGTACATCCATTCATATCTTCATATTCATGGATTGTATCACTCACAACCATGTTGATCCACATAATTCTCATTCACTGAAGATAATTGAGCAACATACATTTACATGATTAAATCTTAAAGACATTCATTCAAAGAATAATAAATCCATAATACATCTAAAGAAACTTTATAAGTCTCCATAAATGAAGAACAAAATAATCTACATCCATCTCAAATGTATATAGGTGAAGAGAAATTATACATAATTAGCATCATAAATTAAAAAAATATATTGAAGAACTAAATCTGCATCACCCTGGTTGTACAAATGAGATTAGCTTTCCTTAGTATCGAAAGAAATACATAGGCCAACTGTTCAAATATTGATAATTTTGTACAAGCAATTTGATTGAATAAAAGAGAGCAAAACCAACCTTGAGATACTAATATGTTATAGTTTTACTAATTTTCTCAAACTGAACCCCCTGAGCTAGTGAAACCTATAGATAAGAAGATTAGTAAGATGAAGGTGCCAAGTTTTTCAACCAAATGGGTTGTGTTACTATAGATTGCCAAAAACCCATCTTCACACAAATAAAAAAGAAATATGCAAAATTCGTTACCTCATCATTTCTTGTTGGATGAGATGGTGACATCAGAACAGGAATTTTGGCGGGTGGGCATCTGCCTGTATGATATGTGGAGCCTATATGAGCACCAAAAAATAAAATTGAATTCCATTTAACAGATCATATAACGAAGTGCTCTTACACCAACAAACATACTCTTTGTGGAAAAGTTACATGTAAATCAAGCTCAACCCCTTCAAACATTGAAAAACTTGTATGCATAGAACTCTGATAGTGATATTAAAGTTACATGTTAATCAGGCTCAACCCCTTATCAATGCATTACCATTTAAAGATGGGTCATTTTAACTTCAGCTTGATCTGCAAGTTTTATGTTTACTCTGCATTCACATTACAAAATTCCATCTCAGCAAACTTAGGTCCCACAGGACTAGACCTGACACAACCTAACCTTTAAAGACAAGTTTTGGCATTTTGTAGGCTGGATGAAATGAGTGCCTCTCATTTACTAATAATGATATATAAATTTTGCCCTTCAAAATTTGCTAATAGAAATGAAGATTCATATAAATTTATAATATGCCAGTATCACATGCAACATTAATAGTACATCACATCTGATATCATATATATCTTGCATATTGTGTCAAAACCAACATTTGTCTCTACAAACTGATTCTTTAGATCTCCATTCAATGTGACAGGGACCCCCACTACCTGTTGATAGTGGCATATTCGTTAAAGAAAGAAAAGACCATCTATACTAAAGGAAATCCATTGTTTTAGATGTTTAAGATATTATTATAAAGATATGATACTTAATGGTCCAGAAATATAATCAAGCAAAAGTGCTTTGAAATAACCCAGGCAACATTTCAAGGGAAAAAAAAGATATACAAAGCATGCCACCATTTGATACCTTTGTTGGGCATTTGGACTCGACAAAAGTTTCTGCAAGCTGTGCATCATCTGTGTTTGACATCCCACCTTGAAAAAAAAGAAATCAATAAACCAAACAACAATATCAAAACAATTTATAGGCTGCTTGGAAAAATGAGGCAGAAAAAAACTTCCAATGATAACAAGGCCATCTAACTTTAGTGTTTGGCATGCAACCAGTGCAGCATTCACTTGCTCAATTGTTCTTATCTGATCCTTTGTCCGACTCAGCATATCATAACCACCTTTCACATGACAAGGCATAAAATATTAGAGTGGTAGCATGAAAAAGTTGGACAAAGAAGATATCTTAATTTTGGAAGAGCCTTGGTTTTTATAGGTTGAAAGGACTTCATCAATGATTTCTAGAGTTTTTTGGGCAAATAAACCTTCAGTTCCACCTGTCACCATTGACAAAAGCCATCAAACAAAAAATTGTATTATTATTTTACACAAAAATAGTGAGCCGCATGTGTTCTACTTTAGTGGAACCAAGTTATATCAAGTACATTTGGAATGCCAACTACAGAGTAGAAACAACTGATTACAAAACTATAACACTAAAGGAGATCCTTTCTATGTGTAGATGTACCGTTGACAGCAAAATATGATCGTCTTTACAGTTATATGCTTTATATAGGGTAATGTGATATCTTTTAAGTAGATAACAACATATTTTGCAAGAGCTTGGAAGAAGCAGCTTTATAAAAAAATCCCCACCCCTAAATATCATGCAAGTAAAGGCCTAGTCCTTCTCGATTTAAATAATCCCAAATGCAGACTCCATGTAGTAAGAATACAAATGATAAAATCACAAATCAAATATAAAACCTTACAAAGGCCGGTGTGAAACTGGTAGTAAAAAAGGGAAAAACAAGAATGTATGTAATGCATTAGCCAATTTGATACAGCCATCATGGAGCAAAAAGCATAAGGGGCATACATTTTACAACAACATCGGCATCTAGCAGCTATGTCAGGCAGATCGGTCCCCGAAATAGAACCACGTATGATCAACACTTGAAAGATTGATCAGAACATTCTTCTTGACACTAGGCCACTATAATGACAACTCCCCCAAGGAAATCAGGCAAGCATTTTAGAATTTGAGACCAAGGTTAGAAGCATGCAAGCAAAAGGAAAAACTAAAACTATGAAACAAATCCATAACATAAACTATTCCATAAAACTAAGAGCAATATGATGAATGTAGTGTGCAAAAGTTGACAAGTAAACACCTTCCACATCCACCTTATTATATTTCTTAATTGTTTCCACATGAATTATCAGGTCAAGAGGCTAGGAAACCTGATGGGACATCGAAACAAGGCCACTAACTTTTTTATTTACATTTATATCCTTGAGTTAATTGGGTTTGCAATTGTATGACAATTATAAGCCAATGTGTTAGTCATTAGGAATTAGTGAGTTTCTTTGCAAAAAGGCCGCGTAGGCCCGGTGGGACCCCCACCCTCTCTCCTATTGGGCCACCTAGACTCTCTAGGGCCCATGTGGGGCTGGTCCATGGTCCAAGGGGGAATATTGACCAGCCCCTCCTGTTGACTCCAAGAGGGGGGTGTCCCCTCCCTTGTCCCCATGTGGGATTTAAATAATCCCCCCTTTTAGTTTTTTATAATTGTTGTAATTGACCACATGGGAGAAGATTCTTCTCTCCCCTAATTACCCCTCCCTAACCCTAGATCTGAGGTTAGTTTAGGTCATTTACATTTCATATAAAACCCATGTATTTTCCATATTTTCATAGATTAATGGGAAGAAAAAGCATTTGTGCACAATTTGCCCAAGGGCACCCCCTCCCTCTCCCCTTCTTGTAGCAGAGATTGCAGCAGAAATCCATGGTGTTATGCCATATTCTTGGAGTGATTTCAAGTTCTATCTCCTCCCCTGGGTGTCAAGCTCAGCCACTGCCACCGCCGTCGCCATCGGAGCCACCATCGAGCCACCACAACTCCATCTTCCTCTTGTTGTCCAGATCTGCGACCTGCAGAACTGAAGCCCAAACAATAGGTTGGTTCTCCCAATCCGGTTATCTGATGGTCATAAACTTTTGCTAGATCATCCCCCTTGTTGTTACCTTCTCCCATTTTAAATTTTATGTCAATCCGCCACCGTTTGCTATTTTTCCTAGTCATTTAGTTCCACCGGCGCAATCTGCCAGTTTGAAGATCTGCGAGACAGTGTCTTATTCTTCCATTTTTTCCACCCCTTAAACCACTCCATAAAATTACCATAAAAATTGTGCACGTCCCACACATCCCCCTCTATCCCTCATAAAATCCCCAAGACCCAGATCCACCACTTCCCTGTCGGTCAAAATTCATTCTTAGGCAAATCTAACTCTGTCCTGCTTGATCTAGATTCCGAGCCAGAAACAACTACAACCCACATAGTTTTTTCATTTCCAATCCATTTACTGGATGGTTGTGAAATAAATATATGTTGTATCCCTTGGAGTCCTCTTTCCAACGGTGCCAATTTCGCCCCGATTCACCTCCGGATCTGGGCGAACAATTACTTTCGTGGAAGCGCACAAATCTATCCCGTGAACAGGCCAGCAGAGCAGTCCGCTGATTAATTCCCCCCATAAATCCCCGGCTCCGATCCAGCGACCGCCGCTCTCGGGGATCGGCCAGCAACCCCCCAGCTACGTCCCAGCCAGCCTCTGTAGCAAGAAGACGCCCGGAAGCCACCATCCCAGCAGCCGAGTTCACTTGCTGTCCAGTAGGTCTGAACTGAGTTTGAACAGTACCGAGTCGGACCAGCAGCCCGCCTCCCGCCCGAAAGCCCTTCCGGCTTGCTGCCCGTCAACCCGAGTTTGCTACTCCCGAGTCCCACATGTAGCCCTTTACCACCCTGCGTGGAGTGGGCAATAAAAAAATCACTACTGTAATTATTTAATTACTGTACACCGGGAGTACGAGTCTTGGCCGGGGTCGTCTCCCCCACGCCCGGAGCGTAGAGGTATCATTTCCGCTCCCCTCTCTTGGCATTTTGCTTATTTCGTATGTGTTTTTATGCCGCTGCGAGAGTGATAGGGTAACTAGCTCGTTCATATCATTTCAATCACCACTGTGCGAGAGAGAGCGAAACCCGTCCCGTGACCCGATCCGGGCACGAAAGTGAGAGTTGACCATCCTAGCTCATTGCTGGTTTCTCAACCGCACACATCTGCACGCTTCCCTCGCTAGGGACGAGTCGCGAGTTTGCCTAGAGTCCAAGGTTCGCATCAAATTGGTCGAGTCACGTCCCGTCTTGCATCAAATTGGTATCAGAGCGGGTTAGAGTCTAGGGTAGTCGGTCCAACGTTTGCATTGCATTCCATTCCGGTATATTAAAAGGTGTCACCGGAATGCTAGGTTACGCCTAGTGGGAAGGTAGCACACTTGCGTGAGTGCGATCTTCGGATCAAACCTCCGCCCCTCACCGGATGCTGGTTGAGTCTAGGTTTGTAGTTGAGTCTGCATTCCAACTTTGCATCGCTATTTTAGGGTCGTGTCTAGTCCATTAGAGAGTTAGTCTGTCGTGTCATCTTTGTGTATGCATGTCCATCTTGTAGTCCCCCAGTCTCCCATGGATTCCCCATCGCCCAGGCGATATCACTGGTTGCATAACACCCATGGGCTCGGAAACCATCCCCTCCACTTCCGTAGGCCCGAAGCCTCGAACTTCTATGGCTCCAAAGTCCCGAGCGACTACCTCAAGTGGGAAGCCGCTATGGATGAATATTTTGATTGTTACCCCATGTCCGATGCCATGCAAGTCAGTTTTGCCCAAAAGAGGCTTGTCCACGAAGCCGCCTGAAAATGGGAGAGCATTGAGCACATGAGGGAGGTTAGGAGGCAATGGCCTGTCGAGTCATGGCGTGAGATGAAGGGCGAGCTTAGAAGGGTCTACCTACCCGGCCCAATCACCTCCAACCGACCTCACCCAGTCACCTCCAACCAAGTAGGTCATAGTCGGAGGCAACGAACCCCGCACGTGGATGAGCCTCGACCCAAGACTAGGCCAATTGAATATGAGCAAACCCACCATGATGCCCCTAGTCCAAACTGCACCTTAGACGATCTCTTGGAAATGTTTTTGGACCGGTTGGATAGGAGGGATAGGATATGGGCACAACTCCTGTCCGAGCCTAAGGAGGTCATAGCCGGTAGTCTGAACCCGGTTGCATCTACGGGGTCCCCAGGTCCTCTCCCCATCATAGAGGACGTCCTCTCCCCATCCAAGGGAGATGTTTCACCACAGCCTTCACCCTTCGACCCACATCTAGAGCCATTCTTGCCTCCCGAGGGTGAACTTGTCATTGGAGATCCTTTGCCACAGCCATCATCCCTAGATTCTCAGCTAGAGCCACCCGTACTTCTAACGGGGAAGGTAATCATCGAAGAGCCGCTACTTAGCTGGCTTAAGAACGGCTTGGTCCCTAATGCACCTTGTTACCCATACATGGACCCCGCACTACAAATAGTGCCCGTCAACTCATTCCACACAACTTTCCGGTCTTGTTACCATGTTGATACATTGGATTACCTTATCAAGGGATTAGACTAGCAAATGATGTTGACGTCCATGTTGGCCCGAGGCTTCGACCAATTCACAAGTCGTAGCTTCACCCATCCCGCTTTGGAGTCCATTACTTTCGTGTGCACCGTGGGTCATGTCACCACAGAGGTTCTCTTATTTCTCCCCACGTCGGCCGAGCCTAGCTTCATTCCACTTATCCCGAGGGAGGAACCATACCTTCTACATATGACTGTCGTCCCACCGACCACAATGAATGAAGGTGATTATTTATACCTTCAAGAATTTCAAACTTGGGACTGTGTCATTGGGGAACCCATATCGAGGGGTCACACATTCTTTGATCCCTTCGACCCCTTCCTTAGTGAGCCTCGTGACCCACAACCACCATTCCACCTTGTTAGGGAAGTCCCCTATCACACCCCTACCCCACGGGCCAGTCCACCTACACTCCGCAAGGAGCCCGTTCATTGGGGTACAGAAGAAAGTGACTTTGGCTCTCCTGCCCCACCCAAACCTTCCAAATCCAAAGGGCCGTCAGTGTATGAATGGTGCATGTTAGGATGCCTAGGATTCCATTCCACCAATATTAGGTTGCGTCGTGTGTATGCAAGGCACACATTCGGATGTCCTGGTCCACCATTGCATATGTATGGGTCGGTCTAACAGTAGGTTTGTCTAGGGTCATGTGTGAGTCAGTGTTTTTCTTTATTTGTCCAGTTTGTCTAGATTGTCGAGTGCATAGGGAGTCTGCATACGTTGAGTCGAGTCGGTCTATTGCAAGCTCGCGATGTCAGTCCCTTTCGAGTGTGAGGCAAGTCGGATCTCATGCGTACGTTGTGGACTTGCCTGACGAATATGGGAACAGCTCTACCTTCAAAGTCTCGGATCCAGTCACCTATAGGGACCCAACGGTGATTCCTAGTGAGTCATTGAGCCGTCTCCTTCCTTTGAGAGTGACCCCACCCCGGAGTGTCCACCACTAGCCTCATTCTCACAGCAACGTGAGCATATAGAACATATACGAGATGAGCAGGTGATGATTACTAGGAGTGGAGTGTACCTCTGCGCTACCTGGTACGGTGACGGATCTACAGGAGCCACGTGAACAGTCGTACCCCCTACTCGACGGGGTCGAGTTCTTCCCACCCGGGGAGAATTGATGGGACATCGAAGCAAGACCACTAACTTTTTTATTTACATTTATATCCTTGAGTTAATTGACTTTACAATTGTATGGCAATTATAAGCCAATGGCTTAGTCATTAGGAATTAGTGGGTTTCTTTGCAAAAAGGCCACATAGGCCCGGTGGGACTCCCACCCTCTCTCCCATTGGGCCACCTAGACTCTCTAGGGCCCATGTGGGGCTGGTCCATGGTCCAAGGTGGAATATTGACCAGCCCCTCTTGTTGACTCCAAGAGGGGGGTGCCCCCTTCCTTGTCCCCATGTGGGATTTAAATAATCCCCCCCTTTTAGTTTTTTATAATTATTATAATTGACCACGCGGGAGAAGATTCTTCTCTCCCCTAATTAGCCCTCCCTAACCCTAGATCTGAGGTTAGTTTAGGTCATTTACATTTCATATAAAACCCATGTATTTTCCATATTTTCATAGATTAATGGGAAGCAAACGCATTTGTGCACAATTTGCCCAAGGGCGCCCCCTCCCTCTCCCCTTCTTGCAGCAGAGATTGTAGCAGAAATCCATGGTGTGATGCCATATTCTTGGAGTGATTCCAAGTTTTATCTCCTCCCCTAGGTGTGAAGCTCAGCCACCGCCGCCGCCGCCGCCATCGGAGCTACCATCAAGCCGCCACAACTCCATCTTCCTCCTACTGTCCAGATCTGCGACCTACAGAACTAAAGCCCAAACAATAGGTTGGTTATCCCAATACGGTTATCTGATGGTCATAAAATTTTGCTAGATCATCCCCCTTGTTGTTACCTCCTCCCATTTTAAATTTCATGTCAATCCGCCACCGTTTGCTATTTTTACCAGTCATTTAGTTCCACCCGTGCAATCTGCCAGTTTACAGATCTGCGAGATAGTGTCTTGTTCTTCTATTTTTCCCATCCCTTAAACCACTCCATAAAATTACCATAAAAATTGTGCACGCCTCACACATCCCCCTCTATCCCTCATAAAATCCCCAAGACCCAGATCCACCACTTACCTGTCGGTCAAAATTCATTCTCAGGCAAATCTAACTCTGTCCTGCTTGATCTGGATTCCGAGCCAGAAACAACTACAACCCACATAGTTTTTTCATTTCCAATTCATTTACTGGATGGTTGTGAAATAAATATATGTTGTATCCCTTGGAGTCCTCTTTCCAACGGTGCTAATTTCGCCCCGATTCGCCTCCGAATCTGGGTGCAACAATTACTTTCGTGGAAGCGCACAAATCTATCCCGTGAATAGGCCAGCAGAGCAGTCCGTCGATTAATTCCCCCCATAAATCCCCGGCTCCGATCCAGCGATCGCCGCTCTCGGGGATCGACCAGCAACCCCCCAACTGCGTCCCAGCCAGCCTCTGTAGCAAGGAGACGCCCAGAAGCCACCGTCCCAGTAGCCGAGTTTACTTGCTGTCCAGTAGGTCTGAACTGAGTTTGAACAGTATCGAGTAGGACCAGCAGCCCGCCTCCAGCCCGAACGCCCTTCCGGCTTGTTGTCCGTCAACCCGAGTTCGCTACTCCCGGGTCCCACATGTAGCCCTTTACCTCCCTGCGTGGAGTGGGCAATAACAAAATCACTGCTGTAATTATTTAATTTTTGTACACCGGGAGTATGAGTCTTGGCCGAGGTTGTCTCCCCCACGCCCGGAGCGTGGAGGTATCATTTTCGCTCCCCTCTTTGGTATTTACTTTACTCGTATATATTTCTATATGTCGTTGCTTGCATGTGATAGGTTAATCTAGCTCGTTAAATAATTTCAATCACCGTTGCGAGAGAGAGCGAGACCCGTCCCGTGACTCGATCTGAGCACGGAAGAGCCAAATACACTTGACTCATTGCCGGTTTCTCAACCGCGCACATCCGCACGCTTCCCTCGCTAGGGACTAGTCGCGAGTTTGCCTAGAGTCTCAGGTTCGCATCAAATTGGCATCGAGTCGCATTGTCATCCCGCATCAAAACCTGTCAATCGAGTCGCATTGTCGTCCCGCATCAAAACCTGTCAAATTGGAAACTTCAAACTATGAAGCAAACTTAAACATACATAACTATGTATGGCAGACAGAAAACTTAAAAACACACGTAACTATGTATTGCAGACAGACTTTATATGTGAATTCTAGCACATCAAGATCATTGACACCAATCCTCTAGTTCTAAACTTTTCTTGGAGTTGAGCCAGGATTTGTTGCATATTCAACATTATTAGACTAATTATTTTTTATGATTGATACGGTTAAAGAATCTGGGGCACTTAGAATTGCGCCATCTGTAGAATTTCTGATTGACTCTTGCCATAGTTATTCAGGGGAAGTGACCAACCACAAAGATACAAATGATGTGTGCCAAAGCTAAAGAATTTAAAGATAATAAACTTGTAAGATTGTGTTCAACTTTAAATCATCATCCCAGGATCCCCTTTTGTCAAGTTTAACAAAAAGAACCACCAAGAAGTGCTGAAAAATATCACCTGTAAATTCAATTTTTTTTCATCTACCAGAAATGTTCATCCTATTCAACCATAAAATGAGGTAAAACTTTTACCAAATCTTAATAAGTAAATGACACGTA
Organism: Amorphophallus konjac; assembly: GCA_022559845.1. NCBI lineage: Eukaryota > Viridiplantae > Streptophyta > Magnoliopsida > Alismatales > Araceae > Amorphophallus > Amorphophallus konjac. Next base: position 115,778,645 of record CM040125.1, on the reverse strand, counting down.
GCACTCTAATTTCCTCCACCAATCTCCAGTCATTCATCAACTTCAACAAAATATGCTTACCCACCCAGTCCACTTAAGATGAAGACAATAAAAATTGCCATGACATCAATGTGGGCTGACATTTTGCATCTAATCTATCAGAAGAAATTTCTGAAAATTCAGTTCAAGGAACAACCTGCTTGTTTGTGTACACATGAAGGCAGTTCTGAATAATTACAACAATATTTGGCCTTGACTTCAATTTTGCACCTTGAATCTAATTCAAGATTCTGAAGGCAAGAGTGCTATCATCCCGGAAAGGCAGAAGATCTGATAGAGAGGTATCCTCCTGTTTGAGGCATATAAACCTCTGAGTAACATCATTTAAATATGTGAGTTTAACAAAGGCAATAAAAAAATACCCGTACTTACCATCACAGATGAGAGAATAGTTGGGAAGGATACAACCTCTCTAAAGCCTTCACATACTCTACTAAACGAAGACATTCAAATTCATTGAAACCAAACATGTAGTTTGCCCCACAAAATTTAGGATATATCCCTTTATTTTGGTGACTGGAGCTCACACTATCACCAGTTAAACATCCACCAAAAATAGCCTCTCATAGAACTTCATCATTTAAGGATGGAAGATGGAAAATTCCAAATGTGTTAAACCCATCCTGAAATCTGACCTTTTATTAAGATTTTTTTTACATACAACAATAGCTGGATTTTCAAGATAAAAAGATTGAGAAAATGCTGCCTCATCTGTATGATAGACATTATTGAATTTCTATATACAAAAAATCACAGATTCATTCACCTCCTTTGATGCAATAGAATTTCCCACATTCTTAGTCATATAGTCAACACAAATCAGCAGGGTGTAGGAATCACGATGGCACACTTACTTCTTTGGGAGTGACTTGGAATTTTCAAAGCTTCAAGGGGAAGTAAAGGGAAATCAGTCAGGCCAATGCCTTCTCACATGTGACCTAAATATGATATGCAATCTGAAGCTTCAACAAATGAAAATGATTAGTAAAAACACAAATTAAAAGGAACTATCTACCTTGTATCTGAGATGATCTGTATCAAAAAGCTTCCACTGATAGTACCATTTATTGTAACTCCAGCCATTACCTTCTCTTGGGAAATCAATCCACTCCGGATGTCCAAACTATAAGAAAGGCTAATTCACAATTAGTGAAAGGTTATAACTCTTTACTTAGAAAATTAACAAATTGTTTAGTAGTTAGAAATATCACTTAAATCCCACTAAAAAGCTTATATACTAAACCACTGTTGCGGGGGTTTTTATGCCGATGACCGGGATAAAGGAAGGAATACAACGAGGAAGGAAAATATGGGAGTTTGATGTATCTCGGGTATCCTCCTTTACGGTTGTATGCCCCTCACGGCGGTACCAAGCACTCTCCTTTTACGGAAAGTTGAAAAGAGTCGGATGGCACGGAAATATCAGGGTGTAGGTTACCTGGACAGGGTGCGGACGTGCCAGTCGATTTCTTGACAATCACCTATTGAACCAAGGGTTGACCGGGGAAGCGTCGCCAGGACGCGGTTGGTGGGCTCGAGAGATCGGGCGACACGTGGATAGAAGGGGTTCCACGGGTGCGAGTGCGCAGGTAATTGTGGGAATCGTGTACTGGACGTCTTTCCCCACCGACCGCAAGTAATCGGTGTTTATTTACATTGGATTGAATTTGAACACCTTCGTTCTGTGCTGAAGAGAAGTCTGTATGGGTCTGAAGCCATGGGTAGAGGGCCGGGAGCATTCCGCATCTGTGGGTGCACTTTCGACTGGGAGGTATTTGATGGCGTCAGGGATATTTTACACACGTGCTGAGTGGTGCAGGTAGAAAGCTGGGGCCCCCGTACGGGCCCTTGTATTCAACTGGTTTGATGCTGTATGAGAGCCACACGGGCTTTACAAATGGGCCGAGGGGGCCGAAGTACAATGGGCACAAGCCGCGGGACAATTCCGACGCGTGAGTCTGTCTGCGAGTCAATGCGTAATAAGGCGGATATCTGCGTGTTTTACAGAGGCTCTCCATGAGGAGATTGAGACAAGCCTGACTGCCTAGGTGGCAGGGGCGGTCGTAGGCTGGCACCTGACGGAGGTTGGACGCGGCTCAAGGGAGCGGTCGGGTCCGGGCCTCGGAAGGCGAATGTCATCATACTGGGGAGTCGAGGCCGGCCCCGGGAATATTACTCCCGGGCCAGGGTCCGGCTAACTCGAGTCATCAGTCAAAGCGGTCGACGGCCAGCTCGGAGTGAGCGGTAGGCACGCGGTTCCGTGTGGGAAGTAGGTGTGGCATCATGGCGTATGCATAGCCACCATGGGTTGTCACACACGGGCGGACCTGGGATGCGTGTGTGTTAGCTGTTGTTATAACGCCTTACGTGCGATGGGAGTGGATAGGTGTGCGATGGCTAGACGTCGCGTGAGGGGAGTATGTGTGACATACCCTCGGCGTGTACAAGCCAATCAACAAGCCAACCAAGCGTGCACTTAGCTTCTCGCGTCCTCGACCCTTGCTGGATGCCTGCGGAAGTCCGAGGGTGCAGCAGTTAGGTCATATGTTCTCTCTCCTTTTTTTCCCTGCCTCTTGAGCTTCCAAGGGGTGGAATGTATAGGGAAGTTGAAGGGGCAGGGAAGGGTTTAGGCGGACCAAGTTGAGGGCCAAACTTGGTCCGGGTAAACCCTTAAAAATACTTTTTTTTGTTTACGGAGTGGGGGAGGGAGGGTTTAGGTGGACCAGCCCAAGGGGCTGGTCTGGTCGGCCTAAACTCCTCTCCCATGGGGGTTTAGGCGGACCAGCCCAAGGGGCTGGTCTGGTCCGCCTAAACCCCTCACGGAGGGGTTTTTTTATTAAAAAAACTCCCTTTTCTTTTTTTGTTTGTTTGTTTTGGGATGGGTTTAGGCAGACCAACCCTGGGGCAGGGCTGGTCCGCCTAAACCCTTAGGGTTTCGCGACTGGGCTGGGTTTTTTTGTAAAAAAGTTTTTTTGTTTTTTTTTACCAGGAGTTTAGGCGGACCTGCCTGGGGGGGGGGGGCAGGCTGGTTCACCTAAATCCCCCTCCCCCAGGGGGTTTAGGTAGAGTAAGTGGGAGAGAGAGGGAGGGCCGATCCCCATCACTAGAAAATCTAGGTTTTTTCCTATTTTTGTCCCAAGTTGACCAATAATAAGAGGACAAAAGGATACTGGAAGGATACTGGCTGCTGGAGGATATTGGGATTGATATTGCCCACATGTGTAGACCACCTGACGTGTGACACTTGTGTGTTGTTGCCGAATCCTTCCGCGCACGGTATGCCGGTCAACTTCGCCTGATCTTTGCACGCACTGGGAGCAACTGGGGCTGGGAGATGGCCGTGAGGCCACTGGGCTGGGATGAGAGCGCGCTCCCTATGCTTCACTTTGGTAAGGAGTTAGAGTTAGACTAGACTAACTCAATCTACTTGAGTTAGTCCAGGGTTAATTCATTTTTGATTTGATAAGAGGGGAGTTAGCCCGGGTATAAAGAGGTGGGTTAAACTATCTTTAATCTAGTATGATTTGGTAGTTAGTGGGTTAAGTTAGGGATAATTAAAACTCAAATGACACATTTACCCCTCCCTTTTACAATTTTTAATCTCTCTCTCTTTCTCTCACACACACACACATGTTAACTTATTATATTACTTTGGGTCATTTAAATTATAATTAGTATTGATATTTATATTTGTCTAAAAAAATATTATTTGACTGGTATATTAAATTAATAGAATCTATTATTTATTCTTAATAAATTTTTAACATTTAAATCACTTGCCATGGAATAGATACATATACAGTAAGCAGATAAACACTCACATAGTAAAAACTTATGTCAACATTAAAATATAATTAGTAAATCTAATGATATTTTCATGAACGATTTTAATACTTTAATAATATATTAATTATTGACAATATAATTTTCTCATCTCTGTGAACACCCTATTGAGCTCATCTCTCTCGTTTCCCTTGCCTCTCTCGTTTATCTATCAGGCTCTCACTCTCTCGTCTGATTGTTTAAAGTGTGAATTTTATTTAAACAAATATTTAACAAATCTTTTCAAATTTACCAGTATTAATAATATTATTATACCGGCTTACAGACGAAAAAAATACAATATATGTTGAAAATTTTTATTGTTCCCCCTACCTATTCTAAAAAAAACTTAAGTCTAAAAAAATTCAAATAGCCATTAAATAGCTACAACGTTTGTGCATTAACGTTTCTACATAAACGTTTGTGCATCACCGGAGATTCCCGACACTAGTGTCACTTACTGCAACATTTTGAGTAAACATAAAGGCTCCATCCCCCTCCATTGTAAAATGCATTTCAGACAAATGAGAACAAGTGTAAATAATTGTACACATTTATTCATTTAAATTCAAAGGAGTACATAAATTTTGTCTGATACAGTGTCTTTGTACATAAATTTCAGGCTAATGACATGTGAATCATTTGTTACCAATGTGGTAAGCATATAGACAAGGGCAACTTCATAGTTTATCATTTGCTACGACCACTAGTACTTGGAGTAGAACTCTGAATAGGAACTTGGACCAAGGAATGAGAGCCGATGCCATCTTCTCAGAAACTCTGCTAGACGTGTTACCACCTGATTGAAACTCCAAAACACAAGGAAAAGAGATAAGATGCCAAAGTACAAGGTCATAAATACCACGGGCACACAAAGAAATTGATACTCCAAATGCCTTGACATGATTTTATTGTCCGCAAGTACAGAAAAGGAGGCAGGCAAATATACATTAAATCCACAAGTTTATCTTACTTTCAATGACAAGATGCACACACATGTTACTGAATTAACACAACGTCTATGATCAATGCCATCTTTCTCCAGAAAAGAGTTTAGTGCATCTATGTTTACCTGAGGAAAGGTATATCCACCGTGTGAAGCACGGTTTTAGTGTACGTACTTACATCTAGGAGTGTAAACCAGGCTGGATATATATCCACACCTGACCCCTCCTTATACTTGCGACTAGTTGTTGGAAAACTTGAGATGCAATAGAGGTAATTTCACCACCATGTAAACCATCAAACACTGGAATGCAGACCAGTCTTTACTGAAAAATGCAACAGCTCCCATGGCAATTAAACACGATAATAATCATTTCCTCCCCCAAGAGCCCAAGAGGAGAACCTCCAGTACAATTTGCTTACATATTTACCACAAGTGAGAATTTACAGAGAACTCCGGAAGACCGGCAGATGAATGAAGCAAGATGCTGAAAGGAATAAAAGGATCCAGTCAGAAACAGTTTCATAAAGATGAAAATGAAGGGGATCTCTATTAGTAACGCTCCACTGGGTCCCAAAAAATACATATGTATAGAAACAAAACTCCCAGAAAGCTCATGATAACTATCTTATTTTGGCACACATGAAAATCATATCTTCTGTTCTGGGAGAAGACGAATTTATTAAGTTCTTACAAATACCATTAGGTAAAAAAATCACAATGATAAATGCATCACAGACCTCCCCAAATGAACTCAAACCAAGAACAAGTTTAAGAAAAGCCTCCTAGAAGAAAAAAAAGCCTCCTAGAAAAAAAATGACCAAGTGCCAATGTAATCTTTCTCATACTATTTATATTGAAACAACAGCAACACAAGGCAGCACAATGCAATAATTTTTGGAGGCACTCATTTGTAACATACCTGTTTGTAACTAACTCTGAAATAGAAATCAGGATTGGGCCTGTGATTGGATATATTGAAGAAAATATTAGTACAACATTCTGAAATTACGTACACTAGTATTATAAAGATAATTATACATCATTTTACCTATACATATTTTATTGTCAATGAGCTTGGCACCCTTCAATTCAATGCTGGGTAATAGTCAACAATCTTTGATAGTGGGTGGGCTCAGTATGGGTTTTGGGGGTATGTCTAGTCATTTTTCACGTTGGAGTGTCACAAGTGCTCATCTGACCCTAACATGAAATCCTAAAACCCATTCCTCATCGCCCCAACCCTTAGTCGGTGCACACATGATGCCGCCTCATCCGGAGCAATGACCCAAATATCACAAGTGACATGATTGTGGTGGAGTTGCATTGCTATGCCGTCTATGACACTCATACATGCACACGCATGACAAGTTAGGCATGCACCGGTGGCAACAAACATGGAGACTTACTAAGGGATGTTTTAAAAGAACAGCGGATACTCGGACATTAAAATAGTTGACACATGCAAGAAAGGGCAGACAATCACAGAGTCAAATCAAGTAAAATAGAATTCATGACATGCGGGTACATGGCCCAATCCTTCCCTACGAGCAAAAGATGCTTAGTAAAATATATGATGAAATGCAAAATGCATGCACATGAAGCTTTTAAGGCAAACTAGCATCGACCTAACATGCATTGCTACATGCAAATTATGATGTGACATATATACTAACCTGTAGTGGATTAATTGAAGCAGACAAATACCTTCATCAGTCATAAAAATTTCTGCAGACCCATTAATGTTGCTTGTCAACAGATCAGATGCTATTCTCACAGTCAGCAGAAGTCCTGGGGAAGCTAAGGAAAAAGTCAGTGGACTAAGTTTGAACTGCCAAAATAGAACTCCAATCTGTGGGAAGATCCAAAAACAGAACTCAATTCTCTAATAACATGAAGAGCAATCTATAGGAAGATGTCATAGAGGAGCTAGACAAAGTATATACTTTGGATGATTAAAGCTTCATATGCAAATTGCCATGAAAAGGAGAAGTTTTAGATGCCAAAATAGATTGTTAACTGTGTGTGGGCTGTTTTAAAAGAACAGCGGATACTCGGACATTAAAACAGTTGACACATGCAAGAAAGGGCAGACAAGCACAGAGTCAAATCAGATCAGATGCTATTCTCACAGTCAGCAGAAGTTCTGGGGAAGCTATGGAAAAACTCAGTGGACTAAGTTTGAACTGCCAAAACAAACTAACTGTGTGTGGACTGTTTTAAAAGAACACATGATACTCAAATATTAAAATAATTGACACACACAGAAAGGGCAAACAAGCACAGAGTCAAATAAGATCAGATGCTATTCTCACAGTCAGCAGAAGTTCTGGGGAAGCTAAGGAAAAACTCAATGGACTAAGTTTGAACTGCCAAAACAAAACTAACTGTGCGTGGACTGTTTTAAAAGAACACCTGATACTCAGATATTAAAACAGTTGACACACAGAGAAAGGGCAGACAAGCACAGAGTCAAATTAAGTTATACCCATCCCTAGTTTCAGATGCCAAAACACAACCCGAGTTACTTCAGAAACATGGGAATTGACCATGGATTAGCAATTTGCACAATAAAGAGATAATTGCAGCAGTCAAATGAAAGGACATATCCAGATAATCAGACATGATTTTTACCTATGCATTTCATCTGAAGCCATTTTGAATTTTTTGGGCTAATGTACAAGATTTTACCTATGCATATCACTATATCACTTTCCAATGAAACAAGGTATATGGCCCAATTTGGACTGTTCACTTAATAAAAAGTATAATATTAGTACGAGATTTTGAAATTTTATTGAAACATGTTGAAAGAAATTTTAAGATAATTAGACAGGATTTTACCTATGCATACAAAATTCCCAATGACCTCGCCACCCTACAATTCAATGCTGGGTAATAGTCAACAATCTTTGATAGTGGGGTAGGCTCAGTATGGGGTTTGGGGGTATGTCTAGTCATTTTTCACGTTGGGGTGTCACAAGTGCTCATCCGACCCTAACATGAAATCCTAAAACCCATTCCTCATCGCCCCAACCCTTAGTCGGTGCACACATGATGCCGCCTCATCCGGAGCAATGACCCAAATATCACAAGTGACATGATTGTGGTGGAGTTGGATTGCTATGCCATCTACGACACCCATACATGCACACGCATGACAAGTTAGGCATGCACCGGGGGCAACAAACATGGAGACTTACTAAGGGCTGTTTTAAAAGAACACTTGCCACACGATATTAAAAGAGATGACACATAGTGGAAACCGGATATATACTGAGTCAAAAGGAGCAAAATAGATGTTATGGGACATGGGTACATGGACACAATATTCCCTAGGAACGAAAGATGCACAATAAAATAGATCAATTTTGCAGCCATACTTGTGTAGCAATAGTGTCCCTAAGATGCTCTCCTTCCATAATGTCTCGAGATGCCACAGGGATGTTCGAATCCACCTCATCGTCACCCGAATCATCAACATCAAGCGGTGCATGTTGAAAGTAGAAGTCGTCCCCTTGCTCCCGACGTATGAAGTTGTGGACGACACAACATGCAATCACAATTAGTATCTGCGTACGGATTGGGTACATGTTCCCCTTTTTCAACGTTTGAAACTGCATTTTTACTACCCCGAATGCGTGCTCCACAACATTTCTCAGTTGAGCATGGCAGTGGTTAAACTTGTCTCGCAAATTTTGATACCCTCTACCCCCACGGCCTTGATATTGAGATATGTGATAACGCTCTCCCCAGTAAGGACATAAGAAGCTACCAATGTTTGCATACCCGAGATCGGCAAGATAATATTTATATGAAGTAATAGGTGGTAAATGAGACAATGTGTACATTAATCATAAAGTCAATTTTATAGAAACTGAGGTTCAATATGAACTCACCTGGAGGAACTCTGAAACCCCCCTTTTCTAGGGCCCAAGTCAAGACCTTTTGATCACCGGCTGAGCCTTCCCAACCGACAGCTAGATATTGGAACTGCAAATCAAAAGATACAACAGCCATGACATTCTGAGTAATTTGTTGCTTACGATTGCGATATCGTGCGTGTTTTGATGTTAGAACGTTGGCAGGGATGTGCGTGCCATCGATTGCGCCCAACGCATCCTACATTTGTTCGAATGTCTCATCAAAATGACCAAACAGATGAAGACGTGCAGATTATAAGTTACCTTAAAGTAAGGATAAAACTTGTCATTATGTCGAACGAACGGATGCACCTCTGTTGTTGCGGTGGGGAGCTGGAGGTATGTTCGCCTAAGCTCAACTATTTCCTTACAAACGTGGTTCGCATAATAACTTATTATCTGTGACGAGTGTTGGAAATGCTCACACATGGCACCCATCGCAACACCATGACCCATTGCGTATAAAAACATCGCCAGTTGCTCTGTTGCAGTGACAAAGCGGCTGTCTTTAATCAATTCCCTACGTATCAGGACATCACGCAAACGAATGAACGTAGCTTGGTTTAGCCTGAACATGTTATAACATCATTTTTCATGACCCCTTAATATGTCATGTACCCACACATGTCCTGTGTAGTTAGATGTATGCATAGGTTTGGGCACACGCACATCGTTAATTTCTTCAGCCATCACATCTAATAATTTTTCCACTATAAGATTACTCATGTTTTGTAAAACTATAACCCCCTCGTGCATTAGCTGACGCATTAAAATATTTGCATCCATAATATCCTGTCATACACATGCATGAGATATGACAAATGTTATATTACGAGATAAAACATGCACTGTCATTGAGGAAAATACAGGTAGACAGACATCTTGAGCCATTCAAAGCAATAGAAAATACATGAAAATCATATCGTAGACTAACTGACACATTAAACTCAATATGCACGAACGAGAATGATGAAGATGGCAATCAATATGACGAAAAGGAGGAGAACGATGATGAAAAGGATAACAATGATAGATAGGTGATGCATAACAATAGGGGTAGCCCTCTGGGGCAGGTTGTTAAGATAAGGGTTCACGTCATTCCTGCTTGCCACCACTCCGCTTGCGTAGGTCACAAAAGTAGAGTTCATTGTGGCAATGGCTTGGAATGCATCGTTCGCGTCTTCAATTGATGTAAATCCCTTGTATCTCGCACTAGAGAATCTATTCACCTGTGCGTAACACTCATCCCAAGTGTAGTACACACCCGGGCAACGGCCAACCCACACCACATAGCACTTATACTTCCCCATGATCCAACTGTGTCACACCCTGCATGCATGTGTAACCAATACATGCCTGAATGAAGGGTACATGAAACAGCCATAATAGTACATGTCTTCATCAAAGGTATAGTTAAAAGTACATGCCACAAATAGATAATAGTACATGCCTAAATAAAAGGAACAGGAAACATCCAAATTAGAATACATGCCAAATGTTGTAATCATAAAAGTCCCACTAGGTGGAGAATAAGATAGACAAATAGAGAGACTGCTATCACGGTGAACGCCATCGCTCAGAAATAAATTGCCTCAATGGAGGCGATATGTCATGTACGCCAACTTGTCCTCATCATCTAATGCCATGAACACAGATCGAACATGAGTGTCTTGGAAAAGATCCGAACCAGCAAATAAAATTTCCTGAGTGCAACCTGGCAATTCCTTCAATTTTTGGAGACACTCTCTGATTGTGCATGACTGCATAGTGGTGGAAGTTGTAGAAGATTCTCCAGTGCCAAGCTTTTTATACAACTCCGCCATATGGCTGTTCATAACACAATACTTGTTTAGCGCATCAGTGGCATTCTCCATCCTCTTATTACGCGTTCCCCTACTAGTCCTGTATGAGGGTGTGCCACATGTCCTCATCTTGTTGGGGGAGGTTGCCTCATCGTCATTTCTCCGCTTTGTAGGTGGTGAAGGAGTGAATTCCCCTGTGCCACTGCATCCACCCACTGACGATGGAGTAGGACCTTGGCAACCACAGGAGCTTGGCATGAAGAAGGGGTCAAAATCAATCTCTAGATCAACTAGGGGAGCATTAGGTTGAAGACCCATGGTAGTAAATCGATGATGACTTAAATCATCTGAACCCAATTGTTCAAGGGGTGACTCTTCATCTCTCCAAGACCGCCTTTGTGACAAGTCATTATCCATTGTGCTTCCAAATCCTAAACATCCTCTGGACATGGTATTACCACAGAGAATGTCCATTTCTGCCTTGTACTCATATGACTTCCCTAAGAGCTTCTTGTATTCGTTGTTGGCCTACGAAACAAGAAGAGAACCTAAGTACCATATAGTGGACCTATAACAGGAACATGACATTTTATAATTGTGTTGTAATAATAGCTTACTTATCGCAATTGCCTCCGCCCAAGCACCCTCCTCAGGTGGCGTAGGTATCTTGTTGATGTCGTCCCATCCCCAACCAGTTCGTGATAGCAGTTGTTCGAGTGTATGGTATTGTTTTTTCAAATTCTTCCACCTGGTTTGCAAATTATTTTTGTCTACCCCTTTTTTAGTCTGATCATTGAAGGGTCCTATAATATCATTCCATACATGTTGCTTGAATGTGCCTTGGTTGCACGTGTTCTTGTGATGTTGGTCGATCAAAAGGTTTAATAACAACTTATCTTCTTAATTGTGAAGTTGGTTACTCGTGGTTTCCCCTTACTATCCGCCATGAACTTCTCTACAAAGAAGGCAAGGAAGACAATCTTGCTCACAGAACATATTTTTTACAGTAGCAATGACACATGTAGCAATGACATTTGTAGCTCACAGAACAGAATTTTTACAGTAGCATGGACCTTTGTTGCCGGTCTAAAAAAAAATCCTAAGCTAACACATACAGAAAGAATATAAATATTTTCACATAATTATAAAGACACAATAACTCCTCCACACATTTCCACACATTCTATAAAGATAGCAATAATAAAAGAATAAACCAACATTTACACTATCAATCCAACCCCTCCTCACCCCCAAATGACAACCGAATAAATCTACAAAGTAACATCTCTGTGCAGTTAACTTAAACTATAGATTTTTAACAATAGCAAGGATAGAGTTTTAACACACATTATTAAGACACAAAGTTACCTACCAACCAATGTTTTGAGGGCATCCCCAACAAGAAAACACTTACGGGTAGCAATGAAGTTTGATAGCAACGACATCACAAACGGATCCGGCACACCAGCACCTACAACACTGATCCAGACACAACGGGGACAGAATGACGGTCGCCAGAGACAACAACGGTAACACCACCATCACCCGAAATCAACCACAGAAGTGGAAGAGAGACTCAGGAGAGATCCACATGACAAAGCCAAGAGTAGCTGAGAAGGGGACGAGGGCGACATATGTGCTTAAAAGGAAAGGAAGGTCAGATGTTCACTCACGAGAAAGGTGTCGACTGCAACAACCTACGCGTAGTAGGCAGAATGGATTCCCTCCCACTTCCCGTCGCAAGAAGAAGGTAGATCGAAGCGTTCACCTTGAAACCCTAGGACAACCACAGAGTCCCAATCTACCGCGTGGGTCGTATACACATCATGGACCTGCGAGGACAAGCAACATCGATCGCTTGAGGCCGAACAACTTTGATCACCTCCGGAGGAACCACGGCACAGAAGCAACGGCGTGGGTCGCATGGAGCTCGGTGCTCAGAAGAGAGTTTAGTACGGGGAATGGGTACGTAGGAGGAATGGCGAGGGAGAAAGCAAGGAGAAGGGGAAGGGTTTCACACCTCTGGATGTGGAAGGTCGAAGGTGAGATCGAAGCTCAGGGGAGGGTTTCGCAGGAGGACGACGATGCATGGGGGAGGGAGAAGTGTTTCACGAGGTCCTGATACGGTGTGGCATCCAAGGCGACAGAGGCGCCATCAATGGGTTTCGCGAGGGCATGGTAGTCATTTGGATAGACCTGATTTCGAAACCCACCTCAGGAGGTGGATTTCGAAATCGGGTGTTAACACCCGTTTAATACCCGCTTAACCCTAATCCAGGGGATCGGGTAATCAAATCACAAACTTGGTTAGTCCTGGGTTAACATTGAGCTAACCCAGGACTAAACCTTTACCGAAGTGAAGCTAAGGGAGTTCCCCCATCCCAGGGCGCTGCCGCGCCAGGGGTGAACTCTCCCCGGGTGAGCCGTGGCCCCGAGGGGTGGCCCTCGGGGGTCTTCTTTTGTTGTTTGGGGGTGTGCTTTGAAGGACAGAGGGCTCTGGGATGCTGGGATTAGCCCATGGGGGCTGTTGTTGTGGAGTCGTAGCTGCCGCTTGCAAGGTGTTTAGGTAAATGCCCGACACACCTCGGGTTGTCGATCGGCTTAGGTGAATGAGTGGTAGGCCTTCTTAGATTTGACCTTGGGCTGAGGGCAGGGGCTCATAAGAGCTGAGAGGATGTTTCCCGGGTGCACGGGCCTGGCTTCTGTGGTGCGTGCCGCATGATACGTCAGGTTGGCAGGGTAGCCGCGGGTTGGCCAGGGAGCTAAAGATAAACGGCTCGTCGCCGCGTGTCTGAGGGTCGGGAGCGGTCCCAACTTGCTAGAGGGTCGTTGTAGGACCCGACTGGTGTGCTGGAGTCATGGGTTGACCCACGGTTTGTTGTAGAAGGGCTAGGCCATACGCGCCCACAAGGTGTTAGGGGATATGCCCGACACATGCGTGTGAGTCGTATATAGGCACTATGGGCCTCCAAAGCCTGTGGTTGACTTAGTTAGGTCCCCCTTTGACCTTAGAGGGTTGGAAGAAGGCATCTTGGGGGTAGGCTCTGGCCTTGTTGCTGGGTGCCACGTGCCACAGTTTGTAGTCGGGGCGCCCCCGGGTTGACCCGGGTGGCAGTGTAGAATGCAGGAAAAACCCGCCGCCGGGCGATCGGTAGTAATCCTAATCATCTGTTGATATCACCATATGTCACGGCTAGCTGGTCCAGACCCTTGGTCGGGCTGAGCAAGTTGTAGGAGAGGTCGGGTAGTCCATGCTCTAAAGGTGTTCGTGGATATTCCCGAATCTTTATCCTTAAATATTTTGCCTTGATGTGCATGTCACCGTGAAAAGGGAGATTATGGAGAGATCTAGGAGAGAAAATAAAGGCTAGCTAATAAAGGATTAGGTGAAAGAAGTGGGAGGGGGAGAGGTGATCTATGTAGGTGAATGAAGAGAAGAAGAGAGGAATGTAAGGGCGCAAGAGGGAGAGAGGATGAAGAAGGTGTGTGTGGAGAGGGGGCCGGCCTTGGGATTGGTGAAGAAGAGAGGATGGAGAAGGGGGCGCACCTAGCTAGAGTGAGAAGGAGAGCAAGGGGGCGTCCTAGGGTTTGAAGAGAAAAGGGAAAATTCTAATTTAATCAAAGGCAAAAATCTCCTCTTCTCCAATTGATTAGGGCTATTTATAGAGGAATTAGGTCACACGGAGGGTGGAGATCGAATTAGAAGGTGATGGAGGGCTAGGATTGAAGGAGGATATGATAGATAATGGGGAGAGGGGAGAGGGCTGCCCCCTTAGGGTTAGGGTTTTGGGCGCCCTTTTCAAGGCTTGCCTAAAGAGGGGGAAATCTCCTCCTATTTTCACTCCAAAAATCTCTCCAAAATAATCCAATAAAAATCCTTTCCTTTATCTCTTTCACACAAAAAAGGAATGGCGGCTGCTCCTTTGACTTGGTCAAGGAGGGAGGGGTGCCCTAGGGCATCCCATGCCCTAGTCTTGTGATGATTTTACCCCTAGCTCTTCTAGCAATTGCCGCGAGTGTCCTGCACATGCAAAATATGAATTAAATCTATAGAAATTATTGCATTGTGCAAATAAATCTCAAATGCTCTCAATTATGCAATATGAAATTAATGCCCATGGCCCTCAACTCCTTTTTATTGAATGATTAACCACAATTTATGTTAATTTACGTGAAAGGTCTAATTTGTGTGAAGTTGAGTTTAGCTGTAAAATATGCATAATTGTTTAATTAAATGCACATGAAATGATGTGTTTGACATAAGTTTTCATAGAAGAATGATCATTCATCACACCCCCCAACTTACTCAGTGTTAGTCCCTTAGCAATGCAATTAAATTAAAATTTAGGACCAATAAGCGTTTACAAAGTTCATACCTCCATATCCAGCTCGTCCTTCACAGAATCAACCAAAGATTTGGAATATGGAAGCATTATTGCACATTAGCCTTAGGTTGGAAATTAAGGGACATGACCTAAGAACGTAACCCAAAGTTCAACAGCACTTGTGCAAGTGTAATACTAAGTCCATAACGCAGATAATTACATCCCTCATTTGCTATTCTAGACAGATATCCTTCGACTCTACGCCTCCTAGGTCCAAGCATTGAGTATAGTAGCTTTTTGTCTGTCTTCTTCACAAAATTTTTCTACACACATGATGCTACACAACCCTTCACTGTTTGACGCGAATCTCAACTCTTGCCTTAGGAGAAGCAAACCCGGTTACTAGGATCAGGGGCATTTTTCATGGTATTTTTTATCTTATTTTTTTTAAATATACTTTTGAACTTATTTGATTGATAGAACTTGACAGAAAGCTTTTCCAAAAATATCTCTTCCTCAAGAAGTGCAGAGTATCAGACATCACACCCAAAATAACAGAAGGCTTGTCCCGCTCGTTTCATTAGTGTGTAGAGTGATTTGTTTTTATTTACAGTGCTAAAGGACTTTTGAGAGATTCTTAAATCACTTTTCCATGGCTAGATTGAATAAATATTCCGTCATCCTTCTCCCTAGTCTTTTCTATTCTAGAATTACTTTCAATGAGAGCATGAATCAAGAAAACTTAGTCGGGGATTTCATCTTTCCTCTTTCATGCAGATTGCAAGATAGAATGATATGCAGGACATTATGCAAGCACTCTTGTCAGCTTGTACTATATGTATCATGAAATTTTTCTCTCCCCCCAACTTGAATGACATTGTCCTCAATAGCATATGTAAGCAATAGAAATAACAGAACAATGTAACAATGAATATTGTTGAGAAGGAAAGGAACAACATGATATGTGGGGTGAAACTCCATCATTGATATGGATGGTGACAGCTTCATCTCTTAGACTTGACACCTGTTTACTGAAAAACATACTAAAAATAAAACATCAAATAATAAAAACATTGGGTTGCCTCCCAGAAGCGCTAAGTTTTCCGTCTTCACCCAGATGCATGAAAGCTCAAAGATTTATTTCGGATCACGTAAAACAATGGATTCTTTTGGCATTAACTGAACATTTTCCAAGTAGGACTTTAGTCTTTGACCGTTGATAGTGAAAATTTGACCATTGTTAGGATTTAAAATTTTAACCGCGCCATGATCAAAAGCTTTGATAACGATGAACGGCCCATCCCATCTGGATTTTAACTTTCCTGGAAACATGCGCAGCCTAGAATTGAAAAGCCAGACTTTTTGATTGGGTTGAAAACTTTTTCTATGAATATGTTTGTCATGAAATGCTTTTATCTTGGCTTTGTAAATTTTAGAATTTTCATAGGCCTCGTTGCACAATTCTTCAAGTTCATTTAATTGCAGAGCTCTTTGGGATCTAGCTTAAATGAGATCAAAGTTGACTTTTTTGATGGCCCAATATGCTCTATGTTCTAACTCTACAAGGAAGTGGCAGGCTTTTCCGAAGATGAGATGATAATGTGACATACTAATGGGAGTCTTAAATGGAGTCATATAGGCCCATAATGCATCATGTAGTCTATCAGACTAGTCTTTTCTATCAGGCCGAACTGTCTTATGCAAAATATTTTTGATCTCTCTATTGGATACATCTATCTAACCACTAGTTTAGGGATGATAGGGGGTGGTGAGCTTATGAGTGATGCCATACTTGCGGAATAAAGCTCGGAATTGAGAATGTGTGAAATGAGAACCCCCATCACTTATGATAGCCCTGGGAAGGCCAAATCTAGAGAAAATGTTTTTCTTCACAAACTTCATCACAACTTTATGATCATTGGTCCTCGTGGCTATTGCTTCAATCCACTTTGAGACATAGTCGACCGCCACCAAGATATATTCATTCCCAAAAGATGGTGGAAACGGTCCCATGAAATCTATGCCACAAACATCAAAAATTTCTACAACCAGAATGGGATTCAGTGCCATCATATCTTTCTTTGAATTACTGCCCACAGCTTGGCACCTCAAACAAGTTTTGGAAAATTCATATACTTCCTTAAATAACGTGGGCCAATATAATCCACTCTACAAAACTTTTGCCGCAGTCTTCTTACCTGAGAAGTGTCCCCCACAAGCTAGATTGTGACAGAAATTCAACACAAGTTGTTGTTCTTCTTCCGGGACACACCTTCTGATTATATGATCGAACCCATATGAAACAGCTCTGGGTCTTCCCAAAAATAATTCTTGACCTTCGAAAAGAAGTGAACCTTCTCCTGCTTTGTCCACCCACCCGGGATTTGACCGACAGCCAGATAGTTGACGATATGAGCATACCAGGGGGTTGAGGTATGAGAGATAGACAAAAGTTGTTCATCAGAAAAGGAATCAGACATTGGGGCACTTTCGGGGATCACACTTCTAGACAGATGGTCAGCCACAACATTTTCTAACCCCTTCTTGTCCTTGATTTTGAGATCAAATTCTTGCAGCAAGAGAATCCAAGGAATAAGATGGGGTTTAGCGTCCTTCTTGGAAAGCAGATATTTAAGAGCTGCGTGATCGGAATAGACAATGACTTTGGCCCCCAAAAGATATGAGCGAAATTTCTCTAGGGCAAAAATGACAGCAAGTAATTCTTTCTCCGTGGTGGTGTAATGCATCTGAGCGTCGGTGAGGGTGCGGCTCGCATAGTAAATCATCACGGGTTTCTTATTAACTCTTTGACCCAAGACAGCTCCTATGGCATAATATGAGACATCGCACATTATTTCAAAGGGCAGCGACCAATCTCGAGATTGCAGAATCGGGGCTTAAGTAAGTGCTGCCTTCAAGGAATGGAAAGCCTCTAGACAAGATTCATCTAATTGAAACGGAGTGTCTTTTGCCAACAACTGAGTGAGAGGACGGGCAATGGCAGAGAAGTTCTTGATAAATCTACGATAAAATCCAGCATGGCCAAGGAAATATCGAATTTGTTTGACAGAAGTAGGGGGAGGAAGATTGGAAACTAAATCCACCTTGGCTTTGTCGACCTCTATTCCCCTTTCTGAAGCAATATGGCCTAACATAATCCCTTCTCTGACCATGAAGTGACTCTTCTCCCAACTAAGCACCAGATTCGACTCTATGCATCTTTTTAGCACCTTTTTTAGATTTTCCAAGCATCCATCAAATGAGTCACCAAACACTGAGAAGTCATCCATGAAGATTTCCAAAAATTCACCCACCATTTTTGAGAATATTGCAATAATACATCTTTGAAAGGTAGCAGGGGCGTTACAGAGCCCGAATGGCATTCTCCTAAAAGCAAACGTGCCATAAGGACACGTAAAGGTGGTTTTCTCTTGATCATCTGGGTATATAGCAACCTAATTGTACCCAGAATATCCGTCCAAGAAGCAAAAATACTTTTGCCCAACCAATTTCTCCAAAATTTGATCTTCAAAGGGGAAAGGGAAATGATCTTTCTTTGTTATTGAGTTTAATTTTCTGTAATCTATGCAAACTCTCCACCCAATTTGTAGTCTCGTCAGCACCTCCTTTTCTTGATCATTTTTAATCACAGTCAGCCCTGACTTCTTTGGCACAACCTATGTAGGGCTGACCCATTTACTATCAGAGATGGGATATATGATCCCAACATCCAGCCATTTCACCACTTCCTTCTTGACTACCTCTTTCATATTTGGATTCAATCTGCACTGCATCTCCCTGCTCGGCTTGGCATTATCCTCGAAATAAATGTAACGCATGCAAACATCCAGACTAATCCCTTTTTAGTCCACCATTGACCAACCTATTGCCCCCCTATGCTCGTTAAGAACATCTAAGAGTTTGGATTCTTGAGCCGAGGTGAGATTGGAGGCAATGATAACAGGAAGAGTGTGGTCAGGGCCCATAAACGCGTATTTCAGGGAGTACGGGAGAGGTTTGAGTTCAAGAGTAGGAGGATGTTCAAGAGATGGCATGACAGGTTCGGTGTAATGCCCGAGAATTTTCTAGGAATTTTTTGGGATTAAAATATAATTATTGGATATTTTTAAAGGTTTAATGGATAATTAAGAAGAATTAAGGATTTATTAAATCGATTTAAAGGCCCTATATTTACCAAGGGCTAAGCCCAACTTAAATAGGCCCAAAGACCCAATTCCAAGGCTTTTTAACCCAAGCCCATTAATAGAAACGTAATTTAGGTAAATTACAGATTTAAAATGGGATATATACATCAATTAGGAGATAAATGGGGGATAATACGAAAATCTGAAAATTTCAGATTTAGTGAAGCCTGGCGGTCTATCGTGCGACGCTAGACCCACCCTAGCGGTCCGGCTATGACCCCTAAGCAATCCAGTTCCGTGAATGGAAGAAAAAGTGAAAAGCTTGGATCTTTGGCGACCTAATCACCTTGGATCGAAGCTACCTGGCATTGAAACTCTCTAGAACTCTCTAGGGATTAACTCTACTCTAATTTAGAACTCTAGGTTCGATCTAATCTCTTAAACCCTAGGTGAATCCTATAAATAGACCCTAACTTTGACTCATGAGAACCCTAATGTTGGCTCGCGTATTTCGAAGGTAAGGAAACTCTATCTCAAGTTGGTTATTTAGAACTTTTTGTTCTTCTTAGTTTTATCTAACTACCCTCAAATTTTCGTGCTAGAAGCCCCAGCTGTTGGAGAGTTAGAGCCTCCACAAATTGCTGGTTCGCTGTAGTCTGCACAGGAACCAGAGCGTCGGTCAAGTGAAGATTAGGAAAATAGAAGCCCTAATCAAGGTATTTAGCAATTAGTCCTTTAGAACTTTCTGTTCCCCTTTATATCTTCTATCCACTCTCCAATTTTCATGTTTTAGGTTAATAGGATCGGGACATAAAGGGACGGGAAGTTGCTGGTTTGGCACAGAATGTGCAGAACTAGGGTCTACTTCCAGTCAGAAATTTGAAGTATAGGAGCACTACCAAAGGTAGGTTATCTCATGTATGGCTAGAACAATGAGTTAGAAGTATAAGCCCTCTTGTTTCATGAGTTTTCATGCATTGTACACGTTGTATTTAATATTTTGTTATCACTGTGCATATAGGGTTAACATAGCATGCATGAACCTTGCCTTAATAATGAAAATGATAATTCTAGTTTGTTTCACTCAAACCCATGCATCTCCATGTTTTAATATGGTTTTATCAGGCCATATTTACCTGTTGGCATGTTTTATCATACATCTATCTACCCTAGATTAGCGTACATTTCAGTTTTATTACTGTTGCTGTAGATAGGTGGAAAATGGTCTTCCTCAGACCGCTTGAGTCCCTAGCGGTCCTACGATAGACCGCTAAGGCCCATAAAACGGTCCTCCCGAGACCGCTTTAGTTTCTTAGTTCTGTATTATTGTTAACCTGGAACATAATGCAGAATAGTCCTATTTATCTTATGATAAGCTTAGCTAATTAGGTCTTACCCCTGTTTCAAGTACTGTATTTATAAACTTGGTTATGTTAATTGTTCATCCTAGTATATTTCATGTTCTTTATGCACTTTGGACTTATTTTAAACTTATGTTAATTTCATGGCAAAACTTTATACTCTTGTATTTATCTTAAATTTCATTTGGATTATGGACTTGTCTAGTTTTGATTTGATCATTGTTTTATCACGATATCACTCTCATCTTGAGTCTTTTCTTATGTACATGGCACATATTCTGGTACGATGTCATTAGATACACTTTGCACATTAAGCACATAATCTTGGACTTGTGATCCTCTCCGTTGGATATTCCTTCCACCGGACTAGGTGATCTTATTTCAAGACCTCCATAAGACTCCGCGAGCCTGGGATTCCCACTAGGACGCCGAGCTAGTTGTACCATCAAAACCCAAATTGTCTAGAAAGCACTTACACTACTGGTGTTTTTCTGAGTTCTAGTTAAAAAGGGTCCTCAGACGACTGCTAAGCCCTATATAGCGATTGGCCCGAGACCGCTTTTGTTCACAAACGGTCCGTCTATGACGGCATGTGTTCCTGAGTGAAGCCTTTTAATTCTGGCTTCGACCCAATGTAAACGGTCCTTACCTGACCGCATGGATCTCCTTAACGGTCTGGATCTGACCGCATGAGTTCTCAAATGGTCCAGTAAACGACCGCTTTATCCTTGACCCTGTCTAACCCGAGGTTTGACCTTTGGGTTGGGTTTTATAAGTTCCTAGATGGTCTGATGATTGCTTGGAACTTAACACTTGTCGAATAAGATATTAATAACTTATGGAAAGTAAAGAATATGTCGTTATGCTGCCGAATTTTCTTCATAGCATAACCTTGTTCTAAATCAAATCTTTGAACTCTCATATTCTTAATTGAAGCATTCTTACCATGATATTTGTTATCATGGAATCATAGTTTGAACTTGTTACATTATTGGCCATATTTATATTCTCGTGGAAGTAGCGCTATTTATAACTTGAAGATGCAAGAGCAGGCACGGACAATGTCCAAGGGCTCCACTCTAGTCCCCTCGGTAGATAGCCAGAAACATACTATAAACTATGAGGTATGATGAATACTGGCGTCGCATTGCGTCGGGAGTATTTTTTTTATAAACGGGTGAAATCCACGAATTCTCACGAGGCAATCTTGTGAAATTACATGCTTGCTAGTACATTCTCGTTACATGACTTTCTAGTGCATAGCCTTTATGGTTATGAAAAAGTACATTCTTGTTCATGAAAGGCCGAACTTACATTCTTGTTATATATTTGTTCAAGCATGCTCTCATATCCCAATCTTGATCATATCATGTTACTTGTGTTACGTTGGTTTTACACCGCATGTTTTACCATATTTCGTTTATCTTTACTCTAGAGCCAAAATATTAATTACTTAAACATTGCCTTCATGTTGATACGAAGATACCTACTAGGCATGTGTGCTCATTCCATACTTTTTTTTCTCTCTTCAATCTTTTTCAGGAAATTCTAGCGGGTCGAATTCAGATTATTCAAGTGGTGGATCTGCGAGTGATTAAAGATCGAGAGAAGACCTAGTAGAGTCTTAAGTCAAGTCAAGTCTATGTATTTTTCCGTTAATTTGATTCTAGTGAATTGAGTCAAATATCATTGTAATTTGATTATTATTATCAATAAAAGTCAGATTTTTGATCAATCATTATGTCCATTCATTTTATGTGTGAATGATTTACGCTCTGATAGTATTGCTAGCTTGAGGCGTACTAGCCGACTGTTCACGATCCCGAATATCTTCCACTGTACATAAATCTCAGGGCGTGACATTCGGACTGTAATGTAGGAAGTGGCTCTACCCTAGACCAGGGTGCAGAAGAGAGAGGTGAGTCTTGGAGCATGCTACCCTCCTCTAGGGTGTCCTTAACATCATCCAAACTTTCTTCAATCAAATCCTCAAATATATCAATTACATTACATTCTTCCTCTTGGTCCGGGTACTGCGATGCCTTAAAAACATTTAATGAAACTTTCTCTCCTCCAAAAGATATGTCCATCATTCCCGTGGCACAATCGATGTTGGCCTTAGCTGTAGCTAGAAAAGGACGTCCCAAAATAATTAGTGTGTGCTTGAGTTCTTGGGACGAGGCCATAACCAAGATTAAGAAATCCACGGGAAAGTAGCATTCATGAACTTTAACTATTACATCCTCCAAAAGGCCCCTGGGTGTTTTCACCGATCGATCTGCCAATTGAAGGATTATGGATGTTGACTTTAATTCTCTCAGATCAAACTGCTCATAAATAAAGGTGGGCAATAAGTTCACACTTTCTCCTAAATCTAGCAATTCCCGATCAAAGGTAACTCCACCTATGTCACATGAGATCAATGGAGCTCCGAGATCTTTCAATTTCTTAGGAAGATGATTCATCACAACATCACTTACATACTCAAATAGATAGATCTTTTGAGTTATTGCCTTGGGCTCCCTTTTTGGTGTACAAAGCTCCTTCAGAAATTTTGCATATGCGGGCACATGCTTGATAGCATCCAAAAGTGCTATGTTAGTGTTCACTTGCTTAAACAACTCCATAAGCTCTTCTTGTTGAACCGAAAATTTCTTGTTAGCTTTTGACCTTAATGCATCAGGAAAAGGGACATTTGGTGTGTATTCTTGGGGTCTTTCATCAACTTTATCTTTTCCTTTATCAAGCTCCTTCCTCTGCCCCTCACCTTCCGGCTTCTTCTTTTCTTTAACAATTATGGGCTCCTCTTCCTCATCACTCTCCTCTTGGGCCGAACTACTACCAACTACCCTAGCCTTATAAGGATCATCTAGAATCTTTCCTCTCCTAAGAGTAGATATAACTTTAGCGTTCTCAAATTGTGGACCTACAGGAGGGGGAGGCTGAGGTTGGTTTGGTTGAGGAAGGAGAGGAGCTCTTTGGGAAAAGTCTGGAGGTTGATTCTTGGGGTTAACCACTGGTTGGCTAGGAAGCTGACCTACCTCCCTTCTCATGCTGGCTGCGGCTAATTGCCCTATTTGACCCTCCAACTTAGAAATAGATTGTTACTGAGAAAGAATAAGTTGTTGGAGTTGGTCGAATTTTTCATCGAAGTTGGGCTGAGGAGGAGGTGGTTGGAAAGGAACTTGAGTCTGATTAGATCGAAAAGGAGGATACTGATGATAGTGCCCCTGGTAAAACTGAGTTTGAGGATATGGGGCCTGTGAATGCTGAATTGGAGGTTGTTGAAATTGGGGTTGATGTGGAAGAGGTGCATAAGGGAAGTTATGGTGAGATTGAACTGGAACTTGGAATGATTATTTTTGGATTGGCTAATTTGAGGGATTAGTTTGCTGGGATGATCCTTGCTGATTTTTTCAAGAAAAGTTTGGGTGATTTATCCAGCATGGATTATAAGTATTGGAATATGCGTATGCAGACTTGGAGACGCCATGAGCAGTAAAAATATGTTCTTGGATAAATGGGGGGAGTTGGGCCGCTGTAGGGCAATCATTAACAGCGTGATGTGGGCTTGAGAAAAGAACACAAACTTCTTGAGGGTTGGAATCTGAGACTGGTTGAGAATGAGAGGCAGATGGGAAGGAAGGTTCCTATCTATTCATAGATAGCAACTGATCTAACTTCTGAGCTACCAAATCAACCTTCTCCATCTTTTGCGCCAACATGTCCATTTTATTCAATTTCTGTGTAAGAGTATTAATATCCATCCTATTCTAAGACTCTCCTTGATTCTTAATTTCATAAAGCCCTGCCCTTTTAGATGGCCCAATCATTCTTTCATAGATGACAATGAGACATGACTAATGAAATTTTCACTTAGTATTTCAAACAAATCATACGTCTCATCCTCACTTTTGCTCATAAGTCATGTCCCCCACAAGATGCATCCACCATTTGACAGTAGTTATCAACTAAACCCTCATAAAATGCCTGAACTATCTGCCATCTTGACAAACCATGATGCATGCACTTCCTTAATAAATCTTTCAATCTATCCCATGCTTCATGGATCTGTTCTCCAGGATTTTGCATAAATATAGTGATTGCTCTCCTCATAGTATTGGTTCACCCAATGGGATAGAACTTCCTAAAAAATTCCTTCTGCATTTCAGCCCATGTTTCAATTGATCTACCCAAGGCTCCTAACCAATATTTAGCTGTCCTTGAGAGAGAATGGGAAGAGAGTTAATCTGAGAGCATCATCAGAGACGTTCTGAATTTTGACAGTAGAACAAATTTGAAGGAACTCGTCAAGATGCTTATATGGATCTTCATTTGTATTTCCATAGAAGGATGGCAACATCTGAATGGTGCTGGATTTAATCTCATATTGAATTGCTTGATTTTGGGGTGCTTGCACATAGAAAGATGGTTGATATTGATTTGACATGAAATAATCCTTCATTTTCTTAGGAGCTTCTTGTTGATTATGGTCTGCCATGAGGTTAGGTTGATGATTTGGTCTAGAGTGCACTAACCTCTCAATTTTAGCTATAGGTCCTAGCAGGGTTGGATGTAGGGATCTCCGACCGTGCATGCAATGCAATAGGACCCATAGAAAGTGTGTTGCTTTTGTATTTTTATATTTATTTTTTTCAAAGTAATGCAATTAATAAATCAACAACTATATGAATGATGCATGCACAATGATGGTTTTTTTTTTTGTTATTTTTTTTAACAAAAGAAGAATTGACACCCACTATCAAGTTGGTCCACCGGTCAGGTAAGAGGTGGGGTTGTGGGAGGCTCTCCCTACTTTCGTAGGGACCTAATTAAATAACCACAAACCTGCTTAGGCGTGAGCCACTTAACCTCTAACCTAGACACCGATTTTTCAAAATAACAATAGGTCCTAGAAACTCAATTTTTTTTGGACCTTCTAAGGGCAAGCTAACTTCGGAGTACTTCAAGGTACAACCGACCTAACTTCCGTGAGGGAATCCATGGGTGCGAGGATTTACGGAGGTCTTAGAAAAAGAGATTCCGGTCCAATGAGACAGAGTGCTCAATTGGAGGGTCCTTCCACATTCAAGAGGGGTGTGCCTAATTACCCTTAAGAAGGGAGAAAGAGAAGAAGAGAATGCTTTTTTTTGAATGATGCAAATAAATGAGTAGAGAATTAACTAAATGCAACAATACATGTAAGAGATGCAATTAGCATGATATCATGATGATTTTTTTATACAAAGAAGATGATAATGAATGGAAGAAACAAGGTAACTAACTAAGAGATATAACTAACATGGAATTCTAGCCAAAATAACTTTTTTTTTCAGGATTTTGAGGTTTTCTGATTTTTTTGAGTTTTTAGGAATTTTGTTATATTTTGAGATTTTTCAAGAATTTTTCAGATTTTTCAAGAATTTTTCAGATTTTTCTGAAATTTTCCAAACAGAACCTTTTACCTTCAGAACTGGACTTGTAGCGACGCTTCTTTTTCCTTGATTTTCTTGATTATCAGATATCTGCTTCCCTACACCTACGTTTCTACCTTCTGTGACAGATTTTCTGACAAATCTTTTTTTCTGGATTCTCTGATTTCTACTCCTTTTGGTGGTAGATTTTAGCCCCTTCAGTGACGCTTTCTGCAACACTTGATTTTTTAGAATTTTCAGGTTCAAATTTCTTCTCCTTTTTGATTTTTTGATTTTTCCTATAAAATAAAAACAAAAAATAGTATAAATATATACACATCAAACACAAGAATTTCCAACTATCAAAAGTCATTTCCTCCCCGACAATGACGCCAAAAAGTGATGTCCACAAACACTCGTCATCAAAAATGCCACGCACACAATTTCAAAGTAAATACCACACTCACTCACTAAAAAGATTTTGAATCAAAGTAAAGCGATGAGCACGGGTAATATCCCACGGGGAGAAAAAATTTCTTTTAAGCAAGTTAAAAACTCATATTTTTTTAGCAAAGCGTTGAGTGAGTTTCTTGAAAACAAAAATTAAAAGTGCATGAAATCAAATCTATCTAAAGAATATTGGAGGGTTGAAGAAGAGAAAATTGGAAGAGATAGAGAGACGAAGAGAAAGAAAAATAATTGCACAAAATGAAACTTGTATTGCTAGGAATTGAAATTACAACGTCTATGAAAATGAAAGTTACAACTAATGATAAATTAAAAACAAGAAGAGAAAAACTAGAGCCAAGAGATAATGAAGAACGCCTCCGTCTCCTTCTTGCCGAGCCTTTGAGTGGATCACTCCATCTTGAAGGAGAACGACGTGAGAAGAAGTGGCTGAACAAGCCGTCGTCGTCCACGCCACGAGCCTTGGAACCTCGCCCGCCTTGATGTGCACGCCGCCGTGAAAAGAGAGATTGTGGAGAGATATAGAAGAGAAAATAAAGGCTAGCTAATGAAGGATTAGGTGAAAGAAGCGGGAGAGGGAGAGGTGATCTACCTAGGTGAATGGAGAGAATAAGAGAGGGATGTAAGGGTGCAAGAGGGAGAGAGGATGAAGAAGGTGTGTGTGGAGAGGGGGGGCGGCGGCCTTGGGATTGGTGAAGAAGAGAGAATGAAGAAGGGGGCGCACCTAGCTAGGGTGAGAAGGAGAGCAAGGGGGCAGCCTAGGGTTTGAAGAGAAAAAGGGATAATTCTAATTTAATCAAAGGCAAAAATCTCCTCTTCTCTAATTGATGAGGAGTATTTATAAAGAAATTAGGTCACACGGAGGGTGGAGATCGAGTTAGAAGGTGATGGAGGGATAGGATTGAAGGAGGATATGATGGATAATGGGGAGAAAAGAGAGAGCCGCCCCCTTAGGGTTAGGGTTTTGGGCGCCCTTTTCAAGGCTTGCTTAAAGAGGAGGAAATCTCCTCCTATTTTCTCTCAAAAAATCTCTCCAAGATAATCCAATATAAAATCCTTTCCTTTATCTCTTTACACACAAAAAAGGAATGGCGGCTGCTCCTTTGACTTGGTCAAGGAGGGAGGGGGCACCCTAGGGCATCTCATGCCCTGGTCTTGTGATGATTTTTCCCCTGGCTCTTCTAGCAATTGCCGTGAGTGTCCTGCACATGCAAAATATGAATTAAATCCATAGAAATTATTGAATTGTGCATATACATCTCAAATGCTCTCAATTATGCAATATGAAATTAATGCTCATGGCCCTTAACTCCTTTTTATTAAATGATTAACCATAATTTATGTTAATTTACGTGAAAGGTCCAATTTGTGTGAAGTTGAGTTTAGCTGTAAAATATGCATAATTGTTTAATTAAATGCACGTGAAATGGTGTGTTTGACATAAATTATCATAGAAGAATGATCATTCATCAACTAGTAGCAGCAGATGAAGAAGAATGAAGGGCATCGGGAAGAAGGTGGGTAGGGTTTTTGTAGGGAGATAGGAACAAGAGATCATCAGAGACGGAGAAGAGGTCGCTCACTAGTTGATGGGGTTTTTGTGGGGAAGAAGATGGTCGAGATGGGGAAGAGGGATTTGAGGGTGGGGCGGCTAAAAAATGGGGGGGGGGGAATGAAAACTATCGGGCGCCCAAATATGATGTACAATGGCGCCAACAAGGTCACATGTAATTCCTACATTTTTAATTTTTTATTTATTTATGGAGCACCTTATTCCTTCGTTTTATTATAACTGAAACAACATATAGTATATATTCTCACGTTCACTTAATAAACGTAGTAATAACTCAATTTTTCCTACGTTTCTCAGCCAACCGTCGGAATAAAGTGGCCATATACCTATGCAAAAATGAACCGTAGGAATAATAGCTACGGAAATTTTAAAATGTAAGAAAAAGTGACATATACCTACGTTTTCTCCAGTCATAGGTAAAATTCGTGGCTATTATCCGATTTGTTGTAGTGTAACTATTATTGTAAGCAAACTCAATTAGGGGCAAATGCTCATTCCAACTGCCTCCAAAGTCAATCATATAGGCTCTCAACATATCTTCAATAATCTGATTTGTCCTCTCAGTCTGCCCATCAGTTTAAGAATAAGTTGTACTAAAATTCAACCGAGTTCCCAAAGATGCTTGCAATCCTCTCCAAAAGTGAGATGTGAACCTTGGGTCTTTGTCAGATATAATTGTTATAGGAATACCATGCAGCCTCACCACTTCCTTCATATATAGAGTAGCTAACACATCCACAATCCACTTATACTTAATGGGCAAGAAGTGCACATACTTAGTTAGCCTATCCACGATTACCCAGATAGCATCATAACCGCCACGAGTCCTTGGCAATCCCATGATAAAATTCATGCCTATGCTCTCCCATTTCCATTCCGATATCTCGAGGGATTTCAATTTCCCAGCAGGTGTAAAATGTTCGGCCTTGACTTGTTGACATACTAGACATTTGCTTACAAACTCAACCAGAAAGTTCTCTTAAGATCATTGTACATCTTTGTAGCTCCTGGATGAATTGTGTACCTCGATTGATGGGCTTCTTCTAAGATCTTGCTCTTCACTTTAGTAGAATCTGGAATACAAGTTCTCCCACAGAATAGCAATCTACCATCCTTAGCTAGTAAGAAATCTGGTCGACTGTCCAAGCTCTCCTTAATATCAACAAGTAATGGATCATTACCTTGAAACTCCTTGATCTCCGAAAGCAAATCTGAATGAAGTCTAACATGAGCAATCATGACCCGTTCTTCCTTCTATTCGATATTAAGATCAAAACTTGCCAATTGCTCCAGCATTCGCCATTCTTGGAGCATTAAACTCGACAACATAGCCATAAGTTTCCAACTCATGGCATCAGCCACGACATTCCCTTTCCCTGGATGGTACTGAATGGAGAAGTCAAAATCTTTCAAATACTCGAGCCACCTTCTCTGTCTCATATTAAGCTCTTTCTGAGAAAATAGATACCTCAGACTCTTGTAATTAGAATACACAACAAAAGATTCTCCATATAAATAGTGCCTCCAATGTTTCAAAGCAAAGACAACTGCTGCTAGTTCCAAGTCATAGACAATGTAATTCTCTTTATGCTTCCTTAGCTTCCTGGAGGAATAGGCAATCACTTTACCCTGTTGCATTAGCACACAGCCTAAACCAATCCCAGATGCATCCGTATAAACTTCAAATCCTTCTCCTTCCGAAGGTAAGGTAAGCACAAGAGCAGTGGTCAAACAATCCTTCAGGGTCTGTAAACTCCTCTCACATTCCTCAGTCCATTCATAGCCATTCTCCTTCCTTGTCAGTCTAGTCAAAGGTACTGCAATCTTGGAGAAGTCCTTGATGAACCTTCTATAGTAACCAGCTAAACCCAAGAAACTCTTGATCTCAGTTACACTAGCAGGTCTCTCCCAATTCCTCACGACCTCAACTTTGGAAGGATCCACTGAAATTCCATCCTTAGAGATTATGTGGCCTAGAAATGAGACTTCTTGCAGCCAAAATTGACACTTACTAAACTTGGCATACAATTGATGGTCTCTCAATATCTGCAAAGCCTTCTTTAGATGCTCTTCATGTTCCTGCTTACTCTTAGAATATATTAGAATGTCATCAATAAAGACTACAACCTACTGATCCAGGTAGGGCCGGAACACACTATTCATTAACTGCATAAAAGCTACAGGAGCATTCGTTTGTCCAAAAGGCATTACAACAAATTCAAAATGCCCATACCTACTCCTGAACGTTGTCTTGTGGATATCTTCATCTTTGATTCTCAATTGATGATAACCCGACCTGAGATCAATCTTCGAGAAATACTGAGCTTCTGATTTCTGATCAAACAACTTATCGATCCTCGGTAGCGGGTACTTGTTCTTAATAGTGAGCTCATTCAACTGACGGTAATCTATACACGGCCTCAACGATCCATCATTCATCTTTATAAAAAGAATAGGTGCTCCCCAAGGAGACGTACTCGGATGAATAAAGCCCTTCTCTAACAACTCTAGCAACTACTCCTTTAACTCCTTTAGCTCAGCAGGGAACATCCGCTAAGGAGCCTTAGAAATTGGTGCAGCACCGGGAATCAATTCGATAGAAAAAGCAACCTCCCTGTTCGGGGGAAGACCTAAAAAATCCTTTGGAAACACATCAGGAAAATCCATGACAATAGGAATATCCTTCAACTCCAACTCTTTCTGCTCGGTCAAAGTGACCAAAGCCAAAAATGCCTCACACCCCTTCCTGATCAACCTATCAGGCCAGAGTGCCGAAATAAGAGGCACGGACTTAAAATGCTTAATGCATGAAAAAGAAAACTCAGGGTGCCCAGAAAAAGACACCGATCTCGACTTACAATGGATGCTAGCACCATGCCTAGCTAACCAATAAGCCCCTAAGATCACATCATAGCCTTCCATCTTCATACATACCAAATTAGGAGGCAAATTATAATTATTGATCAATACTTCACTAGAAGGATAAATATGCTTAATCTCTGATCCCGATCCAATAGGGGTAGTTATCATAAGATGAGATTCCATCAACATAGGTTTCATAGACAAAGAATCGACAAAGTCCTGAGAAATAAATGAATGCATAGCACAGGTATTGAAAAGAACAAACGCGGACATGGAATTAACAGTGAGGGTACCTTTCACAATATCACCCTCCTCGATGGTCTCAACTTCTTGGAGGGCCTGGAGCCTTCCCTGATGCCTCTGGTTGTCCTGCAACTTCTCAGGTGGAGCTTGATCAGAAATAAGCGGACATTCTGGGATCCAATGGTCCCGACTCTCGCACCGCAAACATGCACCAAGCTTCCTCCAACAGTCCTCTGCCTTATGACCAGACCTTTCACAAAACTTGCAGACTACTTTGGACGGGGTAGTCGGTGCGGCCTTCTTATCACTCTCTCTAGGTTTCTTGTCTTTGGAAAAACTCTGCCCGCCATTGGGCCTCTTCTTGCCAGGAGTTGGCTTAAAATTTTTAGAACTAGTGGCTTGCTACCTCCTCTTGTCGTTCCCTTTGACCCTCTCAGTCATCTCCATTGTGTCTTCCAATACTTGTGCCTTCCTCACAATCTCAGCATAGGTATGAATTTCTAACGGCGCCAATTGATTGATATATTGCAGCCGTAACCCGTTCAGAAACTGCTTGGCCTTCATCTTCTCAGAATAGACTAAATGCGACGCATAACAAGACAACTTGAAAAATTGCACCTCATACTCAGCGACAGATAGATTCCTCTACCTTAACAAGGCGAACTCGGTAGCTTTCTTCTCTTGCATGCGGTCGAAAAAGTACTTATTGTTGAGGTGCTTGAGAAAATCCTCCCACGAAACCTGGGCATTCGATAGAGTTGGCTCAACAGACTCCCACCAGGATCGGGCATCTCTCCCTAACTGAAAAGTTTCCAGTAACACCCTCTCTTGATTGCTGCACTGCATAACTCAGAAGATGCGATCCATCTTCTTGACCCAGTGGTCGGCCTCGCCTGGGTTAGGAGAACCACTGAACTTTGGGGGATTCAAGCTACGGAAATTCCGATGGAGGTCGCTTGCACCATGATGAGTGCCACCTTGCGCTACCTACTATAAAGCCTAGGTCAGGCCCTGCACCGTCTGTTGCATCTGTCTCCACTGAGCACACTCCATAGCCATTGCAGGAACTAGTTGGTTCCTACAAGTAACGAGAAAAGATTACGAATGCTTAATTAATTCCTTTAGGGCTCATTTATTAGCATATGTATTTAGTCGAACTTAGCCCACGGCTCTACCCAATCTCACTAGGTTTGATCTTAAGGCACTACCAATGCCATGGATCCTAATGACGCTTTATAACTTTATATCAAGGGAACCTAGGGTCTAAAGAAAACCTAGGCTCTGATACCACAAAAACTGCCATGCCCCGATGTGAAAAATTAGAACGCAGCAGTTATGCCAATCATGTCAATTAAAGCACGATTTTAGTCATAAGAGACCAAACCACAAGGGACCAATTTAAGCCATAAAAATCTAACTTTATTGATAAATTATAATTTCATTACATCGACACTTATGGACTTCACTAAAAGAAAAACATAATCTTACATCTATATCTCATCCATTTGACCAGTCTAACCACATCATATGGACTCAATCTTGACTATAATTTACGAAAGGAAAAGAAAGGACACAACATGACTTCTAGGTTGGAACGCTCCATGGTCATTCACGCCCTTCCCTATCCGATTGTAGGTCCTCATCCGAGTTACTTGAAAAATGTTTGAGAAAAACTGGGTGAGCGAGAGCTCAGTAGGAATTATATCTCTATACCAGGCAGACTTTAAGTAATTAACCATTTAATAAGATTTCAATGTGCTAATGAAAACACATGAGAAAAGTAATGATTGAATCATTAAAGAGACATTTGACTAAAACAAAATGATCAGATGAAAGTTGACTGAGAATAACAACTAAGCATGGATAATAACAGGAGATAGCACAAGTGCATGTAACTAGATCTTTTCATGTGATTGGTCATATCAAGCACACATATAATCATGTAATCAAGTCATGTAGAGTTATGTAAATTTCAAGTGGAATTGAATGTCATAGATCTAAAATGCTAGCAAGTACTTTGGTGTAATGTCACACCTTGTCATTACAACTCCCATGGGCAACAAGTACTTTCAGGCACTCCTCTAAGGACCAGACATGGCCCTTTATGATGCGTTGGCATTGGGTGGTTGATCTAAGATCCAATAACAATCTAGACATTCATTCATTTAATGACCAAGAATTCCAAGGACAAGCTCACGTAACTAAGGCATCAAGAGTTGAAACAAGAATTTCATAGATGAATTCTAATAAATCAAGCTCTTTAATTGAAGAGGTATGTCCTTAAAAAAATGACCCAAGAATAGGATTCATAATTATTCCAATAATAAGGTTCTGGAATAGACCCTTGAAAAGGTCGTGAATGTCAAGGAAAATAGCCTAGAAAGGTTAAAGTCTAGACTAGACTCGAATTATCATAACACAAATGTGGGAAAATAAGATTTCAGGAAAACTGGGCTTGAACGCGGTTGGTGTACACACCGTGATAATCAGAACATGGTCAGGGGTATGGCCGTGTCTAAGACAGATATGATAGGCCTGTCGACAGTGAAGATGGGTCTGTCGACAGTCGAAATAGGACAAAACGCGGTCTATGGACCCACAGTGATCATCATAAATGCAGTCAGGTCAAAACCAACGATCCAGTCATGGTTGCCAAGAACGCGGTCTATCTATCCATCGCCTTCTTAAATAGAATAATCAACGCGGTCTCTGCCTAGGCCGCGTTCAAAATAGAACTGGTAGAAATCGCACAGAACCTCGTTCCGCCCTTCCAAAGGCCGATTGAACCCTTTCCTACACAGTAGGACATGGGTTGCAGTGGGTTTCACGGTTTTTAGGGTACAACCTGCTCGGCGTCCTAGTGAGAATCCTAGGCTCGTGGAGACTTACAAAGGCCTTGATGTAGAGGTTCCAGTTCGACGGAAGGAATATCCGGTGGAGGGTCCCAACTACACCAAGAATTGGGTTACAAAAACTTGGAAAAACCAATAGGAGTGGTAAGTTAATACCACCGGGGTGGTCTGACTTTCAAACAACACTTTTGCAAATCTTACTTTATGAAAAGTACCGAAATAGCATTGAGGCTAGCATATCATGAAAACACAGAAATCTACGATCATCTAATCAGTTGAACATCAGGTTAGTCTACTTGTTCTCCATGAGATAACATGTAGATAATAAAAAAGATGAGATAAACATAGAGGTAATCAACTATTAAAAATCAGAACAATATTTCATAAGCCCTAGTTAAATAGTGCATTCTGAATCATTTTTAACCTAGGAACATGCTGTCTACCATTATTTAATAGAGATTAAACATGGAATAAAGGTTAGGGTTTGCTGAAAACCTGAGCATGGAACACAGTCTTATATCGGGCCGTGACCAGATAGATGCGGTCTACCTTGGCGCCATGCTCAAGCATTTTTTAAAAATTTCAAAAATTGAAAACTTACCAAAAAGATATAGTCACGGTCTATCGCGGTGCCGTGTTCAGAGTCGCGGTCATTGTTGGTACCACGATGTGAAACAGAAACTTGCTTTCTGGTGAACATCGACATACCTTGATTCAAACCATGATTTCGATTGATATAGTTAATAAAAATTGGGCAAAATGATAGCAGATGAAAGGGAACTTAAAGACGAACATTTTGATATGTATAATTGCTAGTTTGGCCTGAGAGAACACCTACCTTAGATGACTTAAAGGAGGAAGAGGAAGAACTATGGAATCTGAGACGCCTCTTGCTCCAATCGTCAAAAATCTCCCTTCGATCTCGCACGCCGCCGGCATCCCAAGCAAATAGGGTTTGCCAGGAGGCGTGGCACTCAATTTATGGAACTAGGCAACCCTCTAGAGTCCAAATTCGATCGAGATAATCAAGGGAGAAACATACCTCCCAAATCCATGGTTTGCCTTATCTAGTGCCGCCAACCCAAATTGGGGCTCCTAGGGTTAGGGTTTCGAAGGATGAGCAACTACTAAAGATTGGCTAGGGTTTAGGCTTCGATATGACCCCAATAGGTCAAGGATTGAGGTCCAATTAGGCTAGTTTGGGTGGATTTTCCTTAACCTCTGAGTTAACCCAATTAAACCCTAATTTAGCCCAATAACCCTATTTCAAATTTTCTTTTGGGGGTTTCCACTTTAGCAATTAAGTTAGGAATTCTTTCCTCCACAGGTTTACATATTTATCATATTTTTAGTAATTTTCTCATTTTGAATTTGATAAGGTAATTAAATTATTATTTTATTCATGGTTCCTACATTACTATTGACTGGAATATCGTTTGACTTGAATATCAACTAGGGTATCAACTGGAATCAAACTGGAGAACTAGACAACGAGGCATCAACTGGGGGATCAACTAGGGGGTTGGGGCTGGATTAATCAATTGGGGGGGGCAACTGGGCTGGAGATGAACTGGCAACTGAAAGGGAACTGGGCTAGAGATAAACTATTCTGAACTGGCAACTGAAATGAGTGAGCGACTGAAATGAGTGAGAGAATGAGTGTTGTCCCTGAACACTTTGGCAAAACACCCTTTGAGAAGCTAACACTCCCTTTATTATCCCTTTATTATCCCTTTATTATCCTCTAAACACAGCACAGGTAGGAAACAAGAGCACGAATAGAAACAAGAGCTCTAACACAGGCAAAGACAAGTAAAAAGTCTTATGAAGTCCTTATGCTACTACTCTGCTTTTGATCGTCAATAGGCTATCACGTGACTCATGGGGTTCCTCCCATATTTGTAGGCCTACGCCAATCATCTGGTCGGGTGGACACCCAGAATAGGCACCTGGTCTGGTTAATGCATAAAGAGTAAACACTTGGTCCAGCTGAGGGTGCTAGGAAGGGCTAGCTGGTCCGGTGGAGCCGTTGTGAGGGCTAGCTGGTCCGATTGTGACTGATGGTGGGCTGAGGGGCTAGAGAGGGCTAGTGGTGGGGACACGATAGCCCAATCCCTTTGGCTGGGAGATTGCCCTGCCCCATGACCATTTGGATCTGTCTGGCAGCACCTTGATTATTTTTTTCTTTTATTATGATGTACTTTTTTTATTTTTGTAGTTCTTTATTGGGTCAGCTAATTAGGCCCAAAAGGCCAAATTAGTTTGTGGGTCTTGTTTTGGTCGTAGGTAGCTTAATGTCACCCTCAGGATATGGGGGTCTTTTCTTCTATTGTCAAGTGCATTAGTGGACTTTTGTAAGCCCTGGTCTCTCATATAAAAGGGGACCAATGAGCCTCATTTGGAGAATAATGAGGTTGAGAAGAAAGTTTTGAATTCTCTTGGAAATCCCCTCTCTCTTTCTCTTGCGCCCCCTTTCTCTCTTCTTCCCCTCCTATCCAAATCTCCCTAGCGCGCCACCCTCTCTCTCCCTTCCTCTTATCCCTCCCCCAACCAGCGCATCCCTCTCTCTCCCTTCCTCTTTTCCCTCCCCAACCAGTGCATCCCTCTCACTCCCTTCCTCTTTTCCCTCCCCAACCAACGCATCCCTCCTCCCTCTCTCCTCCACCTTCCTAATCCCGCCCTAAAATCTCTTCATCTTTTCTTCTTTCTCTCCTCCTCCACCTCATTCCTACATTCTAGTGCAGATCTCTTCCTCCCCCTTCGTCTCCTCCTTTCCTTATCCTACCCAAAATTTAAATCCCCTTCTCATCTCCATCGTCCCCTCCTCCACCAGAGGAAACCACCCCCATCTCTTTCTCTCCCAGATCTGGTCTGCCCCACTCCCTTCCTTGCCCTGGTCACAACTCCCCCTCTCTTCCACCTCCTTCCTCCATAGCCTAGCAGCTCCCTTCCCTCCACCCCCTCCCCCTGTTCTCTTCCTCTCCCAGGTCTCCCTTAGCCCAGCCCCTCCCCTACCCCCTTTGTTGCCGTTGCAACTCACCCCCACCCCATTTCTAGTATGGCCACACCCAACACCATAGACTAGGCAGCACCCCCTCTCTTACCTTCTCACCTCACCGCGCCTAGCATCACCCTCCTCTCCCCTGCTACCTCCCGCTCCCTCTGTCTCCTAGCCCTCCCTCTCTTATCTCCTCCATCTTCCGCTGCCCACCACCGCTGCAACTCGCCCCTCCTCTCTCTGCACATGACTGCACAAAAGAAGAGCAAGCCGCCCTACTCCCCGCGATCCCCAGCTCAGCTCTGCCCTCTGTGATGCGGCAGACCCCTCCAGTACTGCTACAACAACTCCGAGGAGACCCGTCCTCCTGGAGAACCCAAGCCCAACCTCTAGTGTAGTGACCCAAATTTAAAAAGAATTAAAAATTGAGAAAACAAAATTTTCTTGAATAAATAAGAATAAATTTTATATAAATATAATGAGCTATATGAATAAATTTAAAATTTGTAATGAAGTGTTGGGATAAGCTTAATGGGCCTAAACATATTATTTAATTTGGAGTTGTTAAAAGCCCTAAATTCTAAATGGATTAAATAAGCTAAAACTAACCTAAATGGGCCTTAAATCGAAATAAAATCAAACATAATAAGGATTAGGTCATTCTCTATAGAAACCCTAGCCTAATGAGAGTTTATCTCGTGATAGGTGTCTTAGATAAGATTAAGGTTCAAAATTTTCGGAGGTTTCTCCTATCTAGGGTTCCTTAACCTAAATTCATGAGAAAAATAATGAATTTGTTAATTCTAAGGGGATGCTAATCTTAGAAATAATTCTAATGACTATCTTACCCCAGGTTCTACCTAATTTCTCTCATAGGTTGGGATTTTCTTTCCTAGTTCATAGGTATGGGTTCTTAAACCTTGGATATAACCTATGACATGACATTTTTCCCTAAGTCTTTAGACTTAGGCTCTGATACCACCTTAACTGTCACGCCCCGAGATTATGCAGCGGATATAATCAGGAACGCGAACAGCCGGCATGGTAAGTCTCGAGCAAGCAATATAATCAAAGCGCAATAACAATCACACAAAGTAATTGCACAACAATTTAATCAACATTCACTTTTATTTCATATCAAATAACCATAATTCAAGTACATAATATCTCACTTTCTTTCTAGACTCAAATAAAGACAAAATTATATACACTCAATCTAGTTTTACACAGTGACATTCAGGTGGGTGCTATTTACTACGACTGTGCTTTGCTTGTTAATGCTATTCAAAAAGGAGTGGCCCCAAATTGGACCATCCTCCCTTGGTGGAAGGCAATTCTTGATCAAGTAACCATATGTGGTTGCTCTGTTCAGCACATCTTCAGGGAGGGTAATCAAGTTGCTGACGCACTAGCTTCCTTTGCTTGTTACACTCACAGCAACAACATATACACTCAAACTAGTGGGCTCCCTCGGCTGGCTAGGGGTGCTCTCCGTGTGGATAAAATAGGCCTTCCTGCTTTCCGAACCTGTAACAGATGACCTTTGGATTTGTAGATCTGACAGGGTTCGAGTGTATACCAGCACAATGTACAGACTTCACTAGTTCGAGGGTATACTTCACAAACTCTGCACCGTCTCCAGCAGCGAACGAACTTCACAATGTACAGACTTCACAATGTACAGACTTCAGCAGACTTCACAGTGTACAGACTTCAGCAGCGAAAGGGAATGCAATGTATAGACTTCTCAACGTACAGACTTCAACTCTGCACCGTCTCCAGCAGCGAACAATGTACAGACTTCATAATGTACAGACTTCACAAACTCTGCAAGACTTCACAATGAATGTACAGACTTCACAAAGCGCTCAGACTTTGTATGCACCACAATGTACAGACTCTACTGGACTTTACAATGAATGTACAGACTTCACATTATACAGACTTCACACTGTACAGACTTCACATTTCACAATGTACAGACTTCAGCAGCGAAAGGGAATGCAATGTATAGACTTCTCAATGCAATGTCTAGACTTCTCAACTGTACAGACTTCAACTCTGCACCGTCTCCAGCAGCGAACAATGTATAGACTTCACAATGTACAGACTTTGCACTGTCTTCAGTAGCAAACGGACTTCACACTGTACAGACTTCACACTGTACAAACTTCACAGATTTCACAATGTACAGACTTCAGCAGCGAATGGGAGTGCAATGTATAGACTTCTCAATACAAGGTATAGACTTCTCAACGTACAGACTTCAACTCTGCACCGTCTCCAGCAGCGAACAATGTACAGACTTTACATTGTACAGACTTCAACAGCGAAAGGGAATGAAGTGTCACAATGTACAGACTGACTGTGAATGCAGTCCACAATGGCCAGTCTCTAGAGGATTGTACAGCTTTCTTTACATTTTATATCTCCTTGTATTTTTAGAGGCTTGGCCTCTTTTGAATTTGTTCATATTTGGAAAATCAATAAAATAAAGCATCAAGTGGTGATTTGGTGGAGTGAGAACATTCCCTTCCTTTGGAATGGGGGTGCACTCTCCCTTCTTCCTGCTTGATGACTTGGCTTAAAAAAAAAAGTCTTCACTCAAGTCCATATATCCTTTAATCGCTCTTGGACCCATCACTGGAATGACCTGAATCCGAATCCGACCCACTGGTACTTCCTGAAACATTGAGAACGTAGGTAATGAGCACACTTGCCCAGTAGGTATCTTCGTATCTTCGCATCAACATGATTGGTAATGTTAAAGTAATTAATATCTTTAGCTCTAAAGAAAAAGATAAATCATGCAAATACGATCAAACATGCGATTAAAACTTAAAGTAACAAAGTATAATCAAGTTTGAGATACGATAAATCAAGAATATATCAAGAATGTTACTTTGACCTTTTCATGAACAAGAATGTAACAAGAATGCACTAGCAAGTCATGTAACAAGCAAGAATGTACTCTTCACTTAGTAACAAGTACTTCGTGAATT
Source organism: Amorphophallus konjac (assembly GCA_022559845.1). Classification (NCBI taxonomy): domain Eukaryota; kingdom Viridiplantae; phylum Streptophyta; class Magnoliopsida; order Alismatales; family Araceae; genus Amorphophallus; species Amorphophallus konjac. The sequence continues at coordinate 115,738,870 of CM040125.1, read as the reverse complement.
TCTGTGGATATTTCACCTCACGAGCCGTGGATATTTCCGTGGATTACCGTGGGCATTTCACTTATTTATAAAGAAAGTCCTCCCAGCGCAATGCGACGCCAGTAGCATCATACCCCATGGTTTAAATAGTATGTTCCCGACAATCAGTCGAGGGGACTAGCATAGAGCCCTTGAACACAATCAGTGCTAGAACTGCATCTTCAAGTATAAATCAAGCTACTTCCACGTATAAAAATAATGTGGCCAAGAATGTATAATTTCAATGAATGTTTCATGAATAAGTATCCAAAAATAAGAATGCTTCTATTGAGAACAAGATGTCAATAAACACATTAATAACTAGGTTACACCGTAGAAATAAATCGGCAGCATAACGGTACATTTCTCAATTCTCACCATTTACTTAGGTATTTTTGGAATAATGTGACAGGTTCTAGATAATGAATTAGACTATCTAGAATCATAAGAATATTAACCCTTGGGTCAAACTTCGGGTCAACTGTACTCACGGAAATATCAGTCGTTTACTGGGCACTTTCTTGAATAAAGCGGTCTAGTTTTGGACCGTTAAGGACAAGACTGTTTGATATTTCAAACAGATTATCTAGAGTAGTTAGCGGTCAAATAAAGAACCGTCAAGGATCCTTTCGCGGTCTAGTAAAGACCCGCTAGCAGATTCTGGCGGTCAACAATAAGGCCGCTAAGTTATAGAAACATAAAACACCGGTATACGTGTTTTCTAGACAATGGGTTTTAATGGTACAACCAACTCGACGTCCTGATGGGAATCTCAGGCTCACGGAGAATTACGGAGGCCTTGAAACAAGATTTTCTAGTCCGTTGGAAGGAATATCCAAAGGAGAGGTTATCAAGTCAAAGATTGTGTGCCTATAGTGCAAAGAGTGTAACTAATGGTCATATACCGGGATATATGCCATGAACTTTACAGAAATGACTCTGAGATAAGAGGAGAATGTGTACTGTGATAAACCAACGTTCAATCTCGTTAATGTAGCGTTTAAACCATGATTTAATACAAGATTATATGGTTTTTGGGCATGAAATTATCATATGCTTAAAAATAATCCCAAGTACCATAAATAACATTAACTCACGATTACGAATCAGTAAATAAAAACTCAGAGTAGTAAATAACATTAAGATAGGTTAGAACATAGTTAACTAGGCTTATTTATAAGCTAAATGGACTGCTCTTAAATCCGCCCCGGATTGACAGAAAATAGAACATTAGTGGTCTATTATAGAGCCGTTACAGAAAGTTGGTGGTTTATCGTAAGGCCGCTAGAGGGACTTTAACGGTCTATTTCTGGTCCGCCAGAGATTTCATAAAAATCGAGTTTCAAGGTAACTAGCGGTTTATCATAGGGCCGCTGCACAAGGTTGGCGGTCGAAGATTAGGCCGCTAGAGCACGTCTGATAGTAAGTTAAATAAGAAGAAAGTAATGTTTAAAACGCATCATGTTCGAAAATCAACATGTATAAACTTCCCTATCATGATAGAACGAAGGTTAGGCTAACAATATGCAAGGGATTTCTGTGAATTAACGAGTGAGTTTCTCTTAACTTAATTAGAGCTAAGAATATGCATGGATGTATACTAGATGCATAAAACATGAAATTCTTGATGCATAGTTCATAAAATCTAGTAAAACAAGAGTGCTTTTATCACTAGAATGATATTTTAGCCGTTCATGAGATGACCTACCTTTGTCCTGGACCATTAACTTCAAATTTAAGGCTGGATGCTACCCCTAGTTCCTTGCACTTCTTGTGACAAATCAGCAACTTCACGTTGCCCTAACTCCTTACTCTCTTGACCTATGGACATGAAATTTGGAGGGTAAGAAGAAGATACTAAGGGGAACAAAAAGTTCTAAAGGATCAGATTCTAAATACCTCGATTTGGTTCCCTAATTCCCTGATCTTCACCAGACTTTCGCATAGTTTCCTGGGTCGCTAATGTGGAAGTAGCAACTTTACAGGCTTCTAACTTCTTATGTGCTTGATCTCCTAGCATAATATTTTGAGGGATGTTAGTCCTATGTATTAGGAATAAAAACTTCAAAAGAACCTACCTGAAATAATACTTCCTTACCATAGTTCCACGCGAGTCAAATGTAAGGGTCGCCCAAGTAAAATCTAGGGTCTATTTATAGGATTTTGCTAGGGTTTCGTGGATTAGATCAATTCTAGAGTCCCTAATTGGTACTATCCTGACTTCTGAGAGTCCTTAAGATGCTTACTACTCCTCCCATCTCGATCTCTAGGAGATAAAATATTAAAAATCTAATCTTTTTGCTCTTTCTTCAACTCACGGAACTGACAGAAAGTAGTGGTCTAGGACTGGACCGTCATATGTCCCTTAGCAATTTTACGATAGACCGCCATTAAGTTTGGGTGCCGAATTTGAAATTCATTAAAACTCTATTTTCATCTTATCCACTTAATTATCTAAATAAAATCCTTAAATACTTCAAAAATATTTTATAAAATTTTCGGGGCATTACAGCAATGATCTTACAGTTTGTCATGTCAAACCTTTTCAGCATCCTTCATCAGTTTGATTGATCTGTAAGCCGAGGAAGAATTGAAGCTCACCTATTAGGCTCATCTCAAACTCACTAGTCATAAGGACAGTAAAATCCTCACACATCACAGATTTAGTAGAGCCAAATACAATATCATCAACATAAATTTGAACTAGAAGGATGTCCTCACCTTGCTCTTTAGTGAAGAGTGTTTGATCTACTTTACCTCTTGTAAATCCTTTTTTGGTGAGGAAGGAGCTTAACCTATCATACCAAGCTCTGGGTGCTTGCTTCAAGCCATAAAGTGCCATGTCCAGCTTATACACATAATCTTCATGATAAGAACATTCAAAGCCAGGTGGTTGTTCTAAATAAACCTCTTCTTTTATCAGCCCATTTAAAAATGCAATTTTCACATCCATTTGTTGCAATTTTATTTTGTGTGAACATGCAAAGGCAAGTAAAATCCTAATGGCTTCTAGACGGGCTACAGGTGCAAAAGATTCTTCAAAGTCTACTCTAAACTCTTGGTTGTGACCCTGAGCCACCAGTCTAGCCTTATTTCTTATTATCTTCCCATCTTCACTAAGTTTGTTCCTAAATACACATTTGGTGCCTATGACAGATGTCGATATGGGTCTAGGAACAAGATGCCAAATATTATTTCTTTCAAATTGGCCTAATTCATCTTGCATGGAATTTATCTAGTTTTCATCTTCTAAAGCTTCTTTAATATTTTTTGGTTCAATTTGTGAGAGAAGAGCAAGTTGAGCCAATTCTTCAACAATTCTGAAATGTGACCTTGTTCTTGGTGGATCATGCAGGCTACCTATGACATTACCTAAAGGATGATCTTTAAGAATTCTAATGTCAGAAGTATTGTTACCTTTAGTGGCAGCAGTGACCCTTGAATTACTTGATTCCTCTGGGTCATCATTTCCTCTTCTCTCCGCATGTGGAAGATCATGTTTCTCCTTTGCATCTAGGAACTCCCCATCATCATCTTTCCTGCAAGACTTGTCATTATCAGATTTGTCATTAAATTCATCAAATGTGACATGGGGTGATTCTTCCACAATTTGACCTTTGAGATTATAAACTCTATAGGCTCTAGATTGGTCAGAGTAGCCAAGAATAATACCTTCATCACTTTTGGGCTCAAACTTGTCCAATTTTGTTTTATCATTGTTATGAATAAAGCATTTAGATCCAAACACTTTCATGTGTGAGAGAGAAGGCTTTTTACCTTTGAACAACTTATAAGGAGTCTTTTTGGTGAATGACCTTACCATAGAGCGATTTATGATATAGCAGGCTGTACTCACTGCTTCGGCCCAAAATTTCCTTGGGAGTTGTCTTTCAGCTAGCATTGTTCTAGCCATCTCTATGAGTGTGCGATTTCTCCTCTCAACTACCCTATTTTGTTAAGGGGTCCTTGGTGATGAGAACCTATGTGTTATTCCTTCAGCCCTGCATAATTTATCAAATTCAGTGTCGAATTCACCACCATGGTCAGAAAGAATGTTAAAAATTTTGAACTCACCATCTTGCTTTGTCTTCATGTATAGTGTCACGTCCCGAGCGCGGAAGGAACCCAGAGATGCGTGACAAGTTTATATCAATCATGTCAATCAGAGCGTAACTTTATTCGACATACAAAGACAGAGCGCGCACAAGTAATGATAACCAACTCCTTTATTAATCATAAACCTTCAAGTGTTCATATCACAACTCACCACGAAAGTACTAGGACTCAATAAAACAAAAGTACAATGGATGACTCAAGAAAATAGAAAAGACAGGACTAGATAACGCTTGACGGTTGGTATGGCTCTAAACTCTTCACTCTTGTTCATCCCCATCTGAATGAGTCTCGTTACTAGAATTACCTGAAAAATAGGGGAAAACACTAGGTGAGCGAACGCTCCGTAGGAATTATATCTCAAGTGCTAGCTTGCTTTAAGTAAATTACATGTTACATGAATGCCAGTATGGCTATGCATGTTCGCGTGAAACGACATTAGAGAGAGAGTGTATAGCAAAGGTCACTAGCATGGACTAGCAAGAATTTCTAAGATTTCATGTAATTATATCCAGATAAGCGAGCAAGTACCTTTCACAAGTCATTTCAAGAATTGGCTATCATGTTATCAAGTAAGCAAGTAAATACCCTTTCCGGGCCACACATGTCACGTCATGTCAAGTCAAGTACAAGTACAAGAGTTTGTTGAAATGTCCAACCAAGCAAGTCATGCACTTCGGTGTAATGCCACACCATGATCAATAATAGCTCCCATGGGCACAAGTACTTTCGGGTGCTCCTCCCAGGACCATATCGGGTCCTTATATGCGCCAGCATTGAGTCATGTATTTTGACATCCACTTTAGTTATAGCCAATATAGAATTTCAACGGAATGAATCTTTGTAGGAATATAAGGTAGATCTTGTGGAATAGAATCACAAGGATAGAACTTTTAAGTAAGGACATACTACGGTCAAGTCGGTACAATCACGATACTTATAGAAACTAGATGGATTTGACTCCCTAGTGGGTGCCAAATAAACAAGATTAAGCACTCATATTCACATGATTGCTCATCCTTTGTACATGATAGGTAGAAAGAATTGGTGTCTTCGTAGAGGCACACAATCCAAGATTGATAGCAATGGTATGGTTTTCCCATTCCACTAGCTCAAGAATTATTCTCACGGCGGCTAAATAGCATACCATGAGGGCCGGTATACCATGTTTCTTTAGAGGGATATGGCAATCAAAAAGTGTCATATGTTTTAGTAGTACAACCTGCTCAATTGGCCTTGAGGGAATCCAAGGCTACGAGGAGTCTTACAGAGGTCCCAATGACTAACTAACTAGTCCGAAGGAACAGAATGTCCAACGGAGGGTTCGTATGTCACCAAGAGTTAAGGGGTAATCGATTAAACATCGTGAAACGTGGGACTATACTCACGGAAGGGAATATAGTGCCTATATACATAACCCACTATAAAGAATTACAGAAAATCATGAAAAATCAGAAATCAGGTAATTAGCGCCTGTGGTCAAGTCTTCATTTCATGAAATAGCACCCTGGGCAGGGTCGCTAATTCATTATATAATGACTGTTCATTCAGTCGTTGTATCCAGGTTCTAAATATATTAAGATCTGTATATATATCAAATTCCAGAATTTAAGTGAATGGCGCCTTGGCTGCTGCCACGTTTCTGTTGAATAGCACCCTAGCTGCTGCCACCTTTTAGGGATATAGCGCCTAGGTCAGGGGCGCTATATAGAATAGTGAAGGCTGACAGTATTGGGTCATGAACAGTAGCACTTTTCCAATAGAAATAATTTTGCAGGAACAAATACATTGACATGTAGAGATAAATAGTAGGAATCTAGCAGTATACTCATGTATTAGATTAGATGTCATGGTTCACAGTTGTTAAATTTTGAACATGTGTATTTATTAATTAACCAACTAATTGACGACTGTTTGCACGGTCGTTATATCAAATAGTGCCCTATCAAGAGGTGCCTTCTAATAAAACTCATTAAAACTTTACAAAACCAACTGGAAAGCATCTATCAGACCTATATCCATGATCATGATCTGATAGCTATTAGATTGGGCTTGTGCTTGAGAACACCTACCTTGTAGTGATCTGGATGAGAGAATCGTGAAGAGATTGAAGAATCAACCACAAAAATAACCAGAAAACGATACTCTATTTGCAACAGAGAAACTATACAATGGCAGCAGGAAGAAGAATATGATCTGAGCACTATAGCTTCAGAGGAAGAAGAACACGGTAGCAGTAGCAGAACTGCAACCATAGGTAAACGATCCCTTGACAGCACCAACGAAAGAAGCAGCAGGCTTCTTCTACGCCAACCACCACGGAAGAAGAAGAGTAGCAGCCACAAGTCTCCTCCAGGAAGATGCAGAGAAGAAAGTAGAGCCTCCTCTCCACGTACAGCTAAAGACAAAGGAACAGTAACTGTAGGGAAACGAAGAGTAGCAGGACGTCTTTGAAATATGAAGTCAACAGAGGGTTCGATGGAGGGGGTTTGGTATTTATAGAGAAGGGATTCGATCATGGATTAGAATTTGATTGGAATCAAAGTTTCCATGGAAGGAATCCTACTAGTATCTAAACTTCCCAACGTGTTAATCCTTCCAGATGTTATCCTTCCTGAACGGCCAATGCTTCCTAGTTCGAATAAAACACTGCAGTCGACTTACCAAATTTTCCTGCTACACGGAAATAGCGCCCAGAGGAGGGGCACCCTTCATGTAATTAGCGCCCAAGATAGGGGCGCCCTTCAGGTAATTGGCGCTCCCATGAGGGGTCTTCAATTCATCAATTGGCGCCCCCTTGAGGGGTCTTCAATTAATGAAATGGCGCCTTAAGAGGAGGCGCTATTCATCTTTGGGCCATTTGTTATATGGTTTAAGTGTAAGGCCCATTTGGTATATATATATATATATATATGTTTTAAATATATATTTGGCTTGGCCTTGTACATTGGTTTAGTTTTTAATCCATTTAGGATTTTATTCCTTCAATTCACCAGGGTTGCTACATCCTCCCCCACTTAAAAGAATTTGGTCCCCAAATTCAATGGTATATAGACGTGGAGGGTGCAAAGTACATACCGATCGTAAATAAGTTGGGAAATCTCTTCTTCATGGATTCCTCGGTCTCCCACGTGGCTTCTTGTTCCAAGCATTTGTTCCATTGAACCTTGACCATGGGAATTGTCTTATTTCTTAATGCACGTACCTCGTGATCAAGGATCTTCATGGGTTTTTGTTCATAAGTGAGATCCTTTTGTATCACCAGGTCTCCATGATTTATGACATGTGTTGGATCGTGCACATATTTCTTCAACATAGATATGTGGAAAACATCATAGACGTCGGACAATTGAGGAGGCAAGGCAATATGGTAGGCAACCTCGCCAACTCTCTCTAATACCTCAAAAGGTCCGATATACCTTGGTGTAAACTTGCTCTTAACACCAAATCTCTTAATTCCTCATCCCGGAGAAATTTTAAGAAATACATGATCTCCGACTTGGAATTTGAGATTTCTTCTTTGGGTATCAACATAAGCCTTTTGTCTAGATTGAGCTACTTGAAGTCTTTCTCTAATCAGTTGGATCTTCTCGGAAGTATCTCTAACGATGTCTGGGCCTAGTAGTTGTTTCTCGCCAACTTCATCCCAACATAAGGGTGATCGACAACTCCTTCCGTATAAGGCTTCGAAAGGTGCCATATGTATACTTGCATGGTAGCTATTGTTGTAAGTAAACTCGACCAAAGGCAAGTGATCATGTCAGCTTCCACCAAAATCAATGATACAAGCTCTGAGCATATCCTCTACTACCTAATTTGTTCTCTTGGTCTGACCATCCGTCTGAGGATGAAAGACTGTACTAAAGTTGAGTCTTGTCCCCAACGAATGTTGTAGACCCTTCCAAAAATGAGAGGTAAAACAAGGGTCTCGGTCAAACACGATTGAAACAGGAACTCCATGTAGTCTGACTATCTCCTTGATGTTGAGTGCAGCAAGAACGTCAATTGACCATCGGCTCTTGATTGGTGAGAAATGTGCTGACTTGGTCAATCGATCTATGATGACCCAAATTCCATCATGTCCTCCTTTAGATTTAGACAGTCCCATTATAAAGTCTATACCGATATCCTGCCACTTCCACTTGGGAATATCAAGAGGATGAAGCTTACCGACAGGTTTTTGGTGTTCCGCCTTAACTTGCTGACAAGTGAGACAACGAGACACGAAATTCGCTACCTCTCCTTTCATGTTAGGCCACCAAAATGTCCACTTCAAGTCTTGGTACATCTTGGTAGATCTAGGATGAATCGTGTACCTTGATCTGTGAGCTTCTTCTAATATCTTCCTCTTCAGTTCTACACAATCTGGTACACAAGTTCTTTCTCTAAATAATAGTCTTCCATCTGATGTTAGTTTGGAATCAGATCGCTCTTTTATCTTGCCATTGATTTCCACTAATACTGGGTCGCTGTCTTGATGACCTTGTATTTCAGAGAGTAGATCGGGTTATATCCTCATATGTGATAGAGTAATACACCCATTTGCTTCGTCCATACTTATGCTAAGTCAAGAGAATTGTTCTAGCAATTTCCACTCCAGAATTATACAATTGGCTAATAACGCTCTTGGCTTTCAACTGAGGGCATCGGCTACAGGATTACCCTTTCCAGGATGATATTGGATTGTGAAGTTGAAGTCCTTGAGATATTCCAGCCAACATCTCTGTCTCATATTCAATTCCTTTTGAGATAAGAGATACTTGAGACTCTTATGATCAGAGTATACAATGAATTACACTCCGTACAGGTAATGTCTCCATATCTTTAATGCAAACACTACCGCAGCCAATTCTAGGTCATGGACTGGGTAGTTCTCTTCATGCTTCTTCAGTTGTCGGGAAGAGTAAGCTATGACTCTTCCTTGTTGCATCAATACACATCTGAGGCCAATGCCAGATGCATCGGTATAAACCTCGAATTGTTCTCCTTCAATTGGTAAGGCCAAGATCGGGGCAGTAGTCAAGTGATCCTTTAGAGCTTGGAAGCTTCTTTCACAATCTTCACTCCATTCATAACGGATCTCTTTGCGGGTTAGCCTAGTAAGCGGCACGGTGATTTTTGAGAAATCCTTAATGAATCGCCTGTAATAGCCAGCAAGACTGTCACGCCCCGAACCGATAGCAGCGGAACGTGTCGTTTGCTCGGAACGTGGCAGTTAAACAATCATGAACGATCAAGAGCAATGGCATGAGACCAAATAATTTTGGAACAACAATAAAATTTTATTTCAAATATAAATCTCTTACAAATTTCAAATTCCAAACTTGAAGACAAAACTACATCACTATGAAAGAAAAGAGACGATGCACTAACGGACTTAGACAAGATAACTAAATAAGAGACACCATATTAGACTCAAGAAAGATAAAAGACTCGGGTTCACTAATTTCCAGAGCTCGCTTGCACACTTGTCCCCCCATGTGAGTCTCGATCTCGCTAGCCACCTGATTACCTGAAAAATGATGGAATAAACTGGGTGAGCGAAAGCTCAGTAGGAATTATATCTCAAGAACAAGCAATTGGTTAAAATAATTACATATTCACATGTAAATAAAAGTAAGACTATGCATGTAGATTTAACCGAGCAAGTGAAACAAAACTAGTAGAAGATTAACGACGGTATGCAAAACTTCCAAGCGATCAAGAGATATTCATGAGAGAATTTATAGATTATTGGCTATTTCACGCAAGTACTTTGCCCATTTCGGGCCACGCTAGTAAAGTCACGCACGCAAGTCACGAGAGAAAGAGAGAGTGTGGAATGGCAAAGATCCAACGAGTCATTCACTTCGGTGCAATGCCAGACACCGCGATCATTAAAAACTCCCATGGGCACTAGTACTTTCGGGTGCTCCTCCTAAGACCAGATCGGGCCCTATATGCACATCATTTAAAGATAGATCTAGACATCCATGATAGTTCATAGCCAATAAGGAGTTCCAAGAACAAGCTTTAATAGAATGATAAGGTAAGATTTCTATGGAATTCAAGGGCAAGGCCCTTGAGCAAGGACAGACCTGCGATAAAAATCTACGCGAAGCATAGAAACCATGACATGTCGATAAACTGGGTGGAGATCATGATATCAAGAATAAGCACTTATATAGCGTTGCTTGTTCTTTGTACATGATAAGGTAGATAGAATTAGTGTCCATAAGTATGGCACATAATTCTTTAAGAAACATTAGTGGCATGGTTTCCCATTTCCATAAATTTAAGAATATTCTCATGACATCCACTTAGCATGTCATGAGGGCCGGTATACCATGTTTCTTTAGAGTGACATGACAATCAAGTATTGTCATAGGTTTTAATGGTACAACCCGCTCGGCTGCCTTGAGGGAATCCAAGACTAGCCGAGTCTTACGGAGGTCTCAATGATAAAATCACCAGTCCAAAGGAACGGAATGTCCCATGGAGGATTCATCTATCACCGAGAAATAGTGGGTAATCGATAAAACGACATGAAACATGGGACTATATTCACGGACTGGAATATAGTGCCTATAGAGATATACATATATAAATATAACCCACTGAAATGGGTTACAGTAAATCCACGGAACACAGAAACCAGGAAAACTAGCGCCTTGTGTCAAGTCTTCATTTTTGTAAATAGCGCCCTTGTCAGGGTCGTCGGTTCATAATATAACGACTATACACTCAGTCGTTACATCCAGGTTCTATATATATTAAAATCTGTAAAATTTCTTAATTTTCAAATATTATGTAAATAACGACTTATATTTAAGGCTTCAATTCAATAATTAGCGCTCTAGTCAGGGGCGTCATATATCAAATTAAAGGGCAGAGTATATGTCGTCATTTCAATATCCAGGAATATTATAAGCATTTCAAAACTTCACAGTTTATCACTAATTGGCGCCCGTGTGTAGGGGCGTTTATTCAAATGATGACCTAGCTACGGACGTTATTTATTTGTCATCCATTTTGCACCGGGCAGGTACAATCGTAGACACGTGGTTTTTGGAGTGTGTCCAATCAAGAATCTAGAGACATGCATAGGTAGGGAAAAATAACCAAAATTTAACAATATGATCATGCATTAATTTACATGTAAGGGTTCTCAATTTTTAAAATTTTAAACATGTGTATTTATTAATTAACTAATGAATTGACAACTATTTGAATAGTCATTATATCAAATAGCGCCCTAGCCTGGGTCGCTATTCACTAAAACCCAGTAAAACATCACGAAGCCTACGGAAACGCTCTGACAGACCTACATGCATGTTTATGAACTAATATTTACTAAATTGGGCTTGTACTTGAGAAAACCTACCTTGGTTGATGATTTTGTTTGACAGATGATGAAGAATCGATACTCTGTTTTTAACAGAGGACTTGGTAGTAGAATAATAATAGCAACTTCACCACTATAACAGCTTGCTTCCTCTAGCAGAAGAACAGCAACGCAATTCCCCTTAGAAGGAGAAATAGGGAAGCAGAAGTAGCACCGGCCTCCCCCTCCTTTCGAACCTTCGTACAGCAAGGGAGAAGACAATGACGAAGAACTCTCGCGTTCTTCAGCAAGGGGAAGATGAAGACGCTGATGAAGAACTGCTATGTTCTTCACGTAGCAGCACAACCAATCAGTAGGAAGAAGAGGACAACGCTGATCGCCCTTCCCACGTAGCAGAAGGAAAAGGAAGGACTTCAGGTTCCTCACGTATTCGAGTAGCGGCAGGATGTCTTTTGCAACTAGCGTTAACGTGGGTTCGATGGAAAGGGGGTTGGTATTTATAGGAGAAGGAATCCTAATGGGTTCTAGGAGTTTGATTAGAACTAGGATTTCCTATGTAGAATCCTGCTTAAATTGAGATACCCACGTATTGATCCCTTTCCTTAAACAAACTTACCCAGATAACATCCTTGTTCGAACCAAACACCAACGGGTTAGTTTGGAAATGACGCCTAAGGTTGGGGCGTTATTTTAAAATGACGCCACTGTACGGGGTCTTTAATTTAAAATATAGCACCCGTCAAGGGGGCGTTATTTACTATTATCCTCTCTCTTACCCTATTAACGTATGAAAATGGCGCCCATTCAAAGGGGCGTCATTGCTATAACTAGCGCCTAATATAGAGGTGTCAATTTATAAATTAGCGCCCACTTGAACGGTCTTTACTTAAATGATGACCTGATAGGAGGCGCTATTCGTTTTTGGCTCATTTGTCATATGGTTTAGGTTTGATGTGTATATGGGTGGCATATAATGAGTTGTATTGTTAAGGCTCCTTTACATAAGATATATGTGTGGGTTATTTTGGGCCAAGGCTCATGTATTCTATAATTACATATCCTTGCCATTCCATATGGCCCATTATATATATATATATATATATATATATATGTTTATATACTTCTAGAAACCAATTATGTACCCATGTATGTTTTCATACTAAACCCCTTTGTCAGTTACTAACCTCATATGCATGACCTATATCTATTGGTAGTTTACAAGTATATACGTATATAAGGCCTCACGGCTAAGTTCATATGCAAGGCTCTCACGGCTACCGGGTTTACCATTTAGTGTTTTTGGCCAGTCACAATATATATTAGGGTCTTAGTAGTACTTCCTATAAGGGTTTCATTTCTTATAATGTCCTTCACTTTTATTTCCTTCTTAATCATTGTCTTGGGTATCAGAGGAAGATTCGATCCTAGGTGAAATATTTACTTCCCTTCCAAAAGGTAATATTAACTAGTCTTTTATTAATTTCTAGGAACAATATACCTAAATTCTTAGTTATTCATCTTATTAACAATTTATAGGAATATGTAAATATCCTCTTGTATAGGTTATTTCCCTGGAGATGTAAATATATATATATATATATTATTTTATTCTTATTTAGCCTTCAAAATTGTCAGGCGTTACAAAGACCCAAGAAACTTCGAATCTCGCTAGCGTTGGTTGGTCTCTCCCAATTCTTCACAGCTTCAACCTTAGATGGATCTACTGATAACCCATCCTTGGAGATTACATGTCCTAGGAAGGATACTTCTTCTAGCCAGAATTCACATTTGCTAAGCTTTGCATACAATTGATTCGTCCTTAATATCTGTAATGCAATCCTCAAATGCTCTTCATGCTCTTCATTGGTCTTCGAATAGATTAATATGTCATCAATAAAGACCACCACGAACTGATCTAGATGAGGTCTGAATATGCTATTCATCAACTGTATAAAAGCGGCAGGGGCATTTGTTAGTCCGAAAGGCATAACAACAAATTCATAGTGCCCATACCTGCTCCTGAACGCGGTCTTATGAATGTCCTCATATTTGATACTCAGTTGGTGATATCCTGACCTGAGATCAATCTTCGAGAAATACTTAGATCCAGATATCAGGTCAAATAATTCATCGATTCTCGGTAGTGGATACTTATTTTTGATAGTGAGATGATTCAACTGTCGATAGTCGATGCATAACCTCATAGATCCATCCTTCTTCTTTACAAATAATACAGGCGCTCCCCCGGGGAAGTGCTTGGTCTGATAAATCCTATCTTTATAAGCTCCATCAATTGTTCCTTTAACTCCTTGAGCTCGGCAGGGGACATCCTATAAGGTGCCTTGGAAACTGGACTAGCACCAGGGACCAGGTCGATGGTGAAGGCCACTTCTCTTTGTGGGGGTAATCCAGGCAAATCGTTTGGAAATACATCTGGAAACTCCCGAACTACCGGGATGTCTTCTATCTTGGTCTCCTTAGTCTTTTTTATGGTGACAAAAGCAAGGAAAGAAGCACATCCTTTCCTTATAAGCTTGCTAGCTCGGAGAGCCAAAATAATAGGTGACTTGTTCTGACTCTTGGGACTAGTGTAGACAAGTTCCGGAAACTCTTTAAAAGTTACCTTGCCTTTATGGCAATCAACAACGGCCTTATGTGTAGATAGCCAATCGGCTCCTAAGATAACATCGTATCCTTTTAAATCTAGACATATCAAGTTTGCTGGCAATTTTTTCCCTTTTACCATAACTGTACAATTGGAATAGTGGTGTGAGATTTTGGATTCATTTCCGAGTGGGGTTGCAATTACTAGATCTATCCATTCCGGTTCCATAGGTAATGGATCAGCGAACTTCTTTGAAACAAAAGAGTGCGATGCACCGATATCAAACAAGACATGAGCATGCTTGAAACAAATCTTGAGTGTACCTTCCATTAGTCCACCTTCCTCTTGTTCTGCCTCTTGAAGAGCTTGCAGACGTGGATTCTTCTTCACCGGGCGCTTTTCATCTCTGGTTTGATCATTAAGTAGCGGACAATCAGGAATCCGATGTTCACGTCTCCCACAATGGAGGCAAGCTCCGAGTCTTCTCCAGCATTCCTCAGCCCTATGGCTGGTCTTGTCAATGTTTACACACCTCTTTAGAAGGTGTGTTAGTAATGGAGAAAGGTTTAGTCTTCTGGAACTTTTTCTCTTGGGAGGGAGTACCTTCATCATTGGCTCTCTTCTTGTTGAAGGAGGGCTTGAAAATTCGAGGGCTTATAATAGGCTCTTTCTTGTTCTTCCCACGGATCTTGTCGGACAGCTCCGTGGCATCTTCTAATAGTTGAGCTCTTCGAACCATATCCGAATAGACCAGAATGTCCATCGGTGCCAGTTGTGTGATATATTGGGGTTAAAGCCCATTGAGAAATCTTCTTGCTTTCATCTTCTCGGTTCTTACTAAATGTTTCGCGTACCTTGATAGCCTAGAGAATTGGGCATCATATTCGGCCACTGACAGAGTTCTCTATTTGAGTGAGGCAAATTCTACGGCTTTCTTCTCTTGCACTCGGTCGAAAAAGTATTTATCATTGAAGTAGTCGGTGAACTCAGCCCATGTGATGGGTTCTTCACCTAGGGTGGCTTCTACGGACTCCCACCAGGAACGGGCATCTCTTTCTAGTTGGAACGTAGCTAGTAATACCTTATCTTCACCCGTGCATTGCATAACACGGAATATCCTTTCCACTTCTCGGAGCCAATGCTCGGCATCATCGGAATCTGATGAGCCAACGAACCTTGGTGGGTTCATATTTCTGAAACTACGATGAAGATCACCAGCTCCACGGTTCCCCGCGCCTTGCGCCACTTGTTGTAGCGCTTGTGTCATGCCTTGAATAGTGCGTTGCATGTTACACCACTGAGCACGTTCGGCAGCCATCTTCCTACAATTATTAAGATAACTATGTTAATATGTACTTATCGAAAGGTTCTAGTTTCTAAGTTAACTTAACCCTTGGCTCTACCCAATCTCACCAGGTAAAGGTTTAAACATATCCTTGGATTTGGGGTCCAAGGAATTGAATATCCTAGGCTCTGATACCACAAAAACTATCACGTCCCGAGCGCGGAAGGAACCCGGAGATGCGTGACAAGTTTATATCAATCATGTCAATTAGAGCATAAGTGTATTCGACATACAAAGACAGAGCGCGCACAAGTAATGATAACCAAGTCCTTTATTAATCATAAACCTTCAAGTGTTCATATTACAACTCACCACGAAAGTACTATGACTCAATAAAATAAAAGTACAATGGATGACTCAGGAAAATAGAAAAGATAGGACTAGATAATGCTTGACGGTTGGAATGGCTCTAAACTCTTCACTCTTGTTCATCCCCATCCGAATGAGTCTCGTTATCGAAATTACCATAAAAATAGGGGAAAACACTAGGTGACAGAACGCTCAGTAGAAATTATATCTCAAGTGCTAGCTTGCTTTAAGTAAATTACATGTTACATGAATGCAAGTATGGCTATGCATGTTCGCGTGAAACGACATTAGAGAGAGAGTGTATAGCAAAGGACACTAGCATGGACTAGCAAGAATTGTCAAGATTTCATGTAATTATATCCAGATAAGCGAGCAAGTACCTTTGACAAGTCATTTCAAGAATTGGATATCATGTTATCAAGTAAGTAAGTAAATACCCTTTTCGGGCCACGCATGCCACGTCATGTCAAGTCAAGTACAAGTACAAGAGTTTATGGAAATGTCCAACCAAGCAAGTCATGCACTTCGGTGCAATGCCACCCCGTGATCAATAATAGCCCATGGGCACAAGTTCTTTCGGGTGCTCCTCCCAGGACCAGATCGGGCCCTTATATGCGCCAGCATTGAGTCATGTATTTCGACATCCACTTTAGTTATAGCCAATATAGAATTTCAATGGAATGAATCTTTGTAGGAATATAAGGTAGATCTTGTGGAGTAGAATCACAAGGACAGAACTTTTGAGTAAGGACATACTACGGTCAAGTCGGTACAATCACGATACTTATAGAAACTGGGTGGATTTGACTCCCTAGTGGGTGCCAAATAAACAAGATTAAGCACTCATATTCACATGATTGCTCGTCCTTTGTACATGATAGGTAGAAAGAATTGGTGTCTTCGTAGAGGCACACAATCCAAGATTGATAGCAATGGTATGGTTTTCCCATTCCACTAGCTCAAGAATTATTCTCACGGCGGCTAAATAGCATACCATGAGGGCTGGTATACCATATTTCTTTAGAGGGACATGGCAATCAAAAAGTGTCATAGGTTTTAGTAGTATAACCTGCTCAATCGGCCTTGAGAGAATCCAAGACTATGAGGAGTCTTACGGAGGTCCCAATGACTAACTTACCAGTCCAAAGGAACGGAATGTCCAACGGAGGGCTCGTATGTCACCAAGAGTTAAGGGGTAATCGATTAAACATCGTGAAATGTGGGACTATACTCACGGAATGAAATATAGTGTCTATATACATAACCCACTATAAAGGGTTACAGAAAACCATGAAAAATAAGAAATCAGGTATTTAGCGCCTGAGGTCAAGTCCTCATTTCATGAAATAGCGCCCTGGGCAGGGTTGCTAATTCATTATATAACGACTGTTCATTCAGTCGTTGTATCCAAGTTCTAAACATATTAAGATCTGTATATATATCAAATTCCAGAATTTAAGTGAAAGGTGCCATGGTTGCTGCCACGTTTCAGTTGAATAGCGCCCTAGCTGCTGCCACCTTTTAGGGATATAGTGCCCAGGTCTGGGGCGCTATATAGAATAGTGAAGGCTGACAATATTGGGTCATGAACAGTAGCACTTTTCCAATAGAAATAATTTTGCAAGAACAAATACATGGACAGGTAGAGATAAATAGCAGGAATCTAGCAGTATACTCATGCATTAGATTAGATGTCATGGTTCACAGTTATTAAATTTTGAACATGTGTATTTATTAATTAACCAACTAACTGATGATTGTTTGCACGGTCGTTATATCAAATAGCGCCCTATCAAGAGGCGCCTTCTACTAAAACTCAGTAAAAACTTTACAAAACCTACTGGAAACCATCTATCAGACCTATATGCATGATCATGATCTGATAGCTATTAGATTGGGCTTATGCTTGAGAACACCTACATTGTAGTGATCTAGATGAGAGAATCGTGAAGAGATTGAAGAATCAACCACAAAAATAACCCGAAAATGATACTCTGTTTGCAATAGAGAAACTAGACAACGACAGCAGGAAGAAGAAGATGATCTGAGCACTGCAGCTTTAGAAGAAGAAGAACATGGTAGCAGTAGCAGAACTGTAACCGTTGGTAAACGATCCCTTGACAGCACCAACAAAAGAAGCAGCATGCTTCTTCTACGGAAACCACCACGGAAGAAGAAGGGTAGCAGCCAAAAGTCTCCTCCAGGAAGATGCAGAGAAGAAAGTAGAGCCTTCTCTCCACGTACAGTTGAAGAGAAAGGAACAGTAACTGTAGGGAAACGAAGAGCAGCAGGACGTCTTTGAAATATAGAGTCAACAGAGGGTTTGATGGAGGGGGTTTGGTATTTATAGAGAAGGGATTCGATCATGGATTAGAATTTTATTGGAATCAAAGTTTCCATGGAAGGAATCCTACTAGTATCTAAACTTCCCTACGTGTTAATCCTTCCAGATGTTATCCTTCCTGAACGGCCAATGCTTCCTAGTTCGAATAAAACACTGCAGTCGACTTACCAAATTTTCCTACTGCAAGGAAATAGTGCCCAGAGGAGGGGCGCCCTTCATGTAATTAGCGCCCAAGATAGGGGCACTCTTCAGGTAATTGGCACCCTAATGAGGGGTCTTCAATTCATCAATTGGCGCCCCCTTGAGGGGTCTTCAATTAATGAAATGGTGCCTTAAGAGGAGGCGCTATTCATCTTTGGGCCATTTGTTATATGGTTTAAGTGTAAGGCCCATTTGGTATATATATATATATATATATATATATGTTTTAAATATATATATGGGTTGGCCATGTACATTGGTTTAGTTTTTAATCCATTTAGAATTTTATTCCTTCAATTCACCAGGGTTGCTACATAGAGTGCCTGAAAGTCATTAAATACATCATTCATATGCGTAATAAAGAACACCCAAGTGAACCTAAAGAAATCATCCACTAACATATAGCCATATCTTCTACCACTTAAGCTAGCAGTTCTTGTTGGCCCAAACAAGTCCATATGTATTAGTTCAAGTGGTTTAGATGATAAACCTTCAGTTCTATTTTTGAATGATTTCCTACTCTGTTTTCCTAAGGTGCATGCATCACAGATTTTGTTATTTTGCTTAAAAGAAAGTTCAGACAATCCTTTCACCATTGAATGTTTCAAGAGCTTATGTAAGATGTTGTAGCTACCATGCCCTAGTCTACGATGCCATAACCATGTTAAATCAGATTTTGGTGCAGCAAGACAGAGATTCAAATGAGCTGGATCATCTAAGTCAATCATTTACATATTGTTGACTCTCTTACCAGAAAATTTAATTTTATCAGATTTTGGTTCCAGAATTTTACACTCATGAGAGTCAAAGATTACTCTATGTCCATTATCACACAATTGACTTATACTTAACAGGTTATACTCCAAGCCATCAACCATCAATACATTTTCAATAGAATTGGAGGGACTCTTACCAACTTTACCTGATCAAATGATCTTTCCCTTGTTGTTCCCTCCAAAAGTAATGTGACCAGCTTCTTTTTCTACTAGGAGATAGAATTTAGCTTTGTCCCGTGTCATGTGTATTGAATAGCCGCTATCAAGGTACCATCTATTGTGTACGGCTGCAAGACACTCCTGCTCAGCAAATTAAGCCACGATTTTTGGAACTCAAACACAATTGGGTCCATGTAAACCATTCATCTCAACAAAGCATGATACCATTATTGTCTTAGGAATCCAAATTTTCTTCTCCATTTTGATTTCCATTCTCGATGGAGAATCCCTGTTCTTGTTTTCCATTTTCATATTGGCTTTTTGTTTCAGAATGCTTTTAGCCTTTGATTTTTGATGAAAGTTTGAAAATGGTTTATTTTGATTCCAATGATTTGTTTTTGGTTGATAGAAGAAGTTGTAGCTTGTGGGGAAATAGGTGTGACTAGGTCCGAATGTGTAAGTGTTGTAGCGAGGCCAAGCATCAGACTGTCTTGACCTATGTGTGAACCTATGTCAACCAATCCCCTGTTCCTCCCAATAATGACTTCTTCAGTGAGGCTGTTGCATGGGCTCTCTAAAGAATGTGCATTGAGCTATGTATGGCCTTCTATCAAACTGACTAGGCACAGCCCAAGAGTATTCTGACCTCACTCCAAAAGAGTGTCTACATGTACTACCCTTTTGACCCTTTCCAGCCCTAGTGTGGGTTGACCACGACTGAGATTTCTATTATTTTGGCTGGGGTTTCTGAGGAGGTTTCTTTGAATTTCAGAATTTTTGTTTTGAGGTATTTTAATCTTTTCTTTTTCTTTATCCTTGGGTTTTTCTTGGTTTTGGATGGGTTTTGTGTTAGAGGTTGAAGCACCTGAAGAAGACACAAAGGTGATAGTTTTCATCCCAATTTCTTTCTTTTTGGTGGGATTGTAGCCCAGTCCTTCCTTGAAAAAATTTATTTGGGTTCCCAACAAGACATTAAGATTTTCACTTCCATCCACAAATTTTTCCAGTGATTTTTGTTTGTCTTCCAATTACTTTTGGAGTTTTTCAATACTTTCTTGTAGTTCTGTGTTTACTTTCTTGACAGCTTGATATTTTTCATCGGACAAGTTGCTGTCATTTTCATACCCTTGCATTTTCAATTTCAAATTATCAATTTCATCTCTCAAACTCTCGTTCTCAACTTCCAAGTCATTTAATTCACTTCTTCCATTTTCCAGATTTTCAACCAGTTTCTTTAGATCATGAATTTCTGATTCAAGGGAGGCATTCTTTTCATTCAAGCTATGATCATACACGGTGGTATTGATTTTCTTCTTTAAGGTTTTGTTTTCTTTCCTGTACATATCATATTTGTCCATGAGTTTAAAGTAAGCCTCTTCCCAATCACTAGTTGAAAAATGTTCAAAGGGAGATTGTACTTCATATTCTTCTTCTCCCCTGGCCATAAGGCACATGTCTTCATCATCATCCTCCGTGGAGCTAGTTTCTTCCTCATCTTCTTCTTCATCACTCCACGTGGACACCATAGCTTTGTTCTTCTTTCCTTTACACTTTGTGGAAACCTTCTTCACTCCTTCAGGGTACTCAGATTTGACATGTCCTAGTTTCCTGCATGAATAGCAAACAATTTTGTCATTTTTCTTCACATTTTCAGGTTTTGATCTGTTAGATTTCTTTACCTGAGGCCTCCATTTCTTGAAGCCTTTACCTTCTTTTCTTAAAAATTTTCTAAACTTCCGAGTGAGCATAGCTATTTCATCCACATCTTGATTACTACTAGATGACTCACCTTCTTCGGAAGTTTCCTGATGGCTAGGTCCAGCTTTTAAAGATAAATGCTTTTTCTTGCTTACTTCCACTACTTTGTTCTTAAGATTCAACTCATAGGTCATGAGGGACCCCATGAGTTCATCCACCTTGGTAGTTGACAGATCTCTAGATTCTTCACAGTAGCCTTTGTGTGCCAGGTCGGTGTTAATGATCTTAGTATCTTTCTTACTATTTCTTGCTCTATGTAGTCTTTCCTAAACCAACTAAACTGTTAGTAAGCAGAGTTAAACGAGCATACATTTTGATATTGGTTCATCCGACCTCATTCTAAACATCTCATACTCTGAAATCAACATGGTGGCTTTGGTTTCACGTACCTGGGAGGTGCCTTTGTGTATCAGCTGTAAACGATCCCACATCTCCTTGGCCGTGGTACATGTTGATACTCTTGAAAAATCTAGAGGGTCTAGAGAGCACTACATTATGTGCTTGGCACTCCAGTTTACCGTTGATCTCCTGATTTGCTCGCAGGTCCAAGTCTCCTCGTCATCAGGTAGCTCGTAAGGACCCTTGCTTACAACATGCCAAATCTCATGATCTTGGGCACGTATAAAGACATGCATGCGGTTTTTCCAATATGGGTAGTTAGTTCTTGTAAAATAGGGTGGTTTGTTTATAGATTGACCTTCGGGTATAACACCCTTGGTCGCCATTCTATTATTTCTCTCAAGGTCGTTGGACCACATCATGAGAGATTGGCTCTGATACCACGTGTTGTTTAGGAATGGTTGATCTAGAGGGGAGAGGTGAATAGATCTTCCCCTCTTTTGATATGAAAATTGCGGAGTAAAAAGACCCTCACGCAAACCAAGACCCACACAATATAGATGCAAACAAGATAATGTAAACCGGCCTAAACAAGCATCTATCGAAGAACAATCACACATGCAAACCACAGACACAAAGGTTTTTAGGTGGTTCGGACTCTACCTAGAGTCCTACGTCCACCCCTCACTCAAATGAGTGAGGCTTCACTAGTGCAAAACACTAAAACCGCTGATACACAGCTTTAAACCCGCTGCCTTACAGCTTGCAGAGAGATTCTCCCCACTCAAGGAACCGCTGCCTCACAGCTTGATGGCACACAAGGCCAGACCACGGATCAGAGCACAACCTCTGTCTGTCTTCCTACTTTAACCGGTAGGGATGGTTTACTGCTGACACACAGCTTGAAAGGTAGATGTTCAAAGTGAATAACACAAAGACAAGACTTAGACAGGATGAATGAAACTTAGGCACAATGTACAGATCCATGTCTAAGAAACTGGAAGGTTTTCTTTGTTGCTTCTGGATGGACTGCTTCTTTGTAGGGTTGCTTCTCCCTTGACAAAGGAAGCTTGTGGAGGGAGCTTCTTTGCTTCAACAGGAGGAATAACGGATGCAAAGGAAGAGCTTGTATTTCTGCTTCAATATTCGGAGGATGGCTCTCTTTGGCTCTTCTCCAACTTCTTCTCTTTTTCCTTCTCTTTCTCGGTTGCTCCTCTTGTGCTCTCTGTGTATATTTTGTTTCTTTCTTCTTCTGCTCTTCTTATATATCCTGGGCTCCAAACTATGAGAAGAATGGCCATTGATTGGCCTGAAGGAGATAGGGTACGTTGGCTTCTCATTGGTCTGGTGATCCTCTTCATGCTGGGCAAGATAGGCTTTAATCTTTCTTCAAGGCAAAAACCCATTTATGGATGAAACCCTTTCTAAGAGATTTGCCATTGGTCTAGCTTGAAAGATGAGGAGACAGAAGCTCTGACTTGGGATCTTCTTTCAGACCTTGAAAAGTATGTTTTTGGTGGTTTACAGTTGCTATTTTTGATCCCTAGATCACTGCAACAGATGAACTAAAATTTCCTAGAACAGGCTTGATTCTTTCACTTCTGGCAAGCTTCTGGAGTCGACTCCCATTGCATCTTGAGTCGACTTTCCTTCTTCGCATTTGAAGGCTTTCACCCTGGCTGTCCATTTTACACCCTTGCTAGGCTATTTGTCACCCTTATAGCCTATTTGTCAGTCTTAGCTATCCATTTGTCACCCTTAGCGCCCAAGAGTCGTCGCCGTTGGCCTTTTACACCGTTAGCTTCTATTTGTCACCACTAACTGGGTATTTGTTACCTATGGTGGCCATTTGTCACAACTACAAGGCATTTGTCACTTGTAGAAGCCATTTGTGAGCGGAGGGTCTTGATCATGCCTGGAGCTTGGTTGACTGAGGTCAACAAGACTTGATCATTGTAGCTGAATGAGTTGACTTTGACTTTGACTTTGACTAAATCAACTTGACTTGAGTCAACCTGAACTTGAGCTTGGCTGGAGTCACTTTGACTTGTGTTGACTTTGACTAAAGTAAACTTTTGACCGACGTTTCTTTGACTGCAGTCAACTTCTTTGCAAACTGAGTCAACCTTCTTCGTCTTCTGGTGCTCTTCAGCCTTGCAACTCATTTTTCAGTTTTGACAAGCTATTTGTTACTGCTATTGCCCATTTGTCAGCTCTAAGGAGATATTTTACACCACTAATACCGTTGCCTTTGACAGCCATTCTGTTCTTGAAAAACAACGTGACTGGAGTTGACTCCTCTTTCAACTAAAGTCGACTCCGCTTCAACACTTTACACAGTTTTGGCTCCATTATACACAAAACAGCCTGACTAGCTATTTTTCACCCTTAGTGACCTATTTGTCACCCTTAGTCCATATTTGTCACCCGTATGGACCTATTTTTCACCCTTAGTCCATCATCTTGCAGATGGCTTAGGAGTCAACTTGAAGGTTGTTAGAAGTCTAACATCATTTTACTTGGAAACTGCTTGAACCGTGTGTTCTAGAGTCAGCTCCAAGCTCGACTCTTCTTCTTAAGACTTCTTCATCTGTTCTTCACTTTTTAAGAAGCTGTCAGCCTGTCTTCACATAAATCATAAAATATCATCATAACATGACATCATCAAAAAATATGAACCTTAAGGATAAAAAACGCATGAAACTCAAGGATGACTCATAGTGTTGACATCATTAAAACACACATCAAAACACAGGGGCACAACATTCTCCCTATTTTTTATGATGGCAACATTGTGAGACTGTGAGTCACGATGATCAATTTCAATTTGACGTAGATAATTCAATGTTATGCACAATTATGACAGAATGACTTTCCCAAATAATGACTCTCTCAAGCTAAGCTCTCATGACTCTCTCAAACTATTCTCCCCCTTTGACATCAGCAAAAAGAAAATAGTTTGCCAGTATATTTGGAATGTGGAGATGAGTGAATCAAGAAATGTGAGTAGAAAAGCATAGCCAGATTGCCAAAAGTTGATTTGGGTGAACCTTAGTGAAAGAATTCAGCAAGTGCAGGGAAATTCTCAAGCTGATACTAATTTCATTAATCAGAAATGACTTGTGGTCAGATTCTTCCATTATAAAAGACTTATGATTTGTTCCTTATTTGATAGCATGGTTCAAATCTAATGACTTCAGAGATTATCAACGAGAGTTCTTTAAAAAAAATCTGCATTCACTGTTATTAGAAATGAACCAAATTTTCAGATAGAAGCCATGTTTAACCTTTCTTTGTCTACTCTTTCAGACTTAATGACCCCTTCAGGAGTTATCAAAGCTAGTAATGAGGTTAAACAAGCATGAAATTTTCTGATTGAGTTTCTATATATTTCAGCAATTTTCTTTTCCCTTTTTTTTTACTTTCAGCTACCAAATTTTAAGAGCAATTAAGTTCAGTTCACATATTGCAACTCGAGGTTACACGTTGTTTAGACGCCAGTATTCCTAAATACTTAGCATAAGTAACTATCATGCTTCAATTTGAACAGAGGTAGCTGTGTCACTTCATGACATATCTCTTCTCATTTCTTTGATAAGTGAGACATGTTTCTCAGTGAGCTTGCCATTGCTCTGCCTTGATTTACAATGATTTTTTTTTTCAGCAGAGTTAACAGTGGCACTTCATGACACAGTCCACTAAACTTCAAGATCAAGGGACATGGTTTCTCAGTGGATCAATGTCATTGCTCTATCAAATTTTAACCTTTAGGAATTTCAGATTTTCTTTATGTTTAAAAATAATACTCAGTTCAGATATCTCAACCAATGATGCCATGTTATCAGAATTTTGTAGATTTCAGAAAAGTTTTATCCAGGTCACAACATGCAAAAGATGGTTAAATCCTATTAATACTGAACACAGATAGTTTCAAGATACTTATCTTTTAAACCCAATGAGTTCATTAAGCTTGAAACAGCTGATTATTTTTGATGATCATAAAGATGTTATAATAGAAGATTCCTAAAATAGAGTTCATTCTGATTTATGATCATGGTACCCAGATTGGAATATTTTTGATTTTCAATAAATTCAAGGATGTGGTAGAAGCATTCAGTTGAAGTAGCAAGTAGAGGAGAATTGCCTGGAGATGAAGGGATTACAAGAATAGCTAAAAATTGATGTAGCCAAAAATCACTCTCCCTGAGAGTATGCATGCATTGCAAATAAAATTTTAGGATTTTTGACTCAATTGATATGAAGCTTATCCTAGAACCCATGTATGCATGAATAGTTCAAGGTATGCATTTTGCTCCCCCTATCTGAATGGCCCTCAATACATCATTGACCGATGGTACTTGGCGGAGGTATGTCCTCACACATAGTGAATGCTTCCAGACAAGCTTAACCTGCCTTTCTGTAAATCACCATTTTATATACCATGGTCATGCATGAAAATACATTAACCAATGCAGTGCGATCTAATAAGAACAATGGCCTCTCAGGTTATGCATGAGAATGCAAGAAGATATATGCAACCAGAAACATACATAATTGAAAACAGATGAAGTTGACTTATGAAGGTCTTTAAGTCGGCTTGAGCTCAAAACAGAAGGCAGTGTTTGTAAAATACTGCATGGAAGTCGACTTGTGTCGTCCTATGGTCGACTTGTGCTCTTCTAGAGATAACTCATAATTCAAAAAGACTCTAAATAGATGCATGGACTTTTGAATTTTTCTATCAACAATGAAATGCATTCAAATGATGCAAGTTTGACATTGGCACCCCCTCACAAAATGCAGTATTTTTTAATTTTGATTTATTAACATACCCCCTTTAAAAAAAATAGTAAGAGAGTTATCAAAGCTCAAACCTGATTGAATTGAGGTCTACACAGGCCTAACTCTCCTCTTAGAGTTGAAAACCTGTCATTGCATAAAGGCTTGGTGAAAATGTCAGCAACTTGATTTTCTAATTCAACAAAGTGCAGTTCAAAGTTTCTCTTTATGACTTCATCTCTAATAAAGTGATGCCTTATATCATTGTGCTATGTCCTAGAGTGCAGGACTGGATTTTTGGCAAGGTTTATTGCACTTGTGTTATCACACAAGATTGGGACACATCCAAGATCCACTAAGTAGTCTTGGATTTGGTGTTTAATCCACAACACTTGAGTGCCACAGCTCCCTGCAGTGACATATTCTGCTTCTACAGTGGAGTGGGAAACAGAGTGTTGTTTCTTGGAGGCCCAAGAGACCAAACACCCCCCCAGAAATTGGCAATATCCACTTGTGCTGTTGCGATCCAGCTTGCATCCAGCGTAGTCCGCATCTGAATAAGAAATGAGAGAAAGCTCACAAGATGATGAATACCACGATCCCAACTCTTGAGTCCCAGCAAGGTATATAAAGATACGCTTGACAGCAGTCAAGTGAGATTCTCTAGGACTGGCTTGAAAACAAGTACATAGGCAAACACTAAACTGGATGTCTGGTCTAGATGCAGTTAAATATAGCAATGAACCAATCATACCTCTGTAGTTCTTTACATCTACCAGTTTACCTCTTTCATCCGCATCTAGTGATGTAGTAGTCCCCATAGGAGTTGCAATGATCTTACAGTTTGTCATGTCAAACCTTTTCAGCAGCTCCTTGATATACTTGGCTTGACTTATGAAGCATCCTTCATCAGTTTGATTGATCTCACCCATTAGGCTCTTCTCAAACTCACTAGTCATAAGGACAACAAAATCCTCACACATCACAGATTTAGTAGAGCCAAACACAATATCATCAACATAAATTTGAACTAGCAAGATGTCCTCACCTTGCTCTTTAGTGAAGAGTGTTTGATCTACTTTACCTCTTGTAAATCTTTTTTCGGTGAGGAAGGAGCTTAGCCTATCATACCAAGCTCTAGGTGCTTGCTTCAAGTCATAAGGTGCCTTGTCTATCTTATACACATAATCTTCATGATAAGAACATTCAAAGCCAGGTGACTGTTCTACATAAACCTCTTCTTTTATCAGCCCATTTAAAAATGTACTTTTCACATCCATTTGTTGCAATTTTATTTTGTGTGAACATGCAAAGGCAAGTAAAATCCTAATGGCTTCTAGCCGGGCTACAGGTGCAAAAGATTCTTCAAAATCTACTCTAAACTCTTGGTTGTAACCCTGAGCCACCAGTCTAACCTTATTCCTTATTATCTTCCCATATTCACTAAGTTTGTTCCTAAATACCCATTTGGTGTCTATGACAGATGTCGACATGGGTCTAGGAACAAGATGCCAAATATTATTTCTTTCAAATTGGCCTAATTCATCTTGCATGGAATTTATCCAGTTTTCATCTTCTAAAGCTTCTTCAATATTTTTTGGTTCAATTTGTGAGACGAGCAAGTTGATCCAATTCTTCAACAATTCTGAAATGTGACCTTGTTTTTGGTGGATCATGTAGGCTACCTATGACATTACCTAAAGGATGATCTTTAAGAATTCTAATGTCAGAAGTATTGTTACCTTTAGCGGTAGCAGTGACCCTTGAATTACTTGATTCCCCTGGGTCATCATTTCCTCTTGTCTCCGCATGTGGAAGATCATGTTTCTCCTTTGCATCTAGGAACTCCCCATCATCATCTTTCCTGCAAGACTTGTCATTATCAGATTTGTCATTAAATTCATCAAATGTTACATGGGGTGATTCTTCCACAATTTGACCTTTGAGATTATAAACTCTATAGGCTCTAGATTGGTCAGAGTAGCCAAGAAAAATACCTTCATCGCTTTTGGGCTCAAACTTGTCCAATTTTGTTTTATCATTGTTATGAATAAAGCATTTAGATCCAAACACTTTCATGTGTGAGAGAGAATGCTTTTTACCTTTGAACAACTCATAAGGAGTCTTTTTGGTGAATGACCTTACCATAGAGCGATTTGTGATATAGCAGGCTGTACTCACTGCTTCGGCCCAAAATTTCCTTGGGAGTTGTCTTTCAGCTAGCATTGTTCTAGCCATCTCTATGAGTGTGCGATTTCTCCTCTCAACTACCCCATTTTGTTCAGGGGTCCTTAGTGATGAGAACCTATGTGTTATTCCTTTAGACCTGCACAATTTATCAAATTCAGTATTGTTGAATTTACCACCATGGTCAAAAAGAATGTTGAAAATTTTGAACTCACCATCTTGCTTTGTCTTCATGTAGAGTTCCTAAAACTCATTAAATGCATTATTCTTATGCGTAATAAAGAACACCAAAGTGAACCTAGAGAAATCATCCACTAACATATAGCCATATCTTCTACCACTTAAGCTAGCAGTTCTTATTGGCCCAAACAAGTCCATATGTGTAACACCCTCAAATATAGCTAAGTTGTACTCTATATCATTGAGGCATCTTTTAAAGTATTGGCTCAATTCTTGAAAAGAACTCTGAAGTTAAGTGTGCTTAATGGGGAGTAGTACTGGGATGGGTGACCTTCGGGAAGTCCTCCATTCTAGAGTCGATCACTCTTAGAAAAGGACAAAATCGTGAGGTCGGTAGGCCAAAGCGGACAATACCTCGACGGTATAGAGTACGGGGCGTGACAATATGTATTAGTTCAGGTGGTTTAGATGATAAACCTTCAGTTCTATTTTTGAATGATTTCCTAGTCTGTTTTCCTAAGGTGCATGCATCACAGATTTTGTTGTTTTGCTTAAAAGAAAGTTCAGGCAATCCTTTCACCATTGAATGTTTCAATAACTTATGTAAGACATTCTAGCTAGCATGTCCTAGTCTACGATGCCATAACCATGCTAAATTAGATTTTGGTGCAGCAAGACAGAGATTCAAATGAGCTGGATCATCTAAGTCAATCATGTACACATTGTTGACTCTCTTACCAGAAAATTTGATTTTATCAGATTTTGGTTCTATAATTTTACACTTGTGGACTCGACTCTCTTATTTGTTTTATTTGTTTGGGTGATTTATTTCATTTATTTATTTTATTTGGTTTATTTATTTATTAGTTTATTAGGCATGCCAGCCACCGAGGTGACAATTTCATTGTGCGCTCGATCTGACTCAATAAGTCGATTGTGAGACTCGGGTCGGGACCGGAAGTCCGTCATACCATAAAGGCTATGACGTTAATTACACCCTCCTAAAGAAGGACAGCCCTTGATTAATCGCCAAAGTAAAAAGGGGCCCCGGGGGCAAAACAAGATAAGACTGTCATACTCATTTTATTTGCAGGATGGATGAGGCATGCGGATGTTCATGCGATTAGTAGTTGATTATGGTTTATCTGCCTGGTTCTCAGTACGGGGGGCGGAGAACTTAGGTCCGAGAACCACTCTCACGCATAATGATGGCTTCCAATCGGGCGTAGCCCGACCTTCAACCACACACTATTTGATATACCGGGAGCATAGGAGGGGATAACTTTTAGGTTTATTTAATCATCTTGTGAATGCTGCATGAGATAGACACATTTATTCTTCATGAAACTAGGCAAGCATAAGCAGAATAACAAGATTTACATTATTGGGACATTGCGGTACTACATGCTCATTTCTTGATCTTATTTACATAAAACACGAAATGAATCCGGTAGCATGTCCCCTTATCTTGGATCATGCCAAGTGGGAATAGGAAACCGTCCACGCAGAGGCGGGATGGAGTCCATAAAAGATCGGGACATGTCAATGCCCGGATAACACAAAGTGGAACTGAACTGAGACGGACTAAGCCGAGACGGTATTCATCCACAGAGGTATTTGATGTTTTTATTCCCTAAAGGGAGTCACTAGAGACCATACAGAGGCAGGACTCTTTGGATCCCAAGGGGTTCGGAGCTGATGTAACATGACAGAAATCGGGATTCATTTCGACAGCATCTCCCCTTATTTCGGACCATGCCCGGGGGGGGGGGGAGTATAGGACATCCATCCATAGAGTGCTGAGATGGAAGTCGAAGAGAAAGACGGGCATAGCCCTAGATCCAAGAGTATCAGAATACAGTGGGACGATGTCCACTCATCGTGGCATTTATTGATATCCCCTTGAAGAGTCCATAGGAGAACATGCAGTGGCAGAACTCCATAGGCCAGTAGGGTTAAAAAAAATAAGCATCATACTCAGTAGAATGTGGGGGTAAACCTTTATTAATTTAGCTCCCATGGGTTTGAGTGAGAGGCTATTATTCCTCCAAGGGATGTTATGGGTTCTAAATGAATGGTAATAAGGCTTGGAGCACTGGGCTTCAAGGTTCGTGGGCGGTTGCTGGATGGAAGAATTGATGGTCACATGGATCGGTTCTGAAGGGCATCAGCGCGATGAGGACTCGGCGTGATGGGATTCAGCACGACAGCAGGGGAATGGCCTGGGAGGACTGGAGGAGGGGTGATCATCGCATAGATAGCCCGGTCCGGGCAGTAGTCGGCGCGACTGCCACACGGCGCGGAACCCGCACCGAGAGAGCACCGCACTGGGGAGGTAATTAGGGTGCCGATAGGAGAGATTTGAGGATTTAGGGCTTTATGAGGTTATGGATTTTGGGGGGGTTTTCTTTTGAAGCTTTATTCAAGGGCTTTGAGAAGGCCGAAGAATACTGAAACTGGTTTTGGAACAGATCATCCCGAGGAGGTGAGGAACTTCACACTGGAGCACCACTGGGAGCCGGGTTATTTATTGAATCATGTGAACTTTGATTCAAATGTATCCCTCACTACTTCGCAAATGAGAACCCACAAGATGGACTGTCTCAGGCTCCCACTGTGATTGCGAGGTTGGGAAAACAACGGCGAGGTAATAGAAACAGATCCACACAATCTGAGAGGTGTGTGTACATAGCAGAGTCAAAATATGCACATAACAGCTATCGAATACAATAGTGCTCAAAAGGGGTAGAGATATAGAGGGTCTCAGACCCTAATGCTTCATTTCATTCAATAGAACGTACATATTCGACATAGAAAGAAATAGACTATATGATTGCACACATAGACAAACGACTCTGGAAGATCTATTAGACTCCACCGATGCTTGACATCAATAGAGAGTAGTACTCAGAAGAAGCAATCAAAGAGATGCTAGAATAAAGGATGGGGAGGGGAAAATGTACCCCCTGGGGGCATTAACAGATAAACACTCCCACCTCTTATCTCTTCCGCTCACACTTCTACTAATCTTTCCTTTCTGCTCTCTGCTTCTCTTTTCTCTCAGCCAGTCGTAGGACAGAAAGGCCTGGGATCTTCTTTTCTTTTCTTCTTTTCCTTTCTCTCTTCCTCTTTCTGTATATCTCCCTCTGTGTATCTATGTCCTTATCTTTCCTCTTTATATCTTCGAAGACATGGGGGTTATATAAGGGATTTGGCTTTCTTCACTCGGCGCATGGGGTCCTCGACGCGGTGCGGCATCGGCGCGCCTATTCTGCCATCTAATCGGTGCCAATAGCTCTCGGGGCGCTTGCTTCTCTCCTATTTGTGTTGGGCTTAAGCCCATTTGCTTCACGAACCGGCGGCACCCATGGGCTTTGAATAGACGGGCCTTCTTTGTTGACCATGTGGGCTCCTACAACAATTACATTCATTCTTTGTAGCTCATTTAATAGCTTGCATCCATAATATGTGACAAGTTATGTGAATCCCATTCTATGAGCATCCGAATATTCTGAAGATCCCTTTCAGCAGGCAGATGATTGCCCGAGGCTTGACATAGTCTTAATTAGCCTGACTATCTGAATGATAGCAATGCTGGGCAGCAGCTTGGCCAGAAAGGGCTTCAGCCGGAGAGAGTGTCGGTGGTAACGGATCTTCTTCTATTCGGATTCGCAGAACTTCCAGGGATGACATAGGAGCTGCACCCTTGGTTGATCGTCAAAGCCCTGAGCTTGCTTTGACTTCTTCTTTTATCTTTGTACATTTTAGGTGTCAACAAATGCCCCTCGCCTGCAGGTGGCGTAAGCTAAGAATGAGCGGCACGGGGCATGCGGGTGTATATCATGATGTACTTTGTGCTCTTCTTCAGGCTTGCTCCTGCTCATTGTGTCAATTCATAGTTTGAAATCTTTGTTCTATTCACATAATTCCAGCACTCATAGGTGTTTGGGCTAATACGAGCCTGCTGGGTCTTAAATGACCAACACTTAGGTTTGATTCTCTTGTCGCATCTTCCCGGCGTAGGCAAATCGGCGCGGCAGCAGTCTCGGCGTATCCGTCTCGACACGGCATTGCAGTCGGTGCAGAGGTCCTCGGTGCGCTTCTTCGTAGAAGCCTTCTCGGCACGGGGGGCTCTTGGCGCGCCAATTCCCTCAGCAGCTAGGGTTCGCCTATTTAAGCGCCAAGAGGCTTGGGTGAGAGCTCATTTTAAACTGAGCTCTCTCTCTCTCTTCATCTTCTCCTAATTCCGTAGCGGCGCTCGGCGTGGGTTTTATTCAGGAGAATTTCTCCTTCCCCGTGAGGTTTCTTCCTTGCTTCACATACGGGACCACGTCCCCTTCTGTTAAGGAGTCATCCCCTCTTGGTGGATGTTCATCCTATTTGACTTTGGACATACCCCGGATAGGGGGAGATGTTGCCAAAGTTTTCTTAGAGTTTCCTCTTATATTGTTGCCTTAGTCTTGTCTTATCTTCTTTGATTTTATTTGCAGTTACTAAAATGACCACCACTTCTAGCCGTGCTGCTTCTGGAACTGCTGATGCCGATTGTTGACACCCATTTTTTGCCTATGAGTTGGGTCATCCTTCTTACCTCTATTTTTGATGCCTCAAGTTGTCCATTACTCATTGGGCCATTTTTGAGCATGTCCTTGGGCTTATTTTATAGATACTACCTCCCTGGCTAAGTTCGCTCTCGAATTCGGGCTTAATGGGCCGTAATTTCACTTGGTCTTTGGGGTAAATGGGCTTATTTATCCTATTTCATTAATTCCCACCGCCCAGACTAACGGCGATCTAGCGATAGACTGTTTGGCAAGTTGGGCGGTCATTTTGAAGACCGTTTATATCACTCTGGATTAATTGGCCATTTTCTGAATTTCCACCGACAACCCAATACACAGTCTTTCATTAGGCCGTTTATTCAGGTTGCACGGTCATCACTAGACCGTTCAGTGGCCAGAGTCCTAAAGGGATAATTTTTCAGATAATTATCTATTTATCTCATTTTATTGATTTATCACCGACACCAGATACACGGTCTGGCAATGGGCCGTTTGACTGGTGGGGCGGTCTATCTATGGACCGTTTATATCCTGAGAGTCCTACACCGAGTCAGTCGGTCTGTTCCTTGGGATAAATGATTTATTTATCTTATTTTCTATCTAGCACCGAAACCTATAGGCGGTCTAGAAGTAGACCGTTTATATGGTTGGGCGGCCCATCGAGCGACCGCTTATACGGTCGAGATCCTTGGGTTTGGTTGGTTTTTCTCTCTCCATCCGTGGTCAAATGAGTTGCTTCATCCTTGATTTTCTCCATGGATTTTCAACCAAATTCGATGCCGTTTGATCCTAGTGAAAGTTGGGAGTATTATCTTTGATTTATCCTTCAGAATCTTGGCCTAATTATCGCTGAAAAATCCTCAATTTCGAGTGGACTTTTAGGGGTCTATAAATAGTACCCTTAGTCCAAGCTTGAAAGGGGGGGGGGAGATCTTGTGCTCGCAACGAAGTGCTACCGAATTCTTGAGCGAACCGTAACCAGGTAGGAAGGCTCTCTACATCCATTTGAGCCTTCGATTCAGGGAGTAGTGATTTCTTTCGTGTTTTGGTCTAGGTGTCTGATCATTAGTTCGTCATTGCATGCTCATTCCCTTCATCGTTTTCCCCCATTTTTCACTGGCATTCTTATTCTTTCACCCCTCCTATTATTTTTTCACGCCCCAAGGGGTTAAAAACCCAATCCCCCAGGTATCCGCCTTTCCATCATGTGCTTAGTTTTCCATTTATTCTTATAGATACTGCACTTAAACAAAGCTAATGTGGGTTGTATTTTTGGTTGTTTACTATGTCTTGCAAGTCAGCAGAAGCTTTAGCATGAGGCCCATCCCCTCTGGCCGATCGGAACGGGTGGAGGATCAAGTACCTTGGTTCGGGGTCTGGTGGCTTTGCGCGGTCTGTCTTCGTTCATCTTCAGTTGTGAGCGGTTCTCATCAGACCGTTCATCTCCTGTTCACGGTCACCCTCGGACCGTCTAGGCTCCATCTGACCATTTCATCCCGCGTTCATCTTCAGCGTTGTACACGGTCTATCGATCAGCCGTTGACGTACATAGGCAGTCTACGGAGAACCACTTTCAATCTATTCCAGCGCTGCTTCATCGGCGAGTGTCTTCACTTTCTTCTCTCCTTTCCAAGGTATGTGGTACTCTCCTATTGTGCTATGTATCTTGGTGGCGATCACGGCATGCTTTTAGGTATGAGTAGTTTATTGGTTGCCTTTTCCCTCTTTTAGTTCATCCCTCATCATTTTCATTTTGCATATTCACTTTTGAGTTAAGGGAGGGACGAGGGGAAAGAAAATTTATCTACACCCCCTTTTTTGGCGATCACGGAGGGACGCCTGCTGCCCATCACGCTTCTGATTTTGCTGATCTGCTCTTTTGTGTGATTAGATTAGTTGTTAGTCCACTTAGGTTTGCCATTTCGATTCTGCTTTTTTCTGTTCCCGGGGTTGTGCGTGGTCTTCTGAGAGGCCGTTTACAGCATCCAGCGATCGGTCGATAGACCGTCCACTGCTGCCTCCAGTACGTTTCAGTCATTTATATTTCTGTGGATTTGCTATTGTCGCACGGTCTTGTCAGGGCCGTTTCACAGGTTGAGCGGTCGTTTGCCAGACCGCCCAGATAGTTCAGGTACGCCACTGCTTTTGTTGTCTCTGTTCATTTCTTTTTTTGTGTTTTTATTTTTACATATCCCTGTCATTTAGCGGTCCAGTCCAGGGCCGTCCACACTCCCTGAGCGGTCTCCCATCAGACCGCGTTTGTGCTACAAGTGCACCCGAGATTGATATTTTGAACATTATTTCATATCATTTGACAGTTGTTTGGGTGCTTTTCATCTTCCTAGTTGTCATTTATTTTTGCATGATTGTTGCCACATATTGTCATATTGTGTGATCATTGTTTGTTAGCCCTAGGCTAGATCTTGCATGCACTCCGGTGCGCATAGGCTCATACATTTCTTATCATACTAGTTGCATTCCTACCTTGGTAGGGGATCCTCTCGTCTCAATATTCCTTGGAGCCGACTAGGTGACCTTACCCGGGACCTCCGTAAGCCCTCATGAGCCATGGATTCCCACACGGACACTAGGCAGGTTATACCTTATCACCCCGAGTCTAGGCTGTATCTGTGAGAGAGAGTAGACTTAGAGTCAACCAAGTCCCTATTCCACCCCTATTAGGAATCCCCTTGTCGAGAGAACTCCATTTAATCGAATCCATTAAGGTTCCAAAAGGGGAAACATATAAAAAATTTCGCGCATCATTGCAACTTGGTTGATAATTGATCGCCTCTTCTCTCCTCTTTATTTGTGCATGTTTGTTAGCTATCTCTAGTTAGGTGATTATTAGGTGTGATTTCTCTTGACTTAAGGTCTTTGTTGCATGTGGAGTTGCTTTGCACCCATAGGATCGTCTCCTAGGGGCAATTCCCACTTCTTTTCCTACTTCAATTTGTTGTTCGATTCTTCACCTACTATGTCTTCCTACAATTTCTCCCACTCCCACGAGGACTCCCTTCCTCAGGGACTCTTGGAGGACCCACCTAGGGTCACCACTGTGCAGGGGAGAGAGGGGTCCGCCCCTCCTCTTCCGACCGTTGTTGTTGAGGGTAGTCAACCCTCCCATTCTGATTCTTCTACCCACAATTCGGCCAATCATGTTCTCCACTTGATGGCTCAGTTGGATCCCACCCAGCTCCACCTTCTCCTCCAAGCTTTGCAGGGGCCGGATGCCCCATCTGCAGTTCCTCCTCAGGGCGGGCTTGCTGCCACCACTTCTTCATCTTTGGTTAGTGGGCCAGGGGCCTCGTCTGCTGCACCCATTGATCTTACCCCTGTCCAGCCCAGGGTTCTTCACTTCACCAATCCGGAGGTGGGCCAAGCTTCTAGCTCGGCCCATCAGATGCCTGATAAGGGAAAGACCCCGCTCTTCACGTCTTCTTATGTTGATCCCTATGGAACCATCCCTCCAGCGCCGCAGGCTCTTGCAGGCCCGACTGATTTCTTACGCAGACAAGCAGGGGCCGCCCAATCGGCTCACGCGAATATGGGCCCATCCTTGGCCCATCATCCCTCTTACGGGCCACCCCCTCCGTCCGCTTATCCTTCGGCCCCTTACACCGGGCCCACCCTTCCAGCTTTGCCTCCTTCATCCCGGGAACGAGAACTTCTTGATAAGTGGGCTGCCATGCAGCAGCAACTTGACCTCCTTCACAAGCGGGTCGGCCCACAATCCCTTGCTGATATCCCCGTTCCCAATTTTCGTGATATCCATTTTCCTCCCCAGTCGGAGCTCCCCACGTACCGCAAGTACGACGGGAATGGCAACCGCTTCATTCAAATAAGGGAGTTCTTGTACGAGTCGGCGCGGTTTCAACATGACGACCGCCTCATGGCATATCTTTTCCGCCGCTCATTGGACGGGGTAGCGTTGAAATGGTTTTATACTCTGCCACTGGAGGAGGTAGAGAGTTTTAAAAATGTGAAAGAGAAATTTATACAGAGATTCCAAGACCGGGTGGGCCCGGAATATTCTTTTACTGATCTAGTGGCCGTGAAGATGAAAGTCGATGAAGACTTTGCAACTTATGCTGACAGATGGAGCCAGATGGCCTCCCGTGTGCCCAGGTAGATTTCGGAAGAAGAGAAAGTAAATCTGTTAATTTCTAATGCCACACCCACGTTCTGGAATATCTTAGCAATAAATGATATTTCCAATATGCACCAGTTGTACAGTAGGGCCCAGTTTATCCAGACCCAGTTTAAGGACTCCCCCATTCATTCCTTGTTTGAGGCCCAGAAGCCCAAAACCACCAGAAAACCTCAGGGCCCAGTCACTGAAGGAGTCCAGACAAATGAGCAGGTGCAGGCTGTCCACTTTCCCAACCAATCCGCTCTACCGTGCTTCCAGCAACCTCTCCGCAACCCCTAGTTTACCGCTCCACCAGCTACTCGACCATCATTTCCCGCTCCTCAGCCGCCACAATAACCACCACCACCACCACAACATCCTCAACAATCACCACAGTACTATAATGTCCCGCCACCAAATGGCTGTGCACCTGCTCGACCGGGTCCTAAGAGAGCCCACTACCCTCCACTTCCTAAAACTCTCCCAGATATTTTCTCAGCTCTGATGTACACTGGTGACCTTCAACTCCCTCCGGAACGCTCGAATTGGAATCCGGCCACCGACTAGTCCAGATATTGCATATATCATCGGTAGCTCGGGCACACTATAGAAAGTTGCTATCAGTTCCGTGACCTTGTTTATGATTTGCATGAGGGACAGAGAATTGATTGGGCATAGATGCATAAGTTGATTGAAGACATGAAAGAGAGAAGAAGACATGCGTCGAGGCCACAGCAGCCAGCGCCGCAACAGAAGCAACATCAGCAACCTCAACCCCAGCAGCAGCAGCCTTTACCAAAGTTAGGGATTCATCAGAATCCAATGCCAAACCACCCGCCTGCTCCTCAAC
This sequence comes from Amorphophallus konjac, assembly GCA_022559845.1. Classification (NCBI taxonomy): domain Eukaryota; kingdom Viridiplantae; phylum Streptophyta; class Magnoliopsida; order Alismatales; family Araceae; genus Amorphophallus; species Amorphophallus konjac. The sequence goes on along the minus strand of CM040125.1, from coordinate 115,700,889 downwards.
AGCAGCCGCTGGCACCGGCTCAGGTAAATATTGTTCACCGCCCAGCTCCCAACGCTGGGTGGTCCTATGATGATGAGACTCCTGCTCATCTTTTGGCCCTCCACCATACATACCCCAACTCCCCTTCACCTTCCGTCCCCTCCATCATCTTGCCCACCATCTTGACCTCCGCTACATCCACCATTTCCTCCAGATCCTCCATTGCACCGACCACCTTGCCCACCATTTCACCAATCCTCGGACCTTCACCGGTCATACCCTCCGTTGTCACCCCCTCACCTAACCTTTCACCTATCATCCTCCCGCCAGGGCCTGCCAGACCTGCCTCCACCATCGCCTCTCCCACCATTGTTCCTTCCGCTTACCCCACTGGGCCAGTCGAGAGTACATCCAATGCCGTGCCGGCACAGAACCTTGCCCTCCAGAGCGGGCGTTTATTTCAGAGAAGCTATCCCTCTACTGGTGCACATGCACCCAACCCTCCAGTTTCCTCACCCACAGTTGAGCAAGAAGAAGCCGAACCCCTACCTGGCACAAGATATGATCTACTGCAGCACTTGGACCAGACGCCGACCAAGATTTCAATATTGGAGTTGATTAAGAGGTCCACACAACACCAGGATGCTCTAAAAACTTTTCTTCAAAAGGTAATGGTTAGTGAAGACATGGAAGTAGAGAGTTTTTCATCGGCATTGGCCACAATTATGAAGGGGCCATCCATTTCTTTTTCAGAATCAGAATTAGCACCCCCCGAGACACGCCAGATGCCACTTTGCATTTCAATCACATTAAATAAAGTGGCGGTCGACGCGGCTCTAGTGGACACGGGGGCATCAATAAATGTCTATCCCTTGAGCACTCTGCGTGCCTGCAATATTTATGAAGATATGCTAAGGCCAACTCCGACGACTATTGCTGCTTATCACAACTCCAGGAGAGCATGCCACGGGGTGGTAACTATTCAGGCCGAGCTTGGGTCTCTCACAATGGCCATGGAATTTTATGTTTTGAACATAGATCTAATGTTTAAAGCCATCTTGGGTCGACCATGGATCGACAGTCTTCATGCTGTACCTTCGACCGCTCACCAATGCCTCAAATTTCCATTTCAGGGGCGGGTGGTCAAGGTAAAGAGTATTTCCATGGTGCAGACTGTTGAAGCTATTTCCAACAAGATTTTGCCAACTCCCTGGCCGAGCAATAGGCCGGTCCTTTTTGTGATGGACTTGGATTTTCCCTGGGCATATGCGTCACGCAAGCCCGCCACTACACCTATTAATGTCAAAGCCAAGTCCAAGATAAGAGACCCCAAGGGCTGGAACATGATTCTGAAGCTAGGTTACCAGCCAGGCATGAGTCTTGGAGCCCAATTACAGGGGCAGACTACGCCCATCCCAAGGGGCATAAAAATGAGCAGAAGAGGCCTCGGCTACCGAGAGTCCGCATTGTCAATTCTGGGAGATTCAGGGCCACTGACGTAGGACTACCGTCAGCATTTTGTGAAGGGCCCGTTGCAGCCAGGTAGCCTGAAGATGCCGCCTTGTTTTGATATGAAAAGTGATGCCGCTTGTACCGTTGTTGACCCACCGTCGCCGCTAAAGGGGCTGGTGGGTGATATGGAACATTTTTGTAATAGTTTTGAAAACTTGTTTTATGAAGAAGAAGTTTGTCCAAAGACACCAGAGACACAGCTTGTAAGGTGCTCTTCGGCAGAGCTAGTGTACTGGATGCCGCGGGAAGAGGGGAGCGCCCTCATTGCTTTTTCTTGGTCTCCTTCCCGCCTTGCCTCCCTTTTTCAAAAATTGGAATCCATACCCCATTTACCTCCAATCATGATCGATCCGTTCTTTAGGGAAATGCCATTCGAGGTTTTGTTTGTGCCGTGTGCATGTGGGCAATGCCCACCTATTGATCTCTCCACCATGTGGTCCTCCTCATCCGATCTCTCGACCATGTGGTTTTCTTCATCTGATCCTTTCTTTGATGTTTTGTTTCCATCTCTCTTCCCCCGTCAACTCCCTCCTCCTCCTTCCCCCTCTAATCCTTCTTGTTGCATGATCTCCTCCCATCTCCAAAAAAAATGCCACTTTTAAAACGGAGATTTCAATGGAGGATTATGCTATGTTTTGTCAGTCTTCTCCCCAGGGGCACGAGGCCCCTGTTTCCCTTCCTATAGACTTTTTATCCCCTAGGTTAGACGTGGGGTTAGATGAGTCTAGGGTAATAGAGTCGATTGAGTCTGGTGGAGTAGGGTCTTGTTCCAGTGTCTCCAACCCTTCCACGCTTGCTACGCGCCCAATGACGCATCATGCTAAAGCTGTTCCTGATAGGTTCCTTCAAGATCTCGTTCAACGTTGTCACTCCCTCCTTAAGTGTCCTGAGTTTGTAGAGACATTCATCGTCTTGGAGGATGATGATGAGCTAGATGGGGTTTGGAGTGACAATAGATTAGGGGTTTATGAAATCGTAGATGAGAAAGACCCGATCAATTATGAGGATAGCGACGTGGATGACGCTGCCGATGTGTACGCACAGGGTGTGAAGAGATTTGAGGAACCGTCATCGGCAGTGGATGAACCCACGAAAGAAATTAATCTTGGAACTGAAGAGGATCCCAGGCTCATAATTATCTCCGCTGATCTCCCTCCTCAGGTTGAAGAGGAGCTAGTCAAGGTTTTGAGGGAGTATAGCGATTCATTTGCCTGGTCCTATGAGGACATGCCGGGCCTTGACCCCGCCCTGGTGGAACATAGATTGGTACTAAACCCAGGGGCAACGCCCGTTAACCAAAAATCAAGAAGATTCCACCCCCAAATGGCCTTAAGGAGAAAAGAAGAAGTTGATAAATTGCATAAGGCCAAGTTCATTAGAGTTGTGTTATATCCACAATGGGTGTCGAATATAGTCCCTATGATGAAAAAGGATGGAAAAATTCGGATTTGCATTGATTTTAGGGACTTGAATAAAGCATGTCCTAAAGACGATTTTCCGCTTCCTCATATCGACGTGTTGGTGGACAACACGGCCGGGTACGAAGCCCTCTCATTTATGGATGGATATTCAGGGTATAACCAAATCTATCTCGCTCCCAAAGATCAAGAAAAGACCTCATTCACCACGCCTTGGGGCACCTACTGTTACGTGGTCATGCCGTTTAGATTGAAGAACACAGGTGCCACATACCAACGGGTGATGATGGCAATTTTCCATGACATGATGCACGTCTATATGGAGGCATATGTGGATGATATTTGGTGAAGTCAAGGTCAAAGGAAGAGCACCCTGTTATCCTGGCCAAAGTGTTGCAAAGGGCTAGGGAGTACAAGTTGAAGATGAACCCAAAGAAATGTGTGTTTGGGGTAGCATCAGGGAAGTTGCTAGGTTTTATAGTTAGCAAGCGAGGGATTCAAATTGATCCAAACAAAGCAAAGGCCGTTATGGAAATGCCACTGCCCAAGAACATCACTGAGCTTAGATGATTGATTGGGCATTTTCAGCTTATTCGAAGGTTTATATCTTAGCATTCGCAAAGGTGCCGCCCATTCTATGAACTGTTGAAGGCGGGGGCCAAATTTGAATGGAATGAAAAATGCTAAAAGGCCTATGAGGATCTTAAGGTTTATTTGTCTAATCCTCTGATTTTGCAACCCCATGTTCCTGAAAAACCCCTGATTTTATACATTTCAGTTATTGATGACTCCCTAGGAGCTGTCCTAGCGCAAGTGGACGACGAAGGGAAGGAAATGGCAGCCTACTGTCTCTCTAGGTTGTTCAATCTTGCAAAATCTAAGTACACCACTATGGAGAAGACCTGCGTAGCCTTAGTATGGGTAGCCCAGAAATTGAAATAGTATATCTTTGCCCATGAGGTTAGGTTGACCTGTAGGATGGACCCAATTCGCTATCTTTTAGAGAAACTCGTCCTTTCTAGTAGGTTAGCTCGCTGGCAGAGCTTTCTCTCTCAATTTGATATTACCTTCGTCATTCAGAAAGCTATCAAGGGATATGCTATTGCTGAACATCTTGCTCACTCACCTATCCCTTGTACAGATTCTATCTAGGATGAATTCCCCGATGAGCACCTGGTTGTGCTCACTCATCACCCTTTTTGGTCATTGCACTTTGATGGTGCACTCAATTCTCAGGGTCGAGGGATCGGCGCTGTTCTCCTCACTCCAGAGGGAGTAACCATTCCCATTGCATATCAGCTCACTTTTCCTGTTACCAACAACATAGCCGAGTATGAGGCTATCCTTGCCAGATTGAAGCACGCCTACATTCTAGGCGCGCAATATTTGAATATCATAGGAGATTCTCAGCTGGTACTGCGTCAAGTTCTTTCCACTTATCGCACCCGTGACCCTAAGCTCAAACCTTATCAAGATTTGGTCACGCTCTTGGCTAAGCAATTCCGCAAGCCGATTTACATTCATACCCCTCGATCACATAATATCCTCTCCGATACACTTGCATCGCTTGCTTCTTCCCTCTCTTTCCCCCTCAGTCACTCCACTGAGACCGTTGTGGTCTAGCGGTTAGATGCTCCTTCCCTTCAGGATCCGTGGTTTGACAACCTTAGAAAATCTATAGAGAAGAAAGCTGAGAAGGAAGAGTTGAAAGAAGTATCGTTAACTGAGCTCGAGGAAATTTTAGAAGAAGAGGAATTGCCTTGGTATCACGAGATTGAGTAATATTGCAGGGATGGATCATTCCCAAAATCAGCCAACGCTGCGCAGCGCAAGGCCATCCGAAGAGTAGCCTCCAGATACACAATCATTCCAGGAGAGTTGTATAGGAGTACTCTTAATGGAGTTCTCATGAGATGTCAAGACGATGATGAGGCTTGGAAAGTTGTCGAAGCAGCTCACTCAAGTGAATGTGGAGGGCATGTTAATGGTCAGGCCTTGGCGAAGAAGATTCTTAGGCAGGGCTATTACTGGCCAACCCTAGAAGAAGATTGTTCCACCTATGTCTGTAGATGTCTTCAGTGCCAACTCCATGCCGATAAAATTCATGCTCCTGCTTCATCTCTCCATCCTCTTTCTGCTCCTTGGCCATTCTCTATGTGGGCTTTTGATATTGTAGGCTCGCTAGGTGATCCTAACTCCCAAACCAAACAGAAATCTTTCATTCTCACTGCTACGGAGTATTTCACCAAGTGGGCAGAAGTTGAAGCATATGCAGAGATCAAGGCCACCACAGTTTACCGCTTCATCCTCAAGAACATCATTTCATGGTTTGGAGTGTCAAGCGACATCGTCACCGATAATGGGCCTCAGTTCGTGTCACAAGAACTCCAGGACCTCTGTAAGAAATTCAACATTTCATTGCATCATTCATCACCATACTACCCCCAAGGCAACGGCCAAGCCGAGGCCACCAATAAGACTCTTCTTAAAATCATCAAGAAAACATGTGAGTCACATAAATTTGCTGATTGGGCAGATAAATTAGTAGAAGCTCTATGGACTTATCGCACCTCCGTCCGTACTCCCACGGGGCAAACTCCTTTTGCTCTCACCTATGGGATGGAAGCGGTACTCTCGTACGAGATTTTGATCCCTTCCCTTAGAGTGTAGCTCGACAAAGAACTTAATCTCGACGAACGTCGAGAGGCGTTGCTAGTCCAGCTAGAACTCTTAGATGAGAAGAGGCTTAATGCGACCAATCACATTTTCATTTATCAAAAACGTGTCTCGTGTCATTTTCAAAAGAAAGTCATCGAAAGAAAATTTCAAGTGGGTAATATGGTTTTGAAACGCAAATTTATCAGATCAGCAGGTCCTAGGTCTAAGCTGCAACCCAATTGGGAGGGCCCGTTCATAGTCAAGGAGATCTGTCCTGGAACGCGTACCGTCTAATCAATGCAGAGGGCGAAGAATTGCCTAATCCGTGGAATGGGTTGTACCTCAAACATTTTTATCCCTAGAGTCGAGCTAGCAACGGCCCGGTGGCGGGGCGTTCCTCTCCTTGATCATGAAGGGGGTCCCCAGTTCAACACTCACACACCACACGACCTCCAAGGCTGGGTTTTCCTTTCTGCGCAACACCGTTTCTCCTTTGGCCATACTTGGGGGAAGGTGAAAATCCTTATTTTTTCTCCTCTTCGGTCGAAAATAGGGGCAAGTGGTGAATAAGGGGCTGAGAACCGATCTGGGCACCCCCATGAAAGAGAGGTCTCAAATAGGGGCAGTCTGTTATGACCTAATTCTGCATTCACAAAAGCAAAAGAAAGGAAAAAAAAGAAAAAAGAAAAAAGGGGCAAAATCAAGGCAAAAGCTAAAAGCTCATTCAAATGCTTGAAGCTCAAAAATGTAACTGCTCCAAAAAAAATGAAACTAGGCATGACAAGAGTGGCAGTACAGTTTTCCAGCAGGACGTTATGAGCCCGATCGTACGCGTGCCTAGAGCGGATGAAGGTTCGATGACGGACACAAAGCCCCGGCACAACAGACCAAATCTCCTGAAGAGGGATTGCCGTGAGAAGAACTCAAGCCTTAAAAACCTCTATACCTATTGTCGGCTTTCCTATCAAATTCCCTCTTTCATTTCCCAGGGACTGGATCATACCCCGGGTATGGCCTTAGCAGAGGCGCCGTTAAGTAGAATTGGACCCTCGCCATGGACGGTCACCCATAACGCACGTTGTACTTGGGAAATCCCTAATGAGATATGAAGGTATCCTGTTGACGGGTTTGAGTTGGTCCCAAAATCTAAAAAAATCAAATATTTCAAAATTTGAAAAAAATCAAATATTTCAAAATCTAAAAATTAACTATTTCAAAATTAAAAAATCAAATATTTCAAAATCCAAAAAAAATCAAATATTTTGAAATCCAAAAAAATCAAATATTTCAAAATCCAAAAATTAAATATTTCAAAACCCAAAAAAATCGAATATTTCAAAATCCTAAAAAAATCAAATATTTTAAAATCTAAAAATTCCTTATTTCGAAACCCAAAAAAAATCAAATATTTTAAAATCTAAAAAAAATCAAATATTTCAAAAAAAATCAAATATCTTCAAAACTGCAAAAATATTTTCAAAAAAAAATCACTTGCATTTCATGGCATGCATTGCATCCTTTTCCTTTGTCATTTTGCCTATTTAATAAGGCTTACCCCCTTGACCAAAATTCAAGGATTGGTTATTCCCTGACTTGTTGCAGGCAAGGGGTTAAGCCTAAAGTAGATTTAACCTGTTCTTTGTCTGAGTGTGTGTGCAGGGGCATGTTTTACAAATGATGCTGGCATCTACAGGTGCGCGGTCTCTCGAAGACCGTTTCAATCTATCAAGCGGTCATAATGTGACTATTTCAGTCTTCTAGACGGCCTCCATAAGACCGCCTTCATTATATCTCACAAGCCCAGTGACCCTTCTTTGCGTCCATGTTTCTGCGGTCTGATTATGACCGCTTATTCTTAAACGGTCCATCACTAACTGTTCTATTTTCTTAGGCGGTCCCTCGACAGACTGCCTGGACCCTCGTTCTTAACTATTGCTATCCGTCTATGGAGCGGTCTATTTCAGGCCGTCTAACTCATCCAGCGGTCTTTTATGGACCGCTTCCTTTCCAGAAAGTCACCTCAATCCACACAAATACATAAGAAACATAGGCCAATCTCATTTAGTCAAGCATCACATTCTTTATTCCAAAATAAATCAAAATCAATTCATGGGTTTCTTTACATCATAAATGATAAAAATCATTCAATCCTCAGCCGGGCGTCCCCGCGAGGCCTGATCTCACACATCTCTCTCACATAAGCCGGATACTCCTCCTGAAGCTCTGCCACATCTGCAGGTAGGGTACGCACCTTGCTGATCTCCCACATGATCAGCGTGCTCCTGACTGCATGCTCATCTCCCTCTGTCCCGAGCCTCCTCGCCTGTAGTGTAGGAAAGTGTGGTAGCACTGGAACTGATGTCCGGTAGAGCCCGACCTGTAGAAAACACCTATGGGGGCTATACATCGCCAAGGTGGTGTCTCCCACAAGCCTCAAGTCGAGCCCAAGCCTCCTAGGAAGCCTGAGGGTGGTACTGTGGAGGAAGGACGGGTGCATCACGAACCAGTCTAGGGGCAAAGTATTGAGGTAGAGGCGCCACTCATCCCTAGTCTTCTTGTCCACGGTCCGACACTTCACCTGCTGAGAGAACCTGAAAGAACCGCCAATGAAGAATAGTGGATGGCTCCCAAAGATCCGGCTGACCGAAGTGATATCCTCCCTAGGCATGAATTTTAACCTGACACCCATCCAGCACTCAAGAAGAATCATAGAGCCAAAAAGTGGGCCCCCTAAGGCTGCTGAGCTGAGACCCTCGTAGAGGTAAGCAAGAACGGCCTGAGAGATGGAAAGACCCCGCCACAGGCCACTGATGGTGCTAAGGTTGGGTATTTCCAAAATATGGTCGATAGAGGGGAAGGGTATGGCACCACATAAGCAGATGGAAGTAGCCTTGGCTATGGCTTCATCCCACCCACACTTATTTTTACAATGAGCTATGACCCATTGGCTCAAGGGTAGCAAATGGATGTGGTGTCGACTAATCATAGTGCGGATGTCCTTAGTGTTAGGTAGGAACTCCCCTAGGATGAGGGCAGGGTCTACAGGGGCAACGGTATGGCAAACCAAGTCCTCCTCCCCAACTTTGGATCTAGGAAGGGATAGGTAGGTCTCTACCTCCTCTAACAAGATGGTGGCCTCAAAGGAAGGGAAGATGAAAGTATGTGTCTGTGGTTGCCACACTTCTATGAAGGCTGTGATACTATGCCAATCAAATGAAAGCTTGGGAAAGTTTTTGGCTAGAATTAAGAGAGGGTGCAAATGCCAGGATCTAAGGATGGATATCACTGTTATAGGGAGCTCACGGATCATGGGAGACATCCACTTTAAGCTGGAATAACGCCTAGGACCGGGGAGAAGCTGAGGTGATGAAAAGGAAAAGAGAAAAAGAGAGGAAGAATATGAGCTTTTATGAAGAAATTGAAAGATATAAGTGAAGTTGCATTGACTTACCTCTCTCAAAGGGCTGGAGCTTAGATGCTCGGGGATGGCGGTCAACCTTTGCAGCACCCCGTGCTCTTTCTTGGCCGGCTGTGGCCCATGGTAGGCGCCCCCACCCATAGAACTTCCTTCAAGGGCCCTCTTCATGGTGTTTTGGAGAGGTTTTAGCAAGGTTTTCAAGGTTTGAGGGAGAGGATTTGTGTGAAGAATGAATTTGAAACACCCTCCTATTTATAGAGCCTAAATTGTGGCCTAATACCCCTAGGATGGAGGTAGGATAGCTCCAACTCGGGTTAGGATAGGCTTTGCCATGAGTTAGGACTCTCTACCCTCGGGCTGGGACTCTCCAAGAGAGTCCCGATCGGAGCTATCAGAGTTTCCATGTAAGCGGCCTATCGAGCGACCGCGGGTATATGGAAGCGGTCCAACATGGACCGTTTACATGCCTTCTACACACTTCGCCTCCCAATAGCTTAGACGGTCTATGAGAGGCCGTCCGTAACATTCAAACGGTCAATCTTGGACCGTCGTCCAGAATCCACAGTCTAATGGAGATTGTTTATGATCTCCTTTGGAGCCTTAGCCGAACAAGCATCCGCGGCCCACCATAGGACCGTCTGAACACTGGAGCGGTCGTCCATCCAACCGTTTAGCTACCTGAAGCCTCAAGTTTTGTCCTTCTTGCACCAATTCCTCTCAAAACATTTCGTCTCTCTCTCTCACTCTCTCGCATCAGGTTAGGAGTCGTTGTTAGGCCATTAGCGTTAAGCATTCACACACATTCATTTGCAAAACCAAAACAAAAAAAACTCATCATATCATAAGCATATCATAACATCCATATGTACATAAGTCACATCTAAATACATCAGGCTTGACCCTCCCCTGAGCCCTCATGGCGCTTTACTGGTGGCGCCATGGAGGTGCTCTCCTTTACACGCCGGTGTCGCCGACGCTCCTCATCCTCGTTCCTCTGGTAGCCGGAGGATCCAGTCAGGTAGTCCCGGTGGGAACCGCTAGGCACAACACTATGGGTCCTGCTGCGCTCGGATCTCCTGCACATCCCCTCCACGACACCCTCCAGCTTCGCCACCTGAAGCCGGGCTCGCTCCGCCTCAGCTCGTAGCGCTCCGTCTCTACAACCCCAGCCCGGAGTCGCTCCAACTCCACGTGGAGGAGCGCCATCTCGATCGCATCCGTCGGACGGCTCCGCTCCATCTCCTCCCGGAGACGGGCAACCTCATCCTGCGCCGCTACATGGCTCTGCTCCATCTCCTCCCGAAGCCGGGTCAGCTCAGTCGTTTGCATGTACACACATCATGGTTAGCTAATTGCATTTCATAATCATAACCAACTGGGAAGGTGCAGTCATTTACTTACCCTCTCGGCGAGTGTCGCCTCGGCCTCCTCGGCCCGTGTCACCATCCTCGCAAACTCCGCATCCCGCTCCGCACGGTCCGCGGACGGCTGGGAGAAGGAAGAAGGTGCGTCAGCTCCCTGATGTTGGGTCCCCTCGGCTCGCTGCATTTAGAACTCCAGGTTAGTCAATATCATAAGCATATGCATAACTAAGTCTGAAGGTTCAGTGACACTCACCAAGAGGTCCAACGCCTGTCAGAGCTCATCCTATTGCTGGACGGTGGAATGAAGGAGGCACCGGAGCTCGACAATCTGCCCCTGCGGGTCGAGCTGCATATAGAAGTCAAGTGTCAGTGCATTATAATCATAAAGCATAATAGAAAGCATAAGGTTAGAGTCATACCGGTCGTCGAGTGCCACGGAAGACCTGGTCTCCGTAGCGTCTGGCATAGGTAGTCAAGTAGGCCTCCTCGCTCTCGGCACGGGCGCGTACCACTCGCCCAAGCCCTGTCCAGTCATGGATCTGCTCTGCTACCCTGGTGGTCCAGTCCATCTCCGTCGCCAGACCTCGGGCGTGGTGTCCCATGCGCTCCTCCAGCTTCTCGGGCGCCAGGAACTCCACCTCTTCCTGATGGACCCTGAGGGTCCTCATTACGAGCCGGTAGTAGAGGGGATCCACCACATTCATAGAGTGGAGCCAGATGTCGCTCCCAGCGTAAGCCAGGGCTGCCACGACCCACGGCTGGCCCTCGTGGCCCTTGCTCTGGTAGGGCATCCACCGGATCTATCAGATAGGACAATTTCATCAGCAAAGTAAGCATATAGTTGCATTCACAAAGCTTAAGTTCAAGATCTTACCGAAGCGTAGGGTAGGGTGTCGAGGTCATCCTGGATCGCCTGGACTTGGCGACGCAGGGAGCCGACCACCCATGGTGCCGTCCACTGTCTCACGATGGGTAGCCGGTCTGGGTGTGTCTCCTCTCCTCTCCCCAGCCCGGGGAGGTGCACATAAGCCCACACCTACATTGCATAGAATGTTCGCACATAAGCATTCAGAGAAGTCATATAGCAATTGCATAATCATTTTAGGAATCGAGTCGTACCTAGAGTAGGGGTGAGAACCCGCCGAGCATCGTACGTCGGCTCATCGAGCTGAGGGTGTCGAAGAGGAATGCGAGGACCGCTACTCCACACGCGTACTCCCCGACGCGGTCCACCTCCTTGAGCAGTGGTAGCAAGCGGCAGCTGACCACGTCTCCCCGAGTGGCGAAGAGGAGCCTCCCGAAGAAGAGCATTAGGAACCTCCTCAGCACCACGTCTGCCTCCGGTCCCGCTGCGGCTGCCACCCGTGGTCGTGATCTCTCCGTCAGCCTCTGAAGGTACTGCTCTCGCAGCTCTCCCGTGGCGATCCTGGCTCCTCGTAGCCCGAGACTCTCCTACAGCCTCGCCCTTGGCAGCGTTGTCGACTGACGCTTGGCCCGTAGCAACTCCAGGCCCAACACCCTCTGAGCCAGCTCACGGTAGTCGGGGAAGGTCCTCCCGCTAACCGGTACCCCGTGCACGCGTAGGCCGGTGATGCGTGCAACGTCCTCTAACGTGGGGACCATGTGGCCCCAAGGGAAGAGGAACGTCAGACTCACCGGGTCCCACCGGTTGTGCAGGGCGTAGAGGAGCGCCGTGTCGAGCCGTGTCACCTCCACGCTCAAGAACTCTCTGAACACCATGGCTCCCAACCTCTCTCGCTGGAAGTCGGGTAGTGCGAGGTACACTGCCCGGACCTGGAGCCATGAGATCCGGGTCCTACGCTTTCCCTGTATATATTCAAACAATTTTCATTAATCATACACTTCATAATAAATCATAAGAATAAATTAATGAATAAATAGAAATGCAGTCTTTTCAGGTTAATGGTCCCTTCTGGGCCGCTTATGTTGCTCTACCGGTTGGTTTCCAACCATTTTCTGGTTCCAATAAGCCCATTCCAGGATCTAAAGCTATACGGCCATCCATTGGCCGTTTTCATTGGTAAGTGGCCTGTTAAAGGCCGTTCAGTTTCATAGACGGCCCAGTTAGGACCGTTTTCCCCTCACGTGTCTATCCCAATAACGGCCGTTCCTTGACCGTTTGGGTACCCAATGGTCCCCATCCGACCGTTTGGATTTTCCCTTCAACCCTCGTTGATTTGAAAGTATACACGGTCATTCCATTGACCGTTTGGCTACAGGACGATCTGCTAGAGACCATTTTATCCTCAACGGTTCAGTTTCTGGATGGCCCAAAGTGGGCCACCTGACATCTACACGGTCTTCTTTAGACCATTTTTTGCTCCCTAAAGCCCTATCTATTCAGCTCCCCAGTGAACGGTCACCCGTGGACCGTTCTAGCCTTTTGGGCGGTTGGTTTACAACCGTCTTGATTCCAGACGGTTCTAGGCAAACCGTCTAAGTTGCCTAAGCGGTCATTGTTGAACCGCGTTCTACTCGCCGTAACCGATGGCATTCCACCTCCTTCCCCACCATGTTCAATGGCCATGGAGGCCTTACAATCATCTCAAAGGGGTCGTATGCCCCATTTTTGATCCTCTAAGCTAAACATGCACGCACTAAAACAATCAAATGGGGGGGGGGTCATGGCCTACCTCGGAGGGACGAGGTTCCTTGGCCGGTCTCTCGGCCGTAGTCGCCAGGGATTCCTCCTCCGTTGGTGCTTCGGTCTCCTCCGACACCACAGCGAGTGTGGGGGGGACTTTCTCGACCGTGGGTGCATCTCCTTTGGCCATGGGCGGTGGCGCCGGAGCCTCCTCCGTGGGGTTCGTTGCCGGCGGCGGTGGGACGTCTCCTCAGGCCATTTGACATGTGACGCGTCTCAAGAATTGGTGTTTGAAGTGCATGAAGGGGTTGAAAGGAGTGGGGGAGAGTGAGAGAGGGTGTGGGCTAGAAGATAGAGAGAGTGGGGGGGTGGCCTCCATCGGTTACGACGAGTGGAAATAGAAGATGGAGGAGGAAGACGATGGAAATATCAGTTTATTTTTTTGAAACCGACGATCTAAAGGCGGTCTAGCAATAGACCGTTTATACACTGGGCAGTCCCTACAAAACCATTTTTTTATTTAATGACTCCACTGCCATTAAGCGGTCATCCTTTGACCGTTAATTAGTTGGGCGGTCTTCTATAGGGCCGTGTATGTGCTACGATTGCAATTCAAATTCTCACAAGTATGCGATCACCTTTGAATCGTTATTCTCACTCAGCAGTCGTAGATAGACCGTTTATATGGTTGAAATGGTGAATGAACTATTTTGCTACATTGTGCGTGCTTAATTGACTTATTTCATGATATATCAATTGCAAAACCTTGTTCAAGATTCTTTTGCAGCATTATTCCACCTCTATTACTCTTACCCAACAAGTAAGTCAGGTAAGTATCCTGTGCCCTTTATCCCTTGATGCATTACTATATGGTATCTATGTTATATTATCTCGAGAACCGGCTAGTCATTTACGTGTTCCAAGATCTAACGTTCCCCAATAACAAAAATAATGATGATCTAGATTCACGTGTTTAATCATCGGATAGGCCGTTAGGTTGGGAGGATTAGGGGACGACGGTTCTGTCTTGCACGCTGTGGCTACAGATAGTGTCCTGACCCTAATTGTTCCAGTCTAGCAATATTATTCTCAAGTATTTTCTATTTTATGGCTTTCTTTGCATTCTTTTTAATTATTTCTTTTATTTTAGCCCAGCATGCATCATGTGCATCTTTTGAGCATTCATGACCCATGGTCTGTCTGAAAGTGTCTCATTAGTGATGGATGATTGTGCGTTCATGATTTTTGAATAAGAGAAGCTATTCCACTCAGAGTGGGAAGGTTTTCTCTAGTTTATTCACCTGGCTTGATTGACTAAGGGTCCCCGTCTGGAGGTTTTAGCCTGCTTCTTTACTTTTTGTTGCTGCTTATTCCCTCATTGGATGTGGATTGTGTCCCCTGATGAGGTTGCTTGTTTCTTCTTTTGCCTATTTAGTTAGTTTCTCCAGACTGGTGTCATTTTAGTCCGATCATTCCTTGTGTTTGGTTCGGAGTTTTTCGGAAGATTCCTATCACTCATTGGCGAGGAAACATGTGTCTTTTGCCTTAACGCCCGCTTTTCAGTCCGCTCCGCTTCATTTTCGCTTCATCTCCATGTTCGATTTCGCTTTCGCTTCACCTCCACTCGCTCCCCTGCAAAGAGGACGTTAAGGAGGGGAATCTGTTGACACCCATTTTTTACCTATGAGTTGGGTCATCCTTCTTACCTCTATTTTTGATGTCTCAAGTTGTCCATTACTCATTGGGCCATTTTTGAGCATGTCCTTGGGCTTATTTTATGGATACTTCCTCCCTGGCTAGGTTCGCTCTCGAATTCGGGCATAATGGGCCTTAATTTCACTTGGTCTTTGGGGTAAATGGGCTTATTTATCCCATTTCATTAATTCTCACAGCCCAGACTAACGGCGGTCTAGCGATAGACCGTTTGGCAAGTTGGGCGGTCGTTTTGAAGACCGTTTATATCACTCTGGATTAATTGGCCATTTTTTGAATTTCCACCGATAATCCAATACATGATCTTTCATTAGGCCATTTATTCAGGTTGCACGGTCATCACTAGACCGTTCAGTGGCTAGAGTCCTAAAGGGATAATTTTTTAGATAATTATCTATTTATCTCGTTTTATTGATTTATCACCGACACCAGATACACGGTCTGGCAATGGGCCGTTTGACTGGTGGGGCGGTCTATGTATGGACCGTTTATATCCTGAGAGTCCTACGCCGAGTCAGCCGGTATGTTCTTTGGGATAAATGGTTTATTTATCTTATTTTCTATCAAGCACCGACACCTATAGGCGGTCTAGAAATAGACCGTTTATATGGTTGGGCGGCCCATCGAGCGACCGCTTATACGGTCGAGATCCTTGGGTTGGTTGATTTTTCTCTCTCCATCCATGGTCAAATGAGTTGCTTCGTCCTTGATTTTCACTGCGAATTTTTAACCAAATTGGATGCCGTTTGATCCTAGCGAAAGCTGGGAGTATTATCTTTGATTTATCCTTCAGAATCTCGGCCTAATTATCGTTGAAAAATCCTTAATTTTGAGTGGACTTTCAGGGGTCTATAAATAGTACCCTTAGTCCAAGCTTGAAAGGGGGGGAGACCTTGCGCTCGCAATGAAGTGCTGCCGAATTCTTGAGTGAACCGCAACCAGGGAGGATGACTCTCTACATCCATTTGAGCCTTCGATTCAGGGAGTAGTGATTTCTTTCATGTTTTGATCTAGGTGTCTGATCATTAGTTCGTCATTGCATGCTCATTCCCTTCATCATTTTTCCTCCATTTTTCACTGGCATTCTTATTCTTTCACCCCTCCTATTGTTTGTAACGCCCTAAGGGGTTAAAAACCCAATCCCCCAGGTATCCCCCTTTCCATCATGTGCTTAGTTTTCCATTTATTCTTATAGATACTGCACTTAAACAAAGCTAATGTGGGTTGTATTTTTGGTTGTTTACTGTGTCTTGCAAGTCAGCAGAAGCTTTAGCATGAGGCCCATCCCCTCTGGCCGGCCGGAACGGGTGGAGGATCAAGTACCTTGGTTCGGGGTCTGGCGGCTTTGCGCGGTCTGTCTTCGTCCATCTTCAGTTGTGAGCGGTTCTCATCGGACCGTTCATCTCCTGTTCACGGTCACCCTCAGACCGTCTAGGCTCCATCCGACCATTTCGTCCCGCGTTCATCTTCAGCGCTGTACATGGCCTATCGATCAGCCGTTGACGTACATAGGCAGTCTGCGGAGAACCGCTTTTAATCTGTTTCAGCGCTACTTCATCGGCGAGTGTCTTCACTTTCTTCTCTCCTTTCCAAGGTATGTGGTACTCTCGTATTGTGCTATGTATCTTGGTGGCGATCACGGCATGCTTTTAGGTATGAGTAGTTTATTGGTTGCCTTTTCCCTCTTTTAGTTCATCCCTCATCATTTTCATTTTGCATATTCACTTTTGAGTTAAGGGAGGGACGAGGGGAAAGAAAAACTTATCTACACCGGTGTCTCCTCTCAGGGTAGAGTGGTTGGCCCTACTGTGACATGGCTAAATGTTGGCTAGCTAGACTGAGGTCTTGGAAAGGTCACCATAGTTGACGAGTCTTCTGACTTAGAGATGGACACAGTGTCTGCATCATGCGTCCTGCCTACTGAGGATGGGTTAAGCTTCAATCGCGATGACGGATATCATCCGGATTTTTCGAAGGATCGCCATCTAGTGCCATTCATCTGCACCTTCAATGTAGCTGGGAAGAGAGATATTATGCTAGCCTGGATGGTGGAACGGGCCATGCTTCTGGAGAGGGATAGCCTGAAAGGCTCCGTATATCACAGGGAAGCCATCTATCTCCCTGGAGAGCATCGCAAATGGAACACTGTCCTGGGCGTGACTGAGTTGCAGCCGGAGCAGAAGATGCTGACACGAGCTCCTGAGTTTACCCTAGCCAGGTGGGATACTGCTGCAGGTCGGGTCAATAGAGAGAAGCCCGGCTACGGATTGTTCTTGGCACCCATCAAGTGGGGCTATAGAGATGAGCCATTTGTTCTGAACTGCTTGGCTATCCAGTTCAAGTTTCACTTGGCTGCAGGCTGCTTTGCGGACACCAAAGTGGCCGATGCTCATCTCTTCTGCATGGGAGCGGTAGAATTTACAGAGTTTGTGCTGAAAGAATATGCTCCTTTATTAATCGGGGCCAGAGTATATCATAGTGTATATGCATCCCGCTTTCGGTATCCCATGTCCAAAGGCCTATGCTGTGGCATGTTTGAAGTCTTCTACCCATAGTTTAATACCTTTTACACAACAGAGGGTGAACCTTTTTTGGACCTCTGGAGTTTGTCATAGCTTTCAGGTCTGTCGATTGACGGAGAACCTTATGAAGAGATCTACCTATATGACTTTATCAAGGATGAAACTGACGGAGAGGGCCAGTATTTCTTTGGCTTTTCATACCGGTACTTAATGAAAGCATATCGCTTCCTTTGCCTAGCACATCATAGGGGATCATCTAAGGGATATCATACCCAGGTGAAGAGCAGTAGGATGAAAGTCAGAGTAGGACATTGGATCCAATATTTCTTCGGCGGCCCCTTAAAATACAATGAGTTTCCTTCTGTGGCTCCCATTGCGGGCAAGCAAAGCAAGCCTCCCAAGTTCAAGTCAGAGCTACCTGCTTCCATTCGGTGAGTCAGCTGAGGAGGGCCAAACCCTGCTGGAGTGGATCCCCTTACTCACTGTGCCGCTTATCTTACATTTTGGTTGTGTACTTTTGCTCTCCCGCATGGAGATGAAACAATTATCAGGCCGGAGGTAATATACTCAGCATGTCAGATGGCTTGGGGCATGCGGCTTGATTTATGTCCGGCTGCGCTCTGCCTGGTTCACAAATCTCTGGGTGATCTTTATAAGCATTGGGTCCCCCGGTCCTTCAGAACAGTGGGCTCGTTCCATTTCTTCAATGCCTGGGTATGTAGTCTGTTCCCAGAGCTTGCTCCCAAAACTTTGCAGACGACTACATTATACCCCAGGATGCTGGAATTTGCAAGTGCCGAACCTGTCCCAGTGTCATAGCAGCTTTACTCTATCAGAGGCCGGTTAACAAGGGTTCTAGTGGATTCAGTAATAACTATTCATTTCTGGAATTTGGCAGCACATTCTGCTCCACTGGTGAATCATCAGCGTGAGTGTGTAATGGAGGCGGTGGAGACTTTTACCCATTTTATTTCGGGTACCACAGTGACCCGACCAGTCTTGGAGCCTGAGCTCATTGATTGAGCTTTGTCAATCCGCCCCAGTGTTTTAGTGTTCAGAAAGGGGGGCGTGGTTCATCTAGAACCCTACTACCCGTTCATATTTGGCCGGAATTTCAGCTATGACCAGCATATTCCACCTTCAACTGCTCAGTTTCCATTGGACAGCAGGTCAAAGAATGGCTCGGTTGTTGCTAGCGAAGGTCGCACCTGGTGGGACTACTTCCATCATCGGGATGCCACTACTTTCAGAGTACCAGTGCCGAACCGTGTTCCCCGGACCACTCCTGAGTATATAAAATGGTGGAATGCCCGAACCAACTTTTATCGTAATGCCAGGACAACATGATGGGATGTGGACGAGCGCACTTTTTTGAGTCAGCAGCCTGGGCCAATTTTTGATATTGATGAAGCCCATCTAAAGAGGCTGTTTTCTCAGCACCCGAAGGAGGCGGATGCATACATAGTACACAGGAAAGCCCTGAAAGAGGATGCAACTAAACAATTGATGCATGTACTTGCTAACATAAATGAAGATGTTTTCACGAAGAATCTGGAAGATTTATGCCAAATCGGTGATGCCCGCCTGGGACTTCAACAGTACCCTTTTCCCATCGAGGAGCCACTTCCTAAAGCAGTCTCATAGAAATGCGAGGTCGACCGCTTCTGCCCATATCAGGCGTTCATTAGGAGGGAAGACAGAACCCCGACGTATTATCAGCATACGTCTTGGTTGTGTGTTCTGATGAATATCCATGGGCCGGCCCTCGATAATCCCATAGCAAGTATTCTGGACAAGCCCTTGTTTGTATCTTATCATTATGCTGACGGCTGGGGTCTTGACCACCTCGACTTGTATCATTGTCTTGCTTCCCATGGCCATGTGGACTTGGCTGATCTGGCCGAAAAGTGCGAGAAAATTGGCGACATTTGCTGGCTTGTTCGGGAGGCTGCATCCCGAAGCAAAGAGGTGACTTATCAATACTGGCCCCTCTCATCTTTTTACAATGGCCCGGCAGGTAAAATTTTCTCCGGCTGACATGTTGCTTGTCCCATTCCTTAACCCTTTTTATAACGACATATGTTTTCTTCAGCAGATAGACCAGACATAAAGCAGTAGGGAATTTACAAGAAAATCATTTCCCAAGCCCAAAAGGCTAAATATTTTGACACTCCTGCACCAGCGCCAACCACTACTCCACTACCTCCTGGCAGGAAGAGGGTGGCATCTTTGCAGAAAGTTGCCTTGGGACAGGCGAAGAAAGCTCGGAGATCTATATTGAAGCAATCATCAGCTGATGTAATTGAGATTCCCTTACATTTCGTGCCATCATATGAACAGTTTGCCGCTCAGCGGGAGACTACTCAGCGAGCAGCCGAAGGTGGCATTACTTTTCTTTGCAGACTGTAAGATTATTCCTTCCACTGTACCCTCATTCTCTGACATTTTCTTTATTGGATAATATTTCAAGATGTAGTTGCTGATGCTATGAATACTGAGGAAATTGCCAAGGCGGCGGAGGATGTGGATCCTCCCGCTGTGGCCATGGTGGAGGTAACTGAGACAGCTGAAGCCATATGAGAGAACCTCCACATTGCTCAGAAGGACGTCAGACTTCCCTCTCCCACGCCGCCCAGTGAAGCTGAGGGTGAGCCAAGTGACTCTGATCTTTATGAATCTTCTTTTTTTAATGATCTTCTGACCCTCCCTTATACATATCTTTTGTGCTGTAGTGGCCAAAGTAATCGGTACTGAGGCTAAGACACCTGCTGTGGATGCCTCTTTGCAGTAAGAAGGGCATAAAACTATGTTGAAGAAGGGTGCTATGCCATCGCGGCGTGTGATCACCCGCTCAGCAGCTCGTAAGGCAACAGAGGCAGCGGGCCAATTCGAGCCTAGTGTAGATATCTCTTCCAGCAGCTCTACTACCCTTTCTGATGAAGAAGTTGACTATGATTTTTCAGAGGGTGATCAGAGAGCATATGAAACCATTAGCTAATAGACAGCGACGCCCTCTACGCTACTGAGTGGCACTTCAATATTCAGCCCTCCAAGATTGCTAGCACCATCATCTGAGGGAATATTGCAGAAGGAATTTGCTGGAATTGACATGGAAGTGGAGATAACCCCTCCTTTTGTTACTTCATCTGCGGAGTTAGTGTCCTCTATACAGGCATTTGAGGAGATGGATTCCGCGGCCATGGTAAATTCTGCCTGTCATAGCTTTGCATTTATTATTATTTTTTGTCATCTTGGTGCTTATTACAACTTTGTTCCAGGAGTCTGGCGCAGCCGATCACCTTTCGGTACTATCTTTGGGTGTCATCATTTCATCGGGGGCTTTAGACATATTGCCTCTCGTCACTATATCTTCTTCGGAGACGGTTCCTGTACTCTATCCTGTGCCAGTGAGGATACAATAGGCAGCTGAAGTATCATCATTAGAGTTGAGCTCATTGGGAGAGAGTTCTGCTCTAGTGCATGCCACAGAGTTGAGGGCCGAAGCGGATCCTTCTAGAGGCTCTGCCTTCGTTCCAGTGGCCGTAATGACCATTGCGCTTGATCTTACAGCTCCATCCGTACAAGTAATAGAGTCAGAGCCTCTGCCGTCTCCAGCACTTGTGGAAGAGAGATCTTTAAAGAGTCCAGCAGAACATGAGCAGACTGTAGAGGTGCCTGCGTCCTCAACTTTAGTGGCAATTCCATCTTCTTCTTCTGAGCCAGACACTAGCTTATGGGCATCTATAGACAGTGAGGTCACTTTTGATATGGTGCCAGCAGCCTCCCTTAGCTTCTCATCATCAGAGGATTTTGTCTGGCAGCATTTGGAGATGCTGCGTAGGGTAGTAGAATCTCAGCCGACATTGTCTTATCTTCAATTGAAGGAAGTGGCTGAACGACTGACAGACGGCATGCAGGCACTAGGCTGTCCTTTAGATATATGGACCCAGCGGGTGGTATTTTTGCTGAAATTTGTGAATCGTCGAGACTTTCTCGAGCAGACAATGAATGACCGACTGACGGCCCTTAATTTGTAGAAGGTCGATTGTCAGACAGAGCTGCAGTCACTGAACTCTGATCTTCGTAGGAACAGGGCCCAGGTCGAAGCTTCAGCCGCTCGCGCATAATTCATGCGTAGCCGACGGGAGGAGCTTCGAGTTGAATTGAATGCTGTTGAAGCTAAGATACCGCTGCTGGAGTCGACAGAGGTCCAAGGTATTGAGGAGATCGCATTGCTGGAAGGTCAAGTTGCATCTTTGCAGACCGAGATGACTCGTGTTCAGGAGGAGGAAGTTCAATTCTGTGAACTGGGAGCGGCTCCATATGTCGGGCTTCTTGACTTCGAAGATATCTTTCAGCAATCTTAGCCGATGCTCCTTTTGTAATCCATCCCCCTTGAAGGGCCCCCAATTGTCTTTATCTCCCCCTTTTTGTAATGAAAAATTATCTTTCCTTTAATGTCTTCGGTGCCCATCTCCACGCCTTTATTTTGTAATGGTCTGCAGCGACTTTGGTAACTCGTATAGAAACACACTCGTGTCTGTACCGCAAAAGAGCGCCCACTCTTTCAAGGAAAGGATCGGGGCATCGCTCCACTGCGTGTCAGGATTCTAGGAGTTGCCAAATCGGCACAAGCGTATGTTTCATCGGCTCCTTTACCGGATGTAGGAATGTTTGCTGATATGTGGATGAAGGGTCCATATGTCTCATTGAAATAGATAGAAGGTCTATCTGGAATAGGTTTTAGCATTGATCAAGGCGAAGTGCCGTATGATCAATGGAAGCTTCATCGTCGGCATCGGGTTTATGCCGATGCAATAAAATAGATTTGTTTCATCAAGATAGATGGAAGGTCTATTTTGAATAGGTTTTAGCATCGATCCAGATGATGATGCCTTAGAATCGACGAAAAGTTTCATCATCGGTGGGACATGGGATGGCAGAAAATGGATGAGTTTCATCAGACTAGACAGAGGGCCTATTCCGGATAGGTTTCATTATCGATCTAGGCGATGATGCCTAGTGACCGACAGAAGGCTTCATCATTAACATTGGGTTTATGCCGACGCAAGGAAATTGATAAGTTTCATCAGAGTAGATGGAAGGCCTATTCTGGATAGGTTTCTTTATCGATCTAGGCAATGATGTCTTGTGACCGACAGAAGGCTTCATCATCAACATTGGATTTATGCCGACGCAAGGAAATTGATAAGTTTCATCAGAGTAGACGGAAGGTCTATTCTGGATAGGTTTCATTATCGATCTAGGCGATGATGCCTTGTGACCGACAGAAGGCTTCATCATCGACATTGGGTTTATGCCGACGCAAGGAAATTAATAAGTTTCATCAGAGTAGACGGAAGTGTAGACACCCAATTTTGGCCGATAAATTGAGCATTTTCTTTGTTCTCCTAGTTAATGCCCCGATTGATCCTTAATTGGTTGATTTTCTGGGATTTCTCCCCATTCTTGGCCCAACATTTCAATTCCATACCTTGGATCTCGTCTCGAGTTTGGCATTCCCACGCTATCCGCTCTTATCGCATTCCGCGTGGTGGATCTAATTGAAGTTATCATTTGAGCAGTTGTTATTGCTTGACGTTTGATCATTGTAGCATCCACTTTGGATGTTATTCTCAATTAACATTTGATTAAATTGCTGCCCAAAGGATATTTCTCCTTTTTTTAAATCATTTCATGGGCCTTTAATTATCGCTCTATATCGTCATAGCGCGTTCTTCATGAACGCGCTATGGAAGTATAGCGCGTTATCAGGCAGAGCCCTTTCCAAACCGGACTCCCTTCTTTCGACTCAGAGTCCTTATTTGGTAAGCTTCTGATTGTGTCTCTTATCCAGGAAGGTTTCTAAACCTAGCAGGAACCTTTCCCCCTCATTAATCGACAAGATTACCTCAATTTGAGCCGCCAAATCGTCGGATTGAATTGAACTCCGACCTAGGGTGCTTTTTGACCTCTTTCCTATAAATTGAACCCTTTGGCCGTCATTCTCGAGGGATGCCACTCGAGATATTAATGAGGAGGAGGAAGTTCTTCATGCCAGATCAATAGATCCTCGCTTCTCGCACATCCAAGGGAGTATTTAGGGGCCCTTTTCATGTTATTCCTTTTTCTTCTTTTACTTTCCCCAATCTACAAATTTTAATCTTTGCATATCATTACATGTTGATTTCAAAACACTCCTTTTACGAAATACATGCATATACACACACCACACCTATCTTTTGCCCATCCATAGGGGTTTAAAAACCATCAAACCCCCAAGTAATCGAGCCCCCCATTCACATGCTTTTGATTAAGAATAAGGGCAGATTCTGCTAAAACCTCGATCTAATGGGCCTTTTGTTTGTTGTTTATGATTGTTTGCAGGCACTAGAAGACTAATACGTGGAGCCCTTGCACCTTGGCCGGCCTTGGAGCAAGGAAGGAACTAATCCGAACAAGCCCGCTTCCTGTCTGATATCGCGCTGTATGTTCCTAGCGCGACCTGAAGAACGCGCTAGGACGATATAACGCGTTCATATCCCGGCCTATAGTTGGCCCTCATGAATTTCTGAGGTATGTAACATGTCCCCATCTTAATATTTTTATTACTTGGCATGTTTCTGGCCTCAGTGGCGATCACGGATCTTATTAATGCATGTTTCACCCCCTTTTTTATCATCGAATTTAGCGCTTTTATCTTGCTAGATTATCTTGCTAAATAACAAATAATCAATTTTAAGGGGGTAATCATAAATTCACGATCTACAGGAAGGTCTATTCTGGATAGGTTTCATTATCGATCTAGGCGATGATGCCTTGTGACCGACAGATGGTTTCATCATCGACATTGGGTTTATGCCGACACAAGAAAATTGATAAGTTTTATCAGTGTAGACGGAAGGTCTGATCTGGATAGGTTTCATTATCGATCTAGGCTATGATGTCTTGTGACCGATAGAAGGTTTCATCATTGACATTGGGTTTATGCCGACGCAAGGAAATATATTAGTTTCATCAGAGTAGAAGGAAGGTCTATTCTAGATAGGTTTCATTATCGATCTAGGCGATGATGCCTTGTGACCAATAGAAGGTTTCATCATCAGCATTGGGTTTATGCCGATGCAAGGAAATTGATACGTTTCATCAGAGTAGACGGAAGGTCTATTCTGGATAGGTTTCATTATCGATCCAGGCGATGATGCCTTGTGACCGATAGAAGGTTTCATCATCAGCATTGGGTTTATGCCGATGCAAGGAAATTGATAAGTTTCATCAGAGTAGACGAAAGTTCTATTCTGGATAGGTTTCATTATCGATTGGGCAATGTGCCAAATGATCAGCAGGGGGTTTCATCATTGATATTGGGTTTATACCGATGCAAGGAAATATATGAGTTTCATCAGAATAGACGGAAGGTCTATCCTGGGTAGGTTTCATCATTGATCGGGCGATGTGCCAAATGATCAGCGGGAGTTTCATCATCGGTGGGACATGGAGTGGGTATACTGCTGAAAGAGATGCATAACACACATTCATCATTTCAATTTTTTTATATTTTTTATTACCACATTACTGACCCAAGTGCCCTTTTGGGTTTTCACCGGAGCCAGCCCCCTCTCGCTTTTGCCCACGCGCCCTTTTGGGTTTTCACGTGGCGGGGTACCCGATTTTGTCTGTAGCGCCCTTTCGGGTTTTCGCCGTAGCTGGGTTATGGCCATTTTTTCCCTTGCTCAGAATGTCTGAACAAGTCTGGCGGTGCACCTCTTATTATAAGCCCATTCTTTTATTATTATTTATATATATATATATTATTTTTTATGTAACATTCGAGTTGGCATGTCACCTTTTGATCAAGTACAAGTGTTTATCGTTGATGTGGGGATTAACATCAGCGCAAGGGAGAATAAGGTTTCACCATCTATCCGGACGGAAAGTCCGAGTTTGATGTTGGTGTGCAGTAGCTCAGGCGCGAAGCCGTTCGCCGAAATGTGTAAAAGTTTTATCGTTGATGTGGGGTAAACACCAACGCAAAGGAAGGTAGGGTTTCATCATCTATCTAGACGGAAGGTCCGGATTGATGTTGGTATACAGGTGGCTTAGGCCCGAAGCCATTCGCCGAGAATGCACATATATTTTATCGTTGATGTGGGGTCTACACCAACGCAAAGGAGATAAGGTTTCATCACCTACCTGGACAGAAGGTCCAGATTGATGTTCATATGAAGGAGGCTTAGGCCCGAAGCCGTTCACCGAGAATGCAGATGCGTTTTATCATTGATGTGGGGTTTACATCAACGCAAAGGAGATAAGGTTTCATCATCTATCTGGACGGAAGGTCCAGATTGATGTTCACATGCAAGAAGGAGTGACCATCCTCATCGTCATAATCATTCTTCAGAGCCCTCATTACCATCATTTTTATGTTGAGGTTGTTTATTCAATCATTCGCCACTCCCTCAAAGGGTAGTGGTACAGCATGATAGAGCTTCAGATGCTTCCCATTGAGTGGCGGGAACTGAACTTCCCCCCGATGGTTGACAACCACGTCGGCTCCACCTTCATAGACCCTTTGGATCACATATGGGCCCAACCAGTTTGTAGCCAGCTGCCCTTTTGGTTGGAAGTCATGACTTTTGTCTTTTTGACCATGACCAGGTCACCTTTCTTGAATTCTCGTCCTTTGACGAGCTTGTTGAAGGCATTTGCCATACGGGCTTAGTATGCCTGAATATTCTTCTGTGCCTGAAGGCATTTTCCTTCCAGCTCAGCCAATTCTTCAAATCTTCTTTCAACATTTGCTTGCTCATTGCGGGCTAATCCGTATTGAATTGTAACCTGAGCGATGGGACTTCCAGCTCTATGGGGACTACTGCCTCGGAGCCGTATACTAAGGAGAAGGGTGAACAGCCTGTAGGGGTCTTGTAGAAAGTATGATATGCCCATAATGCTCTGTACATCTTTTCCCCCCAGTCCTTCTTGTTGGAGCTGACAGTCTTAGCAAGGAGCGTGCATATGGTTTTATTAAATGCTTCAGCCAGTCCGTTTGCTTGCGGATTATAAGGGGTGGAGGTCCTCCAATCAATTTTGTATTTCTCAGCGAGCCGATATATTTTCTGATTCTTGAAGTGGCTTCCGTTATCGGAAATTATTCGGTTGGGAACACCAAACTTAAAAATAATGTTCTGTTTGATGAATCTGGCGACCAGCTCACCGGTCACCTCTCTGAGTGCTATAGCTTCTGCCCAACTGGAGAAGTAATCTATTATAGCCAAGATATACTTGTGTCCGGCTGAGGACGTTGGAAGAGGTCCGACCACATCGATTCTCCATTGAGCAAAAGGCCAACTGGGAACTGTCGGGTGTAGGGGTACAGGTGGCCTTCTGGGCACAGTAGCATGCTCCTGGCATTTTTGACATGTTTTTGCAAATTGACAGCAATCCTCAAACATAGTAGGCCAATAATAGCCTAGCTTCTTAACTTCAATTTTCATTTTTGGTCCAGATTGGTGTGCACCGGCAGTTTCGGCATGTATCTCTTTCATCACTTTCCATGCCTCCTTTGTGGATAGGCAGCGGAGCAGAATCTTTTTGTGGGCGTCCGCAATGATTCGGAACAGTGTTCCGCTTCAGAATTCATTGGAATCCTTGGTCCTCATGAGCTTCATTCTTTCTTCCTTGATTTTGGGTAGCTGCTGGTGGAGGAACCACTGTATAAGATGCTGCCTCCAGTCGGGCTTCTGTGCTTCTTCAGCTATATTGGCCTCACATTCTTCTGGACACGGTTCTAGCACACTGGGAACCTGTCATCGATTTATCACAACAATGGTGAGTGTTTCATCTGGTGGGACTGCTAGTGAACTGGCCAATTTTGCCAAAGCATCAGCCTGAGCATTATGCCCCTGGCCCACATGATTGAGCTTGATATGGTGGAAGTTTGCCATAAGGCGCAATGCTGTTTGACAATAAGGGTTTAGTTCTGGCTTCCGCACCTCAAACTCCCCTTGCATCTGTTTTATTATCAGCATTGAGTCGCCGAACACTTGGAGCATATGGATTCCCATGCTGAGTGCGATTTGTAGGCCAATTATCAGAGCTTCATACTCAGCTTCATTATTGGTGCATGGCATGTTGATTGAGCACGAAGTGTATACCACTTCCCCCTCAGGTGACTTCAGGACAATGCCGGCTCCTGCTCGGACTCTGACCTGTCCAGCTGAGGTGGTTTCTATTCTTGATGCCCCATCAAAGTAGAGGTGCCACATCACCGGCTAGGCTTGACATGCCTCTAGTGTCTCATCATCAGGGAGTTCAGTTTCTAATGGAACATCTTCCGGCGCAGGGTGTGCTGCAAAGAAGTCGGCTACGACTTGACCTTTCATGGGCCTCTTAGGTACATATGAAATTTCAAATTCCATCAGGATCATGGCCCATATGTCGAGTTGACCTTTGAGTGCTGGCTAAGATAATATGTACTTGAGCGGGTCCGCTCCAGGTATCAATCTGATTTCATAGGACAACATGTAATGCCGGAGGTTCTTGACAACGAAGACCAGCGCCAGACAGGTTTTCTCTATAAAAGTGTATTTTTCTTCGGTCCTTACTAACCTTCTACTGAGGTAGTAAAGGGCCTGCTCTTTACCTTCTTCATTCACTTGAGCTAGCATTGCTCCCAGGGAACAGTGAGTAGCTGCTATGTAAAGAATCAGGGGTCTTCCTTTAATCAGTGCTCCTAATACTGGAGGGGTCTTCAGATATTCTTTCAACTTCTCAAAAGCTGCTTGGCATTCTTCATCCCAAAAGAACGTCATATCTTTCTGATGTGACACAACCTCCGACTTAGTCAAACAAGCACATCTAAGCATCCAAATGGGCCTTAATGGGCCACCGCTCTCTTCGTTGCACTCTATTCCCGGGGTGACTATGTGATACCAAGGGTGACTTATGGGAATGGACCCTTGTTGGTAGAGGGCCAGCAAGGCCAAGAATTGATTCCCCAAGGTTGGTTGCCCAATTCGATTGGGGCCGACAAAGTGCACTCGGGCACCGGGTCACACTAACCCACGGCGATCACTCTAAGTCATGGACTTGAGGATCGGGCGCTCCTCACGAATTCAGCGATGCATGAATCAAATATTGAGAGAGCTACACTAGGTGAGCAAGGAAGAGACACTTACTCGACCGGTTTGAAGAAACCGGTCCCGGTCGGAGACGAGGGCGAGCGGGGAGGCGGTGGTTCCCCACACGCCGCGGCGGTGTCGCTTGACCTGCCAAACCACTTACAAAACTACTCCTCTCGCTGGAGGGGGGACCTTGGGGTAGGGGTTAATATGATACATTCAAACACTACCACCACGCAGGGTGGGGCCTTCAGCCGGCCAAGCGGGGAGGGGTTGGTGGACCGAAACGAAGAGAAATGAGAACTAGGGAAGTTGCAGCTTCAATCTGGAATTCTGGACAGGGGGTCGCTGTGATGGCTATGTCGGGCTTGTCCGGACTCCAAATTGATCGAAACCAACTCCTGAAGCTTCCTGACTGGATGAGGTGGACTCCAGAATTTTTGGGGAAGCTCAGACGGTCGGAGGTGGCTGCACCAGCAACAGGAAGTAGCCTCCTATGTCGGGCCGCAGGTACTGTCTGGACTGTAACAGCAAGTTGCAGAAGTGACTGAGCGCCCTCCCGAGCTCCGATCAGCACGAAGCGGCATCATCTTCGTGGTCGAGGTAGCTTTCAGCAGGAGGTGACGGAGATGCATTCAGAGGTCGAGGATGGCCGGGGCACCCAGAAGAGTGGGTACTGGTCGGAGTAGACAGCAGAAAATAGAACTAGATAGATCGGGGGAGAAAATTCGTAACTTCTTCCTCCGGTGGCCGAACGGGGTTCTGTTTCTTGATCTTGAAAGATGACCGGTAGAGGAAGAACTTTGATGAAGGGGCTTCAGCCTGAATCCGCTGGGGTTTGTCGTGGCAGAAGGATCTTCCACGCTCTGGTCCAGGATGAAGACCTCTCTGCGCACTGTTGGGAGAATGGCTCTATCTGGCAGCTCCGAGCTCCGATCGTGTTGATTCCACCTCGCCTGCGAAGTAGACTGGAAGGCCTTTCCAGAAAGGTAGGCCACGCCTTCTGAAGAACTAGGATGAATCCGTGGTTGACGCTGCAACAAGGGCTGTTCTGCAGATCTGCACAGCTCCAACCTACTAGAAGAAATGAGAGGGAGATGTGGCTTCTTTGGTGGAGGGAAATGGTAGGAATGACCTAAGGGAGAGTGGGGGCTCTTGTGGGGTGGAGAAGGGAGCTAATGGTGATGGGGAATGGGGTGGAGAATGGTTGGAAGCAAGTGCTAGCAGGTGGAGGAGGAAGAGCTACGAATTTGGGGAAGGTGGGTGAGAGGAGAAGGTGAGGGGGGCACAAGTGAGTGGAGGGAAGGGTGGATTTCAAATTCAAAAGGTCTTGGAAGGTGGGTGATTATGTTGGGAAGTGGAGTGCTTGCATTGGAATGGGGTAGATTTGGTTGGAAGGTGGAGGAAGGTGTTGGAATGGGGAGACTTCTACCTAGGAACTAGGGAGTGGAGTAATGGAGGCCATGGGGAAGTGGAGGGCATTAAAGGAGGTGGTTGGAGGTTGGAAGTGGATGGGAGGAGGGAGGAGAGAGAAGGAAATTCGGATTTGGGGTTGGAGGAGAGAGAAAGAGGGGTGAAATAGAGAGATTAAGAGGGGAATGGGTGGGGAATCTCTCCCCTAGGGTCTCTCACCCAAAAACTAGAGGAATCACTCCAATTTGAACTCAAATGGCAAGTTTAATTCAAAAGGATGTAATCATTCATTAACTTCAAATGAGGGGAGTGGGGTCCTATATATAGGCAACCCACTCTTTACAATAAGTCCCTGACAAAATAAACAACTACAAATAACCAAGGGGGTTGGGAGTGCTAATGGGCCTAGTCCAACGAATGGGGCCCAATAGCTTACATTAGACATCATGATGATACCAAACATAGGAAAATAAGTGCTAGACTTAGGGAAATGACTCAAATAAAATGGAAATACATCAAAATGACTCAAAGGAAAACTACAAAATGGATAAGGGGCCTTAATAGAGTGAGGCCCAAACTCAACTAGCTCCCGAATGTGAAGAAGTGGACCCGAGCCAAAGGGAGTCGTGGGTGATGCCTCCATCAAATCCCCTGGGCCGCAAAGAGCTCGACTCCGTCGAGTAAGGGTCCATCCGGCTAAGGTACCGCTCGAGGAGATCTGGATCCAATCGCTGTAGGTCCTCCCGACTTACCCATGAGTCTTCCAACGGAGGCCGATCCTTCCACCTGACGAGATAGCGCTCATAGACCTTGCTCCGGGTGGTAGTGACCTGCTCATCCAATATTTGTTCAATGCGATCACGCTGAGCTCTTTTGGCTAGTGGACTCTCCTCTCGGGTGGGTGCTCTCTCAAAGGAGGGAGTGGGCTCGATCTCCTCACTAGGTCTCACCGTGGGGCCCTTGTAAGACACTAAGTCGGCGACATTGAATGTAGGACTTACCCCATAATCCTCGGGGAGATCTAATTCATAAGCATTCGCACCAATACGCCTCAAGACCTGGAAGGGCCCAGTCCCACGTGGTCTCAACTTGGAGTTGGCTCCTGGGGAGAGCCTCTCCGTCCTTACCATCACAAAGTCACCCTCTTGGAACTCTAAGTGACGCTGGTGAGAGTCAGCCAACCTTTTATAAGGCTCATTTTTTATGCTAATGTGCTTGCGGATTTCCTCATGCAATTTTGTGAGTGCTGACCTTCTAGTGGTTATGGGTGGACCTGGACAACTATATATAGACCATTTATGCCATGATGCCATATGGACCTTGATGAGCCTTGGTGGGCCGGGGTAACCATATGTGGACTTATCATGCAATGTTGTCATGTAGACTTTGGTGGGCTTAGGTGGACCGGGGCAACCATATGTGAATCTATCATGCAAAGTGGTGATGCATGTCGGGGGACCCGGACATCCGTAGATGCCTTTGATATGCTTAAGACCCATGATGAATGAAGGTGGACCACTACATCCAAATTTGGACCACTCATGCTTTCTACTTGACATGTGGGTGATATGAATGAATGGACCCAACATAGTGTTCATGCCAAGGGGTGTGGAAAGCCTAGACACATGCATACTTTTCCCAAAAGTGACTTCCATGTGTATAGGGGTGGGACAACCTTTGAGTTCCCATTGGAACGGATCGAATGGATCTAAGAAGGTGGTCATCATGGGGTGGGGCACAACTTTATTACCTAGGGATATGTGGCCCAAGGTCTTGGCTCCCAAGGTGTAACCCGGGTCATGGATGAGATTGGTTTGGCCCAATATGATGGGTGAGGGTAGGAAAGGGTGGGTGGTGGGTAAGATGGTTGGGTTACATGGGGAACTAGACTCCCATAGGAAGGGATCAAAGGGGTCGTAGAAAGGTCTTCCTAGAGGGAGGCACTCTATGTCTTCAAGGTTCCCAAATTGTGAGTCATCCTCCTCCAAGGTAAGTGGGCCAAGTTTTCTAGTGGGTTGGCCGAACAAAGTGTTTGGGATCTTAATGGGTGGGTATAGGGAGGGATCGAAGGGGTCATGGTAAGGGTCACCTAAGGAGAGGAACCCTAGGTCCTTTTGGTCCTCACAACCCCTTGATGGTGGATTCTCCTCCTCTAGTAAAGTGATCGGGCCAAAGTTTTTGGTGGGATGGTCGGCCATGAATGGAGGACTAGGCTTTCTACCCGAGATAAGAAGCTCTAAATCGAGGAGAAGGTTGGGCTCATCGGGTGTAGGGAGGAATAGAAGGAGGTCACTAGTGTAGCAACCAATGGTGCAAATCGAGGTGATAGACCCTATGCATAGGTGTAGGAGGCCAAGGCTCTTAGGTGGTTTGGCCATAGGGGTCAACATGCTAGTGAACTCAATTTGCCATGCTACGCCCTTAAGAAGATTCTCTAAGGTTTCCACTTGGTGATGTTTGGATTATGGTGTGATAGGAGTTAATGGGTGCAATGGGAATGTTTTTCTCCATGGGTGGGTAAACATAGGACACGATGGGGTGAAGTGGTCTCTCCTTTAGCCATCTAGCTAGGGGCCCATCTATGATTATGGTGCTATTTGTGAAGGCTTGTGGCTCTTGGGGGTCCAAGTTAGGGGACATTTGTGATTCTTCCTTACCACGGATATGAACTTGGGTTTCCTCAATGATGGGGATGGGTTCATCTACTCCCATGTGGATGGTTGTGGTCTCCTTTCTCAAGGGAATGGGAAGGTCTATTGGGGGTGGGGTGATGATGGTTGGTGCATGGTGTACCCGGGGTGGTGGGTGATGGGAAACTTTGGCTTGGATAGGGAGGGGAAGTAGTGGAAGCCTAGGACTTTGGACTTTTGGGGTAGGGAGTGGGAGATGGGTTGGTTGGGGTGGCTTGGGTTGATTGGTTTTGGGGGGAATGTCCTTTTTCGGGGACAAGGGAGGGGTGGTGGTGGGGACCAAGGGGTTTTGTGGGGTAGGGGTTTGGTGGGAGCTTCTGGATTGGAGGGTGGTGACAATCATGGGCCTAGGTGGAGGGGTGGACACGGTGTCCACTTGGTTTTGAATGGTGAGGGTTGGTTGAGTGGTGGTCATCATGGAGGGGATTGGGTCGATTAGGGTCTTGGATTGACCGGGTGGGGATGATGGAGTTGAAGTGCTCCTTGGACTTTGGTGATTTGAGTAGGAGGGAGAGGGTTGGAGAGTGTAGGGTTTTCTAAGCTCGGTCTTCATCTCATCCCAAGTGCTAATTGGAGCCTCCCTACGGATCTTTCTCAAACCTTCCACAACTAACCAATGAGTTTTAGCTTGTTTGGAGAGGTGTGCCTTGGCTAGCCTCATTCTCCTTTCTTCGTTCAAGGGGAAACTTTTAAAGAATTGGTCGAGAGAAATCTCCCAATCTAGGTAAAGACTTGGGCTATTGGATCCATCAAAGGGGGGGGGGTTTAATTTTCAAGTGTTCTAAAAATATGGTTTCTAGATTTCCCCAAAGGTCACTCTCATTTACTCTTGGTGCACGGCTATTTCCTTCAAGTCGGTCGAGTCGAGACATGATATCTTCAAGCCGATTAAGGACATTAGGTAGGGCTTCTATGATAGAGGTGTTGCTACCCACTTTGTTGGTAATGGAACTTCCATGAGGATTTGGGCTTCTTGGGAAAGTTGATGGGGATGGATATGACGGGTATGAAGCGGCCATTCTAGTGGACATGGGAGATGCAACTGAGGACTCTAAATGCATAAAAATGGCCTAGGACCAACTTGATAGAGACAAGTTGTGAACTTGCTCTGATACCACTTGATGTGACACAACCTCCGACTTAGTCAAACAAGCACATCTAAGCATCCAAATGGGCCTTAATGGGCCACCGCTCTCTTCGTTGCACTCTATTCCCGGGGTGACTATGTGATACCAAGGGTGACTTATGGGAATGGACCCTTGCTGGTAGAGGGCCAGCAAGGCCAAGAATTGATTCCCCAAGGTTGGTTGCCCAATTCGATTGGGGCCGACAAAGTGCACTCGGGCACCGGGTCACACTAACCCACGGCGATCACTCTAAGTCATGGACTTGAGGATCGGGCGCTCCTTACGAATTCAGCGATGCATGAATCAAATATTGAGAGAGCTACACTAGGTGAGCAAGGAAGAGACACTTACTCGACCGGTTTGAAGAAACCGGTCCCGGTCGGAGACGAGGGCGAGCGGGGAGGCGGTGGTTCCCCACACGCCGCGGCGGTGTCGCTTGACCTGCCAAACCACTTACAAAACTACTCCTCTCGCAGGAGGGGGGACCTTGGGGTAGGGGTTAATATGATACATTTAAACACTACCACCACGCAGGGTGGGGCCTTCAGCCGGCCAAGCGGGGAGGGGTTGGTGGACCGAAACGAAGAGAAATGAGAACTAGGGAAGTTGCAGCTTCAATCTGGAATTCTGGACAGGGGGTCGCTGTGATGGCTATGCCGGACTTGTCCGGACTCCAAATTGATCGAAACCAGCTCCTGAAGCTTCCTGACTGGATGAGGTGGACTCCAGAATTTTTGGGGAAGCTCAGACGGTCGGAGGTGGCTGCACCAGCAACAGGAAGTAGCCTCATCTGTCTGGCCGTAGGTACTGTCTGGACTGTAACAGCAAGTTGCAGAAGTGACTGAGCGCCTTCCCGAGCTCCGATCAGCACGAAACTAGCGGCATCATCTTCGTGGTCTAGGTAGCTTTCAGCAGGAGGTGACAGAGATGTATTCAGAGGTCGAGGATGGCCGGGGCACCCAGAAGAGTGGGTACTGGTCGGAGTAGACAGCAGAAAATAGAACTAGATAGATCGGGGGAGAAAATTCGTAACTTCTTCCTCCGGTGGCCGAACGGGGTTCTGTTTCTTGATCTTGAAAGATGACCGGTAGAGGAAGAACTTTGATGAAGGGGCTTCAGCCTGAATCCGCTGGGGTTTGTCGTGGCAGAAGGATCTTCCACGCTCTGGTCTAGGATGAAGACCTCTCTGCGCACTGTTGGGAGAATGGCTCTATCTGGCAGCTCCGAGCTCCGATCGTGTTGATTCCACCTCGCCTGCGAAGTAGACTGGAAGGCCTTTCCAGAAAGGTAGGCCACGCCTTCTGAAGAACTAGGATGAATCCGTGGTTGACGCTGCAACAAGGGCTGTTCTGCAGATCTGCACAGCTCCAACCTACTAGAAGAAATGAGAGGGAGATGTGGCTTCTTTGGTGGAGGGAAATGGTAGGAATGACCTAAGGGAGAGTGGGGGCTCTTGTGGGGTGGAGAAGGGAGCTAATGGTGATGGGGAATGGGGTGGAGAATGGCTGGAAGCAAGTGCTAGCAGGTGGAGGAGGAAGAGCTACGAATTTGGGGAAGGTGGGTGAGAGGAGAAGGTGAGGGGGGCACAAGTGAGTGGAGGGAAGGGTGGATTTCAAATTCAAAAGGTCTTGAAGGTGGGTGATTATGTTGGGAAGTGGAGTGCTTGCATTGGAATGGGGTAGATTTGGTTGGAAGGTGGAGGAAGGTGTTGGAATGGGGAGACTTCTACCTAGGAACTAGGGAGTGGAGTAATGGAGGCCATGGGGAAGTGGAGGGCATTAAAGGAGGTGGTTGGAGGTTGGAAGTGGATGGGAGGAGGGAGGAGAGAGAAGGAAATTCGGATTTGGGGTTGGAGGAGAGAGAAAGAGGGGTGAAATAGAGAGATTAAGAGGGGAATGGGTGGGGAATCTCTCCCCTAGGGTCTCTCACCCAAAAACTAGAGGAATCACTCCAATTTGAACTCAAATGGCAAGTTTAATTCAAAAGGATGTAATCATTCATTAACTTCAAATGAGGGGAGTGGGGTCCTATATATAGGCAACCCACTCTTTACAATAAGTCCCTGACAAAATAAACAACTACAAATAACCAAGGGGGTTGGGAGTGCTAATGGGCCTAGTCCAACGAATGGGGCCCAATAGCTTACATTAGACATCATGATGATACCAAACATAGGAAAATAAGTGCTAGACTTAGGGAAATGACTCAAATAAAATGGAAATACATCAAAATGACTCAAAGGAAAACTACAAAATGGATAAGGGGCCTTAATAGAGTGAGGCCCAAACTCAACTAGCTCCCGAATGTGAAGAAGTGGACCCGAGCCAAAGGGAGTCGTGGGTGATGCCTCCATCACTTTCATCATGAGCTTGTGAAAAGGGTGACATCGACCTGACAGATTTGAAATAAATCGACGAATATACGCCAGTCGGCCTTGCAAGGACCGCAGCTCTGACAGACTCTTCAGAGGAGGGAGTTCTTGAATAGCTTTAATCTTGGATGGATCAATTTCAATTCCTCCATGCCAGACAATGAATCCAAGGAATTTCCCACTAGACACGCCGAAGGCACATTTTATGGGGTTCATCTTTAGCTCATATTGGCGTAGCCTTTGAAACACCACCCTCAAATCTTGCAGATGGTCTTCTTTTCTCTTGGTTATCACCACCAGATCATCAATGTAGCATTCTACCTTCTTGTAGAGCAATTCATAGAATATCTTCGTCATGGCTCTTTGATATGTAGCACCGGCATTCTTGAGGCCGAACGGCATCTTTTTATAGTGGAATATCCCTTTTGGGGTGCGGAATGCAGTATGGACCCTGTCTTGCTCAGCGATCCAAATCTAGTTATATCCGGATGATCCGTCCATAAATGAGAGGGCTTCATGGCCTGTGGTGGCGTCTATGATCACCTCGGTGATTGGCACAGGAAAGTCATCTTTCGAGCATGCTTTGTTGAGGTCCCGAAAGTCAACACATATTCTTATCTGCCCATTTTTCTTCTTCACGGGCACTATATTTGCTAACCATGTTGTGTATTGATTTTCTTCAACGAACCCCACATCAATGAGCTTTTTGACTTCTCCATTAATTTGATTAATCAGCTCAGGCAGCATCCGCCTGGGAGGCTGCTTTATAGGCTCTGCCCTTGGATCAATTGACAGTAGATGTTGTGCTACCTCGGGGTTCAACCTTGGCATCTCATTGTAAGTCCAGGCAAAACAGTCCCGGAACTCCTTCAGAAACTGTATATACCGCTTTTGTTCTTCTGCTGACAACAGCGCACTGAGAAAGGTGGGTCTTGGATTCCCCTCACTCCCCAGGTTCACTTCTATCAGCTCATCAACGGTAGCTTGACCGCCATTCTCGACTTCTGGTGGAGCTTCTTCAAGCTTTATAAAGCCTCCATTGATGTAGTCTTCTTCAGCCTCGAGGACCTCTTGCTCCCCAAGTGATATATGAGTCGACCTCAGGTCTTTGAAGTCGGCTAGTGATTGTTGGTTTTCCTCAGATCGGCTCTCTAAGGTTAGAGGAACTTGTCCCTCAGTTTCTTTGCTCCATTGTTGAATTATTAGACACTCCACCGGGTTTCGGTCAGCTCTGCTTTGCTGTCTTGATGTCTCATCTTGTGTTTCTGACATATGACCTTCTGCCCCTGGGGGTCCACAGGTAGAAATTCTTCTGCTGGATCTGCCAGGTCCTGCATGGCCCGGATCTCCTCCAGTATGTGCTCAAATTCTAGGCCCTTCTTTTCTTTCTCAAAGGCTTGATCTTCATCAGGTGTCCCCCTGTCAAATCTGGTTTCAGTTTGGAATAGATCCTTCCTGGGAAGGGGCTCCTTCCAGTATTGGCATAGAGTGACTTCATCTTGTCCCCCTGAGCTCTTATAACTGTCATAGGTTTCAGCACCACCTTCGGGGCGTTGTGTTGCTTCTTCGCCATATGGTGGGTAATCATCGTAATCTGCCTCAAAAGGGTTTTCGTGGATGAAGTGGGTGGAGATAACATCTACTACTATCTCATAATACTCCTGCAGAGTGTAGCCCAGCCCCGGGTGTTGAGTGATCTTCAGTAATTATTTGTTATTGTTGGGCAGATCCCAGAGCTTCTGGAATGCCATCTTCTGGCCGACAGGCTGTAGTAAGGGCATCTGCATTTTGGTAAACATCTGGGAGACCCGCTGGGCAGTGTAATCTAGACCCGATATCGGTACCATCCTGCTGGTTGCCTCCTCCGTGATTACACAGTCTTCATCATCCTCATCGATAAGTTCTCCAGGGTAGAATATCATAGGGGGTTCACCGAAACGGGGAACCTCCATAGTCTTCAGTGGTTGCACTGTTTTGCATTCCAACCTCGGAATGGGTTTGAACAGTCCAGGCGGAATCTCAACGAGCATGAGTTTTTCCTTCACATCATCTTCTGCTTTGACAAGGTAAGCAGCTAGTGGTGCAATTCTAGCAAAGTCCTCAGTCTGAGAAACGTGGGCGACCTCCTATTGTTCCACGTAACCCGGGGGTGGTGGAGGGGACCATTCATCTACTTTTTACATTGCTTTCTTCTGGCTTGCAGGAACTTCTTTTTTCTTCGCCCCTTGGGAGACTTCTATATAGAATGGTGCATCAAGCATGTGACACTCATATACTTCGAAGGGATGCAAATTCGCAAACACCCTCTCTTCTTTGCCATTGTGGCAGTACTTGATACATTAGTGCAAGGTAGAGGGCACTATCTGGTATCTATGCAGCCAGGGCCGTCCCAGTAAGGCTTTGTATGTAGTATTAGAATTTATGACATAGAATTGCACCGTGGTGGTGAAATCACCAGATGTGAGGTTGAATTTTGCCACTCCGAGCGGAGTTTCACATTTTTGATTGAAGCAAGCAATCCTCATATCCTTCACTTTGGTGAGGTGCTGATCAAAATAATACTTTTGATAGATGCGGTAGGGTAAGATGTTTACAGCAACTCCTGGATCTATTAGAATCCAGCTTAATGGCTGACAGTTGAGATGCCCCCTCATATACAGAGGCCTATTATGATTAGGGTCAGGAATTAACATGTCATCCTCCGTGAATGTAACAGCTGGTCCGGAGTTAACCTCTGTCAGAAGTGCTTCATACTGAGCTGGTGACTATAGAGAATCAATAATAGCTTAGCGAGCTTCTTCGCTCAATAAGAGCATCTCTCATATAGAAAACCTTGTGGGGAGCTTCTTCAGCATCTTCATAATTCGGCTGCCCACCCGGACGTTGGACAGTCGCATCTCCTCCACCCAGCGGGGTCTTGGAGGCTCATGTGGTGCTTACGGCATGTCTTGCCCTTGTCTTGCTTGTTTCTCCTGAGGGGACCGTTGGGAGGTCTCCATCGAGGCAGTTATCTCTGGTATTGACAGAAGGTTGATGTTCACTTCATCTTTCTCTTTGAACATTGTGGCAGATGGTTGCCCGGAATTTTCATCTTCAGTAGTAGCGTTCGGAGCCGGCTGTTTGCCTTCCAGAATGGACAGGAATTCAAGGAATGGCAGGGTTACATTACCCCCTTTTGCTTTTGCATAGAGGCCTGACGGGGGAGGGATTTCAATACCCCGAACTTCTGGCTCTGGTATATGGTAGGGTTGCTCACCCCTGAAGATAATAGTATGGTTGGCGGGGGGTAGACGCCCCCATCTTCTCCCAGAGCGGGTAGCATGCATCGAGGTTGAAGCTTCGGCTTGATTTGCTTCTAGTGATGGAGTGGAAGACTCCCCTTCATCTTCTTCCCCAGGCAGGGTGAACAGTGCTGATAGAGTATTACACTGCAATGTGACTGTTTTCTTCTTGTTTCTTGGTTTATTCTTCTTCCGGCGCCTAGACTCGGTCGGCTTGTGCCCCAAGAAGAGGTCGGCTCCAGCCTCCTCTTTCTCTTTTTCTGATTGTTCTTTGATGGTTAATTCCTCCAGCTATTCCCAGAGGACATGATCTTTCACCAATATTGGCTTTAGCTCGGGCTGTTCATACTCATCAAGCTGGTTAATGTATTGTTGAAAGCGTTTCACCTCGGGGCTTATCTTCTCATGAGCTGGTAGCGGAGTCTGCTTTCTTCGATTGTGAATAAATATTCGGATAACTGGTGGTGACTCCGTAGTGTACCACACAGGGTTTATTGCTGGCGGGGGTTGCTTCGGAGTGACACCCCGGATAGAGGCCCCCGACAACTCAGAGACTGATGGCCTTCTTTTAGTCTTAGCTGGTACTGTCTGCCATCCCACCTGATTCTTGATGGGGGTAAGAAAGCAGGCTTCATACGTATGATTTGTGCAAGTTTCAGCAGCCTCTCCAGATAATTACTAGTATAGGGAAATCATATTGATAGCCTGCTTCATCACTGGGGGCTCATGAGGGCGTGGGGGATCCACCTGGTGCTCTCCCATTTGTAACTTGCCCTTCTTAATCATGCTTTCCATGACGTCCTTGAAGACATAACAGTTTTCAATGGCATGTCCTAATGCCCGGTGATATGAACAGAATAGAGGATCATCCTTCTTGGCTGCATCATCGGGTCTCTTTGGCTCAGTCAATGTTATCTTGTTGTATTTATATGCCCAGTCGAATAATGCCCGTGTCTTTTATTTGGGAAACGAATATAACTTCTTCATTTTGTTCCTCAAAGAGACACCTTCTTTCTTTTCTGTTGCCCCTGCTGGCGGAGGGGCAGCTGCTACTTTGGTTTTTGCTGTCTGCTGGTCAAAGGTATTGAAATCAATAGTGTTTGCTTCAGTTGGCGCCGATCGCCGTTCAACAGCTTTCCCTTTCTGAACAATAGTAATGTTGTTTACAGGACGTCTGGACAAGAAGGTCTCGACCTCTGCCACCACACTGTTCAAACGGTCGAATGTCTTGATATATGTTCCAATCATCTTTTCAAGCACTTCCCTCCTGAGGTTTTGCTTGCATATTTGAACAGCATCTTCCAGGTACGGAGGCCGCCTGCACCTCATGGCCAGGTTTCTCCATCTTTTAATATAATCCAGGGCCGTTTCTTCCTGCCTCTATCTGGTAGAGTATAATTCTGCCACTGAAATTTCCCTTTCTGTGACATGGAACCTTTTTGGAACTTTCGCTGCATATCGGGCTAATCAGCTACAGACCCGGCTGGTAGGTGTAGATGGATTAATCTACCCCGCGCCCCTTAACTAACCATGCATGTATATGAAGCAATCATAGAAGTATGAACAAGGGGGTAATGAATAGAAGAACTAACCGTGATCGCCACCAAGGATTAACAACGCCAAAGGATGAAGAAGTGTAAAGAACGGCGTCGTGTACCTTGGAAAGAAAACTTGATCGCGCTTAACAAACGAGGTGCGGGGAACTTTATGGATTCAAACCTCCTCTCCTTCCAGTCAGCTAGAGGAAAAGGGCCTCACGTTGTATTCATGCTCTCCTGCAAAATAAAGCCAAAACAAGGACAAAAAACCCATTAGAACATGCATGTAGAAATCTACCAAAAGTGATAAAATAGGGGTAGAAATTGAGGGAAAACTCACCGGGGGGAGATTTTTAACCCCTGTGGAAGGGTGGAAATAATAGGTGTGTGTATTGTGCATGCATGAGATTTGAAATCACGAGATTTGATTGAGAGAATAGAGAGAAATCATCGATGCAAAACGGGGGGAAAACGCATATGTAGCAGAAAAGTGCAGAAAATTTTGATGATTTGTGATTTTAAGAGGAAGAGAACTAAGAATGTAGATCATGAAATCAAGCCCAGAAGGATGCAATGGAAAGTTAATGCTTCCCTCTTCAAGCCAAGGTCAAAGTTGTGAGTTGGAATTACAGCATGGCTTCGCCCCGAACCAAGAAAGAGCCCCCCCGTCGCGACTGTGAACTGGACAGTTTTTATAGAGTTTTGCAAGAAAGCCCCATCTTCTTATCACAATTCCTGAAGATATAGTCTAAGATAAATCGAGTTCTCTAGATCAAACTCGAGATAATACTAAGGACAAGAGATAGGAACAAACGGGGATCAATTCGGAGGAGGATTCTAGAAGATATGGCTCTTGGAAGGTAGCCCCGTCACACAAGAAAATAGAGTTTTAGTTGTACCAGGATGCTTAAATCCTGATCTTGCGACCCAGATCCCGAGAGATATAGCCAATGAAAATTTGATTTCTATGAACCAAATTCAAGATAATACAAAGGGCTAGAAGTAGGAAAAAATGGAGATCAATTTGGATAAGAATTGAAGAAGTTATGGGCTCTGCAAGATAGACTCGCCGTGTAGTTTTCGGGGCAGAGTCCAGCATAAATTGGACTCTCTGCTGTGTATAACGGTCTATCGTAGGACCGCCACATTGCTCTGACGGTCAAGGGTAGGACCGCCACGCTCTAGGGTCGAACGGGGTGATTTCGGGCGAGTTTGGGTGTGACGGTCTACTATAGGACCGTCACATGTGCTCTAACGGTCTTACGATAGACCGTTAAATGGGCTGTGACGCACCTATACTAGACCTTCACATAGCTGTGATGCACCTACACTAGACCTTCACATCGATTAAGGAAAATTCTGGACAGACTGGGCGTGACTTTGGAAATTGAAGCGTATCTCTCAAACGGGACAGAACTAGTGAAAGTGGTAGAAGAAGAAATTGTAGATAACTGAGATAGGAACAACTTTCATGAATAAAGCAAGATGAGAAAATGATCAGAAGAGGGAGAAAATGGTGCTAGAAGTGAGAGAAAGAATTCTGAACAGCACAACATGCCAGAAAAATGTGAATAGCTCACAA
Source organism: Amorphophallus konjac (assembly GCA_022559845.1). Classification (NCBI taxonomy): domain Eukaryota; kingdom Viridiplantae; phylum Streptophyta; class Magnoliopsida; order Alismatales; family Araceae; genus Amorphophallus; species Amorphophallus konjac. The sequence goes on along the minus strand of CM040125.1, from coordinate 115,658,578 downwards.
ACGGGGCAGAACCGGCCAACGGTGTAGAAGAAGAAATTGTAGATCGTTGAAAGAGGAACAACTTTTTTGAAGATATCTTTTTGAATAGAGGGACAAAAGGAGATGAAAAAGGATCACTTTTAGGACTGCACAACGGGAGAGAGCCGATTACTTGAGGGAAGCCGGCCTAAATGGGCCGAAAGTCGACTTAGAAGCTAGAAGTTGATAAAATAAGCTCCAGGGCTCTAGGAAATCATGATCTCTAGGGCTCAAAGGGAATGGAACAATGAAAATTGGCTCGAAATCCATCCAAGGAAGGCTCCAAAATAATGGATAATTCGGGACATCAAAAATGATGAATAAGAGAAATGACGCAACTTGTGGGCTAAAAATGGGTGTCAACAGATGCCCCTCCTTGATGTTTGCTTTGTAAGGGAACGAGTGAAAGGGACACGGAGGTAAAATAGAAAGAAGATGGAGCAAAAGTGATAGCGACGTGAAATGGAGATGAAGCAGAGATGAAGCAGAGAGAACTGAAAAGCGGGCATCAAGGTAAAAAGACACCCGTCACAACCAACAAGCGACAGGAATTCTCCTGAAAATGCCGAACTAACAACCTGAAATGGATGACAAGGATGAGACATGTCTGGAGAACTAAACTAAAGGAGGAAAGGAAACACGACCAACCTCATCGGAGACACAATCCATGGACAATGAGTGGGTCAGCAGGAAACACAATATAGGAGCTGGAAAAGGAGAATAAGACTGTGATAAAATCCAGACATGAATTACGCTGGCCAACCAGACCGAGAGGGAAGATCAGAGAAATCGATCAAATCCAGAGTGGAATGAGAATCTCTTATCCAAAAGAACTTAAGTGCAATTAACCATTGTTGAGGAGAAACCTTGAAAGAATCACGAGACATGAATGCTCAAAATGACATGATGCATGCTGGGCTAAAATAAAGAAATCATTAAAATGAATGCAAAGAAAGATAAAATAGAAAGTACTCAAGGATAAAATTGCTAGACTGAGCCAAGATGGGGTCAAGAGTCTTCTTGCAACCACAGCGTGCGAGACAGAGTCCATCATCCCCCACCCGACTCAACCGAGCGACCTATCCAACGATTAACCGTATGCTCCTAGATCATCATCATTTTTGTTAAAGGGGAACATCAGATCCTAGAACACACGGGCAACCAACCGGTCCTTGAGAGGCTATAATAGTGTATATATCATATAGTAATGCAACAATGAGCAGGGATAGAGAGCCATACCTGACTTATCTGTCAAGCGAAACAGCATCTTTTTGGATTTTCCAGATTTTTTTTGATTTTTATGGATTTTCAAATAAGACAACAACAATATGAATGACCATGATAAACAAGCATGAACGAAAGACATCATAACACAACGATTAACTGAACGACCGACAACACAACAAAACATAATGATCAAACGAATAGAAAATAACACAACAAGACAAACAAGCACATATGCAATGGCATGAACAAACCACACGTATGCAAGATGAACGTAGGGGACAAGACAACAATGCAGTGAGACAACACACAGTTGTGACAAGAATATGAGGGATGATCACATAGTTGGGACAACACACGAGATATAGAAGGACGACTAACAACATATGCAAGACAACTAACAACACGTGGTGAAGAACAAAATAACATGTGTGGGACAACACGGTGGGACATAGACACGGCGAGACAAGGACATGGTGGGACAAAGGACATAAACAACTACGCCCTTCAATGAAAACCCAAGATCAGAATGAAGCAGAACCGCCAGGTTCATAATCGTGAGGTAAAGTCCTCTCATATAAATATAATCATTGCAAACAAAAGCTGAGAAGGACAGGAGCTTCAGAACAGATCGAGAGACATGAATGACGAAGAGAACAGATCAGAAGATGTGGATAGGAGACAGAGCACAAAGATATAGCAAGGAATGCCTGAGTACTTGCAACCTGCACACTTAGCAAACGGATTACGTATCTGTTCTCAAAATAAAATATAAAAGATAAATATTTTTAGAATTTTCAATTTTCTTGATTTTTTTAGATTTTGAAAATATTTGATTTTTTTTGTTTTGTTTGAACAATATTTCATTTTTTTAGATTTTGGACAGTATCTCAATTTTTTTAGATTTTTTATAATATCTCATTTTTTTGAATTTTGAAAATATCTCATTTTTTATTTTTGACAATAGCAATCCGCAGCACCCAAAGACATGCTCGAACTACTGGCCAGGGATCGCCGTCCCTCCCCTCTTATTAAAGACTTCCCTTGAGCAGGGCGTGCATGTGAGGGTGGCTTACCACAACCAACTGCCTTTAAAGAACGGTACCCCTACTAAGGCCATACCCGGGATACAACCCAGCCTAAGAGGGAGAAACAGAAGAAAATTGGAGACAAGCTTCGTGCAAGATGGGAGATATCAGGACTTGACTTCCTTTTAGGACACTACCCCTCAAAAAGTAGGTCTGTTACGCGGGGGCTTTGTGTCTTTGATTTTTAGACCCATATTTATCAGGCATGCATGCGACTGGGCTCATGACGTCCCGCGGGACTTTGCCACTCTTGCCATGCCATTGATTCATAATTTTGCATTGATTCATTTTCTCATTTTGGTAGCCCTTATTGGCCAGATAAAGCATGAAAGCTCATTTTCGAGGGTCAAGACTGCCCCTATTTGAGACCTCTCCCGTATTAGGGAGCACCTAGGTTGGTCATCTTATCCATCAATCTCTTGCCCCTGCACTTGGCCGAGCAGAGAAAAAAAAAGACCTTTGTGCATACCCAAAGTATGGCCAAAGCAGCAACGGTGTGCCTCAGAGGAATCGGCTATGGCTCGCCGTGTAGTGTGAAAACCCATACTCAATGGTCACCCTCAACGATCGGGGAAAGGAACTAGACTCCTAGCGCGGAGTTATCACCAGCCTAAGGATGCTGCAGAAACTAACTTTTTATTTGACACAAAGACTCCTAAAGCCACTCAATCATGTTTAAGCAATTATGTGCAGAAACAATAGAAATAATGGAAATGAAAGTATGTTTCTTTGCTCAAAATAAAGATACCTTTGCAAATCCATAGTGTGGAAGTAGCATCCTAAAGCAATCTTGATCATTGAGCTTCGAGCAGCACGAGCTTTGTATTCCTTGCTTGACAGGATGAGAGAGAGAGGATAGCAAAGGGATTGAAAGATTCCTTCACATGGAGGAGCGACAGACACCAAACTAGATGAAATAAGGATAAAAAGGAAGAGGGACGAGGGCTAGAACTCCCTCGTTAAGGCGTTGAGGCCCTGATAATAAGGAACCAAATACATAAGAAATCAGATTAGCTGAGATCAAGGCGGACTAAAGCCTCGAAAGCAGCAAGAAAAAGGGTAATGACCCTGAAAGGGAGAAGAGGAGAGAATAGAAAGACAGCGAGAGGATTGCTGTGATGATGAAAAAGAAGGAGAAGAATAGTTTGACGCGGTCGGAGAAAAGGAATTAGAATCACCGGACAAGGTTGGGGAAGAAAATTAGAATCACCCGATAGAGTCAGGGAATAAGAGACATAGACACTCGACAGGGTCGGGGAATAAGAGTGAAAATCACCCGACAGGGTCGGGAAAGGAGAATTAGAGACGAAACCCGGAGATATTGGAGGAGAAGAACTGGGAGATGTCCCGAGATCGGGATGAAAAGACATAGGCCGAGGCCTAGAATTGTGAGAGGATGGAAAATCTGGAGGATCCGGAGAAAAAGGAGAGGAATGGGGACGCACGGACCTACGAAAGGAGGAGAACATGATGGAGATAGGATCAGATGGAGGAAGGTACACCACCCAAGGGTGGGAACTGAGTAGAAGGAAAGATGAATAAAAAGAAAGGGAGGAAGAGGTGGACACCTGAATGCACAACTGACGGCTCTTGAACCTGCGTCGCCGTCTCTTCTTAGCTGAAATTGGCTTGAAATGGACCTGCTTGGCGCGGGGTTGGACCTTCAGGCCTATTATTCTGCACTGTCTCCTTAAATAATGGGCCCATCTGGCAGAGGACCTGACCCGGCTATGAATATACAGCTTCATAGGGGCAGTTGCCCCTAGACACCCGGTGCTAACAACAGTAGACGGACATTCTTGAACAACTAGCTCCTCATAATGCTGAATATCATAAAACCATGGAGTCTTGTTACTTGGCACAAGTAGCATGAGATTTGGCAGCTCCACTCGGCAATCAGTCTTGAAGCGTAACTCCCTTGCTAGAAGAGACGGGTGAAGCTGAGGGAGAGTAATACACGGTGTTGACATGGCTGGCTTGCTAATAAACCGAGGAAGATTGCATAACAAGTGCAGAATATCCCCGAAAAGTGTAGAAGATACGGCCAATTGCCCCTTGAACATAGAATCCATAATCTGCTTGGCGGCTGTATGCGTTAGCACAACACGGGTAGAGAACCCTTCTTGGCCTGTCATCTGAATGGCAATAGAGCGAAGAGAAGTAATAGCATCAACGGTGAACTCTCCGATGAGCAAAGAGATTGCCACTGGCCTTGCTCGGGAAGAAACTGGCATCAACTCAAGAGAACTCTTCTTGTCAACCATCTTCACTAGGAGTGTAGGCTCAACATCCCCAAAATAACCAGGGACCAGGATGCGGATCGGCATCCGGTAAATGAAGTCTTGGATCTTGAAATGCACGACCGGCACCGAATCATCCTGACTTGGCTTATTGTCTCCCTGGGGATTAGACCCAAGGGGCACCATGGGTAACGCACACCCGCTCCGTGGGGTGAAAATAGGTGGAAGAATGGGGATAGGAGTAGGTTCAGAAGACGCGGGGGTTTCAACGGGTATGGTGTGTTTAGGTGGAGGCAAAGGTAAGGGTGGAGGTATGACTTGCTCGGGCGAGGGCGGTAAAGGTGAAATTTTCTCAGGCTCGGTCAAAGGTGATGGCGGGGGTGATGGAGGTTTAGGCAATGGTGAGGGTGGTGGAGATGGTGATGTGGTCCATGGAGGTAGTGGACATGGCATGGGTGAAGAAGGGGGTTGTGGCACCCATCGTCGACGTATCGACACAACGCGCCGAACGACATTGGGGGTGGAAGTAGTGATGGAAGAAGTAGAAGAAGAGGAGGTGACACTAGCCTGAGCAGAGGCTTGGGTTTGTGGAGGTTGCGGAGATTGGATAGGAGATAGCGAAGGTAACAGAGTAGGCGAGGTAGTAGGTGATGGAGCGGGTTTAACGCTAGATGAAGAATCAATGGGGTGCCCCCGGTCTTGTAGAGATGGAGATGGCTGCTTGGGCGGTGCTTCTTGTTGCTACTGCTTGCTGCGGAGATCTAAAACAACTTTACGTATGGCGGCCCAATCAATCCTTTTATTATCTTCCAAGTCATAAACATACTCTCGGAACTCGGGACAATCCTCAACCAAATGCCCTGCTAGTGGTGAAAATCGCAATATTGAAGCATATTCCCGACCACGGGTTGGCAAGACATAGCCGGAGAGAGCGGCAATGCGTGAGCGGCCATCAAAGCCCTAAAAATGTCGGTAAAGCACTCCGACAACAGAGGACAAGGAGCCCGCTTCGGTCAAGGTGGATGCTGAGGGGTACGAGGTGGTGGAGAAGGTTGTGGAGACGGAAGTGAATGTTGCGTAGACAATAGTGCTTGGCCGGCGGAGGAGGGATTTGGTGAATATGTGGAACAGAGTGGGGAGGTATGTAGACGACATCCACCTGCTCGGGATGTGGTGTGACCTTGACCGGGGGTGGATGGTGGAGACTCGGGATCAAGGGAATCTTGGATTTGTTAGCGAATGAAGCGGGCTCGGCTATATAATTGTTGCCAGGAGGTAATGTCATTGAGGGCTAAGATAAATCGATACTCGGGCGCGACATTGGATATCAACATCTTGATTTGCTCTCTCTCTGGAATGTGCCCTGGGACCTGCGCGGCAAGGCGACGCCAACGGTCAGCAAAGGTGCAGAACCCCTTGTCAGGCTTCATCATCTCATGGGCCAGATCCACAATAGTGTTCTTGGGCCCAACCTGGTCTTGATACTGTTGAATAAACTTTTCTTTAATGGCTTGAAAACTTACAACTTGCTCTTGTGGAAGAGAGAAGAACCAATCCCGAGTCGGGCCTTCCAATGACAGACCAAACAGATAAGCCATCAAGTGTTGGTCATGTCAAAATTGGGCTGACTCATAAACAAACTCCTTCAAGTGCACATACGGGTCACCGACTCCACTATAACGGTGATATGTGGGAATTTATGATGGAGGTGGGAGCCGAAGACCTTGGAAAGCCAATGAAACACTTAAAGAGGATTTAGGATCGATCCGACGTTGAAGCTCATCAAGTTAGCGTTGGGTTTGAACAATCATCTCTTGGGTAGGGAGAGATCGAGAAGAATATGGGCCAGCTTGAGCAAGAGGATGTGAATTCGGACCAGTATGATGATAATGGGCCGGATAAGAGGATCCGAGCTGAGAAGAAGAAGGGCCCATTCCGAGAATGGAAGGATATGTGGGCCTGGAAGAAGCATGAGCATAAGGACCCATTGGGCTGACAGCATAAGGAGAAGAAGAATGAGTCCCATTAGAAAAATAAGGCCCATTAGGAGAATGGGGCCCGTTAAGATGATGAGGTCCATTAATGAGAGAAGAAGGTCCATTAAGAGAAGGAGGCCCATGAAGATGAGATGCAATAAGACGTTGGGCCTGGGCCGAATCCATTTGGCGAACAAGGCTTGAAAGATGGGCCATGAGATTAGCCTGTTCCTCGGAGGGATCAGAGGGACCACGAGAAGATGGACCCGCGTGGGAAGAGGATTCCACTCGGGAATGAGAAGAAGATTGAAAAAAAGAATGATACAAGGGGTTAGAATGATACTCCATGAGGATAAATGGAGACTTAATACAAGGATATCAAGGAGAATACAAGTGGGGAAGCAATTGCTTAATGGGCTTGAGAACAAGGGGGGCTGACTCACTAATGCAAAGATGAATGGACAACGGACCAAGGGACAATGGACTAGATAATAGACATACAAAATGGGGTAATGATGAGGGCATCTCACGACACTCCCTCTAGTTTGGTCGTCAGCACACTCTTGATATGGTCTGATCATGGTCTCCACTTGTTATCTTCATTTTCCCAGTGTCATTTATGTATTTTCCTTTTATTGAGTCCTATCTTATGTATTTTCCTTTATTGAGTCATGTGGTTCTAGCCCATTTCCCTTATTTTGCTTAAACTGGGCCTTATGTCCTTAGTTATGGGCCCATAGGATTGAGTCTAGGATATGCTCGGTCTTTTGTCCTATTGTCAAGGACATTTTGGTCATGAAAAGAGTGGTTGCCTATAAATAGGCCCCATCTCTCCACTTGTAGTCACTCTTGATGAATATTGAAAAAACCACCTCTTATTATCTCTCAACTCTCTCTCTTACTCACTATATCTCTCAATCTCTCTCTCATTCTCTCTCTCCCCAAGGGGAGTTCGACCCTCCCTCTCTCTCCTCTTCCCCCCTCACTTACTCCAACCCCCAACCACCTCCACTACCTCACCCACCTCCATTAAGGCTCTCCCCTTCCCCATAGCCCTTCATTTACTTCCCCTCCTTGTCCCAAAGCAACTCTTCCACCTCCCAACACAATTCCCCCACTTCCCCACACAAATCCCACCCCTTCCAAGGCCAATTTCGAATTTGAACCTTCCCTCCCATAGCCATTAGAATCATCTTGCCCCTTCTTCTCTCTTGGCCACCCCCTTCCCCACCTCATCTTCTTCTTCACATTCTTACCCTGCTTCAGGAAACAGAATTACAGCAACTTGCAGAGGAGGCCACGGTCACCCATCAACGACTCAGGGAGCAAGGCCTACATTTCCAGAATCATCTGCAAGCCAGCTTTCAAGGCGAGGTGGTTTCGTCGGCATCCGAGTTCGGTGCTGTCCGCAATCACCATTCTTCTCCGACTGCACCGAACCTCTCAGATCCGGAGCCAGAGCTGCAGAGACGACTCGCCCACGGCTAACCTTGAAGGAACCAGTCTTCAAGGTCTTCTACAAAGTTCTTCCTCCCTCTGTCAGCGTCCAGGAACAGAAGGCGGAACCCCGTTCGGCATCCGACAACCAGAGTTACTATTTTTCTACCACAACCACACCGGTCTGCCTCCTCACTGTCTGCACCGACCTCCGTCCACTTCTCTGGACACCCAGTTCATCTCCGACATCAGAAGACGTCCCCGTTTGTTTTGTTGCAAAGAAGGCTCCTCCACGATTCCAAAGAGTCCAGCGGTGCCAGGTTCGGAGCTCCGGAGCGATCGTGGTACCTTCTGCAACCTGCTGTTGCAGACAGAGCTCGACCAGCAACCAGAGCTGCATCCACCTTCCAGCCACCGGTACGGTCAGCCCTGAGAATCATAGCTTCCCCAAAAATTCAAGCTTCATCCGCTATCAGTTGGCAAACGTTTGGCGTTGGTTTCGTCGCAATCCAAGCTTTGTAGAATTTTTAGCTGCCACAACACCGATCCACTGTCCAGAAAACCTGCAGGTGGGCAGAACCGGCGAAGCTCGGAATCTCGATCTCCTTTGCATTTCTCCCCACCCCGCTTGGCCGGCTGAAGGCCCCTCCCTGCGTGGAGGTAGTTTTGAATGTACCAAGCGTAACCCCCACCCCAAGATCACCCCTCCTGCGAGAGGAGTAGTGCTGTACCCTTTACATTTTCAGGTCAAGCTACACCGCCGCGGCGATCGGGTGCATACCCTCGCCTCCTGGCGCGCCCTCGTCTCCGAACGGGATCGGTGTCTTCACACCGATCAGGTGAGCTTCTGGTACTACCCTTTGTAGCCTTATCCCTGCTAGCTTAGTATTGCTTTGATTGCTCGTCGGCGGTGAGAAGAGAGTTCGAATTTGCATGCTAGTTTGTTAGTGTCCACCGCGGACCGTGAGAGAGTGTCACCCAAACCCCGCCTTGCGGGCCAGCCACCCACGAAGTTGGGTATCCTAGACTCTTTGGAGTCAGCCGTAGCATTGCAAGTCCATTAGAACAATTGGGTCCCATCCCGGACCCTCATCATTATCCCCCGGACCCACCGGGTGAGCGTGTGAACCGTGTGAGCAAAAATCGTCGATTGTGAGAATCATTGAGTGCTTGTATGCTTGCGGGTCTAAGTCCTAGGGTCATATCATCCTCTTTAGTGGTCTTTGGGCTGTGCCACATCAAGTGGTATCAGAGCGGTCATAGGCTTGTCCTTACAAGTCTAGTCTTGGGTCACACTAAGTCTTTCTTAGGTGCATTCGCACACCCTTGCATAGCCCACCCAACCTTGCATGACCACCCGTAGTGGAACTCATTATCAAGGCAATCCATCTTCTTCCAATAACACCATGAATCCCAATCCCCAAGGAAATCCCCCTCACAATGAGCATGAGCTTCCCGACCAAATGAGGTTTCTTGTGGACTACATGACCGAAATTATGGGAAGGCTTGACGGTATTACGGCCCGGCTTGAACAACTTGAGGAAAATAGACCTATTCCAAGGGAAGGAGATAGGAGAGATCCCCCTCCACATGTGGAGCCAGCCATAGGAGGACTCAACCTTGACCCCCCTCCCGAACCGGAAAGGGACCCACCCCCTAGAAGGAATGAGAGGCCTCCCCGGGACAACCCGGATGACCAACTAATGAGACTTGTGAAAGTCGATGCTCCCACTTTTGATGGATCTCATCATCCGAGCATCTACTTAGATTGGGAGGCAGCCATGGATCAATATTTTGATTGGTACCCAATGACCGAGGATAGGAAAGTCCGACTTGCAAAGATGCAATTAACCAAACTTGCCAAGACTCATTGGATGAATGTTGAAGCCTTAAGGATAGTTAGGAGGGAAGTTCCAATCACCACATGGGGGGCCATGAAAGACCAACTCAAACTCAAATATGTCCCACCCTCCTACCATCAAAACCTCTTAGATGAATGGCAAGCCTTGACTCAAGAAGGAAAGACCGTTATGGAATACATTGAAAAGTTTGACTACTACCTCCTCAAATGTGGAGTCCAAGAGGACCCCTCCGTCACACTCTCCCGCTTTAGGAATGGGCTTCAATTTCATATCAAAAAGGAACTATTCATGCGTCAAGTAACAACTTTAGAGCAAGCCTACCAAGTAGCTCGGGATGCCGAGAAATTCTCTCGGTACACGCGAATGGTTCCCCCTCGGGGAATGGACCCTAGAGCCATGGCACCTCGGGCCAACCCTCCACCACCCCAAAGAGGTCTCCTTCCTACACCCATGGGAACTCCTCCCACACGGGTCACCCCTCCTAATGCCAATCCACCATTCCGCCCCGCAAGTGGGCCCCTAAACACAACTCCCAATAGGCCCAATTCGACACCCACTCTCCCTCACACTAAGGTGACCCCAAACCATCAAAGTGGGCAGCAATGCTTTAGGTGTTATGGGTATGGACACTTTGCCAATCAATGCCCCACCAAGGGAGCATCAAACTTACTCATAGAGGAGACCAACCCCCAACCCCAAGCTGAATTTGAAGGAGAGATTGAGGTATATGAACCCTCTCTTGAATGGGAGGAGGAGTATGAGAACCACTACATGGAAAGCAACCAAGAACAACCTCCTCCACCCACCGACTCCCACCTAGGAGTGGTTAGATGCACCCTCACCCAAAACCAAGAGCATGATTGGAGGAGAAACACCATATTCTATACCTACATAAGGATGGGGAGCCACGTTAGGAAGGTCATCTTGGATAATGGAAGTAGTGTGAATGTGGTGTCACCCGACACCGTCAAACTTTTGGGCCTTACCACCTCCCCACATCCCCACCCATATAGGGTAGCATGGATTGATACCACCTCCATACCCGTTAGTGCCCGTTGCCTTGTCCCAATTACATTCCAATCCTATCAAGGCCAAGTGTGGTGTGATATCCTTCCAATGGAAGTTGGGAGTATCCTTTTAGGACGGCCTTGGATCTACGATGTAGATGCCACCTTCTTAGGAAGAACCAACGCTTGCATCTTCATTCATGAGGGGAAGAAGATCCAACTCAACCCATCTCCACCCCGCACTCTACCTAAGAAGGCCTCTCCCTCCCTTGAGGGACCCACTACCCTTCCCCCCATCCCAACACCAACAAACCCCACCCCATCAAGTCCTAGTCCTAGTAACATCAAAGAGCCTCCTAGGAGCCTACACCTTGTCACTAGGAAAGAGTTTGAGGAAGAAGTCAACCAAGGGGATCAAGTATGTGCCATTGTCATTTGTCTAGGGGAATCCACCCCAACCGACCCACACCCCCTAGAAATTCATCAACTCCTTAAGGACTTCCATGATGTATTTCCCGAGGAGCTTCCGGACAAACTACCACCTATGAGAGATGTGCAACATGCCATCGACCTCGTGCCCGGGGCTACCTTGCCCAACCTCCCACACTACCGACTCAACCCCACCGAGCATGCCGAGCTTCGGAGGCAGATTGAAGAACTCATCAAGAAGGGCTTCCTCCGAATTAGCAAAAGCCCTTGTGCCGTCCCGGCTCTTCTTACACCCAAAAAGGATGGGACTTGGCGCATGTGTGTAGATAGCCGAGCCGTCAACAAGATAACGGTCAAATATAGGTTCCCCATCCCTCGGCTTGATGACATGCTAGACATGCTAGCGGGAGCCACCATCTTCTCCAAAATTGATCTCAAAAGTGGCTACCACCAAGTCCGCATTAGGCCCGGGGACGAGTGGAAAACCGCCTTTAAAACTAAAGACGGTCTCTATGAATGGCTTGTTATGCCTTTCGGCCTTTCTAATGCACCAAGTACCTTCATGCGTCTCATGACCGAGGTCCTCCGGCCCTTCATTGGCATCTTTCTAGTTGTCTACTTTGATGACATCCTCATATATAGCCAATCCAAGGAAGCCCACCTCGATCACCTCAAACAAGTGTGCACCATCCTTAGGAAAGAGAGTCTCTTTGCCAATCCCGGGAAGTGTCATTTCTTGACCAATCAACTAGCCTTCCTAGGATTTATTGTCTCATCCCAAGGAGTATCCATGGACCCCGAAAAGGTCCAAGCTATTCTTGAGTGGCCCGAGCCCAAAACCATTCATGACGCCCGAAGCTTCCATGGGCTAGCCACCTTCTATAGGAGATTCATCCGGGGGTTTAGCACTATCACCACTCCTATCACGGATTGCCTCAAGAAAGGCACATTTGTTTGGACTAGGGCAGCCTCCAAAGCCTTCCTAGAGCTTAAAGAGAAAATGACCCAAGCCCCGGTCCTTTGCCTACCCGACTTTTCAAAGGTCTTTGAGGTCACATGTGATGCTTCCGGGGTAGGGATTGGAGGTATCCTTAGCCAAGAGGGTCACCCGGTGGCCTATTTTAGTGAAAAACTTTGTGAGGCTAGGACGAGATACTCCACATATGACAAAGAGCTTTATGCCGTGGTTCAATCCCTTCGGCATTGGAGGCACTATCTCCTACCCAAAGAATTTGTGATCTTCTCGGACCATGAGGCTTTGAAATACCTCAACACTCAACAAAAGCTCAATGCCCGCCATGCTCGATGGGTAGAATACATTCAAGCCTACACCTTTGTCCTCAAGTATAAGATGGGTAGTGAGAATCGCGCCGCCGATGCACTGAGTAGGCGGGTAGCCTTACTCTCCACTGTCCAAGTGGAAGTAACCGGATTTGAGAGGATCAAAGGAGAATACCCACATTGCCCCGACTTTGGGACCCACTACAACACCCTTTCTACCCAACTACTCAAGGAGTATAAGGGGTTCATACTTCAAGATGGATATCTGTTCAAAGGGGATAGACTTTGCATACCTAGAACTTCACTTAGGGACTTCCTAGTTTGGGAGTTACATAGTGGCGGCCTAGCTGGTCACTTTGGGGTCCACAAAACTATAGAGTTGGTTGAGAGGCAATTCCACTGGCCCAGTCTCAAGAAGGATGCGGCCCACATTGTGGGACAATGCCGCATATGTGCATCCGCCAAGCAAGTAAGACAAAACACCGGGCTTTACACACCTCTACCCATACCCGATAGACCATGGGAAGATTTGAGTATGGATTTCATTCTTGGCCTACCAAAGACCTTGCGCAAACATGATTCCATCTTTGTATCAAACCGATGGCCAAACTGAGGTTGTCAACCGAAGCCTTGGGAACTTACTCCGATGCCTTGTAGGGGACCACCCTGGGAATTGGGATCTCCTCTTATCTCAAGCCGAGTTTGCCTACAATGATTCTGTCAATAGGTCCATAGGCAAGAGTCCATTTGAGGTAGTACATGGGTTTAGGCCTAGAAAACCCTCAGATCTCATTCCCCTCCCCTCACATGCTAGAGTGTCAGTCTCAGCTGAGTCCTTTGCACAGCATATCAAAGAATTGCATGATGATATCCGCAAGCATATAGGGAAAAACAATGAGGCTTACAAAAGACGGGCCGATGCTCACCGGCGCCACTATGAATTCCAAGTGGGAGATCCGGTGATGGTGAGGACGGAGCGGCTCCTTCCCGGGCCTGCCTCCAAGTTGAGGGCACGAGGGTCGGGACCCTTTCGAGTTCTACGACGACTTGGCAGCAATGCCTATGAGCTTGACTTACCGGAGAGCTATGGGGTACACCCTACCTTCAACGTGGCGGACCTGGTACCCTACAAAGGCCCCGCGGTGGAACCCAGTCAGGAGCTTGAGCCTTTACCCCCCCTTATGAGAGACACCCCCGGAGGGACTCCACTTTCTAGCCTGAGAGACCGACAAGAGCAGGTAGAGGCAATACTGGATGAGCAGAGTATCATTACAAGGCACAGGGTGTATCAGCGCTATCTGGTTAGGTGGAAGAACCGTCCCCCGATCGAGGATGCATGGGTGAGTCGAGAGGATTTGATGCGCCTGGACCCCGGCATGTTGGAGCAGTACGACAGCCAGGCAGACCCATATTCGACAGGGTCGAGTTCTCCCCACCCCGGGGGATTTGATGAGGGCATCTCACGACACTCCCTCTAGTTTGGTCGTCAGCACACTCTTGATATGGTCTGATCATGGTCTCCACTTGTTATCTTCATTTTCCCAGTGTCATTTATGTATTTTCCTTTTATTGAGTCCTATCTTATGTATTTTCCTTTATTGAGTCATGTGGTTCTAGCCCATTTCCCTTATTTTGCTTAAACTGGGCCTTATGTCCTTAGTTATGGGCCCATAGGATTGAGTCTAGGATATGCTCGGTCTTTTGTCCTATTGTCAAGGACATTTTGGTCATGAAAAGAGTGGTTGCCTATAAATAGGCCCCATCTCTCCACTTGTAGTCACTCTTGATGAATATTGAAAAAACCACCTCTTATTATCTCTCAACTCTCTCTCTTACTCACTATATCTCTCAATCTCTCTCTCATTCTCTCTCTCCCCAAGGGGAGTTCGACCCTCCCTCTCTCTCCTCTTCCCCCCTCACTTACTCCAACCCCCAACCACCTCCACTACCTCACCCACCTCCATTAAGGCTCTCCCCTTCCCCATAGCCCTTCATTTACTTCCCCTCCTTGTCCCAAAGCAACTCTTCCACCTCCCAACACAATTCCCCCACTTCCCCACACAAATCCCACCCCTTCCAAGGCCAATTTCGAATTTGAACCTTCCCTCCCATAGCCATTAGAATCATCTTGCCCCTTCTTCTCTCTTGGCCACCCCCTTCCCCACCTCATCTTCTTCTTCACATTCTTACCCTGCTTCAGGAAACAGAATTACAGCAACTTGCAGAGGAGGCCACGGTCACCCATCAACGACTCAGGGAGCAAGGCCTACATTTCCAGAATCATCTGCAAGCCAGCTTTCAAGGCGAGGTGGTTTCGTCGGCATCCGAGTTCGGTGCTGTCCGCAATCACCATTCTTCTCCGACTGCGCCGAACCTCTCAGATCCGGAGCCAGAGCTGCAGAGACGACTCGCCCACGGCTAACCTTGAAGGAACCAGTCTTCAAGGTCTTCTACAAAGTTCTTCCTCCCTCTGTCAGCGTCCAGGAACAGAAGGCGGAACCCCGTTCGGCATCCGACAACCAGAGTTACTATTTTTCTACCACAACCACACCGGTCTGCCTCCTCACTGTCTGCACCGACCTCCGTCCACTTCTCTGGACACCCAGTTCATCTCCGACATCAGAAGACGTCCCCGTTTGTTTTGTTGCAAAGAAGACTCCTCCACGATTCCAAAGAGTCCAGCGGTGCCAGGTTCGGAGCTCCGGAGCGATCGTGGTACCTTCTGTAACCTGCTGTTGCAGACAGAGCTCGACCAGCAACCAGAGCTGCATCCACCTTCCAGCCACCGGTACGGTCAGCCCTGAGAATCATAGCTTCCCCAAAAATTCAAGCTTCATCCGCTATCAGTTGGCAAACGTTTGGCGTTGGTTTCGTCGCAATCCAAGCTTCGTAGAATTTTTAGCTGCCACAACACCGATCCACTGTCCAGAAAACCTGCAGGTGGGCAGAACCGGCGAAGCTCGGAATCTCGATCTCCTTTGCATTTCTCCCCACCCCGCTTGGCCGGCTGAAGGCCCCTCCCTGCGTGGAGGTAGTTTTGAATGTACCAAGCGTAACCCCCACCCCAAGATCACCCCTCCTGCGAGAGGAGTAGTGCTGTACCCTTTACATTTTCAGGTCAAGCTACACCGCCGCGGCGATCGGGTGCATACCCTCGCCTCCCGGCGCGCCCTCGTCTCCGAACGGGATCGGTGTCTTCACACCGATCAGGTGAGCTTCTGGTACTACCCTTTGTAGCCTTATCCCTGCTAGCTTAGTATTGCTTTGATTGCTCGTCGGCGGTGAGAAGAGAGTTCGAATTTGCATGCTAGTTTGTTAGTGTCCACCGCGGACCGTGAGAGAGTGTCACCCAAACCCCGCCTTGCGGGCCAGCCACCCACGAAGTTGGGTATCCTAGACTCTTTGGAGTCAGCCGTAGCATTGCAAGTCCATTAGAACAATTGGGTCCCATCCCGGACCCTCATCATTATCCCCCGGACCCACCGGGTGAGCGTGTGAACCGTGTGAGCAAAAATCGTCGATTGTGAGAATCATTGAGTGCTTGTATGCTTGCGGGTCTAAGTCCTAGGGTCATATCATCCTCTTTAGTGGTCTTTGGGCTGTGCCACATCAGGTAACCTAAGTGGGCCTAACAACGACAAAACATGTGGATGCAACACAAAACACCACTAATGGGCTTGGACAAGCCCAAACAAAACAAACAATGCAATGTGAGAGTTTTCACCCAAGTCAAACAAGTTGATATGATGGAAAATATTTTAGAGATTTTAATAGACCTTTTAATGATTTAAATTAATAATAATTCCTTCAATATAGGAATCCTATGGGAATAAGGTCCAAACTTTGGGTTGACTAAGGTTAACTCCCTCACACTTATGCAAATGCAAGCCTAAGGGGTGGAAAGGTACAACCGGCCCGGTGTCCGTGTGGGAATCCACGGCTCACGGGGACTTATGGAGGTCCCAGATAAGATCACCTAGTAGATCCCAAGGAATATGGAGGCGAGAGGATCACTTACCAAGGTAGGAAATGTAACTATGATATGCAATGTATGGCCCTATGTGCACCGGAGTGCATGTAAATTCTAGCTTAAAACTGGAAAATCAAGACTAGATTAAGCTATGCAAACATGATCCAAATAAGATAAATAGTGTATGGATGGAAAGATAATACAAAGGTCTGCACAACGGGCCAAAGAACAGATCAATCTGACCCCGGGAGATTAATCAAATCACTGAGCAAAGTTGTCCCCGTGAACCTGTGCGCAGACCACATGCAGATTTTATGCACAAAATGGTAAAATGGTGACAATTTTTAACTATGCAAATGAGACCCAAATGATGCAAATAAGCGATGGATGGAAAGACAATACAAAGGACTATCCAATGGAACAAAAATCAGTGCAATCAGACACTAGAAAGGTAGCCAAATCACTGAGTAAAGATGTACCTGTGAACCTGTCCCTGAGCCTGCCTGCAGAACTTATGCACAAAACTTAAAACGTTGGACAATATTAGAATATGTAAATGTTAACCAAATGATGCAAATGATATATGTATGGAAAGACAATACAAAGGGCTATCCAACGGAAGAAAAATCAGCGCAATTGGACATCGGGATCAAAAGTTATGCCCCAACGAACACGGCCCTGTGATCATGCGTGCAGGACTGCCGGAATCTATAACGGTCTACCAAATGACCGTTACATGACCATGACGGTCTACCATAAGACCGTCACACAACCAGAGCCCGTAAAATACCAAAAATAGTGGGAGAATGGAGGAAATACAACCTAAACATGAACATGCACCCACCCAACCTGTAAAAGAGCATGAAAATAAGTGTGATGGGCATTGATTGTCCCACCGTGATCGCCAAAAAATAAGGTTGTAGATGGATTAATCTACCCTGCGCCTCTTAACTAACCATGCATGTATATGAAGCAATCATAGAAGTATGAACAAGGGTGTAATGAATAGAAGAACGGACCGTGATCGCCACCAAGGATTAACAACGCCAAAGGATGAAGAAGTGTAAAGAACGTCGCCGTGTGCCTTGGAAAGAAAACTTGATCGCGCTTGACAAACGAGGTGCAGGGAACTTTGTGGATTCAAACCTCCTCTCCTTCCAGTCGACTAGAGGAAAAGGGCCTCATGTTGTATTCATGCTCTCCTACAAACAAAGTCAAAATAAGGATAAAAAGCCCATTAGAACATGCATGTAGAAAACTGCCCAAAGTGATAAAATAGGGGTAGAAATTGAGGGCAAACTCACCGGAGGGAGGTTTTTAACCCATGTAGAAGGGTGGAAATAATAGGTGTGTGTATTGTGCATGCATGAGATTTGAAATCACAAGATTTGATTGAGAGAATAGAGAGAAATCATCAATGCAAAACGGGGGAAAACACATATGTAGCAGAAAAGTGTAGAAAATTGTGATGATTTGTGATTTTAAGAGGAAGAGAACTAAGAATATAGATCATGAAATCAAGCCTAGAAGGATGTAATGAAAAACTAATACTTCCCTCTTCAAGCCAAGGTCGAAGTTGTGAGTTGGAATTGTAGCATGGCTTCGCCCCGAACCAAGAAAGAGCCCCCCTGTCGTGACTGTGAACTGGGTAGTTTTTATAGAGTTTTGCAAGAAAGCCCCATATTCTTATCATGATTCTCGGAGATATAGTCCAAGATAAATCAAGTTCTCTAGTTCAAACTCGAGATAATACTAAGGACAAGAGATAGGAACAAACGGGGATCAATTCGGAGGAGGATTCTAGAAGATATGGCTCTTGGAAGGTAGCCCCGTCGCACTAGAAAGCAGAGTTTTAGTTGTACCATGATGCTTAAATCCTGATCTTGCGACCCAGATCCCGAGAGATATAGCCAATGAAAATTTGATTTCTATGAACCAAATTGAAGATAATACAAAGAGCTAGAAGTAGGAAAAAATGGAGATCAATTTGGATAAGAATTGAAGAAGTTATGGGCTCTGCAAGATAGGCTCGCCGCATAGTTTTCGGGGCAGAGTCCAGCATAAATTGGACTCTCTGTTGTGTATAACGGTCTATCATAGGACCGCCACATTGCTCTGACGTCTAGGGTAGGACCGCCACGCTCTAGGGGTCGAACGGGGTGATTTCGGGCGAGTTTGGGTGTGACGGTCTACTATAGGACCGTCACATATGCTCTAACGGTCTTATGATAGACCGTTAAATGGGCTGTGACGCACCTATACTAGACCTTCACATAGCTGTGACGCACCTACACTAGACCTTCACATCGATCAAGAAAAATTCTGGGCAGACTACGTGTGACTTTAGAAATTGAAGCGTATCTCTCAAATGGGGCAGAACTAGTGAAAGTGGTAGAAGAAGAAATTGTAGATAACTGAGATAGGAACAACTTTCATGAATAAAGTAAGATGAGAAAATGATCAGAAGAGGGAGCAAATGGTGCTAGAAGAGAGAGATAGAATTTTGAACAACACAGCACGCCAGAAAATGTGAATAGCTCACAAACGGGGTAGAACCGGCCAACGGCGTAGAAGAAGAAATTGTAGATCGTTGAAAGAGGAACAACTTTGGTGAAGACAATGTTTTGAATAGAGGGACAGTAGAAGATGAAAAAGGACCACTTTCAGGACTGCACAGCGGGAGAGAGCCGATTACTTGAGGGAAGCCGGCCTAAATGGGCCGAAAGTCGACTTAGAAGCCATAAGTTGATAAAATAAGCTCCATGGCTCTAGGAAATCATGATCTCTAGGGCTTAAAGGGAATGGAACAATGAAAATTGGCTCAAAATCCATCCAAGGAAGGCTCCAAAATAATGGATAATTCGGGACATCAAAAATGATGATTAAGAGAAATGACGCAACTTGTGGGCTAAAAACGGGTGTCAACAGTAGGCTGGAATACCACTCAAAGGCCAAGCCCGTGAGGGACGTGCCGAAGAACTTCAGCAGATAAGCTTCATCAGTAGCCAAGTCTCCCATGACTATTGTATAATAAGCAATATGTTCCTTTGGGGAGCCTTGCCCATTGAATTTCTCAAACTTTGGCGGCTTGTTAATGCGTGGGGGTAGTCTCCTTGCAGCATATTATGGGGGATACGGTACCCGGTAGACATCAAAAGCTCCACAATCACCATCGGCCCTCTTGGACAACTTCATTTCTATCATCCTTTTGACCATCAGGTTATTCACCATAGTAGGATCGACATGCTCTAGGTAGAAGTGTGCATGTTATTGTGTAAAGGGAGTTGTCATTACAGTAGCATGTAAACTTGGCTGCACTCCTGGCGGAGAGGGTTGCACTTGAAACGCCGAAGGCTGCACTGTCGACTATGGCGGGAAAGGCTGACATGGAGCTTTCCCGTGACTTGCTTGGTGGGAGACGGTAGGTATTACCACCTCCGCAGAACTGGAGATCTCTCTTGCTGGTTCAACATGCTTGGAGATGAGAGTTTGTTCATTCTTCTCATTTAATTGCCTCTTAAGAGACTCAATCTCTTGCTGATATCTTCTAAACATCATTAGGATGGTTGGGTACAGAGATGCAGCCGTAGGCATATCTTCTGTCATCTGACCAGATGTCCCCTCAACTGGGTTCATGAGTGACACATCTTCTTCTTCTGAAGTCACCACATTTACAGTTAAAGTGGTGATCTTTGGTGAATCATCAGATGCTGCAAGCTTTTCTCTTGCCGCTTGGCCCCGCCTTGTTATGGGTCCGGGCCTCTGGGCCAACTTGATGATCTCTTCAGGCTGGTCAGGTAAAGCACTATACCCCCAAGTAATCCCTGCCATGTTGCAAGTGAAGATTTGCAGCTTTCCTCTGTGCCCCCAAACTCTTCTCCGGGTGTGGCCAGGGAAGGTCAATCGATCAAACACAGAGACTCTGTTTCTTTCTTCCCCCCTCTGTGGGGCATCCTTCGAACATTCGGCCCTTTGACCATCTTCAATCTCATTAGAGCCCGAACACGAAACTCCTGACATTGTTTTTTCTTCATTCTCTCTTTCTTTCTCTTCGGCGCCCATGGCGCAGAGCAATCTTTGCTGCCCTAGGGATGAGTTCCCCAGACAGTGGAAATAGTCTTGGACTACTGTATTCATATCTTCTTGACTACGCCTCTGGGGGTCAGCGCGAGGCACCAGTCGCTCTTGTGTCTTCGACTGATAAGCCAGCCTTGTCATCCGTGCAGCTTGATACATCTTCTGGGGATACCGGAATACATCTGCCTGCCTGGCGTAGGCCCTTGGCATGTGGGGAACAGCCATTGGAATAACTTCCTCTTCTTCTTCTTCTTTCCTCATCAGGACTTTCCTGCCCTCTCTCCTGGGGCGCATAACAACGACTTCTTCCTTCGCAGGGGCTGGTGCTGGGCCTCAAACTTTCTTGGGCACCCAGATCTGCTTGAATCTTGTCGGCTTAGGTGCCAGCGGCTTCTTTCCTTCTCTTTCCATGTTGGCCCTCCTGGTGGCCAGCACTTGGAACTTGTTGTTTGTAGGGACCGCCAGAATGACGCGGTCAGGTAGTGCTTCAGCCGGGCGACCATTGAGGTACACCCCTATTACTCCAACTAGCATGGACTTCCCCAAAATTGAGAAGCGTCCTGGGGGCGTAGCAGTCCGATTTCTTCGGTAATTCTTCCTTCCCCCGCCAGTAGCAGAAGGAATAGTGGTCCTTCTATCCACATGGTTGACATAGCATGGGACAACGATGTATGAGACAACCGTCTTTTGTATTTTCTTCTTCTTTGGCATCTTCGCGGCTTCTACTGCAATAGTCTTCTCAGCTTTACCATCGACCTGGAGCAGGTCGATGAATGCAAGCCCCAAACAGTTTGGGAAGCCCACCACCGGTGGCAGGGATCCGAACATCGTTGGCACCGCCAGGTACCTATCATGAACGTGGTTGTCGATGACTTGTTGGCCGAACTTGAGAGAAATCAGTCTAGTCTCCATTTGAATTCCTGCAAATAAGATCAGCACACAGTCAGAACTTTTGGGGAGGCCACCAGGCCTCCTACTTTGGCAAAAAGATGAAGGGAAACTCGGTCCCACCGGGCGTGCCAGCTTTGTGGACTCGACTCTCTTATTTGTTTTATTTGTTTGGGTGATTTATTTCATTTATTTATTTTATTTGGTTTATTTATTTATTAGTTTATTAAGCGTGCCAGTCACCGAGGTGACAATTTTATTGTACGCTCGATCTGACTCAGCCAATCGATTGTGAGACTCGGGTCGGGACCGGAAGTCCGTCATACCATAAAGGCTATGACGTTAATTACGCCCTCCCAAAGAAGGACAACCCTTGATTAATCGCCAAAGTAAAAAGGGGCCCCGGGGGCAAAACAAGATAAGACTGTCATACTCATTTTATTTGCAGGATGGAAGAGGCATGCGGATGTTCATGCGATTAGTAGTTTATTATGGTTTAACTGCCTGGTTCCTAGTACGGGGGGCAGAGAACTTAGGTCCGAGAACCACTCTCATGCATAATGATGACTTCCAATCGGGCATAGCCCGACCTTCAACCACACACTATTTGATATATCGGGAGCACATGAGGGGATGACTTTTAGGTTTATTTAATCATCTTGTGAATGCTGCACGAGATAGACACATTTATTCTTCATGAAACTAGGCAAGCATAAGTAGAATAACAAGATTTACATTATTGGTACATTGCGGTATTACATGCTCATTTCTTGATCTTATTTACATAAAACACGGAATGAATCCGGCATCATGTCCCCTTATCTTGGATCATGCCAAGTGGAAATAGGAAACCGTCCACGCAGAGGCAGGATGGAGTCCATAAAAGATCGGGACATGTCAATGCCCGGATAACACAAAGTGGGACTGAACTGAGATGGACTAAGTCGAGACTGTATTCGTCCACAGAGGTATTTGATGTTTTTATTCCTTAGAGGGAGTCACTAGAGACCATGCATAAGCATGACTCTTTGGATCCCAAGGGGTTCGGAGTTGATGTAACATGACAGAAATCGGGATTCATTTCGGCAGCATCTCCCCTTATTTCGGACCATGCCCGGGGGGGGGGGGAGTATAGGACATCCATCCACGGAGTGCCGAGATGGAAGCCGAAGAGAAAGACGGGCATAGCCCGAGATCCAAGAGGATCAAAATACAGCGGGACGGTGTCCACTCATCATGGCATTTATTAATATCCCCTTGAAGAGACCATAGGAGAACATGCAGTGGCAGAACTCCATAGGCCAGTAGGGTAATAAAAAAATAAGCATCATACGCGGTAGAATGTGGGGGTAAACCCTTATTAATTTAGCTCTCATGGGTTTGAGTGAGAGGTTGTTATTCCTCCACGGGATGTTATGGGTTTTAAACAAATGGTAATAAGGCTTGGAGCACTGGGCTTCAAGGTTCGTGGGCGGTTGCTGGATGGAAGAATTGATGGTCACAGGGATCGGCTCTGAAGGGCATCGGCGTGATGGGATTCGGCACGACAGCGGTGGAACAGCCTGGGAGGACTAGAGGAGGGGTCTGAGCTCGCATGAAGATATCCAAGTCTATACACTCGATTCCTTCATGCATTTCACATAAGTCTACACACTCCCTCCTATAATGATAATGCATTCTTCAGCAAGTATATACACTGAGATCGCATAAAGTCTTACAAGTCTATACACTCTCTCAGTGTACACACTTACTCACTTACTGTTTCTAAAGTATATACATTCGTGGTTGTATGATTGAACTAACTAATCACATTTCCTTTGTCTCTGCCTGCAGAGGATTCAGATTAATGAGGGCACATGATCCAAGAATGGATAAAGGCCCAAGATCATGACACGTGTACTGACAGCCTGCTGGATGCTGCCACGTGGTCCGAATTCTTAGGGCGGGAAATGTGGAAACCACACGCACCCTGGCTGCTGCTGCTGCTGCTATATATACGAGCCTTCTTCCACAGAAGAAGATAGATCGAAGTGGCCAAGTATATACAGAGAGAATAGAAGCCAGTGAAGAAAGTAGAGAAGCAGAAGAAAGAGAGCAACGATCAAAAGAGCAGAAGAAGAAGAGAAAAGAAGAGATAGGGAGAGCCTGCGAAAGAGAAGAAAATAGAGAGTGAGAGCAGTAGAAGAAAGAGAGAAAGATTGCGTGAGCTGAGAAGAAGAAAGAAGAGGAAGAAAAGAAGAGAGGAGAGAGTTCTATTGAAGACCTATTCAGTCTGTTCGTTGATCAAATCCAGAACGACTATTGTGTTTCATTTCTAGCCTTTATCGCTGTTCCTTTTATGTTTTCTTATTTTTCATTTTGTTTCTCTGGTTAGCTTTGTTCTTCCGATTGCCCCGTTGGGGATCGGGTTCCTCCTGTTGGTTCAGGAGAAGGGAGATCTGATCTCCGGGTTGCAAGTGACAGGTTGTCACTTGTGGGTTCCCTCTAGTTAGAGGAAGGGAGGCTCGTCCTCCGGTTCTGGGCTTGTGGTTGCAAGTCCAGGGGTCCCTCCTGGTCTGGAGGAAGAGAGGTCTTCGACCTCTGGTTTCCAAGTGGCTGGGAGTCACTTGGGGTGTCCCTCCGGTTGGGTGGAAGAGGGGAGGCTGTTCTTCTGGTCAAGCTGTGTGGCAGCAAGTGTTCGCAGACTGAGTCTGCTTGTTTCTAGTGTTGGCTAGTGAAGCCTCACTCCGGTTGGGAGTGAGGGGTGGATGTAGGTCTTGGTGACCGAACCACCTAAAAATCTACTGTGCAGTGGTTTTGGTTTGTGCGGTTGTTCCTTGCCTTCTACCTCCCATTCACAGGTTGTGCATGCTTGGCTAGTTGTATTATCTAGGGAGTTAACCTTGAGCATTATTTTTTTGCTAGGTGTGATTGGTTTGCTTAGTTCTGTCTGCGTTTCTGGTTTGATCAGGTGGCTGCATTGTTGCAGTCCAACTGTTTGATCTATTGTTGTCTTATCATCTCATCTTGGAAAGCTCATTAGTGTTTATTCCGCATATCTGAGCTCTAGAGATTTAATTTGGGCATAATTTCTGAAGGGGATACATTCACCCCCCCTCTGTATCTGAGCCTAGCACCCTAACAATTGGTATCAGAGCGGTGTCTGCTTAGAAGGTCCAGCGACCTGCAGATCCGATCCTGCTGTCTTCGGTGCTAATTTGTTTTTAGTGCATCAATATTCCTGTTGCATTGAATTTTCTTTCTATTTGTTCTCATGGCCCATCCACCGATTTTCAGTGGTACGTATTTTAATGTATGGTTTGCTAGTCTGAGGAATTATGCTAATTCTATTAATCCAGACATGTGGAAAGTAATTTCACACGGTCCTCATGAACTACCAAAGAAAAAGTCCAAATGGACTGACAGTCACAAATCTATGCATGAAGAGAACCAGATAGCTATAAATCTAATGAAGGCAGCTACTGATAGAGCTTTTCATTCATGTTTCTTTGATTGCAGTTTTGCTAAAGATATTCTGGACATACTGAAGCGAACTCAGATAAGAAATGAGGACAGCTGCATGATGGCTGACAGAAATAATCAAGGCAGCAGTCAAGATGAAGATGATGATGATGATGAGGTAAATCCCTTTGAAAACTATACTTTAGATGATTGGAAAAATGCATATTCTGAGCTACTTGAATCTCATGAACTGTTAAGAAAACAGTATAAAAAATTGAAGAAGGGTACTGGGTCAGTTAGTTCAAGTTCTCCATGTAGAAATTGTGTTGAATTGAAAAATGTTCATGATGCCTGTATGTCTGATTTTCAAATGTTGAAGAAACAAATCTCATTATTGAAAACTGAGAATCAAGATCATATAAATGTGATATCTGTACTCAAAGAAAAATTCAAGTCAGATAATGATAATCAGACTCTTGTTAACTATCATGACCAGTATAAAAAATTGCTGAAAAACTTTGAAAGTGTGAACTCAGATTTAAACAAGCTAAAATCTGAAAATGATTCTCTGAGAAAATCTGTTAATGAAAATGATGAAAAATTTGAGAAACTTGAGCAGGAGAAGAACTTGTTTGTTGAAAAATTCAATGCCATAAAATCTGTAAATATAGAATTACAGAAAGATCTGGAGAAACAGTAAAAAGAATTAAAGGAATTTGAGGCTGAAAGAAAACTTGGAGTTAACTCAGATGATCAGACTCTAATAAATGAATTGGTTCAGAATGACAAACTTAAGGAAGAAAATGAGAAATTAAAAATGCTGAACTCCACTATGACAGAGAGACTTCTAGCTTTGGAAAGAGGAAAAACTGTTTGCATTGAAGATTCTGATAAACTGAGCAATCTAGAACAGGAAATTGAGAAATATAAAACTGCTAACAAAGTTTTGAGTGAAGCTATGAATTGCAGTGAGCAAGAGATTGCCAGTTACGAGTTACATATTTCCTCTTTAGAAAATGAAATTCAAGACTTAAAAAACTCTTTGTCTAAATTTGTTAGTGGGCAAGATAATCTGAACAAATTGCTGAGAACAAAAGTCAATGTCAAAAAGGAAGGGTTGGGCTACAACAATGTCAATAAAAAGGCTTTTCAGAACAAGCTAATGACATCATTTGTAAATGCTTCAAATGTAGCCACAACATCAAAAGACAAACAGTCCACTGTTCAGAAAAAGCTGGGAACAAAGATTAATTTTAAGAAAGAAGGACTGGGTTACAGTCCAGTCATGAGGAAGGTTGATGGAGTCAACCTGAAAACTATTTTTGTTAAATCTTCTGAACAGGATGAGCCTTCTACTTCATCTCCAACTCAGTACAAGGCTAAGAAAATAGGAAAATAGGATAAAAATCAGAAAAGGACTGTAAATCAGAAAATAAATGAAAAGGGTTCATCAGTGCATATTGATCACAGTCCTCACACACACTCACAGGCATCTAAAAAGAAGATTATCTGTCATTACTATCATAAATTTGGACATTTGATGCATGAGTGTAAGTTGATGGAGAAGGATGATAAGAATGCTAGGAGATCTCATGATAAAAATCCTTCACCTCAGAAAAGGAGTGTCACATGTTCTAATTGTGGCAAATTAGGACACTCAATTGCTCATTGCTGGTTTGCTAGTGGTAAGAAAACCTTTTATTCATATCATGCTAAATTCCCTGCAAACCAACATGTTTTTAGTAAAAACAAATCTGTTTCAATGAACCAGCACATCATCTGTTTTAACTGCAACATGATTGGTCACAAGACCTCTGAATGCTGGTCATGTTCTTTTAAAAGAAATTCTTTCAAATGCTCTCACTGTGGAAAGCATGGCCACAGGGCCATTGAATGCTGGCTGAATGCTGGTAGGAGAAACTCTATTTCATGCTTTGAATGTGGAAAGAGTGGCCACAGGGCCATTGAATGCTGGCATGCTCAGGGTAGAAATGAGAATTTTAAGAGAATGAATTCTTCTCATTGTTTTTACTATGGAAAGCCGGGTCACAGGGCTATAACCTGTTGGCTGGCAGGATATCAAAACCAAACTGGTTTTGGCAAACAGAATGTTTATTCTGTTAACAAAAATCCTCATGCATATGCACATAGAATTCATGCTAACAAGAATGTGCATAAATCAGATCTGAAAACTGCTGCTCCTTGCCATCAAGTTAAAAATATGCTGAGAAAACTTGCTAGAAGTGATACTGTCTTGTCAGGACCCAAGACTTCTTGGGTACCTGTTTGTGCAAAATAACTTTGCCTTGCAGGTGTGCCTTGGAATGGAATAAAAAGGGGTATTAATCCAAGGCACTCAAGAATGAAAACCCCTTCTGAACTTTTCAGGTAAATCCTCTGCATTTCCTATTTTGAAATTCATTGCATATCTGATTTGATGTAATCTTGCATATCTGCCATTTATAGTTGTTTGATAATTGTTCAAATGCATAAACTCTGAAAACAAATTACATTCTAAAAAATCTGGACTGCATATGAATGTTGTTTGAAATTTCTCGGTTGCATAGTTCATTGAAAACCTGAATTGCATATAGGACTGTTGGTTTTACTTTGTTATTCATGACCTCTATGGTATATCAAATGGTAAGCTACCAAAAGGCAGGGAAATCTGTCTGGAGGTCCTTACTATGTGAGAGCTGGTCTTTTAGACCAAGTGCTCCGCCTAGTACCATGGGTCATTTTGCTTGATAGGGAAGTCTGAATGTGCATGAATCAAAATCATATGTTCAGTTTCTCATGGCAAACATTGCAGGTTTTCAGGGGGAGTTAATTGCATGACTTTGCATAGCAATCAATATTGAGTAAATTGCATATCCTTGCGAACATATAGTGCAATGCATTTCCTGATATTGAAAAATGCCAAAAAGAGTGATTGAATGCATGTTGTCAGGGGGAGTCAATGCATTGCATATAGGCTGTCAAATGCATACATTTGTCAAAATTCATTGCATATCCTTTCTTATTCATTTGGTTGACAAACCTCGATCATACTCTGAAAAATAATCACTGGGCTTCAAAATCTCTCTTATCAATTGGTATCATTTGATTTCAGAATTCTATCAGTCTTTCATGAAGATTTTAATGGGCTATCTCGATCATAAATCTGAAAACTCTTGAACTAGAAATCTTCTATTATAAATTTTTATGAATGTCTGAAATAACTCATGTGGTTTAAGTTTAATGTTCATGGAGTTTGACTTTAAAATCTCTTAAAAATATCTGAAGCATGTTTAATAAACCTTAACCATCTGTTTCATGCTGTGTCTTGTGAAAATTTCTGAAATCTGCACTTTTGAATACATGACTTTAATTGGTTAAGTACATGAAACTATTATTGATTGGAAGCAAATGAATTTTTCTGAAATGTCTAAAGGGTAATATCTGTCAGAGCAATGACATTGGTCACTGAGAAACACATGTCCAAAGGACTGTGTCATGAGGTGCCTTAGTTAACTCTGCATAAAATTCATTGAAAATCAGGCAGAGCAATGGCATGCACACTGAGAAATACAACTCACTCATTAAAAAATGATTTGTAGTGTGTCATGATGTGTAAATGCTAACTCTGTTCACATAAAGCATGACAGTTAGTCACACTAAGGGCTTAGGGATATTGGCCTCTAATCAAGGTATATCCTCTAGTTACAATGTGTGCACTGAACTAGAGTGCTCGTAAAATTTGTAGCAAGAAAATTGTTGAACAAATTGAAATATCTGAATATTGATGCTAAAACCAAATTGCTACAACCCTAGATAAAATCATATGACTTCATAATTGCTTGATTTCAATACTAGTGCATGTAATTCTGAAAGAAGTCAATAGATTTGATTGTGTAAGAGAAAGGGAGATTAATCAAGATAAATATGAGGGCTTGGTTCATTTTTATTAAATCATGGTTTTAGATATCAATACAGAATTTTACTGATAAACTCTGCATACAATATGGTTAAACCATGCTGAATAATAAAGCTCATTCATAAGCCCTTATAATGGAAGACTTTGAAAACTTATGTTTTGGATTTATGAGATTGCTATCTCTCTGAAAATCTGACTAAATTTCTTGTGATTGGAGCTTCTTTGAAAATATGCTACTTGAAACTTTTCTGCTCAATATCATTGATTCATTGACCTGAACCTCTCCTTGTTATCCATCTCATAAGATTCCACTTATTGAGGGGGAGCTTCCATGTCATATGCATCATGCTGCATAGAAACTCTTAAAGGGGGAGAATTGAGCTCTTGCAATTTGGTATCTCCTTCTGCATCTGCATTCATATTGATTATATCAAAGGGAGAGACTTTTGCCAAAGGGGGAGTATTTGTTGCATATGCATGACTGCATCAGTTGTTTGACTAAGGGGGAGAATTGATTTAAATGATTCTGATATTTTTTATCAAAGTATTTCTTTTTGATGAAGTCAAAGGGGGAGAATACTTTGATGAGTCTAGTCTGAATACTCCATTTATTTCATTCATAAGACTCATAGTATTGCCATCATCAAAAAGGGGGAGATTGTTGTGTCCCTGTGATTTTGATGATAGCAATCACTATAAGTCAATTGAATGCATACAATTCTGTTTGTGGTGCAGATGAATGTTTCATTGAAAATCTTATCTGAATTATTGCTGCATTTAAATATGGCTGTGTGGTGTGTGCTTTGGTGCATTTCATAATTGCATTTATCTGGATTCTTTGATGTCATATGTGTTTACTTCATTCAGAACTGCTCATTCAGAACTTGGTACATTGCTTAACTGTGAGCATGGCATAGACTGTACACTCGTCTGTTTGCATGAGTCACCAAGTCCACACATTGCATCGTGTGTTTTTCATGAAGTCTATACATTGGCATGCAACGTCTCATGAAGTATGTACATCCTCTTCAAGCATTTCAAAGTCTATACATCGCTTGGAGTTCTTTCAAGTCTATACATTGCTGAGCGTCTCACTGACTGTCTCATGCAAGTATATACAGTGGCATATGCATTCACTGTAAAGCCTATACATCCTGCACTGTCTCATGCAGCATCTCAAGCCAAGTCCATACATAGTCCATCAGCATTTAGAAGTCTGTACATCGGTCTGTCTTGTTCAGCGTCTTAGTGCATTCAAAGTCTGTACAATGTCCGTCTTGTTCAGCGTCTTAGTGCATTTAAAGTCTGTACAATGTCCGTCTCAGCCAGCGTCTCATGTTGCGTCTTAGGCAAGTCTGTACATCGCCTTCAGACTTTCAAGTCTATACACTCCATGCTCATTCAAGTCTATACATCCACAGTGTAACTTCAAAGTCTGAACATTGTCTCACTCCTTCAAAGTCCATACATTTGTCTTATCTTCAAAGTCAGTACATTGGCGTTGGGCATCCAAGTATATACATCGCCTTCTGCAAGCTTTATTACAAGTCTGTACATCAGACTGTTTCATCAACAAGTCTAAACATTGGGCTGTAGCTTGCTTGAAGTGAAGTCTACACATTGATTCACTGTTCATGCCTTCACTCAGAGTCTGTACAGCCATTCCTTGAGTCCAAGTCTGTACATCGCCTTCAAGGCATCAAGTCTATACACTGGACTGTGCTCATAAAGTCTGTACAACGTGAGTTTCGGTTCTTAAAGTCTAGACATTCTCCCGTTCAAATCCTTCAAAGTCTATACATCAGTTTGATTGAGTAAGTCTGTACATCATGCCTTGTTGTTCACAGCCTTTAAAGTCTGTACATCGGCTTCGCATCTGCAAGTCTATACATTGGCTTCATATCATAAAGTCTGTACATTGGCTTCGCATCTGCAAGTCTGTACATCAGTTTGATATCAACAAGTCTGTACATTG
This sequence comes from Amorphophallus konjac, assembly GCA_022559845.1. Lineage (NCBI taxonomy): Eukaryota > Viridiplantae > Streptophyta > Magnoliopsida > Alismatales > Araceae > Amorphophallus > Amorphophallus konjac. The sequence goes on along the minus strand of CM040125.1, from coordinate 115,627,749 downwards.
GCTTCAACTCTCCAAGTCTGTACAGCCACATTTAATAGGTAAAGTCTATACATTCTTCAGCTGGAACTGTGCAAGTCTGTACATCGTTACTTGCCAAAGTTTGTACATTGGCATCTGTTCCTACGTTGCACTTCCAAGTCTGCACATTGGGCTCTTTACCTACGTTCAGCTTTGAAAGTCTGCACATTGGTAGTTTTACCAACGTTGCCTTGCCAAAGTCTATACACTGTGTTTGTTCAAGTCTTACATCGACCAGCTATAATTGGCAAGTCTACACATCGTGATTTCATCATGTCTGTATAGCCTCTTCATTGAAAGTCCACTCATCACTCAAGTCTATACTATGCACACTTGCTTTCTTGCATAAAGTCCATACACTGCACTTGGCTTGTGTTCTTCTCACCAAGTATGTACAGCCTGTGCTCGCAGCAGTCAAGTCTACACACTCGATTGCCTTGCTTTGCTTCAAGTCTATACAGTCTCTCCCTCAGCAAGTCTATACACTGGGGTCGTCAGCTGCAGGGACAGGATGTCTGTACATTGGGTGCTCATGCATTGCTCTCATCGAAGTCTATACATCCGATAGGCTTGTTACAAGTCTGTACACCGAGGACACTTGAAGGTTTTCAAGTGTATACACTCTACACACTTGGTTAACTAATGCATTTAACTGCAAGTCTATACACTGAGCTCGCATGAAGATATCCAAGTCTATACACTCGATTCCTTCATGCATTTCACATAAGTCTACACACTCCCTCCTGTAATGATAATGCATTCTTCAGCAAGTATATACACTGAGATCGCATAAAGTCTTACAAGTCTATACACTCTCTTAGTGTACACACTTACTCACTTACTGTTTCTAAAGTATATACAATCGTGGTTGTATGACTGAACTAACTAATCACATTTCCTTTGTCTCTGCCTGCAGAGGATTCAGATTAATGAGGGCACGTGATCCAAGAATGGATAAAGGCCCAGGATCGTGACACGTGTACTGACAGCCTGCTGGATGCTGCCACGTGGTCCGAATTCTTAGGGCGGGAAATGTGGAAACCACACGCGCCCTGGCTGCTACTGCTGCTGCTATATATACGAGCCTTCTTCCACAGAAGAAGATAGATCGAAGTGGCCAAGTATATACAGAGAGAATAGAAGCCAGTGAAGAAAGTAGAGAAGCAGAAGAAAGAGAGCAACGATCAAAAGAGCAGAAGAAGAAGAGAAAAGAAGAGATAGGGAGAGCCTGCGAAATAGAAGAAAATAGGGAGTGAGAGCAGTAGAAGAAAGAGAGAAAGATTGCGTGAGCTGAGAAGAAGAAAGAAGAGGAAGAAAAGAAGAGAGGAGAGAGTTCTATTGAAGACCTGTTCAGTCTGTTCGTGGATCAAATCCAGAATGACTATTGTGTTTCATTTCCAGCCTTTGTCGCTGTTCCTTTTATGTTTTCTTATTTTTCATTTTGTTTCTCTGGTTAGCTTTGTTCTTCCGATTGCCCTGTTGGGGATCGGGTTCCTCCTGTTGGTTCAGGAGAAGGGAGATCTGATCTCCGGGTTGCAAGTGACAGGTTGTCACTTGTGGGTTCCCTCTGGTTAGAGGAAGGGAGGCTCGTCCTCCGGTTCTGGGCTTGTGGTTGCAAGTCCAGGGGTCCCTCCTGGTCTGGAGGAAGAGAGGTCTTCGACCTCTGGTTTCTAAGTGGCTGGGAGTCACTTGGGGTGTCCCTCCGGTTGGGAGGAAGAGGGGAGGCTGTTCCCCTGGTCAAGCTATGTGGCAGCAAGTGTTCGCAGACTGAGTCTGCTTGTTTCTAGCGTTGGCTAGTGAAGCCTCACTCCGGTTGGGAGTGAGGGGTGGATGTAGGTCTTGGTGACCGAACCACCTAAAAATCTATTGTGTAGTGGTTTTGGTTTGTGCGGTTGTTCCTTGCCTTCTACCTCCCATTCACAGGTTGTGCATGCTTGGCTAGTTGTATTATCTAGGGAGTTAACCTTGAGCATTATTTTTTTGCTAGGTGTGATTGGTTTGCTTAGTTTTGTCTGCGTTTCTGGTTTGATCAGGTGGCTGCATTGTTGCAGTCCAACTGTTTGATCTATTGTTGTCTTATCATCTCATCTTGGAAAGCTCATTAGTGTTTATTCCGCATATCTGAGCTCTAGAGATTTAATTTGGGCATAATTTCTGAAGGGGATACATTCACCCCCCCCCTCTGTATCCGAGCCTAGCACCCTAACAGGGTGATCGGCGCATAGACAACCCAGCGAGGGCAGTCGTCGACGTGCCTGCCACTCGGCGGGGAACCCGCGCCGAGAGAGCACTGCGTCGGGGAGGTAATTAGGGTGCCGATAGGAGAGATTTGAGGATTTAGGGCTTTATGAGGTTATGGATTTGGGGGGGGGGGTTTCTTTTGAAGCTTTATTCAAGGGCTTTGAGAAGGCCGAAGAATACTAAAACTGGTTTTGGAACATATCATCCCGAGGAGGTGAGAAACTTTGCACTGGAGCACCACTGGGAGTCAGGTTATTTATTGAATCGTGTGAACTTTGATTCGATTGTACCCCTCACTACTTCTCGAATGAGAAGCCATGAGATGGACTATCTCAAGCTCCCACTGCGATTATGAGGTTGGGAAACCAACGGCGAGGCAATAGAAATGGATCCACAGAATCTGAGAGGTGTGTGTACATAGCAGAGTCAAGATATGCACATAACAGCTATCGAATATAATAGTGCTCAAAATGGGTAGAGATATAGAGGGTCTCAGACCCTAATGCTTCATTTCATTCAATAGAACGTGCATATTCGACATAGAAAGAAATAGACTATATGATTGCACACATAGACTAACGACTCTTGAAGATCTATCGGACTCCACCGACGCTTGACATCAACAGAGAGTAGTACTCAGAAGAAGTGATCAAAGAGATGCTAGAATAAAGGATGGGGAGGGGAAAATGTATCCCCTGGGGGCAATAATAGATAAACACTCCAACCTCTTATCTCTTCCGCTCACACTTCTGCTAATCTTTCCTTTCTGCTCTCTGCTTCTCTTTTCTCCCAGCCAGCCGTAGGACAGAAAGGCCTGGGATCTCCTTTTCTGTTCTTCTTTCCTTTCTCTCTTCCTCTTTTTGTATATCTCCCTCTATGTATCTCTGTCTCTATCTGTCCTCTTTATATCTTCGAAGACATGGGGTTTATATAGGGGATTTGGCTTTCTTGACTCGGCGCAAGGGGCCATCGGTGCAGTGCGGCATTAGCGCGCCTCTTCCACCATCTAATCGACGCCAATAGCTCTCGGCGCGCTTGCTTCTCTCCTATTTGTGTTGGGCTTAAGCCCATTTGCTTCACGAATCGGCGCCACCCATGGACTTCGAACAGTTGGGCCTTCTTTGTTGACCATGTGGGCTCCTACAATAATTACATTCATTCTTTGTAGCTTGTTTAATAGCTTGCATCCATAATATGTGACAAACTATGTGAATCCCATCCTATGAGCATCAGAATATTCTAAAGATCCTTTTCAGCATGCAGATGATTGCCCGAGGCTTGACATAGTCTTAATTAGCCTGACTATCTGAATGATAGCAGTGCTGGGTAGTAGCTTGGCCAGAAAGGGCTTCAGCCAGACAGAGTGTCGGTGGTAACGGATCTTCTTCTATTCTGATTCGCAGAACTTCCAGGGATGACATAGGAGCTACACCCTTGGTTGATCGTCAAAGCCCTGAGCTTGCTTTGATTTCTTCTTTTATCTTTGTACATTTTAGGTGTCAACAACACTCATGAGAGTCAAAGATTACTCTATGTCCATTATCACACAATTGACTTATACTTAATAGGTTATACTCCAAGCCATCAACCAGCAATACATTTTCAATAGAATTGGAGGGACCCTTACCAACTTTACCCGATCCAATGATCTTTCCCTTGTTGTTCCCTCCAAAAGTAACATAACTAGCTTCTTTTTCTACCAGGAGACAGAATTTAGCTTTGTTCCCCGTCATGTATCTTAAACAGCCGCTATCAAGGTACCATCTGTTGTGTACGGCTACAAGACACTCTTGCACAGCAAATTAAGCAACAATTTTTGGAACCCAAACACAATTAGGTCCCAGTAAACCATTCATCTCAGCAAAGCATGATACCATTGTCTTAGGAATCCAAATTTTCTTCTCCTTTTTGATTTCCTTACTCGATGGAGAATCCTTGTTCTTGTTTTCCATTTTTCATATTGGCTTTTTGTTTCAGAATGCTTTTAGCCTTAGATTTTTGATGAAAGTTTGAAAATGGTTTATTTTAATTCCAATGATTTGTTTTTGGTTTATATAAGGAGTTTTAGCTTATAGGGAAATATGTGTGACTAGGTCCGAATGTGTAAGTGTTGTAGCGAGGCCAAGCATCAGACTGTCTCGACCGATCTGTGAACCTATGTCGACCTTGTTGAAGCTCTAGTTTTGAGAATGACATTCAATGAATCATGCTAAGATTGGAATGCATATGTATAACTCATTCATATATATACCAAGGTCGATGCATGTCTATGTTAAGCATTCATATAGGTCTGTGCACACAATGTAAGTCTGTGCATTTTTATCATCGTATACATATCAGATTTGTACATATTCTGTGTGTAGAAAGCACATGTAGTCAGTGCAGCTTCTGCCTGACCCGCTAAGAAAGTCTGTGCAGGTTCTGCCCTACACACTTGAATGCGTCAGTGAATGTTTTAAGGTCGGTGCACATCTTGCACGGACTTATAACGTCGGTACATGTCATGCTACGAAATTGAATGGGTTTGTGCATATGGATGCATATAAAAGATCAAGGTCGGTGCATACTCATATATAGTGGATCTCGGTGCATACTTCTATTGTCTGCATGAAAGAGTCTGTGCATATCCTTCATTAGGCATAAAAGAGTCTGTGCATGTTTCTATAGAATCTCGCATAAAGTCTGTGCAGGTTTTGCCTTGCACGCACAAAGTCTACGCAGGTCCTATACTGAGCATTTAACACAACCTAAAGTATGTGCATTCATGTCTGTGCACATAAGTCTTCACGGTCGGTGCATATTTGCCTTACGCATGCTATAAGGTCTGTGCATGTTTATCTTCAATGCATGTGAAGGCTGTGCATATAAGTCTTCAGGGTCGGTGCAACTTTTGCATCGGGGTTGTATAGGTCGGTGAAATGTGTGTTGCTGCACGCTCTCAAGGGTCGGTGCATGTTTGTTTCTCACGCATACAAATGTCAGTGCCCCTTCTACATCCTTCATATTAAGGTCTGTGCAAGTCTTACCTTCACATGAAAAGGTCTCTGCACATACTTGGTTTATACATACAAGGGTCTGTGCATATTTGCTTAAATGCATGAAAATGGTCCAAGCATTCACGTCTATATATGTACCTAGTCAGTGCATGTTTTTCTCATTCATATAATGAGTCTGTGCATGTGAATGTTTATATAAACTCCAGATCACCAAGTGTTTGACAAGAATGTTTTTGCTTTAATTAACAGGATAAATATGACACGTGGGCTTCGATAAGCACTTTTCTTGTGAAATCTCTGGGCGGGAAATGTGATTTTCACGTGCCTCTCTTTTGCGAGATATATATAGAAGACCCGGTCGTGCCTTTATAAGATGATGGAATTTAGAAGAGAAAGAAAAGAGAAAAAGAGAGACAAGATCTGGAGAGAGGCTGGGAAAAGAAAAGGAAGAGAGCAGAAAGAGAAGAGTAGCAGAAGAGGAGAATCTGAGTGAAAAGAGAAAGAGCGAGAGGATCAAGTGCTAAGGAAGAAGAAGGTGTCGTAGTCTCTGGATCAGATCCAAGCTACGATTGCTCCTTTGCGAGCTATAGTGCTCCATAGTGAGCTATTGTTTGAGCTTCATTTGTTCAGCTTTCTGTTGCTGTATTCCACCTTTATTTTTCATTTTCCATTTCCCTTTCAAGCTGTGTATCAGTAGATGGCAAGCTGTGTCACCCAGCGGATGGCAAGCTGTGATGCCCAGCTGATGTAGGCAAGCTGTGTGGCCCAACGGTTTCAAGCTGTGAGGCAACAGTAATCCACACTCTGGATTGAGTGTGGGGTGGATGTAGGTCTGGAGGACTGAACCACCTACAAGATTCTTGTGTACTGTGACTTATTTTCTAATGTGTCAACCGTTAGATGAATGATAGGCGCGTTTCTACCTAAGTTCCTGGTTAGTTTTAATTTCGCATTAGTCTAACGTTTTCAAGATAAATTTTAATTTGATCAAGTTTTTAGAGGGAGATTTATTCACCCCTCCTCTGAATCTGGGTTTGCACTACCTCATAGTTTTAACAATTGGTATCAGAGCGGGTGTCTGCACAGAGGGTCCCACGACCTGCAGATCTGTTCCTGTATTACTCTTGGTGCGGTCCAATTTCTTCTAATTCTTACTGTTGTTTCTGATCCGATCTGATTCGATTGTCATTCATGGCTGAAATTCCTCAATATGCTGGTTTTGGTTTTTATGACTGGTTTAGTCGATTTAGAGATCATATAATGCATGTTAATCCTGATTTGTGGATACTGATTACACATAGTCGTATGAAGTTCCAGAGGATAAATTCCAATGGAGAGCTTCAGACATACTGAAATTTACTAAAAATCAAAAGGCCCTAGATCTAACCAGAAGGGCGATAGATGCTAATTGTTTTCCATGTATTACTGAGTGCAGAAGTGCAATAGAGATAATCAACAGGATATCAACAAGTACTTGTGAAGATGAAGTGAAATGTTTGATGGTCAAAGATTGCATCTGTGATCAGACCGAGGATTCATCCTCACAGGTAAATTCTGAAACTGATGACATTAGCTTTGATGATTTAGTTGCACTGCATGAAAACTTGCTTGAGAAATATGAAAAAGTAAAGTCAGAAAAGAGGAAATTAAGAAAAGAAAAAATTGCTGAAGTCACATGTCTAAAAGTTGAAAATGAAAATCTGAAATCTGATATGAACAAGGAGAGATCTGAATTTAATAAATTGAAATCTGAGAATGAAAATCTAAGAAACACACTAATTGAAGCTGAAAATTCTTACAAAGAATGTGCTTTCTTAAAAGAATTAATTGAGGATCTTGAGTCTGATGATAGCATGCAGAAGAGTTTAATCAAGTCCTTAAAAGAAGAAAATGAGCTACTAATTGAAAAGAAAAAGGAATCTGATACATATGAAGATAGATTGACCATCTGAAAGAACAAAATAAGAAGTTAATAGTATGTGAACACTATTATGTCAGAGAAATGGTTAGTAATTGAAAAGGGAAAAACTATCTTAAAAGAAGATGAAGTTAATTGTGAAACCAAGTTAAGACAGGAGAATGAAAATTTGAAAAGTCTAAATGATAGTCTGCATCAACAGGTTATCATCTGTGAAAATGATATTGTCTCATTGCAAGCTGAAATTGAAGATCTAAAAAATTCTCTCTCAAAATTTGTTAAAGGAAAAGAAAACTTAAACAAGCTTCTTGGCTCAAATGTTAATTTTTAGAAAGAGGGTTTGGGGTTTAATCCTGTTAATAAGAAGGTTGATGTGAAGAAGAATTCCACTGTATTTGTAAGAAGCTCGGAACAGGAAAAACCCTCTAGCTCATCTATTTTTGAGTTTATAGCCAAGGAAACTGAAAATCAAAATAAAAATCTAAAATAGATGCGGAAATAGAAAAAGAACTCAAATCAGAAGAATGTAAAATCTGTCCCTGCCAATTCCATGAATAGTGCTACTGTGAGTGTATCGAATTCTGAGAAATGCAACAATTCAGTGCATGTGATAGAAAACTTCTTTACTCATTCACATATGCACAACGGAAATATTTCATGTCACTACTGTGGTAGGAAAGGACATATTATGGACGATTGCATTATTTTGAGAAATGATGAACGAGATGCATGCAAACATGTAAACGCAGTTAAAAATAAATATGTGAAAAAGTCTGATAGAGATGTGTCTAATGCATGCTTTTACTGTGGCAAAAAGGGTCATTATATGCATAACTGTTATTTAAAGAAACAAGAAGATCAAAATTTCACAAATAGTTATGTAAAGAAGCGTGTTAGGAAATTTTGAAATCAGAGAGTTAACTGTTATAACTATGGAAAGGTTGGGATGCTAGATCTGATTGTTGGTTTTTAAAAGGAAATGCAATTCATCCTACTCACATGAACCATTCTGCTTCTAGAAGAGCTCATAATCCTATCTTTATGCATAAACCTTCCATATGCAATAATTGTGGAAGACTAGGCCACATTTCCTTTGAATGTTGGAATAATTGGAGAGCACCAATGTGGGGTGCTATTAATCATGCTAGACCCAAGAACTCTTGGGGTCCAAGATATTTCAAATAACTTTTTGAATGCAGGTGTGCTCCTGTAGATAAAATAAAATTGAAGTTGAATAAAATGGAGCGCACAAGGTTAGTGGTTTAATGTTTCTGTTTATATGTTAAAACTACTCAAATAAAAGTTTCTGTGGAGTTTTTGCATGTAACTGTTTTGAATCTCTATGCTATCTGAAGAAATATTATTCTGAGCAATTCATGCTAATTACCTGCTACATACAAACTCCATATGAGACCTGTCATTTTAGGCTTTCATTCATAATTAGTCATTGTTGACTCATTGCATATTCATGCATGACCCTGTGCTATATAAAATGGTACGCTGTGAGAAGGGTAGATTATGCCTGTCTTGAAACCCACATCATGTGTAGAGGAGAACCTCCACCAGGTACCAAGGGTCAATTTGCATTTAGAAATTAATGTGCATCTAGTTGCTGCATTTCAGTGTACCTTAAGAAAATTAAGTAATGATTGGGTGAAATCTCTGCACTCCTTGAAGCTGGAATTATCTGGTTTTGAGATGCTGGTAATTGATGTTTAGCTGCTTGGATAGTAAGCTAGATGTGACAAGATAGTAGTAATGTGGTACTGTTGAGTCAGTTCAAGTCATGTCTGAGATAATTGGTTAGCTGCTGAGAAATGTTCTTTTGAAGACTTTGACTCTTATTCAAGCTGAAGGTTGAAAGTTGATAGATTATACAGAAGGTTGTCAGTTGATTCCTAGACCCCTCAAGCAAAGTGAAGGGGTCTGATCTCGCGCTGGTCCTGAGCTGGGAGGATGATCACCGGATAGTGAACTGCATAGAAAGGGAAACGAATCAGGGGGCCCATGGATGGTTCCCTGGGGAAAACCCTCCGATGCTTAAGTCAATGGAGCAATGGTGGAAGGTATTAAGGGAGGTTGAAAGAGATGCGCGAGATTCCCCAACACCAAGATGGTGAAGTGGTTCCTGCTCAGGGAGTGTTAGGCATGTATCTGCCTTACCTGTTGTCGGAGGGAGTCCTTGGTTTATATAGCGAGCTCCCCCGAAGAGTCCCATAAGCTGAGGAGTTTTAGGCGGGAGTTACATCCTCATCATGGGATCGTTACCTCCTCATCATGGGCTCTTCATGACCTTGGGAGATCATCGCACCCTTATCCCGCTGAACTCCTGCTCATAAAGGACTGTCAACGGCTGCATGGATAAGCATTCGTCAGTTGATCCAAGCATGAGAAGTGCCAGCCCTGTCCGAGCGATGGGCGTAGCTCGGATGCAGTCAGATCGGAGTGGGCGCGGAGCGCCTGCCCTTATCTCGGTGGGGAGATGGCTCGGGCGTGGGTCTTCCTCCGTTCTGTCGTTCGGGCCTTCCGAGCCTAAGGGCCGCCGAGGAAGGATGGGATCCCGAGTAATCTTTATTGGGCTTTTCTGCCGAAGTGGGCCCTAGAGGGCTGTCACTCCGATGAGCTGAGCCTCGTTCGGTCTTGATGGGCCTAGTTTGGCTGCTCTTGATTGGGCTATAGAAATCCCCCTCTCCGCAAAGTGTTTGAATATTTGTGGATTGGCCCAAAATCTGAACTTTGCTCTTTTGCAATCTTCATCCATATCTCATTGCTTACCTTCTCTTTGGATTATCCACTTCCAAAACTCCCATCTATTCTTCACAATAAATTCATAGACTGTGTGAGTCAGGGAGAGTAAAATCTGAAATATGTCACCTTTATTAATCTTCAATAGTTAACTGCTGAGATCACTCTGAACTAAATGAAGAATTGCTGATTTTAACTGAAGTGTGATTTTCTATGTATGAAGATTAAATCTTATGTGAAAATGCTCACAATTGACCTTGAACGATTTTTCAATGGTCTTAAAACAGTCCAAATTGGAATTGCTCATTAGGGTGTCTATAGATATGAAAGTCTCTAGTAATAAGTCAATCTGATGGGAAATCTGGAGTTTATATGGTCCTTAAGCCATGTTTTAAGAAAATTTTGTTAAAAGACCATAGAATACGCCATTAAATAAAAAATTAAAAGTGGCAGAGAAATGGCATATTATTTGAGAAACTGACCATCTGTTTCAAGGAAATTTAGAGGTCAAGTCATGATAATAAATATTATCTCTGTTCAAAACATGAAGCATAAAGGTAAACTGCACTGAGTAACCAGGGATTCTGGTGTCTAATCAACATGTTTCCTTGAGTAAAAAGGTGTAGTAATATTGGTCTGCTCAATCAAAAATTATAAAAGATCAATGAATAATATGGTTGACTCTGAGTCTGTTCAGCAAACTTAGACTGATTTAAGTTCAATATAAAATAGTTTTTTTGATCAGTTTTGGCTAATGAAAAGCACTAGTAAGATTAATGATTTCTCTGATTGGGCTGTTTCATTGATTAAACTGTTTTATTTCCATTGACTTTGCTTCATAGGAACAAGTTGTGAATGTTCATCGTTTAAGATATAATCCTATATGTCGGAAATCACATAACTGTGTAAAAAGGCATTTTTGTTAAAGTAAAGGGTATTCTGGGCATTACGTGTTGAAGTTGGTAAAGTAGGCAGTATATCATGTACATTACTCAACCCTACTTACCATTGTCTAACATACCCTTCTCATTCAAGCCAAAACCCTTTTTCCCGCAATCGCGACTCCCTCGCCCGTGCCCTCACCACAGCTTGGCCTCTCCAGCTTCCCTCTCCACTTTCCCTATATTTGCTCTTCTACGATCCATCCTCCACCCTTTATTGCTTCTACCATTATCATTTCTTCTACTATGTCATCGCCGTCTGCCGAGAGCAGAGGGAAGAGGAAGACCATGGAGGAGCAGCAGCCAGCAGATATGCCCAATGAGGTCTCACAACTGAAGAAAGAAAAAGGAAAGGAAAAGGCAGAAGGAACATCCTCCAAGTGACGCAAAATAGTTGCTACAGAAGCTACTCACTATGAATCTGAGGAAAAAGATTTTTCTGACAAGTCTTCAGCGCAAGTTGAGATGGTTTTGGAAGCGGGCAAGATTATGCTTCCCCGGTATGTAGATTTTGCTGACCAATCCATAATTTCAGCATTTCCTGAACTATTGGAGATATTTAAGTTTCAAAAATGGAAGAAATTTTTGGGTAAGCATAGAATATACTACCCAAGACTGGTTGCGGAATTTTACTGTAAGATGAAATATGATTATGAAAAGTCAGAAATCCATTCTATTGTTAAAGGGATCAAGATTTCTCTACAGAAGATTTTTAGAATTCCAGAAGGAGGGTAAGTAGAAGGTGAATTTAATTATAATATGCATGAGGCCTACTCCCTCATCACAGAACTACCTAGAGATCCCAGAGACCCAAAGAAACAAGCAAATCTAGCTCAGTTCAATGCATATAAATTTTCCCCTCTAAAGAGATTATTACATCATATTCTTACCACAATGATAACTCCACAAGTTGGAGGTAGAGGGAGAGTGATTGAGTCACAAAGATTTATTCTCTTTTGCTTACTCAAAAGAATCAGCATCAGCTTACCAGCTATAATTATTCAGATTATGGGTACCTGCAAGGAATCAAGAAGAAATTTTCCTTATGCAGCTCATTTGACTGCAATTTTCAGGAAAATGGACATTCCATTAGAAGAGAAAACTTTGAAAGAAATTCTCAAAGTGAATATATACAACATGGATTTCATTGATAAATTTTTGAAAGTGAAGTCATCCTCAGTCAGAAAGGTGAAAGATCTAGCTGAAAAGAAATCTCCAATAGTTGCATTAGATATTATTGAACAACCCCAGCTATCTCATACCAGAGATCATATTGAACAGCTTCAAATTAGTCAAGGGGAGGATCTACAACCTGCAGTTGAGCAAATAGAATCATTAGAGCAACCTTCTATGTTGCTTCAAAAAGAAACAGAAGAGCAGCATATTGAAAATCTGCGATTGGAACAAGAGGTTCATGAATTGAACTTGATTGAATAGCAAGTATCGAATCAACTAGATCAACATATTGATGAACTATTTGATTATTTTGGACAACATAATCAGCAGCAAATAGAAACTGGTCAATCTGAATAGATAACTATACAGCAGATAGAAGAAAATCTTCAGGAAAAGCAACAAGTAGAAGAAACTCAAGAAGAGTCTCACACAGAAACAACTGAAGATGATCAGATGCTTGATGAAATTGTTCTTACAGAAGAACAAGTAAATGGTTCAGAAATGCTGGAAGAAACTGATCCAGTTATACATTCTTTAGCTGATATGATTGTTGATATAATGAAAGAAGTAGTTGATAAAGCCTTTGAAGATATTGCTGACATTGTCATTGAAGAAGAAGGAGTTGAATAGCAAAGATTAGATAGAGTTCAGGATGAGCAACCACAAGAAGTTCAAGAGGCTGTTGAAGTAGCTCCACAGGATCAATTTGTAGGTCCTGCTCCATTGTATTGACCCTATCAAGGGTCATTAACTGCATTTGGGATACAACCTCTTCTATCCCCTGAACAACCATTTATTCCTCCAGGTGTTCAAGCATCTAGCTCCACTAGACCAAGCTCAGAACCACAGATTGTTAAAATGCTCACTTCTCTAACAAATCTTGTGTTGAATCAACATACTATGATGAATAGACAATTCCTCTACATAAATGGTACTTATGATCGACTGGATGCTAGAATGCGCCATTTAGAACAGACTGTAAATAGTCAGTGGATAAAATTTGTGTATGATAAGCATATGTCTGACAAAAAACTAAATGGTGTTTTGGAATCCCTAGTAGCAGTGTGCCAGCAAGCAGGAGAAATCTTGAATAACATGCAAGACACACAGGCTACATCTTTTACTAGCCTGTCTAAAGTTCTTGATCACACTTATGACCTCAAGATACAACTTGAATTGCTGAAGATTCAGATGAATATACTCAAGCAAGATCAGTAGGAGATCAATCAAAAAATTGTTATTGTTCAGACTCAAGTGGAGAACTTAGTCAACAGATTCCAAAATATTGTCACTGAACAGGCCACCAGTTCATCCACGTTTATAGCTCACGTACACAACCATCAATCTTCTCAATTAGATAATCTGGGTGGCATGATGCAAAGTTGGTTTGTGGATATGACAACTCCTGTCAAAGAACTTCATGACTTGGTCAAGCAAAATGACCAGAAAGTGATGACCAAGTTTGCAGCTCTCAGAACAAAAGTTGACAGAATTCCTTTTCCAAGGGCAATGCCTCTTAGAGGCTCTAGCAGTACACCACCACCACCCAGAGGAAGAGGAAGCTCCAGAGGTACAAGTTCTGGTCACTCAAGTCACTGATGTCTAAGGGTCCTCCATTTTTTTTGATAATGACAAAGGGGGAGAATTAGTGGACAATGGTCATGTATGAAAGCTTTTGGTGGACAAGTTTATAGTCTGATGCTAACAGATACTACGATGCCGAGTAGATGAAATTCTGATAGATGCTGATTGTTCTTAGTGGATTGTTTTTTCTGATGTAAAAATGCTGAATGAGAATTTATCTTTTGTGCAATGAGATACCTCACTCAAACATTAATTTGTCTTTTCTTACTGAACACAGAAATGTCATTACTGCATATTGCATACTTGTGTGAATGTGTTGAGTGCATAATTGTGTTGAATGAGTATGTGAAGAATGAATTGGTTAAGTCATACATGACTCATAGTTGTCATCATCAAAAAGGGGGAGAATGTTAGAGCTCTAGTTTTGAGAATGACATTCTATGAATCATGCTAAGATTGGAATGCATATGTATAACTCATTCATATATATACCAAGGTCGATGCATGTCTATGTTATGCATTCATATAGGTCTGTGCACACAATGTAAGTCAGTGCATTTTTATCGTCGTATACATATCAGATCTATACATATTCTGTGTGTAGAAAGCACATGTAGTCAGTGCAGCTTCTGCCTGACACACTAAGAAAGTCTGTACAGGTTCTGCCCTACGCACTTGAACACGTCAGTGAATGTTTTAAGGTCTGTGCACATCTTGCACGGACTTATAACGTCGGTACATGTCATGCTACTGAATTGAATGGGTCTGTGCATATGGATGCATATAAAAGATCAAGGTTGGTGCATACTCATATATAGTGGATCTCGGTACATACTTCTGTTGTCTGCATGAAAGAGTCTGTGCATATCCTTCATTAGGCATAAAAGAGTCTGTGCATGTTTCTGTAGAACCTCGCATAAAGTCTGTGCAGGTTTTGCCTTGCACACACAAAGTCTATGCAGGTCCTGTACTGAGCATTTAACACAACCTAAAGTCTGTGCATTCATGTCTGTGCACATAAGTCTTCACAGTTAGTGCATATTTGCCTTACGCATGCTATAAGGTCTGTGCATGTTTATCTTCAATGCATGTGAAGTCTGTGCATATAAGTTTTCAGGGTCAGTGCAACTTTTGCATCGGGGTTGTATAGGTCGGTGAAATTTGTGTTGCTGCACACTCTCAAGGGTCAGTGCATGTTTGTGTCTCACGCATACAAATGTCAGTGCACCTTCTACATCCTTCATATTAAGATCTGTGCAAGTCATACCTTCACATGAAAAGGTCTGTGAACATACTTGGTTTATACATACAAGGGTCTGTGCACATTTGCTTAAATGCATGAAAATGGTCCAAGCATTCACGTCTATATATGTACATAGTCAGTGCATGTTTTTCTCATTCATATAATGAGTCTTTGCATGTGAATGTTTATATAAACTCCAGATCACCAAGTGTTTGACAAAAATGTTTCTGCTTTAATTAACCAGATAAATCTGACATGTGGGCTTCGATAAGCACTTTTCTTGTGAAATCTCTGGGCGGAAAATGTGATTTTCACGTGCCTCTCTTTTGCAAGATATATATAGAAGACCCGGTCGTGCCTTTATAAGATGATGGAATTTAGAAGAGAAAGAAAAGAGAAAAAGAGAGACAAGATCTGGAGAGAGGTTGAGAAAAGAAAAGGAAGAGAGCAGAAAGAGAAGAGTAGCAGAAGAGGAGAATCTGAGTGAAAAGAGAAAGAGCGAGAGGATCAAGTGCTAAGGAAGAAGAAGGTCTCGTAGTCTCTGGATCAGATCCAAGCTACGATTGCTCCTTTGCGAGCTATAGTGCTCCATAGTGTAGACACGCCATTCCTGACGTCTCTTGAGAAAGTCTCATATTACTATACAACGCCCCGCAACGGCTTACGCGTTTTGAATCACTTGAGTGCTTCCTTTTCTTGAGTCTTCTTCCGCCCTTTTCGGCATCCAGAATCGTCTCGTCACGGCATTCGGACGGCATCAACACCAGTCAGACGCATCAGGAGGTTCCGGAACCAGGAAGGGTGTCTGTCGGGCGGCCGCCAACGCCTGAACTGAGGACCCGGGTGGGTCTTTATGGGGGCGTCCAGGCCCCTGGACGCCCCCATTCTTTTAATTTATTTTTCAAAGCCCAAAAGAAAATAAATAATAATATATTAATGGAGGCGTCCAGGCCCCTGGACGCCTCCATAAAAACAAATATAAAAAAATATATATATATGCCAGTTGGCATAAAAAGACAAAACAAAATAAAAAATAATATATTAATGGAGACGTCCAGGTCCCTGGATGCCTCCATAAAAATAAGTATAAAAAATATAAAATACCAGCTTTGGCATAAAAACAAAACAAAAAATAAAAACAATATATTATGGAGGCGTCCAGGCGCCTGGACGCCTCCATCAACTCCCTCACAGGCGCCGGCCACCGAACGACGGTTTATCGTGTGTGAAAAAAGCCAAATTATGGAGACGTCCAGCCAGCTGGACGCGCCCATTTCTGAATCACGAGGCGCCGCTCACAAAACCACGCGTTGTGCCAAACCGCGTGCGGCCGTCGGTGGTGTTCGGTGGACCTGTTGGAGGCGTCCGGGGCCCTGGACGCCTCCACAAAAATATTCTGAAAAAATGAATAAAAATAGAATAAAATATTAGTTCAGCCCTGATGGAGGTGTCCAGGGTCCTGGACGCCTCCACCCTCCGGAGCCCTATAAATAGAGGCCCACCCCCTCAGTTCTGGGGGAGCTTCTAAGAGATCCGATAGCCTGCCGGAGCCCAGAGGCTCATTTTTCTAACCCGTGGGGTCTTTTGTAGGTGGAGGTTCTACCGGCTTCTCGGGTGCCCACGCTCGCGAGAGGAAGGTCGTCTTCATCCACCGCGCTTCCACGTCGTCCCTACGTTACCGGAGCTCCGCCGGATTTCACCCTCGGCTCATCCAATAAGCCCTTTCTTCCCCTTTTTCTCCATAGTTCTTTACATTCATCATATTGCATCCTCTATCTCCCTATATAAGGGCGCCGTCTCTTGCATACTTCTTGCATTCATCATCACATTTTCCTCCTACTCGAGTCCGAGAGGGGTTTAAAACTACACCAACCAGGTGTGTGTCAGGTCACGATCTCGTTACTTTTATTGCAAGGAATTGTTACTACACTGCCATTTTCTAATTCCGTTCGTTTATTGTCTACTATTTTGCAAGGGTAACCAAGGAAAGCCCTCTCCGTCGGCCGGCCGAAGGGGGAGGAAGAAGCAACCCGCCATCTCCCGCTCTTGAGGTAGGCGCGATCACTTTCTTTATTTTGGGGTCTTTTGGACCCTGGCGATCACATCTTGTTCTCGAGGCCGCGGCGAGTCACTTCCCCAATGGCCTTTTAAATTTCCCGTTCTTATATTCTTTTTATATTCTGTTATATTCTGCTCATATTCTCGAGGCCGCGGTGAGTCACTTCCCCAATGGCCGTTTAAATTCCCGTTCTTATATGTTATATTCTTATCTATTCATGTTCTCGAGGCCGCGGCGAGTCACTTCCCCAATGGCCGTTTAAATTCCCGTTCTTATATGTTATATTCTTATCTATTCATGTTCTCGAGGCCGCGGCGAGTCACTTCCCCAATGGCCGTTTAAATTCCCGCTCTTTATATTCTTCTTATATTCTGTTATATTTTTATCTGCTCATATTCTCGAGGCCGCGGCGAGTCACTTCCCTAATGGCCGTTTCAATTCTTGCTATTTAATTTCTGCACCGTTCCCGTCCCCCCGAGGCCGCGACGAGTCACTTCCCGCTATGGCCGTTTAACCCCCATATCTTGCTATACTACATTTGTCCCGCTCGCCCCGCCGGAGCAATCTCCCGTGGTGGCCCCTTCTCTTTTCTCTTATTTCTGTGTTGCAGCAAACAAAAGAAGGAGCCCGCGCGCTTCGCGTCCTCTTCGCACCCCGAACCGTGTGACGTCGCTCACAGATTGGCGATCACGTGGGACCTCTACTGCTTCCTTTCGGCTACCCTTGCACGTTCGGCACCATCCGTGCCTCTTCACCTTGGCGCCCGCGCGCGCCCCCGTTGTGCTCACGGTAGTACTGTCAGTTTTGATTGGTTGTTTGTTTATTATATGTCTGTTATTTCTGTTGTTTTCCCACTCCATATCTCTGTCAGCATTTCATTGCATGCATCCATCCCTCTTTTCTATCATTTCTTCATTTTTTTAAGGATCACCCTTTCCCGGTGAAGGAAGGACTCTCCGTTTGAGAATTCCTCTCAACGGACTAGAATCTCCTCCACTGGGACCTCCGTAAGTCCCCGACATCGAAGAATCTCCTCTTCGTTCACTGGACTGGTTGTACCATTGAAGTTCCTCGGAGTTAGTCATTTCATTCGTGGTGAGACGAGAGACCCTAGCTGACACGGCGGTGAAACAAAAATAAACTAGGGCCCCTATTTTGTGTGAACTTCGGATCTCGCTAAAAACACAAAAAAAATCATCAAAATCAAAACACAAAAAAAGGCGTAAAGGCATCCACTTGTTTGATAATCTCTGCTACCTGCTTGCTAGTGTATGTTTTTGCGTTCTGGGAAAACTGTGAGCATGGCTCACGAGTCTTTTGAGGAGAACCACCCTAGTCGTGGTTTGTCAGCCGACCCGCGAGTCTATGCTATGGACTCGGGTCCTTCTCAGGAGCCCTCGCATGAGGTGCAGGTTATTGCCGGGGACACGTCCCCACCACAGGATATCTCTTCCTTACTGGGCGTCCTCGCCAACACGGAGCTTACCTCTGAACAGCTCCGGGCCTTCCAGGCCATTCTGAAGGGGAAATCTGTTTCCCCCACGCCCCAGGAATCAACTCCGGCCATCGCACCTCTCCAAGAGTCCGTGAAGGCCATTCCATCTCCTTCATTGGCGCAAGCCATCCAGTCTCCCTCGCTTCAAGGACAAGCGAGCCAACAACCACCCTCATTCCAGTTCCCGTCACAATCTCAAACTCCCGTTGTTCCCCACACACCGCTTCAGCCAGGGCCAACTGTCGGCGGTCCGATAGCTCCCTCTCATTCCGGGTTCCCCCCTCAAGTCTCCGGGAGACAGTTTCTCCCCCAGTGGCAAGTGCCACCTTCACCTCAAGAGGAGCTCCCCCAATCGCTCCTCAATAGGTTCAATTGCATGGACGAGCAGTTTCAAAATCTGAGAAGGATGGTGGACGTGAAAGCCACCCCGGAGGTTGCTTTGCCAATCCTTCCCGTCATTCATCTTCCTCCCTCCGAAATGCCCACGTACCGCAGATACAATGGTACCGGCAACCCCTTCATTCACCTCAAGGATTTCATGTATGAATCCTCCTATTGGCAAAACGATCAGAGGTCCCTGGCATACCTCTTTCGGAGATCATTGGATGGTCCCGCGCTAGAGTGGTTCTATTCTTTGGAGCCCCGCGAGGCCGAGAATTTTGAAATAGTCCGGAGAAGGTTCTTGCAGAAATATAGGGATAGGGTCGGTCCCTCACTCTCCATTACCAACCTAGTGGCCGAAAAGATGAAGCCCGACGAAGATTTTATCCGCTATGCTGATAGATGGAGGTCTCTGGCGGAAAGAATAAGGGATACCCTCTCCGAACCCGAACAAGTGAAGATGATTGTGTCTAATGTAACCCCACAGTTCAGACACGTCCTGGCCATGAATAAACTTACTACAATGGAGGAACTCTATGAAAGGGCCCGGTACATCCAAACCCAGTTGAAAGACTCCCCCATTATGAACATATTTGAGTTGCCGAAGCCCAAAGTGGTCAGAAAAACAGGCGCTGGTGTCCCGGGAGGAGCCACAGAAGGGGTCGTGACAAATGAGCAAGTGGGTGCGGTCAACAATGCCAACTATGCAGTCAACCCAAGGCCTCCACAAATGCCCCGACTTCCCCTCCAACCAGGTCCTTTCCCTCTTCGTCCTCCACCCCAAAATAATCCACCCCAGGATAATATGCCTTCATTACGTCAACCCCAGCAACAACAACCACAACCTCAGCAACAACAACCACCACTTCAGTACAACCAAGTTCCACCCCCGGGGAACTATGGTCCCCAACAGCAACAAAGGAGGCCGCTCGGTCCCAAGAGAGCCTACTATCCACCATTGCCAAAAACCTTAGCAGACATTTTTAATGCCATCATGGCATCAAACCAACTCGCCCTACCCATAGAAAGGCCCGTGTGGCCCCCAAATATTGATACCTCCAAATACTGCGTCTACCACAGGCAGCCAGGACACACAGTAGATTACTGCTTCCGTTTCAAAGATTACATCCACGATATGAATGATGAACATCAAATAGATTGTGATGAAATGAGACGATACGTCACCACTCTTAAGGCTAGGAGACCTCCTCATAGGCCACAGTAGCAGTTACAACAGCAGCAGCAGCAGCAACCACAACAACAACAACAGCCTCAGCAGGCCCCACAACAACAGCCCGACATGGGCATAATCCAAAATCCATTACCGGAGCACCAACAGCCCAATCATCAGGTTAACCCCATCTCCTCCTTCTCGGAAGTCGGGAGAGAGCAGGTGTGGCACCAGGAAAGTACCTCCATTCTTTCTATCGCCAATCCTATCATCACGCAACACCCTTGCCTTGCCCGGGTAGCACCTCTCTCTCATCAACCCGTGTCAGTATCACCTTCACCATTTCCACTACCATTACGCCCTCTCATCTGTACCCCGATCTCCTATCAACCGACACTCTCCACTACGCCTTCACACCCTCTCATCTTCTCTCACTCCCCCACTTTACCATCCACCTCTACCACATTTACCCCTACGCCTTCTAAACCCCTTATCATCCGTCAACCATACATAACCTCGTCTTTCTCCACCGTATCACCACTAATACCTTCAAAATCACTCATTACTCATCGCCCACCTCAAAATCATTGCCCACTTCAACCCCTACCCACTTCTACTTCGTCTCCACCTCCACCTTCCAGACCCCTTATCCTTCATAATCCGCGCGATATCCCCTCTACCTCCAACATGCCTCCACCTAACAAACCCCTCATCAGAATCCCTGCTCCCGTCATCACCCCTGCTTCATCGACCATTCCTCCACCACTACCCCTCAAATCCCTGTTAAAACCCACTGCTACCCCCACAGAGGTACAAAAGCTGCAAGCAATGGTGCTCCGGAGTGGAAGGATTTTCCACAGGGTCTTCCCCCACAACAGTCAGAATCCTGAGCAATCTCAGCCAGAGAAGGATGATGGAGAACAACCATAAAGAGCTATCCTTGGAACACAGTATGATCTATTGAAACACTTGGACAAGACACCTGCTCGGATCTCCATCCTGGAGCTACTTCAAAGATGAACATCCCACCAGGCGGCCTTGATGGAATACCTTCAAAAAGTCATGGTTAATGAGGACCTCCCCGTGGAGAAGATTTCGACCGTCCTGACCCCAACAGACACACAACCGGCCATCATGTTCCACAACTACGAGCTCTCTCCCAAGGAAGCTCGGAAATATGCATTGTGCATTTCAATAAAAATTAATGGGGTATCCATAAACCCGTGTCTTGTGGACACGGGTGCGTCCATAAATGTGATCTCCATGGACACCCTTCAGTTGTGTGGGGTCAACGAGGAACAAATAAGACCTTCCTCGATCACGGTCACGGCTTATGACAATAGCAAAAGGCCGCCACAGGGGATGATTATTCTGAAGGCAGAACTAGGCCCCATGTCAATTCCCACGGAATTCCATGTCCTCGACATGGACCCCACATTCAAGGCTATACTGGGTCGCCCTTACATCGAAGCCATGGACGCTGTACCTTCCACCAACCATCAGTGCCTGAAGTTTCCTTACAATGGGAGGATTATTAAAGTGGTCAGTACACCTGTCCTTCACACAGTGGATGCTATCAACACCTCTCTGCCCTCTGTGTGGCCATCTCATCGGCCCATATTGTCATTGCTGGACGTGCGTGATCTATCTCACGTTCCACTAGCACCAAAGGAGCCGGTCAGGACAAACGCAACATCATATATCCCTTTTCACTCCAAAGGTTGGGAGATTATGAGGAACATCGGCTATCAACAGGGTAAAGGTCTGGGCGCATAATTACAGGGTATGCTCAAACCGCCAAAGGAAATTAGGCCGAACCGTAGGTTTGGCCTAGGCTTCAAAGGACCGTTCAAGGCGGATTGGAAGCCCCTCACATGGACTCTATCAAACCACTTCAACAGAGGGCCCGTTGTTCAGATGGGAGATTACCCACGAGAAGCATATGGGGGATCACATGCTGTGTATTTGGCTGAAAAATGTCCGAGGATCACCAAAAGAGGCAAGATCAAAGATCCAGAATGCGAGTGGAACAAATGGTTCAACATACGGGACATTTCTGTTGCACTGGAAAGGATGTTCTCGTCTCCACAGCTTGAAGGACCACCATTGATCTCCGAAATACCAGAGAATATTACCACTCTTGCCAAGGTCCCAAACTATCCTCGTCCTCGCCAGAAGGACCCTGTCATCGATGGATCTTCATCCGTCCTCAACATTGCCGTCGACGGCTCATTAGCCGCCATCTTCTCCATCCACTCGTCTCAGCCTTTGCTGATATCGTCTTCCTGGGCCAGACAATTGTCTGATGATCTTCCCAGGTCCCCTTCTCTGCTTACATACCTACGTGGGCTTCTCAACCCGCGCCAGGCTTTCAATCATGATCTGCTCTACGAGCCTCCCAATCCTCTAGCCATAACCACTTTTCTTTCTCCTCCAATCTCTTTTCACTGCTTTGTCATTAAAAATAAAAACGAAGAAAAAACGTCAATTTTCAAACTCCCCAACAACACATCTTCGTTGAGGAAACCTCCTACATCTCCCACGGGTGCGTCCCGCCCTGCGGACCACCCGTCCAAGGTCCGATGAGCGACCTTTTCTACCCCTCCTCTGAGGGGTCTTCTCCTGTACATTCTACACCATCCTCTTCATGTTCCTCTTCTTCTATAAATATTGTCAGTCAATCTAGGAATGATAGGCCAATGGTAGTACCTAGGAAGAAATCGAAGGGTAGGCAGATCCCTCGGCGATTCCTTCTGGATTTGGCCGCCAAGTGTCAGGCCCTTCTTGCCATCCCCCAGTTGTTAGAAAATCCCATCCAGCTACCGGAAATAGAATATGAGGGCGACTGTGCATTTGATGAAGGGTATGGAGTCTACGAGATCACGGATGAAGAATGCCCCACTGAAGATGAGGGTGAAGAATATGAGGATGCGGCGGTCGCATACGCTAGTGGAATGAGGAGATTTGACGAGCCGTCAACCGCCGTAGAAGAATCCACCAAAGAAGTCAACTTGGGAACTGAGGAAGACCCTAGGATCATCCTCATAAGTGACAACCTACCACCCTCTGAAGAAGAGGCATTAATTGAGGTTCTCAAGGAATATAAGGACACGTTTGCATGGAGCTACGAGGATATGCCGGGTCTGGATTCAACCTTGGTCGAACACCGTTTAACCCTAAAACCAGGATCCGTCTCGGTAAAATAAAGGTTAAGGCATTTTCACCCTCAGATGGCTTTGAAAATGAAAGAAGAGGTCGATAAGCTCCACAAAGCCAGGTTCATTAGAGTCGTTCTTTATCCTCAATGGGTGGCGAACATTGTCCCGGTCATGAAAAAAGATGGGAAAGTCAGGATTTGTATCGACTTCCGGGACCTTAACCGCGCGTGACCAAAAGATGATTTTCCCTTACCTCACATTGACGTGTTGATTGATAACACGGTAGGCTACGAAACCCTCTCATTCATGGATGGATTTTCAGGATACAATCAAATTCGTTTGGCAGAAGAAGATCAGGAAAAGACGTCATTCACTACCCCTTGGGGAACATATTGTTACGTGGTCATGCCATTTGGGTTAAAGAATGCTGGAGCTACTTACCAAAGAGCGATGATGGCCATATTTCATGACATGATGCACATATATCTGGAAGTGTATGTGGATGACTTATTGGTGAAATCAAGGACCAGGATGGAACATCCAGAAGTTTTGGCTAAGGTCTTGCAGAGGTCAAGGGAGTTCCAATTGAAAATGAACCCGAAAAAGTGTGTTTGGTGTGTCATCGGGTAAATTGCTGGGGTTCATTGTGAGTAAAAGAGGGATCGAGATAGATCCCGACAAAGCTAAGGCTATCAGGGATATGCCGCCTCCCAAGAATTTGAGGGAAGTCCGAGGCTTAATCGGGAGGTTGCAGTTTATTCGTCGGTTTGTGTCCCAACATTCACAAAGGTGTAGACCTCTCTACGAGTTGACCAAGCCAGGAGTAGAATTCCACTGGAATTCTAAGTGTTAGAAAGCTTTTGAAGGGTTGAAAGAATATCTGGCTAGTCCACCCGTTCTCATTCCACCTAAACCAGAAAAACCTCTGATCCTTTACGTCTCAGTCTTGGATGACTCCGTGGGAGCCGTCCTCGCACAAGCTGATGAAGAAGGCAAGGAACGGGCAACCTATTACTTGTCCAAGGTTCTCAATCCCTGTGAGCAGAAGTACACCGTCATGGAGAAAACCTGTGCTGCCCTCGTTTGGGTAGTGCAGAAATTGAAGCACTACTTCTTGGCTCATGAGGTCCATTTAATTGCTCGAATGAATCCTATCAAATTCCTTCTGGAGAAATCCGTCCTTACGGATAGGCTAGCACGCTGGCAAAGTTTTCTCTCTCAGTTCGACATCACCTACATCCAGCAAAAGGCGATTAAAGGCTATGCCATAGCCGAGCATCTCGCTCACCATCCTCTTCCCAAGTTCGATCCCGTCCAATTAGAGTTTCCAGATGAGGAACTGATGTCCGTCAACCAATCAGAGGAGCCAATGTGGACGCTATATTTTGATGGAGCTCTAAATTCTCAAGGGAGAGGAATCGGCATCGCCCTCCTGTCGCCTAAAGGCCTCACATTCCCATTGGCATACCAGCTCAAATTTCCAGTCACCAACAATATAGCCGAATATGAAGCTCTTCTAGCTGGCCTAGAACTCGCTCATTCTTTTCGTATCACTAAGTTGCGAGTCGTAGGTGATAGTCAACTCATCCTTCGCCAGGTGCTCACTAAATATCGCACTCGTGATCCCAAACTCAAGCCATACCAAGAACTCACTACTGCCTTTGCCAAACTGTTCACCAAACTGATCTTTGTTCATGTCCCTCGTCATCAGAATATTCTCGCCGATGCCCTCGCCTCGTTGGCATCATCCATAAGGTTCCCTCTAGGAAGATGGTTTAAGTCCATTTCCATCTACAAACTTCACGCCCCTGCAATCGATGATGCTTCCTACGTAAATATCAAAGACAGGATAGCAAGAAAGATCCTGCAGGAAGATATCCTTGAGAAGAGGGAGATCATGTTGGCAGAGGCCGAAGAAGAACTGGCTGATGAAGAGAAACCATGGTTCTATGAAATCGTCAAATACTGCCAAGATCAGTCTTATCTTGAAGGGGCCACCACAGAGGACAAGAAAGCCATAAGAAGGGTGGCTCAGAAATATACATTGGTTGGAGGTCTACTCTATAGGAGGAGCCTTACTGGTATTCTGTTAAGATGTCTTGGTGACGATGAGATTTGGAAATATGTAGAGGAGACGCACTCGGGTGTGTGCGGTGGCCACGTGAATAGTCAGATGCTCGCCAAAAAGATCATTCGGCAAGGCTTTTACTGGCCCACTATGGAAGAGGATTGTGCTGTCTATGTCCGTAGGTGTGTCAAGTGTCAACTTCACGCCGATAAAATCCATTCACCATCTTCCTCACTTCACCCAATATCCTCCCCGTGGCCTTTCTCCATGTGGGCATTCGACATCATTGGTCCCCTAGGTGATCCCAATTCCCTCACCAAGCAGAAATCTTTCATCCTTACTGCGACAGAATACTTCACCAAATGGGCCGAAGCCGAAGCTTACGCGGAAATCAAGGCGTCAACAGTCTGCAAGTTCATCGTGAAGAACATCCTCGCCAGATTCGGCGTCCCAAGCACGATCATCACCGACAATGGGCCACAGTTCATTTCTCAGGACCTACAGGACCTCTGCAAAAGGTACGCAATTGCATTGCATCATTCATCGCCTTATTACCCACAAGGTAACGGCCAAGCAGAGGCCACCAATAAAACATTGCTCAAAATCATCAAAAAAACCTGCGAGTCTAGTAAGTTTTCAGATTGGCCAGAAAAACTTATCGAAGCCCTATGGGCCTATCGCACTTCAATCCGTACCCCCACCGGGCAGACTCCATTTGCCCTTACTTATGGTATGGAAGCGGTAGTCCCGTATGAGACTCTGATCCCTTCTCTCAGGGTACAATTGGACGAGGAATTTCCCCTCGACGATCGTCGTAATTCACTCCTCGTCCAGTTGGAACTCTTGGATGAGAAGCGGCTGGCCGCTGTCGAACACGCGCGTGTGTATCAAAATAGACTCGCTCGCTTTTACCAAAAGAAAGTCGTTGAGAGAAAATTCAAAGTCGGTGAGATGGTCGTAAAAAGAATTTTTGTCAAACCTGGAGGTCCGCGTTCTAAGCTCCAACCCAATTGGGAAGGACCATTTGTAATTCAAGCCGTGTACCCTAGCAACGCCTACAAGCTAATCAACGCCGAAGGGACCGAGTTATCCCACCCTTGGAATGGGCTTTATCTTAAGAAATACTACCCTTAGCACAAAACAAACAAAAAAAATGATGAAAAGATAAAAACATCAAAAAAATATTGAAAATCACTAAAAATATGGAAAATTCAAAATGCTGATGCCTAGCAGTCACCATGTAGTTAAGTCCCTGCATCTAACCTTCATGTTAGGATAGGGCCCATTAAGGCTTGGTAGGCACCGGGTCTTGGTTTGCCAGAATCGTGGAGATCCCTGTCCGGCCACGTCGGCCTATGCTCGCTCGAAGGAAGCTAACATGTGCTCACTTATGTATTTTATTGAAAAAAGTCGATAGCATCACCTACGGTGGGGCCCCACCCAAAAGATCTCCGGAAGCTATAATCTTTATTCCTTTCTCTTCGACCAAATGAGACAGTCGGCGCCCTTAAAACGCTGAGCATGAGAAACCGAAACTCAAACCCCAAAGACAAGAGTAGGATCCATTTCCTCGAGCATCGATCAGAGCACGAGAAGAGGGCAGTGTCCCCGCAGGCATACGAAAAGGGAGCCCACAAACGTCAAACAACTTTATCTCCCTCACAAAAAGAAATACAAAATCAAAACCAAGAGAAAAGCATGGTCGTGACCGTGCCTGTTGCGATAAACGGAACCCCTCAAAGCAAAAGTCTGAATCCACAAAAGGGGCCGTGGAATGTAAATGCTCGAGATTTGGTCCAAAGTTGTCCGAAAGGAAAGAGTTAATGGGCCCTTATTCGCTCGCCGGGTTAACGGCTTTGCCGATCCTCTCGGGAGGTTTATCCCCTACACTCTTCCTTCTCCCTCTAAAGATGAAGGTTCGATGGAGTTTCTGAAGGGTGAAAACTGCCTAGGGTCTGCGACCTTATTTTAATATACACATTTGGTTGCCTACTTTGAAGAGCAAAAGCTATCGCTGCGAAGGAGTCTCCGTGTTTCTGGCTGGTCAAGACCCCTGTTTACCGCCTTGATGTCTTCTTGTTTAACCTCGGGCTTAGGCCAATGCAAGCGCGTCACCTATGGGTGCGACGGCGTCTGATTCTGGGTCAGCGTCGCGCGGTTGGTCATTAGGGTTCCAGGGTGTTCCATCATATACCATCTAGAGTTGTGAGGAAACAGACCCGGGTCGGGCAAATCATTTACCTCGAACACCTTTTGGGTGAATCCCTGTGGTCGGAAGCGACTGGGAGCCTAAGCATGGCATGACGGTATTGTCATCAGGGTAAGTCTTTACCGGCAGGATCATCATTTGAGGGGTCTAGAGGCCCAAATCAACCTAGATGTGCACTTAGGATTTAAGAAACCCCTGTCTCACGTAGGTTAGGTGCCATTTGGGTGCTTGCCAGGCGTTAGCAAGAAAAAAAAATTGAAATGATAAAAATAACAAAAAATGGAAAAGAGAAAATGTACATATTTGTAAACAAAAAAAATCTTTTTTATGATAAAATAAAAAAATGCCAAATATAAAAAGAAAATAAATCAATTTTGCATGATTGCATTTGCGTGCAGCATCTCGCTTTTAATACCGCTTGCATTCGTGTGCTTGCCTGTCGCATTTATCATCACCACAGCTTTCCCTCGCCTTCGTTGATAAAGGCTTGGCCCCTTGACCAGTTATCAAGGACAGTCACAGTGACCATTTGCTTATTGAACAAGGGGCCAAGTCAGAACAGAAATTCTGATTTGTTTTGTTTCAGTGATGTGTGCAGGGATTCAAGCAACAGAAGCAAAGGAGAAAACCAAACAAACCGAACCTTGTATTTTATTCTAAAAATAAAAAAATTACATCAAGTTCCGCCCTCTCTCTCCGCATTACTCGTCCCACTACTCTCCGGGCAAAACGCTCTCAAAGGTGCTACCCAACTACGAAAAACGGTACTCCTACCGCTTTGTACTCCCCTTCCTATTCCCACACCCCGGCATTGATCCACGGAAGCAGCAGAGAAGCTACCAACACGAAAGCCGCGCTCTCGTGCTCTTCGGTAGCGCTCCTCACCATCTCTCAGCCACTGTTCAGCAAGACCAAGGCTGATTCAGAGTTCGAATAGTTGGGCCTCCATGGCCCTTCGTTCCTCCCTTTCAGTCAATCTGTTGGCTCTTTCTCTCTCTGCGTCTCTTTCTTTCTCTGCACGTTCTCTCTCGCGGTGTTCCCTCTCCAACTGGAGAGTGATCCTCAGTTCCACGGCATCCCTAGAGGAGTCGTCATCAGGATGATGCCGCAGTTCCCTCTCCAGTTCTGCTATCCTAGCCTCCTTCTGCGTAGCTTGGGCAAGCGCTTCTTCCGTCTCCTTTTCCTGCCGAGTGTACCATCTCAGATACGCGATAAGGCGTAAACAAAGAGAACTCAACACTGAAACTTTTACCTGTATACAGAGCATCCCTTCTGCCTCCGCAGCACGTTGCGTGGCGTGAGCAAGTTGCTCATGAAGCAAGTCAAGTTCTGAGGTGGGAATCCACAAGCTGGAAGAGGCACCACCTACTCCCATCACTGGGGAAGCCGCGCCAATCTGGGCATGCTACGACCACGTGAATTAGCAGCCAACATCTGGAATCTGGGGTTTTAATTAGGAACGCACTGTACACCTACCAAGGTGCTCATAGCTCCGCGGGCATCGCCTAACCGTTGCTCCATCTCTGCCAAGCGAGTTCGTAAATTCGCTACTATGGTATCACGGATATCCTGCAGCCATACGAGTCAGCATTCCCAC
Source organism: Amorphophallus konjac (assembly GCA_022559845.1). Lineage (NCBI taxonomy): Eukaryota > Viridiplantae > Streptophyta > Magnoliopsida > Alismatales > Araceae > Amorphophallus > Amorphophallus konjac. Next base: position 115,598,749 of record CM040125.1, on the reverse strand, counting down.
CAGAAAAATAAAAAAGGGAGAAAGAAGAAAAGAGAAAGGGGAAACCTACCTCCACAAATCCCCGGGGTTGGAACCGCTCTGCGTACCTTATCTTGTATAGACGCAGGTAATCCTCGCTATCCCGTGCCTGTGATTCTACAATCGTGCCGCCCCGTTTCCAGTCCTCATACTGTTCAGGGAACCACACGCGCCAGTCAATGCAGGTCGCCTGTCCTCGCGTCTTTCTCCCGACGCGAGGTGACGCAGCTGAATCCACCCATTCTTGAGCCAGTCCCAAAGTCCTCATAACCAATCGTAGCCGAAGCGGCTCGATTTCATTCAGGCAGTGCATCCACAGTTCCCGTCCAAACCGGGCATGACTTGCTAGAACCCACGGCTGGTCGGCATCGACCATGTCTGAGTAGGGTCTCCAGTTTACCATCGCTGCAGGGAACTCCTGTAGCTCCCGCCTTAGCACCATCAATTGGTTGGTTAGGGGTGCCGCACTCATGATGGGTTCCCACCGCCTGGCTAGCGGCACCATCGCGGGTCGCCAATGTCGAGCTCTCCCCATGGGGAGGTAATAATAGCTCCACAGCTGCTCGGCGCAGGTCATCAGTACCTTGCAAAAACACACCAAAATATATACAAAACAAGCAAAACCAAAAATACCTGGATGAATGGTGTGAAACCACTCATAGCACACTCACGATCCGCTTCTTGGAACAGGCCTGCAAACAAGTGTGCCAGCATGGCAGCTCCCCAGGCATAGTACCCTACTCTTTCAAGGTCTGACAGCAGCTCCAGGAAGTAACATTGGATACCATCCCCTTTCGAGCTCAGTACCAATCTCCCCAAAAGGAAAAGGAGAAATCTCCTCAAATCTATGTTGCATCTTTCCCAGTTTCCGAAATCTGTGCAGTACACGGCACGGCATCCTATTTCCATCCTTTCCATGAACTTTTCTGAGGATTCATCGTCCCGTCGACGAGTGTCATTGAGCCCTAATGCATCCATGAGGGACGCCCTAGCTACCGACCTATTTTTCCGACCATCTAGGTCCAAACCCAGTAGCTTCCGAGCACCTTCTCGGTAATCCGCATAAGTGACCCCGGTCACTGCCTCGCCCTCCACCTTCAGGCTTGTGATCCGGACCACATCCTCCAAGCTGGGCACCATGTGCCCCCAGGGCATCAGGAATGCCCGACTCACTGGGTCCCATCTCTCACACAAGGCTTGGATCAGGACCAGGTCGAGCTAGACCGGCTCGATCCGAAGAAAGGTGCCAAAACCCATCACGTCTAACCTGGCCTTCTGAAAATCTGGGAGACCTCGGTATACTGCCACTACCAACTCCCATGAGATCTATGATTTCATCACGCTCTACGCATGCAGGGAATGGAAAGGAGGTTTGGTCAGAAAGAAAGGAAGAAAAAAAGAAGAATGAAAAAAAAGGGGCAGGAAAACTTGGCTTACGAGTTGTGATTGGGCCCTTTCGCTGAAGTGCCCTTCGAGGTCCGAAAGCCTCCTGGAACTACTACCACTGGATCTGCTTCTCTTCGAGGAGTGGGAAGATTCGCCCTCCATCCAACTCTCGGAATTTTTAACTCCTCCTCTCCCGTGAGAACTTGTGCTCCTCGAGTTAGCTCTTGATATACCTGGGAGGATAAAAGGGACACGAATTTATAGAAATGGAAGGAGTGCAGGCCAAGATTGCCTCCATCACCTGTTAATGATAGCCCTCGCGATAAGGCACCTGCCATGCGGTCCCGTGTGTCACTTCATCGCTCGCACAGGGTGATTGATTGGACAAGAATATGACGACTAGTACCCTATGTTGTCTAGGGATACCCTATCATGTTTTGGAGGACGCCCGCAAAATTTGACACAACATCCGGGAAAAGGGACTAGGGCCGTCATTATTGACTTCGACGGCAGATTCTCATGGAAAATCGTCACAACAAGACGCGATTCTACGGTCGGGGCGGAGTCTCGGCAGACCCATCACATGGGAACAGTGCAAAGGAGGAGAAGTGTAGGGAAGAAGGAACGGACAAGAGAACAAACAAGCAGCAGAAAATCAAATCACTCCCTTCATAATTCTACATAAGCTGTCATAAACACTACAATCATAGAGAGGTGGCGAGTCCACCAGCTCACCGATCCTCACCATCACTCATCTCTCTGGGCGCTCCCCTCCTCTCCCCTGAGGTGCGGGTCCCTCAGAAGCCTCTGGGATCCTCGTGCAGTAGCACCTACCTCACCTCTTGGCGCCTGCTCTGCAGCAGTGACTCGCTGCTCCTCCCCTGGCGTGGTGAAGAAGCCACTAGCGGCAAAGAGACCAGACTGGCGGAGTCGCTCCCCGAACTCTCGCGCTCTCTCGTAGCGCGTCTCCATCCCTCCTAGCCTCTGCACGATGGCCTGAAGGCCCAGCTGGAGCTCCCTCACTTGGGCCTCCAAGGCCCTCCTCTCGGTCTGATCCCGCTGTCGCTCGGACCTTCTCTCGGCTTTCTCTCTCTCTGCCTCTCTCCTCATCATCTGCAGAAGAACCCTTACCTCCAGGATGTCTGGAGAAGGCCTCTCCTCACCACGATGCCGCAGCTCCGCTACAGTCGCCACCCAGGCATCACGCTCCTCTTCCGCCCGGGTCGCGCGGGCCACCGCACCGGCAAGTTGTTCCCGGAGGGAGGCAATCTCGAGAAAAGGGGCCGAGGAACTGGAAGATGTGCCACCAATCATCCCCGCCGTCGCTGTCTACTGGGCACGCTGGAACAAAATAAACAACGGCCGTCAGTGAAACTCCAAAATCTGAAGATAAAAGTGCGGCACGTAACTTACCAGGAGCGACAACTCATGTTGAGCGACGGCCAGCTGTCGCCTAGCCTCTGACAGTTGGGCACGCGAGCCGCCGATGCCACGCGTGTCCCCAGCTTGGGGAAGCCCCGCATAACTCTCTCTCTGCCACCGCAGGAAGTCGGCGCTGTCCTGCACCAATACACTCCCTTGCTGTCCAGGGAGATGTACGTGCCAGTCCTCGAGCCTCGCCTTGCCGCGACTCTCCCTCCTGACGCGGCTCGGCTCGTTCGCACTCGCCCACTCATCGGCCAGGCCCATGGTCCTCACCATGTCCTGCACCAAGGAAGGAGGACCTCACATCATAACAAAGAACGCGTCCCCTGTCTAGGACGCGTCCATCACTTGAGTGCAACACTCGCCGAACCCTTTCCCCCTCGCACGCCTTGCTTCAAAACTCAAAATGGATCAAAGAGGAAGAGATTGGAGGACCTACCAGACCGTGTTCACCTCCCTCCACGACATTGGGCCCCTCGGGTCCCTCGGGGGCCCGAAGCGACCCTTCCTCCTCCATAGACGCCGTTCCGTGCTCTGGCGCGTCCCTCCTTGGGCGAGGAGTTCCTCGTCCCTCTCCACCTTCACCATGGTCGGGCCCACCGAACTCCATCGATCAAAAGAGGAGGAAGGCGAAAAAGGGGGCAAGCGAGTTTCGGCAGAAGGCGGGCTCGTTTGCGGGTAAGGCACGGGAGAAGAAAGGCCACCCGACGCTTTAAATTTGAATTCAAGGATTAAGACGCGTTCTCGCGCCTGGACGCGCCCAAAAAGGGAGAAAGGAACATAATCCCCCCGTGCAAAGTAGTTCCCTTCTGTCCAGGGCAAAAGTCTCATGAAACGTAAACAACGTGGTGCAAAAGAAAGTGCGGGAAAGAAAAGGGCACGCCACACGAAAGCCATTTCATATAATAGTCAAAGTACATCATATAGTGAGAAGGGTGACGTGTACAAGCAACTCTCTAACTCTCGCTGCCACCCTCCTGGTCATCTCTCTCCTCCCTCCTCTGTCGAGAATCCCTAGGGGGCCTCTGCGAACCCTGAGAAGCCGTGCTCGCCTCGCCCTGCGGTGGCACTCCAGCCTCGAAGGCGCGACGACGCTCCTCGGCCGAAGAAACCAGATAGCTGCCCATGGAAAAAGAACCAGACTGACGAAGTCGCGCCCCGCGTTCCTTCGCCCTCTGGTACCGCTCCTCGCTCTCCCGAAGCCTCCCCTCCGCCGTGCCGAGACTCAATCGGAGCTCCAGTAGTTGGGCCTCCAGAGCCCTCCTCTCGGTCTGATCCCGCTGTCGCTCCTCCCTCTCTCTCTCCCTTTCCTCTCTCTCTCTCACCGCCTCCCTTCTCGACAGCTCGAGGGCGATCCGCAGATCCAACACGTCACGAGGAAGCTCCTCAGCCTCCCGTCGACGCTCCTCCTCCAGCTCCACAATCTGGGCGTCACGCTCCGCCACCCGAGCGTCGCGCTCCTGCTCGGCACGAACAGCACGTGCCAGGGCCTCTCGGATCTCGGCCATCTGTCAAAGCACGCATGCACCGTAAGAGAACAGTGATAAAAGGAGAGTAGCCAGAAGGAGAGTCGAGGTCAAGCAAACACTCACTCGAGCCTCGCAGTCACGCTCGGCCTCCTCAGCCCGAGCCACCGCATATGCCAGCTACTCCTGGAGGGCAGAAACCTCTGGAAGAGGGCCCCGCGAACTGGAACCCGCTCCACCAGCCCTCCCGGCTGCCGCTGTCTGGTGGGCCCGCTGAAACACAGAGCGAACGACAGTTAGAGGCCAAGTATCAAAAATCCAGGTCACAAAACATGCATCGCATAAACTCACCAGGATCTCCAACTCCTGTCGGATGGCCACCAACTGCCGCCTGGCGTCCGCCAACTGGGCCCGCAGGTCGGCGATCATGTTGTCATGAGCATCCTGCATTGCACATAAGTTAGTGCCACATGCATATACATATAGAAGGGTGAAGCATTTTTATTTCACTTACCCCTGCCATACCACCAAGGAAGAGGCGGTCCCCGTACGTAGCCCGGTACCATCTCAGGTAATCAGTACTGTCCTGTACATGGGACACCACTGGGACCCCGCCCTGCTGCCAGTCCTGGTACTGTGCTGGGAAGCGCGTACGCCAGTCCACAATCTTCACCTTCCCCTTGGTCTTCCGCCCGATGCGGGCCGGCTCATCTACATCAACCCACTCCTGGGCTAGCCCCAATGTCCTCATAACCAGCCTCAGCCGAAGCGGCTCGATCTCGTTCAGGCAATGGACCCACACGTCCCGCCTGAAACGAGGAAGACCCACTACAACCCAAGGCTGGCCAGCGTCGCCCATGCCCAGGTAGGGTCTCCACACCACCTACATCATCATACATGCATCATATTAGTTGCCATTCAGTCACATGCATAAACACAAAAAAAATCATACGCATCATACCATGGCCTCGGGATACTCGCTCAGCTCCCGACGAAGTGACGCCAGCTGGTAGCTGTGTGGTGCCGCTACCACGACCGGCCTCCACTGTCGCGCTAGAGGAACGACTCTCCTGTTCCCCTGCCTAGCCCTCCCCATCGGGAAGTAGTAGTAGCTCCACACCTGCATCCATCATACATCATTAGCACGAGTAATTACATATTTAACTACGGTAAAATGCATAAATAAATTGTGTACCTGGAGAAAAGGTGCGAAGCCGCTGACTGTCGTCTCCCTCTCTAAAGTCTGGGAGAGATCGGCAATCAAATGGGCAAGCAGAGCCGCTCCCCACGCGTAGTGCCCCACTCTGTCAAGGTCTGCCAGGATCCCGAGGAAGCGGCAGTGGATGCCATCCCCCTTCGTCCCCAGCAGAAGGCTGCCCAAGAAGAAGAAAAGAAACCTCCGGAGGTCTAGGTCCACCAGCTCCCGCTCGCTCGGGTCCTGGGTGAAAGCTGCACGGGCATCTCCCTCTAGTCGTGCCAGAAACTCCGCTCCAGTCTCGCTAACCCGCTGGCGCGGGTCGACGAATCCGAGCGCCTCCATAATCTCCACTCGGCCGACTACCCTGCTGTCCCTGTCCGTCACGCTCGTCTCTAACCACAGCAGGTCCAGGGCACTCTCTCGGTAGTCGGGGTAGGTGACCCCGCTCACCGCCTCTCCGTCAACCCGTAGCCCGGTGATCCGAGCCACGTCCTCAAGTGTCGGCACCATGTGCCCCCAGGGCATCAGAAACGCCCGGCTCGGTGCGTGCCACCGCTCCCTCAATGCCTGGATAAGAGGAAGGTCGAGCCGAAAGGGCTCGATCTTAAGGAAAGCTCCGAAGCCCATGGCGTCCACACGCGCCCTCTGAAAGTCTGGCAGCCCACGGTATGCTGCCACCACTAGGGACCAGCTGATCCGGCCCTTCATCACGCCCTGCACACCACAAAACCAACAAAGAACACATCAGCATCATGAATAGTAATAAATTATAACACTGTATATACTACTTATTTATTTTATTTTATTTTTATTATTTTTTAAATATTTATGTTTTTTTGGGGGCGTCCAACACCTTGGACGCCTCCTTTACATTTTCTTTATTTTATTTTAGAAAAAAAACCAAAAACTAAAACAAAAATAAATAAAAATATATATATTTTATCATGGAGGCGTCCAAAGCTCTGGACGCCTCCTTATTTTTAATTCTATTTTTATTATTTACGTAAATAAATAAATAAAAAAGAAAAAAAAAGAAAATATGGAGGCGTCCAGGCCCCTGGACGCCTCCTTCCCTCACACCCGGCGTTCTCCACACAGCCTCTCGTCCGCCCTTTTAGCCCAGTGAACCAATAGAATGGAAGTCTAAAGAGCTTACCGGGTCGTGATCGTCCTCTGCCGCGTCGCCAGCATCCATTGCAGCCTCCACGGCCAAAAGAGGAGCCTCCTCCTCCGCGGCAATCTCCTCCCCCGCAGCAACCTCCTCGGCATCGTCCCTCAGCCTCCTCGGACGACGAGCCCGTCGTTTGCGCTTCTCTCCACCCTGGCTCGGGCCTCCTTGCTCCATTGGGACGAAGAATGGGTCGTCTGGATTGACTGGGTCGTTTGAATGAACAGTAAATGAGCAAAGGGGGCGAGGCCCACCCACATATATAGAACTCACTTTCTTTGGGGCGTCCAGGCGCCTGGACGCCCCCAAAACAAAAAACCAAAAAAAAATAAAAAATAAAAAAATAGGGGCGTCCAAGACCCTTGACGCCCCCAAAACAAAAAATTGAAAAAAATTATAAATAAAAAATTAGGGGCGTCCAGGCCCCTGGACGCCCCCATAATAAAAATTTCAAAAATATATATATAATAAAAGAAAAAAGATAAGAGTATGTATATAATCCAAACGAAAGAAAAAACACAAAGAAAAAGAAAAACCACAAAAAATAATAATTAAGGGGACAGGGGCCCAAAACATCCAAATGCCAGATTTTATTCCATCAGAAAAGCAGAATGAACTACATCAGGGGCTTAGGCGCCTTAGGCCTTAACTTCCCCAGTTCGGTTACATAAGCCCTCCACAGCTCACATTCTTCCCCCACGTGCGCTAAGGCCTTTCCCGCAACACTTGTCTTCCAGAGAGCTTTAATGGCTTTCGCTTCCCTCGCATCCGCCTCCGTGCCCAACTCCCTCTTCTTCAAAGGAACGATGCCAGTCGGTAGTGGGAATGAATGGCGTGGAATGCCGACCTGGAGGCAGCATCGATGCGCGTTATAAAGGACGAACTCGGTTGCGCCAATCAGTTGAAGATCAACTTCAGGAGAAGGCCTCATGAGGAGATTAAGCGAAAGCAAACATGCCGATGCACAAGTAAAGAAGCCTTGTGTCACGGTGCGGAAGTGAAACCGCCAGTCTTCACGTTTCTTCAGCCACGGAACGCGGTTCACTACAGTACCACCGAAGCCTAACACATCGGCTATGTGATGAAGAGGGCTTTGTTGGAAGAGCTTCGAAGCAGTTGGCATTCCCTCGCGGTGGTCGAATTTGAAGTGCAAATCAAGCCAGCAATTCAAGACAAGTGCGCAACCAAAAGGAGGCTTACCCATGCTCGAGGCAGTAAGGCCGCTGTAAAGATAGGCAAGGACGGCGGGTCCCACCCTCTTTCCACTCCAGATTCCGCAAATGGCACTTAGTTGATCCTCCTCCACTATGTTGTCGGTATGAGGAAACAAGAGAGCACCCGCCAGACAGATAGTGAACCCCTTCATGATTCCTTCTAAGTAGTCATCATCTGGTGCCCCCCTCAGGGCGTCCATGACCCACTTCGCAAGCTTTTGCAAATCAATCCCCTTTTGATTACGCACCTTCCTGGCCGCGTCAGGCGGCATGAAGCTTCCAAGGACGCTTTCGGAAGTCCTCCGTGTCAGCATCCACATAGCCTTCACCTTCCCGTCACTCTTGAATTTCTTCAATCCGAGCAGAAGTTCCACCTCCTCGAGGAGGATGGTCACCTCGAAGGTCGGGAAGATAAAAGTGTGGGTCTGGGGATGCCAGATCTCCACTAGTGCGCCCATAGCCGCCCAGTCCATACGAATCTTCTCGTAGTGTTTGGCGTGGATAAGGAGCCCCTGCAGATGCCACTTCGAGAGTATGGCCCTCATGCCGATGGAGATGTTGGAAGTTAGCTTTGAAAGCCATGGCAGTTTGGAAAACTTCCTCGGGCCTGGGAAGAGTGGATATGGCTGGAAGAAAGAAGAAGAAATGAAGGAAGTAAGAAGAAGGCTCACGTGGAGAAATTTGAAAAGAATCAGCTTACCATATGCGACATGATCGTCCCACTCAGATGACCCTCGAGGTCGGAGAGTCGCCTGATCTCGCCGCTGGGCCTGCTCCTCTTCATAACGCGGGAGACTCTCCTTCCATCCTGAAATCTCTAGATTCTCCTCTCCTTCCTCTCCTGAGCTTCCCAAACCCACCTTGGTGCATTTGAATGAACTAGCCTAAGGGGAGTTCTTATAGGAAGGGTAGGGCGCTACAGGACAAAATATGTCACATCAGTGGTCATTGTCAAGATTTTGTCTGGATCTCCTTTGTACTGTGGTGCGATTCTGCTATGATTCTGCTACTTTCTGATGTTGCTAACCTTTGCTAGTCTGTGCAGGTTTTACTAACGGACGTCTCTGTCCTATCTCCTGTCCCACCATGTCGTGCATCATAGTATATGGTACCTACGCTACTAGAACATGTCAAGGACCTTGCGGCCCGAACGAATCCGGGATTTGAGTTCCCTTTCAACAACAATAGTGATGATCCCGAAGAAATTGGGTTGTACGGATAGGCCGTTAATTTGTGGTAGCATGGGGACGATGGTTCCATTCAGTGAGTTGGTGCGCGGATAAACGGGCCCCAGCCCAGTGTCGACTCACCGGATCGGTATCCTGACCCATTCTTAACAAGTTGATAATATTATCCTTGGCTATTTTCTATTTTAGTTTGTTTTAAATTTCTCTTTAAGCCCAGCATGCATTCATATAGGACTTTGATTTATTGCGGAAGATCATTCAAGTGATTCGATTGCGAAAGCCGCTGTGCTTCAATTCTTACAAATATGAGATATTCCACTCCGAATGAAATACTGAGTTTCCTTGAAACGGCCCTACGTTACTCTTCCAAAGGAGACCCTTGTTTGGACAGACCCTCAGATATTCCTTTACTTTTTACCTTGTTTGACCCACCTTGGCCGCAGCACTTCCACATTGGCTGGTAACCGCTCCCCAAAGGTGAAACCTCCGGTTTATGACCCAGGTACTTCCACACCGAGAAGTTGGTCTCTTTTTCGTGCCTGAGCGCACATCTCACCCTCCCTTATTTGATCTCCGTCCAAGCAATCGTCAAGATTTGAAAGACCTTCTTCAAAGGTTGCCTCATTGAAACTCCAGGAAAAATTCCAGACAGTAACGTCAAAAGCGTGTCTCATCACACCTTGGCATCAACTTATCAGTCCGCTCCCACTTCATTTCACTCCACTTCGATACCATTCCACTACGTGTCGCTCCCTTGCAAAGCAGACGCCAAGGCGGGGCAGCTGTAGACACGCCATTCCTGACGACTCCTGAGAAAGTCTCATATTACTATACAACGCCCCGCAACGGCTTATGCGTTTTGAATCACTTGAGTGTTTCCTTTTCTTGAGTCTTCTTTCGCCCTTTTCGGCATCCGGAATCGTCTCGTCACGGCATTCGGACGGCATCAACACCAGTCAGACGCATCAGGAGATTCCGGAACCAGGAAGGGTGTCTGCCGGGCGGCCGCCAACGCCTGAACTGAGGACCCGGGTGGGTCTTTATGGGGGCGTCCAGGCCCCTGGACGCCCCCATTCTTTTAATTTATTTTTCAAAGCCCAAAACAAAATAAATAATAATATATTAATGGAGGCGTCCAGGCCCCTGGACGCCTCCATAAAAACAAATATATATATATGCCAGTTGGCATAAAAAGACAAAACAAAATAAAAAATAATATATTAATGGAGGCGTCCAGGCCCCTGGACGCCTCCATAAAAATAAGTATAAAAAATATAAAATGCCAACTTTGGCATAAAAATAAAACAAAAAATAAAAATAATATATTTATGGAGGCGTCCAGGCGCCTGGACGCCTCCATCAACTCCCTCACGGGCGCCGGCCACCGAACGACGATTTGTCGTGTGTGAAAAAAGCTAAATTATGGAGACGTCCAGCCAGTTGGACGCGCCCATTTCTGAATCACGAGGCGCCGCTCACAAAACCACGCATTGTGCCAAACCGCGTGCGGCCGTCGGTGGTGATCGGTGGACCTGTTGGAGGCGTCCGGGGCCCTGGACGCCTCCACAAAAATATTCCAAAAAAATGAATAAAAATAGAATAAAATATTAGTTCGGCCCTGATGGAGGTGTCCAGGGTCTTGGACGCCTCCACCCTCCGGAGCCCTATAAATAGTGGCCCACCTCCTCAGTTCTGGGGGAGCTTCTAAGAGATCCGATAGGCTACCGGAGCCCAGAGGCTACCGGAGTCATTTTTCTAACCCGTGGGGTCTTTTGTAGGTGGAGGTTCTGCCGGCTTCTTGGGTGCCCACGCTCGTGAGAGGAAGGTCATCTTCATCCACCACGCTTCCACGTCGTCCCTATGTTGCCGGAGCTCCGCCGGATTTCACCCTCGGCTCATCCAATAAGCCCTTTCTTCCCCTTTTTCTCCATAGTTCTTTACATTCATCATACTGCATCCTCTATCTCCCTATATAAGGGCACCGTCTCTTGCATACTTCTTGCATTCATCATCACATTTTCCTCCTACTCGAGTCTGAGAGGGGTTTAAAACCACACCAACCAGGTGTGTGTCAGGTCACGATCTCGTTACTTTTATTACAAGGAATTGTTACTACACTGCCATTTTCTAATTCCGTTCGTTTATTGTCTACTGTTTTGCAAGGGTAACCAAGGAAAGCCCTCTCCGTCGGCCGGCCGAAGGGGGAGGAAGAAGCAACCCGCCATCTCCCGCTCTTGAGGTAGGCGCGATCACTTTCTTTATTTTGGGGTCTTTTGGACCCTGGCGATCACATCTTGTTCTCGAGGCCGCGGCGAGTCACTTCCCCAATGGCCGTTTAAATTTCCCGTTCTTATATTCTCTTTATATTTTGCTATATTCTGCTCATATTCTCGAGGCCGCGGCGAGTCACTTCCCCAATAGCCGTTTAAATTCCTGTTCTTATATGTTATATTCTTATCTATTCATGTTCTCGAGGCCGCGGCGAGTCACTTCCCCAATGGCCGTTTAAATTCCCGTTCTTATATGTTATATTCTTATCTATTCATGTTCTCGAGGCCGCGGTGAGTCACTTCCCCAATGGCCGTTTAAATTCCCGCTCTTTATATTCTTCTTATATTCTGTTATATTTTTATCTACTCATATTCTCGAGGCCGCGGCGAGTCACTTCCCAAATGGCCGTTTCAATTCTTGCTATTTAATTTCTGCACCGTTCCCGTCCCCCCGAGGCCACGGCGAGTCACTTCCCGCTATGGCCGTTTAACCCCCATATCTTGCTATACTACATTTGTCCCGCTCGCCCCGCCGGAGCAATCTCCCGTGGTGGCCCCTTCTCTTTTCTCTTATTTCTGTGTTGCAGCAAACAAAAGAAGGAGCCCGCGCGCTCCGCGTCCTCTTCGCACCCCGAACCGCGTGACGTCGCTCACACATAGTGAGCTATTGTTTGAGCTTCATTTGTTCAACTTTCTGTTGCTATATTCCACCGTTATTTTTCATTTTCCATTTCCCTTTCAAGCTGTGTATCAGCGGATGGCCAGCTGTGTCGCCCAGCGGATGGCAGGCTGTGATGCCTAGCAGATTTAGGCAAGCTGTGAGGCCCAGCAGTTTCAAGCTGAGGCAACAGTAATCCACACTTTGGATTGAGTGTGGGGTGGATGTAGGTCTAGAGGACCGAACCACCTAAAAGATTCTTGTGTACTGTGGCTTGTTTTCTAATGTGTCAACCGTTAGATGAATGATAGGCGCGTTTCTACCTAAGTTCTTGGTTGATTTTAATTTCGCATTAGTCTAAAGTTTTCAGGATAAATTTTAATTTGATCAAGTTTTTAGAGGGAGATTCATTCACCCCCCCTCTGAATCTGGGTTTGCACCACCTCATAGTTCTAACAGACTTATCCCTTGTTCCTCCCAGTAATGACTCCTTCAGTGACACTGTTGCATGGGCTCTCTAATGAATGTGCGTTGAGTTGTGTTTGGTCTTCTATCAAACTGACTAGGCACAGACCAAGAGTATTCTGACCTCACTCCAAAAGAGTGTCTACATGTACTACCCTTTTGACCCTTTACAGCCTTAGTGTGGGTTGACCACGACTGAGATTTATGTTGTTTTGGCTGGGGTTTCTGAGGAGGTTTTTTTTCAATAAGTAAAGGAGTTGTACTAATGAGGACAATGTACAGAATGAAGGTTAGTGATTACACAGGTTGTAGACTAGTAACTTGAGACATTTGATGTTGCTTAGCTGCAATTACAATGAATAACTCTATTAGGCTCGCATTGCTATGTCTTAACAAGATTACTTGAGTGCAGGTTGCTCTCTTCTGAATGCAAATAGAGCTTTTTTGTCAAGTTATGTTGTATCTTTGGAAAATGGTGAAGTCTCTCATCTTTGTGGATCCTCTCATCCTGCCATGAAATCCAATGCAGTGCCGAGTATCTTCAAGAATTTGGATAAGAAGATTTGACTTATTTGTGTTAGTTCCCTGAAAAATTCTTACGCACCTTGTTTCTTTGGAATTTTAGAATTTTTCTTTCGAGGTATTTCAATCTTTTCTTTTCCTTTATCCTTGGATTTTTCTTGGTTTTGGATGGGTTTTGTGTTAGAGGTTGAAGCACCTGAAGAAGGCACAAAGGTGATAGTTTTCATCCCAATTTCATTCTTTTTGGTGGGATTGTAGCCCAGTCCTTCCTTGTTAAAATTTATTTTGGTTCCCAATAAGGTATTAAGATTTTCACATCCATCCACAAATTTTTCCAATGATTTTTGTTTGCCTTCCAATTCCTTTTGGAGTTTTTAAATACTTTCTTGCAGTTCAGTGTTTACTATCTTGACAGCTTGATATTTTTCATCTGACAAGTTGTTGTCATTTTCATACCCTTGCATTTTTAATTCCAAATTATCAATTTCATCTCTCAAACTCTTGTTCTCAACTTCCAACTCATTTAATTCACTTCTTCCATTTTCCAAATTTTCAACCAGTTTCTTTAGATCATGAATTTCATATTCGAGGGAGACATTCTTTTCATTCAAGCTATGATCATGCACGGTGGTATTGATTTTCTTCTTTAAGGTTTTGTTTTCTTTCATGTACATATCATATTTGTCCATGAGTTTAAAGTAAGCCTCTTCCTAATCACTAGTTGAAAAATGTTCAAAGGGAGATTGTACCTCAAATTCTTCTTCTCCCCTGGCCATAAGGCACATGTCTTCATCATTATCCTCCGTGGAGCTAGTTTCTTCCTCATCGTCTTCTTCGTCACTCCACATGGACACCATAGCTTTGTTTTTCTTTCCTTTCCACTTTGTGGAAACCTTCTTCACTCCTTCAGGGCACTCAGATTTGACATGCATTGGTTTCCTGCATGAATAGCAAATAATTCTATCATTTTTCTTCACATTTTCAGGTTTTGATATGTTAGATTTCTTTACTTGAGACCTCCATTTCTTGAAGCCTTTACCTTCTTTTCTTAGAAATTTTCTGAACTTCTGGGTGAGCATAGCTATTTCATCCACATCTTGATTACTGCTAGATGACTCACCTTTTTTGGAAGTTTCCTGATGGCTAGGTCCAACTTTTAAAGATAAAGGATTTTTCTTGCTTACTCCCACTTCTTTGTTATTAAGATTATACTCATAGGCCATGAGGGACCCCATGAGTTCATCCACCTTGGTAGTTGACATATCTCTGGATTCTTCAACCACAGTAGCCTTTGTGTGTCAGGCCGGTGCTAATGATCTTAGTATCTTTCTTATTGTTTCCTACTCTGTGTAGCTCTTTCGTAAACCAACTAAACTGTTAGTGAGCAGAGTTAAATGAGCATACATTTCAGATATTGGTTCATCCAACCTCATTCTAAACATCTCATACTCTGAAATCAACATGTTGGCATTGGTTTCAAGTACCTGGGAGGTGCCTTCGTGTATCACCTGTAAACAATCCCACATCTCCTTGGCCGTTGTACATGTTGATACTCTTGAAAACTCCATAGGGTGTAGAGAGCATTGCATTATGTGCTTGGCACTCCAGTTTACCGTTGATCTCCTGATTTGCTCGCGGGTCCAAGTCTCCTCGTCATCAGGTAGCTCGTAAGGATCCTTGCATACAACGTGCCAAATCTCATGATCTTGGGCACATATAAAGACCTGCATGCGGTTTTTCTAATATGGGTAGTTAGTTCCAATAAAATAGGGTGGTTTGTTTACATAATGACCTTCGGGTGTGACACCCTTGGTCGCCATTCCACCATTTCTCTCAAGGTCATTGGACAACATCATGAGAGATTGGCTCTGATACCACGTGTTGTTTAGGAATGGCTGATCTAGAGGGCAGAGGTGAATAGATCTGCCCCTTTTTTGATATGAAAATTACGGAATAAAAAGACCCTCACGTAAACCAAGGCCCACACAATATAGATGCAAACAAGATAATGTAAACCAGCCTAAACAAGCATCTATTGAAGAACAGTTGCACATGCAAACCACAAACACAAATGTTTTTAGGTGGTTCAGACTCTACCTAGAGTCCTACATCCACCCCTCACTCAAATGAGTGAAGCTTCACTAGTGCAAAGCATTAAAACCGCTGATACACAGCTTTAAACCCGCTGCCTTACAGCTTGCAGAGAGATTCTCTCCTCTCAAGGAACTGCTGCCTCACAGCTTGGTGGCACACAAGGCCAGACCACAGATCAGAGCACAACCTCTGTCTGTCTTCCTACTTCAACCGGTAGGGACGGTTTACTGCTGACACACAGCTTGAAAGGTAGATGTTCAAAGTGAATAACACAAAGACAAGACTTAGACATGATGAATGAAACTTAGGCACAATGTAAAGATCCATGTCTAAGAAACTAGAAGGTTTGCTTTGTTGCTTCTAGATGGACTGCTTCTTTGTAGGGTTGCTTCTCCCTTGACAAAGGAAGCTTGTGGACGGAGCTTCTTTGCTTTAGCAGGAGGAAGAGCGGAAGCAGAGGAAGAGCTTGTATTTCTACTTTAGTCTTTGGAGGATGGCTCTCTTTGGCTCTTCTCTAGCTTCTTCTCTTTTTCCTTCTCTTGCTCGGTTGCTCCTCTTGTGCTCTTTGTGTACATTTTGTTTCTTTCTTATTCTGCTCTTCTTATATATCCTGGGCTCCTGTCTTCCTTATCCTTTTGTAAGGTGAGATGCTCAAACCATCTATATGTTCCCTCCATTTTTGCATTGTCTCCCATGCTCTCCTTTGTTTTAAAAATATATTCTCTTTTTGCATGCATGGTACAAAGTCTGTTGTTCCAGATCCGATAGCAATAAATATTTGACCATTCAGATCAAATAGAGGCTTCCAAACTCTGAGAAGAATGGCCACTGATTGGCTCGAAGGAGATAGGGTACGTTGGCTTCTCATTGGTCTGGTGATCCTCTTCATGTTGGGCAAGACATGCTTTAATCTTTCTTCAAGGCAAAAACCCATTTACGGATGAAAACCTTTCTAAGAGATTTGCCCTTGGTCCATCTGGAAAGATGAGGGGACAGAAGTTCTGACCTAGGATCTTCTTCCAGACCTTGAAAAGTATGTTTTTGGAGGTTTACGGTTGCTATTTTTTGTCCCTGGATCAATGCAGCAGATGGACAGAAATTTCCCAGAATAGGCTTGATTCTTTCTCTTCTGGCAAGCTTCTAGAGTCGACTCCCATTGCATCTTGAGTCGACTTTCCTTCTTCACATTTGAAGGCTTTCACCCTGGCTGTCCATTTTACACCCTTGCTAGGCTATTTGTCACCCTTGTAGCCTATTTGTCAACCTTAGCTATCTATTTGTCACCCTTAGCGCTCAAGAGCCGTCGCCGTTGGCCTTTTACACCGTTAGCTTCTATTTGTCACCACTAACTGGGTATTTGTCACCTATGGTGGCCATTTGTCACCACTACTAGGCATTTTTCACTTGTAGAAGCCATTTGTGAGTTGAGGGTCTTAATCATGCCTGGAGCTTGGTTGACGGAGGTCAACAAGACTTCATCACTGTAGAAGACCTGAGTTAACTTTGACTTTGATTGAGTCAACTTGACTTGAGTCAACTTGAACTTGAGCTTGGCTGGAGTCACTTTGAATTGTGTTGACTTTGACTAAAGTAAACTTTTGACTGAGGTTGCTTTGATTGCAGTCAACTTCTTTGCAAACTGAGTCAACCTTCTTCATCTTCTGGTGCTCTTCAACCTTGCAACTTATTTTTCACCTTTGACAAGCTATTTGTTACTGCTATTGCCCATTTGTCAGCTCTAAGGAGCTATTTTACACCACTAATACCTTTGCCTTTGATAGCCGTTCTGTTCTTGAAAAACAACGTGACTGGAGTCGACTCCTCTTTCAACTAGAGTCGACTCTGCTTCAACACTTTACACAGTTTTGGCTCTATTGTACACAAAATAGCCTGATTAGCTATTTTTCACCCTTAGTTACCTATTTGTCACTCGTAGTCCATATTTGTCTCCCGTATGGACCTATTTGTCACCCTTAGTCCGTCAGCTTGCGGGTGGCTCAGGAGTCAACTTGAAGGCTGTTGGAAGTCGACTTCTAACAGCATTTTACTTGGAAACTGCTTGAACTGTGTGTTATGGAGTCAGCTCCAGGCTCGACTCTTCTTCTTGATACTTATTCATATACCTTTCATTGCCTTTGACCTCTCAGCTTTTTCTTCCTTCAATTTCTTCTAGAGATTTAGACATTCATTTCTCATGTGGTCGACCTTTTCATATTCATAGCATCCAATCTCTCCTTTCTTCCCCATTGGTTTTTTCTGGACTTTTCTGAAAAATGTGCCATTCCTTCTAGCCTTCCTGAAAAGCTTTCTTGCTCTACTAGTGATGAGATCCACTAGTTCTTCCTCGCCACTGTCAAGACTTGACCTTTCATCACTTTCCTCAGATGACTTTGTGTTAGCCTTAAATGTAATTCATTTCTTCTTATTTTTCTACTCCTCTGTCCTTTTAGTGTTGATTTCATAAGTCATCAATGACCCAATCAACTCACCGAACGTAAGTGTAGTGAGATCCTTTGAGTCTTCTATCGCGGTAGCTTTCATATGCCATTGCGGTGATAAGGACCGTAGCACCTTCCTCACTAGCTCTTGATTTGTGTACTCTTTTTCCAATGCTTTCAATCCATTGGTGATCTCACATAGCCTTGCAAACATCTCTGAGATGGTCTCCTCCGGCTTCATCGTGAAAAGTTCGTAATCTCGGACCAATAAATTTGCCTTTGTTTATTTGACCTCTGATGTGCCTTCATATATCAGCTTCAGCTTATTCCACATTTCCTGCGCAGAAGCACACATGGAGATTCATGAATACTCAATAGGATGAATGGCGCATTGAATTATATTCATAGCCTTAAAGTTTGCAACAGATTTCTTAATTTGATCCAGTGTCCAAGCATCCTCATTCTCAGGCAATTCATATGGACCACGATTTATGACTCTCCAGACATCATAATCTCTAGCACGAAGAAAGACATAGATTTGATTTTTCCAGTAAGGATAACTCGTGCCATCAAAAAATGGGGGCCTATGTATAGATTGTCCCTCAGGGAGCATTCTGTTGCTATCCATCGCCTAATGATCTTTTCTCTACAACCGTGAGGTTGAATAAAATTCAGAGGTCTCGCTCTGATACCAATTGTTGGCCCAGTTGGCGAGCAGACAAGAAGGGGGGGTTGAATTGTCCCCCAAATGAGATGACAGATTTTAAAACTAACTAGCAGAATTAACGAGATTGATGAAAATAAGCTAAACAGAAATAACTCTAGTTCTCTCAATCTCCCCGAACTCACTTGATCGTGTTGGAACAAAATAAGATGCGAGCATGCAACCACAAGAGTCGAGGATTTTAAGGTAGTTCGGGACAACGACGGGCTCCCTACGTCCACCCCTCACCAAATCGGTGAGGCTTCACTCGCTTCAAACTGAAGCACGCGGAGAAAAATCTCCAACACACACGGAGACGACGTCTCCAACACGATCCTGCTGCACAGCCCGCAGACATGGATCAACGTTGCACAAGTGCAGCACCACACACACACAAATGATGGCACACCAACGATCAAACCACACACGCTGCACAGACGCAGCACTCACACACAACCGTACGCAGACGGTCCATCCACAAGATATTTCTAAGTTTAGAAAAATAAAAACTAATGTTCAATACATGCTCAACATAAAGATTGATCAGAGAACAACACTAAAGAGGGATATCAAAGAAGCTTCAGTTTATCTCCTGATAGATGAAGGCCTTGCATGATTCTTCCTTGAAACTCCCAATGGTGGGAGGTCGATCTATAGCAGGTTGGAGAAGCCGGTCCTTCTTCTTGAAGATCTGGGCATGACTGCAGCACGTACATGATGATAGCCTTCAGATCTAAGCTCCAAACGCACCTATAAGAGCAAATATGATAAACCTCTCAAGAACCCTTCTCCTCTCCATCTTGTGGCCGCACTCCCTCTTTCTTCTCCTGCAAGATAGAAAATATTAGCACTTCATTTTGTCTTGAAAACCATAAATCGCATGGGTTATATATAGGCAAAAAAATATGTTCAAATGACCAAGAAGCCCATGCAAAACCCTTGCAAAAACCCTCACAGATGTGTATCATAACCCTAGGGGCAAAGGGGTCAAAGAGGGGTCCAATCGGATTGGGTTTAATAGGTTTTAGGAAGTGTTTGAAACCTATAAACCGGATCGCCCAACAGGGGTGTCGACTCTTGGAGTCGACACCTACAACATGAAGTTCTGTTAAAACACCAAGCCAGAACACTGCTTGGCAAGAGTCAACTCTAGGAGTCGACTCTTGCTTTGAGCTGTTCTATTTTTGCACAGGGCTCAGCAGGAGTCGTGTTATGACCACCAATTGGGCACTAGCCCAATTGTGTACAATTCGGACCCACGAACTCAATGAGTTAGGAGCCTAGACAGATTATTGAAGAACCCTTAGAAAATTTGTAATTTAACATAGGAAGATCAAAATTAGGTGAAACGAAAGCCCATGCAACGACCATTGGGTAAGGAACATCTTTGATGAAGAGTATAACCTCTGAAAAATTGGTCTATTAGAGGTTAAGAGGGAGTTTGTGATAATGGGTCGAAATAATTACAGAAAACGTAGTCACCCGTTAAAATAAGGATATCTTGGTTCACAGTCAACCAAATGGGATGAACCAGGCTCATTAGAAAGCTTTGGCCTCTAACCCAAACTTTTCTGTTGGGATGGAAGCCCAATTCACATCAGAACCCAGGGTTCTAAGCCCTTTGGCTGCCAGCTGTCACGAAAGATGTGTGACTGATAGGAGAACTCGGATGTAATTAATGGGAAATTCATAACTTCGTCTGTGGTTAATGAAATAACCTGAAACTAAGTCCATAATTTCGAGTGGGATGTTAGCTACAACTTCTATGTTAAGGTCAAGGCCAAATACTGTCTCGATGCTAGAGCTATACCCGGATTACCTCGGGCTACGGAAAGGTCGCCACTGGAATGAGGGAGAATAAATGATAATATTGCAAAAATCATAACTTGGGCTAGGAATGAGGAAATTTGATGAAACCATGTCTCAAAGTTAGATCTGTAAGTCCTCCTAATTTTATCTGAAGACATCCCAATCCAAATCCCAACATAAGAGTGCACCCACTCGCATTTATGCCTAGGTAGACGAAGGGTCGCGACTGGAATAGAAGAGAAATAACATTATAATTACGAAAATCATAACTCAGGCTAGAGTTGATGAAATTCGATGAAACCATGACTAAAGGTTAGATCTAGAAGTCTTCTTTATTTCATATGAAGACATCCTAACCCAAATCCTAACAGGAAAGCGCGCCCATTCATATTTATGACAGAGTAGACGAAGGGTCACCTCTGTTCAAACCCAAGGGGTACTTAGCATTAACCCCCTCTTTAACCGGCGACCTTGGGGGATGGACTGAGCCTTGCTGGACGTAGGAAAGGCCATGGGAGGCTTGAACCTATATAAGGAAGTGGGTTTCAAGGGTGGTCAGTATTTTAGCAACACCCATTCTCAACATTCCACCATCTACGGTTCCTCATGAGAGTGAAGAGAGGTGAGGGACCTTGGCCCTGGGAAGGGGGCGAACCGACAGTTCCTAGAAGGGAGCAAAAAGTTTTGGGAGGGTCTGGGGTGTGGATCTCATCTCCTGATCGAAAGGGGTAAAGTTGAGGAGGATCTGGGGTGTGGATATTATCCCCAGATCGTCGGTTAGCATCTCAAAGGTAGGCACCTAACCTCAAACTTTAGGGGTCAATGATGCATTAGAACGGTTTTAAATATATTTTATACACTTTAAAGAGGGATTAAGGGCACATGGGGACCACTACCATGTTCATTTTGGTTTTTGGTTTCATCAAGTTTTGGGCTTCCACGAGTTACCTCTGTGTCTCTAAGCATTTGAACAGCCCTTGGGAAGGTCAGCCTTTAAGGCAAGGTCTGTACACATTTCATATGGTTCATAGCAAGGTCTGTGCATATTTCATGTTGATCATGGCAAGGTCTGTGCATAGTTCCTAAAATTCATAATGAGGTCGGTGCACATTTGGTCCATGCATAGGTAAGGTCGGTGCATGTTTGGTCCAAGCATAACTAAGGTCGGTGCATCTTTGGTCCAAGCATACCTAACGTCGGTGCATGTTTGGTCCAAGCATAACTAAGGTCGGTGCACATTTGGTCCATGCATAGGTAAGGTCGGCGCATGTTTCGTCCAAGCATAACTAAGGTCGGTGCATATTTGGTCCATACATAGGTAAGGTCGGTGCACATTTGGTCTATGCATAGGTAAGGTCGGCGCATGTTTGGTCCAAGCATAACTAAGGTCGGTGCTTGTTTGGTCCAAGCATAACTAAGGTCAGTGCACATTTGGTCCATGCATAGGTAAGGTCGGTGCATGTTTTGGTCCAAGCATAACTAAGGTCGGTGCATGTTTGGTCCAAGCATAACTAAGGTTGATGCACATTTGGTCCATGCATAGGTAAGGTCGGTGCATGTTTGGTCCAAGCATAACTAAGGTCGGTGCAGATTTGATCCATGCATAGGTAAGGTCGGTGCATGTTTTGGTCCAAGCATAACTAAGGTCAGTGCATGTTTGGGCCAAGCATAACTAAGGTCGGTGCACATTTGGTCCATGCATAGGTAAGGTCGGTGCATGTTTGGTCCAAGCATAACTAAGGTCGGTGCATGTTTGGTCCAAGCATAACTAAGGTCGGTGCACATTTGATCCATGCATAGGTAAGGTCGGTGCATATTTTGGTCTAAGCATAACTAAGGTCGGTGCATGTTTGGTCCAAGCATAACTAAGGTCGGTGCACATTTGGTCCATGCATAGGTAAGGTCGGTGCATGTTTTGGTCTAAGCATAACTAAGGTCGGTGCAGGTTTGGTCCAAGCATAACTAAGGTCCGTGCACATTTAGTCGATGCATAGGTAAGGTCGGTGCATGTTTTGGTCCAAGCATAACTAAGGTCGGTGTATGTGTGGGCCAAGCATAACTAAGGTCGGTGTACATTTGGTCCATGCATAGGTAAGGTCGGTGCATGTTTCATCCAAGCATAACTAAGGTCGGTGCACATTTGGTTTAGGCCACAATAAGGTCAGTGCACATTTGGTTTTGGTCACAATGACCGTTAGTGCACATTTGGTTTAGGCCACAATGAGGTCAGTGCACAGTTGGTTTAGGCCACAATAAGGTCTATGCATGTTTGAGATAGCTATAGTAAGGTCTATGCATGTTTTGGGATGGCTATAGTAAAGTTTGTGCATGTGTTGGGATGGCTATAGTAAGGTCTGTGCATGTCTTGGGATGGCCATAGCAAGGTCTGTGCACATTTTGGGTTAGCCATAGAAAGGTCGGTGCATGTTTGTGTTAGCCATAGGGAGGTATGTGCATACTTTTTTTTGGAAAAAGGCCATATAAGGTCGATGCACATTTGGTACAGGCCGATGCACCTGTGGGTGTTCCAATTTCCAGAAACTTAGAAAAGGAGAGTTTTGGGAGGTCATTTTAATTCAGAAAAATCTGAAAAATTAAAAAAATGGCAGAAGGCTAAGTTAGTAACACACAGTAAAAATTTTATGCTCACAGAAATTCTGTACTTATAGATATAAATCATTTTCTGTGTATGTGTAGCCCAGAAGGATAAATCTGTTCTTTTTATATAGTAACCTGATCATGCACTGTTCCACACCAATCAGCATATAAGTAAGTTTAGCCCACTTAAACTATTGGAAGCATGCTTGTTATGATAAAGTATCATATTAATGTTTGTAAAATGAGTATGAATGTGAATGCGAATACGATGTGAATGTTATGAATGGAAACAACAACATTCTGTGGAAAAGGACTCCGGTCCCTTTGTGGGGTTGCCCTTCTGCGGTACGACGATACATAACGCCGCAGAAGTAAAAGAATCCAGGGGACGGCGATACGTAATGCCCTGGTCAAAAATCCTATTGATTTGGCTGGTTCGTTCTGAGGGACGTCGATTGGAGCGCCATGGAACCGGGGGGACGGCGGTGCGTAACGTCCCGTGCAGCAGGAGTCTAGGTGAAAAACCTATGATTCAGCCGATTAATCTGTGGACGGCAGAACTATGTGGGCCACATGAGTCTTGGTGGGAGTTCACTCTCGAGTCTGCGCAGTACTCTTTCGTCCGTTCGTTTGTGTGTGGGCCTCCTATGTTTGCGGCAGCTGTTTAGTCCCATGAATAACAAAGATGTGAAGACTCATAAAAATGTGATAAACTGCTCATTCACTTAGTTCTAGTTGCATTCATGGGTACCCTATATGTTAGTTAAAAATGTGTATTTTTCTCATATGAGTTATTTTCAACAGATGATAATGAAAGGATTATGCTATTATTAACATCTGAATTACGTCTATAAATTGGTTATATAGATGCGAGTTAACCCCGGTTTGTATAGGTTGCCTACTGAGCGTCACACTCACCTCTTGTGACACACGTTTTCAGGGGACATAGAGAAAGAGGTTGAGGAGGAGGCAGCAGCTGAAGAGTAGAGTTAGCCACCGTCCATCTGGGTATGCTATGGTCAAATGTTCTATTTTATGTTGGGTTGTGGAGTGGTAAGCCCATGCGGGCTCATGTGTAATCTAGAACAATGAACCTGTACTCTTTTGGAGATTATAAATGGTTGAGATGTTTACCTACATTTCTTGTAACCTGTGGTTTCTCTCTCATGTGAATATATGCACGTTACGTAATATTATGCTTCCGCGATACGTACGAAGTGATTACTTCGGGGTCCGATAAAAAGAAACAAATATAATCCCCAAAAACTTGGGGATCGGATCCCGGGGCGTTACAGAGTGGTATCAGAGCACGAGAGACAAACCATGGTTACAACCATTCCAATTGTCCAAACAGTAGAAGAGGAGATAGACTAGGGTGGAAAAGGGGGAAGAGTATATTTATAACCCATTTTAAACAAATCCTCACCGGTAACAACTGAAACCTTCAGAAATTTTGGGACATATTGAGTTAGGTTCTAATGAATACCTATGCATAGGTTCATCAAGGAGCAGAAGACGATGGGCAAGAGGCCTAGGCGGGTAGAAGGGAGGCAGGGCAAGGAAAAGGTGGCACGTCCGGAGCCGGTACCAAGGAACAGGTCGGGGGTTCCAGTCTGTGTCCATTGTAAGAGTACCCATCTAGGGCAGGAGTGCAGGAGGACAGAGGACAAATGCTACGAATGTGGCGAGGTCGGACATTTTGCGAGGGACTACCCTAGGAAGGCTCAGAAAAAGCCAGTACCACCGCATGAGAAATCTGATGAAAATTAGGAAATGTCGGATGCTATTTTCAACATCATAGACTCTTAAGAGTTAATAGAAGAGGTCATCCCTTACTCATGGTTATCCCAACTTCAGGTCTGTTAGGCCTTCTGAATTGATAAAGGATATACAATCCTTTGTTCCACCCACTATTAAGTACTCCCCCTTTCTTTTTCAAGGTACAGAGCAAGAAAATGATATCTAGGGTCACACTTTTCCTGTCTCTGACACGTTCAATGCCGATTAAGATATCTCGTTATGTTGATGCCATGGATTCTAGGAAAAAATACTCATTTGCATACTTCAAACTGATGACCTTGCTCCTCAACTAGATGTAAAATGCTTATCAAAGTTTAGAAGGGAGTTCTGCTGTGGTTCATAGTGATAGTTTTGCCATGAACGAAAATGTCCATTCAGCATTGATCGACAGTCCGGCTTCCCCACTGTTTACATCAATGGGTTTGCCATGTGCCTCACCAAGTTAGTTTTGAAGTTCTGGGCTACATGTAGTATGAAATCGTTCCCCCATTTTTCAGATTGTTGAGCGGGTAGGATTCAACATGGAGTTACAGAGGCTTTGTAAAGCTCAGTCGTTTCAGTTCATATGTTTAAGAAAAAAATTGAAAGGGGGACCATGTGTTCCTAAGAGGTGCTGAGAAATAAAACCATCCGGCTGGTTAAGGTATTATGGTGGAATTCTCATTCCGAGGAAGCAACGTGGGAGCCGCATGACAAGATGCGCCAAGAATACCCTCAACTATCTGATGAGCAAATTTTCTTAAAAAGAAATTTCTTGAGCTAATTTTGAGGAAGAAATTATTTTAAGGGAGAGAGGATGTTATGACCACCAATTAGGCACTGGCCCAATTGTGTACAATTCGGACCCACGACTCAATGAGCTAGGAACCTAGATAGATTATTGATAAACCCTTAGAAAATTTGTAATTTAACATAGGAAGATCAGAATTAGGTGAAATCAAAGCTCATGCAATGACCATTGGGTAAGGAACATCTTTAATGAAGAGTATAACCTCTGAAAAATGGGTCTAATGGAGGTTAAGAGGGAGTTTGTGATAATGGGTCGAAATAATTACAGAAAACACAACCACCTGTTAAAATAGGGATATCTTGGTGCACAGTCAACCAAATGGGATGAAAATAGACTCATTAGAAAGCTTGGGCCCTTAACCCAAACTCTTCTGTTGGGATGGAAGCCCAATTCGCATCAGAACCCAGGGTTCTAAGCCCTTTCACTGCCAACTATCACGAAAGAGGTGTGATTGATAGGAGAACTCGGATGTAATTAATAAGAAATTCATAACTTCATCCGTGATTAATGAAATGACCTAAAACTAAGTCCATAATTCCGAGTTGGACATTAGCTACAACTTCTATGTTGAGGTCGAGGCCAAATATTGCCTGGATGCTAGAGCTATACCCGGATTACCTCGGGCTACCGAAAGGTCGCAACTAGAATGAGGGAGAATAAATGATAATATTGAAAAAATCATAACTCGGGCGAGGAATAAGGAAATTCGATACAACCACATCCCAAAGTTAGATCTGTAAGTCCTCCTGATTTTATCTGAATACATCCCAATCCAAATCCCAACATAAGAGCACATCCACTCTCATTTACGCCTAGGTAGACGAAGGGTCGCGACTGGAATAGAGGAGAAATAACGTTAATATTGTGAAACTCATAACTCAGGCTAGAGTAGAAGAAATTCGATGAAACCATGACTGAAAGTTCGATCTAGAAGTCCTATTTATTTCATATCAAGACATCGCAACCCAAATCCTAACAAGAAAGCGCACCCATTCATATTTATGACCCGGTAGATGAAAGGTCACCTCTGTTCAAACCCAAGGGGTACTTAGCATTAACCCCCTCTTTAACCAGCGACTTTGGGGGCTGGACTGAGCCTTGTTGGACGTAGGAAAGGCCTTGGGAGGGTTGAACCTATATAAGGAAGTGGGTTCCAAGGGTGGTCAGTCTTTTAGCAACACCCATTCTCAACTTTCCACCATCTACGGTTCCTATTGAGAAAGAAGAGAGGTGAGGCACCTTGGCCCTGCGAAGGGGGCGAACCGGTAGATCCTAGAAAGGAGCAAAAAGTTTTGGGAGGGTCTAGGGTGTGGATCTCATCCTCGGATCGAAAGGGGTAAAGCTGAGGAGGATATGGGGTATGGATATTATCCCCGGATCATCGGTTAGCATCTCAAAGGTAGGCACCTAACCTGAAACTTTAGGGGTCAATGATGTATTAGAACTGTTTTAAATATATTTTATACACTTTAAAGAGGGATTAAGGGCACGTGGGGACCACTACCATGTTCATTTTAGCATTTGGTTTCATCAAGTTTTGGGATTCCACGAGTTACCTCTGTGTCTCTAAGGATTTGCACAGCCCCTGGGAAGGTTAGCCATTGAGGCAAGGTCTGTACACAGTTCATATGGTTCATAGCAAGGTATGTGCATATTTCATGTTGATCATGGCAAGGTCTGTGCATAGTTCCTAAAATTCATAATGAGGTCGGTGCACATTTGGTCCATGCATAGGTAAGGTCGGTGCATGTTTGGTCCAAGCATAACTAAGGTCGGTGCATCTTTGGTCCAAGCATACCTAACGTCGGTGCATGTTTAGTCCAAGCATAACTAAGGTCGGTGCACATTTGGTCCATGCATAGGTAAGGTCGGTGCATGTTTGGTCCAAGCATAACTAAGGTCGGTGCACATTTGGTCCATACATAGGTAAGGTCGGTGCACATTTGGTCCATGCATAGGTAAGGTCGGCGCATGTTTGGTCCAAGCATAACTAAGGTCGGTGCATGTTTTGTCCAAGCATAACTAAGGTCGGTGCACATTTCGTCCATGCATAGGTAAGGTCGGTGCATGTTTTGGTCTAAGCATAACTAAGGTCGGTGCAGGTTTGGTCCAAGCATAACTAAGGTCGGTGCATGTCTAGTCCAAGCATAACTAAGGTCGGTGCACATTTGGTCCATGCATAGGTAAGGTCGGTGCATGTTTGGTCCAAGCATAACTAAGGTCCGTGCACATTTAGTCGATGCATAGGTAAGGTCGGTGCATGTTTTGGTCCAAGCATAACTAAGGTCGGTGCATGTATGGGCCAAGCATAACTAAGGTCGGTGCATGTGTGGGCCAAGCATAACTAAGGTCGGTGCACATTTGGTCCATGCATAGGTAAGGTCGGTGCATGTTTCATCCAAGCATAACTAAGGTCGGTGCACATTTGGTTTAGGCCACAATAAGGTCAGTGCACATTTGGTTTAGGCCACAATGACGTTAGTGCACATTTGGTTTAGACCACAATGAGGTCAGTGCACAGTTGGTTTAGGTCACAATAAGGTCTATGCATGTTTGGGATAGCTATAGTAAAGTCTGTGCATGTTTTGGGATGGCTATAGTAAAGTTTGTGCATGTGTTGGGATGGCTATAGTAAGGTCTGTGCATGTCTTGGGATGGCCATAGCAAGGTCTGTGCACGTTTTGGGTTGGCCATAGAAAGATCGGTGCATGTTTGTGTTAGCCATAGGGAGGTCTGTGCATGTTTTTTTTGGGGAAAGGCCATATAAGGTCGATGCACATTTGGTACAGGTCGATGTACCTGTGGGTCTGTTCCAATTTCTAGAAACTTAGAAAAGGAGAGTTTTGGGAGGTCATTTTAATTCAGAAAAATTTGAAAAATTACAAAATGGCAGAAGGCTAAGTTAGTGACCCACAGTAAAAATTTCATGCTCACAGAGATTCTGTACTTTTAGATATAAATCATTTTCTGTGCATGTGTAGCCTAGAAGGATAAACCTATTCTTTTTATATAGTAACCTGATCATGCATTGTTCCGCACCAGTCAGCATATAAGTATGTTTAGCCTACTTAAACTATTGGAAACATGCTTGTTATGATAAAGTATCATATTAATGTTTGTAAAATGAGTATGAATGTGAATGCCAATACGATGTGAATGTTATGAATGGAAACAACATCATTCTGTGGAAAAGGACTCCGGTCCCTTTGTGGGGCAATCCTTCTGTGGGACGGCAATACGTAATGCCGCGGAAGTAAAAGAACCCAGGGATGACGATACGTAATGCCCTGGTCAAAAATCCTATTGATTCGTCTGGTTAGTTCTGAGCGACGGTGATTGGAGCGCCACGGAACCCGGGGGACGGCGGTGCGTAACGCCCCGTGCAGTAGGAGTCTAGGTGAAAAACCTATGATTCGGCCAATTGTTCTGTGGACGGCAAAATTGTGTGGGCCACATCAGTGTAGGTGGGAGTTCGCTCTCGGTTCTGTGCAGTACTCTTTCGTCCGTTCGTTTGTGTGTGGGCCTCCTATGTTTGCGGCAGCTATTTAGTCTCTTGAATAACAAAGATGTGAAGACTCATAAAAATGTGATAAACTGCTCATTCACTGAGTTCTAGTTGCATTCATGGGTACCCTATATGTTAATTAAAAATGTGCATTTTTCTCATATGAGTTATTTTGTTATGACCACCAATTTGGGCACTGGCCCAAATGAAAACAACTCAAGCCCATGAACTCAATAAGCTAGAAATTTGGACAGATTATTGAAGAATCCTTAGGACATTCATAACTTAATATAGGGAGGCCAAAATTATGTGAAACCAAAACCCATGCAATGACCATTGGGTAAGAAACAACTTTGATGAAGAGTATAACTTCTGAAAAATGGGTCTAATAGTGGTTAAGAGGGAGTTGGCGATAATGGGTTGAAATAGTTGCAAAAAATGCTGCCACCTGTTGAAATAAGGATATCTTGACCCATGGTTATCCAAATGGGTTGAAACTTGACCCATTAGAAAGATTGGGCCCTTGACCCAAACTCTTCTAATGAGGTGGAAACCCAATTCGGACGAGAACCCAAGGTTCTGAGCCCTTTGCTGCCAGCTATCCCGAAGAGGTGTGACTGATAAATAAATTCGCGTGAAATTAATGGGAAATTTTTAACTTCATTTGTGATTGATGAAATGACCTGAAACTAAAACCATAATTTTGCATTGGATGTTATCCACATCTTTTATGTTGACATCGAGGCCAGATTCCACCTGGATACTAGAGTTATACTTAAATTACCTCGGGCTAC
Source organism: Amorphophallus konjac (assembly GCA_022559845.1). Lineage (NCBI taxonomy): Eukaryota > Viridiplantae > Streptophyta > Magnoliopsida > Alismatales > Araceae > Amorphophallus > Amorphophallus konjac. The sequence goes on along the minus strand of CM040125.1, from coordinate 115,569,241 downwards.
CGAAAGGTCACGACTAGAACAAGGGAAAATAACCATTAATCTTTCGAAACTCATAACTATTGCTAGGGATACTTAAATGCGATGCAACCATGACCCAAAGTTAGATATGGAAGCCCTCTTGATTTCATATGTAGACATCCGAATCCAAATCCCAACAGAAGAGCGCCCCCACTCCCATTTATGACCAGGTAGACGAAGGGTCGCGACTAAAACAAAGGAGGAATAATGATTAATATTGAGAAAATCATAACTCACTCTAGCGCTGATGAAATTCGATGAAACCATGACTGAAAGTTATATCTAGAAGTCCTCTTCATTTCATATGAAGACATCCAAACATAATTCCCAACAAAAATATGCGCCCACTAGTAATTATTATCAGCGGTCGAAGGGTCATACTTGTTCAAACCCGAAGGGATGCTTAGCATTAACCCCTCTTTAAGCTAGCGACCTGGGGGCTGGGCTGAACCTTGCTGGATGTGGGACAGGCCTTGGGAGGCTTGAAACCTATATAAAGAAGTGGGTTCCAAGGGTGATCAGCCTTTAGCAACACCTATCCTCAACACCCACCATCTACGGTTTCTCTCAGGTAAGGAAGAGAAGTGAGGAACCTTGGCATTACGGAAAGGGTGAACCTGCAGCGAAGTCTTGGGTGGATCTGGGGTGTGGAACTCATCCCCGGATCGGAAGCAAAAGCTTTAGGAGGATCTGGGGTGTGGATTTCATCCCCGGATCGTCAGTTTACCATCTCCAAGGTAGGCACCTAACCTCAAACTTTAGGGGGGTCAATGATGCATTAGAATGGTTTTAAATGTATTTTATACACTTTAAAGAGGGATTAAGGGCACGTGGGGACCACTGCCATGTTCATTTTAGTTTTTGGTTTCATTAAGTTTTAGGCTTCCACGAGTTACCTCTATGTCTCGAAGGATTTACACAGCCCCTAGGAAGGTCAGCCTTTGAGGCAAGGTCTGTGCATGTTTGTGTTAGCCATAGCAAGGTTTGTGCATGTTTTATGTTAGCCATAGTAAGGTTTGTGCATGTCTGTGTTAGCTATAGTAAGGTCTGTGCATATTTGTGTTAGCCATAGTAAGGTCTCTGCATATTTTGTATTAGCCATAGTAAGGTCTGTGCATAATAAGGTCTGTGCATGTTTGTGTTAGCCATAGCAAGGTTTGTGCATGTTTTATGTTAGCCATAGTAAGGTTTGTGCATGTCTGTGTTAGCTATAGTAAGGTCTGTGCATATTTGTGTTAGCCATAGTAAGGTCTCTGCATATTTTGTATTAGCCATAGTAAGGTCTGTGCATAATAAGGTCTGTGCATACTTGTGTTAGCCATAGTAAGGTCTATGCATGTTTGTGTTAGCCATAGCAAGGTCCGTGCATGTTTTGTGTTAGCCATAGTAAGGTCTGTGCATGTCTGTGTTAGCTATAGTAAGGTCTGTGCATGTTTGTGTTAGCCATAGCAAGGTCTGTGCATGTTTTGTATTAGCCATAGTAAGGTATGTGCATAGTAAGGTCTGTGCATGTTTGTGTTAGCCATAGCAAGGTTTGTGCATGTTTTGTGTTAGCCATAGTAAGGTCTGTGCATGTCTGTGTTAGCTATAGTAAGGTCTGTGCATGTTTGTGTTAGCCATAGCAAGGTCTGTGCATGTTTTGTATTAGCCATAGTAAGGTTTGTGCATAATAAGGTCTGTGAATGTTGTGTTAGCCATAGCAAGGTCTATGCATGTTTTGTATTAGCCATAGTATGGTCTGTGCATAATAAGGTCTGTGCATGTTTGTGTTAGCCATCGTAAGGTCTGTGCATGTCTGTGTTAGCTATAGTAAGGTCTGTGCATGTTTGTGTTAGCCATAGCAAGGTCTGTGCATGTTTTGTATTAGCCATAGTAAGGTCTGTGCATAATAAGGTCTGTGCATGTTTGTGTTAGCCATAGTAAGGTCTGTGCATGTTTGTGTTAGCCATAGCAAGGTCTGTGCATGTTTTGTGTTAGCCATAGTAAGGTCGGTGCATGTTTTTGCCCAAGCCATAGGTAAGGTCAGTGCACGTGCAGCACAGACTTAGGTAAGGTCGGTGCACCTGTTGGTCTGTCTAGATTTCCAAAAACACAGAAAAGGAGAGTTTTGAAAGGGCATTTTATTTCGTAAAAATCTAAAAAAATTAGAAAATGGTAGAAGGATACATTAGTAACCCACGGTAAAGGTTTCATGTACTCAGAAATTTTGTACTTTCAGATATAAGTCATTTTCTATGCATGTGTAGCCTAGAAGGATGAACATGTACTTTCATATAGTAACTTGAACATGACTACGGGTGTGTTTAGCCATCTTAAACTATTTGTAGCATATCTATGAGCATGTGTAACTCATTAGAAGAATGACTATGAGTATGTTTTTCCCACTTAAACTATTGGAAGCATGTATGTTATGATAAAGTATCATACTAGTATTTGTAAAATGAGTATGAATGCGAATACGATGTGAATGTTATGAGTGGGAACAACATCATTCTATGAGATAGGACTTCGGTCCCTTTGTAGGGCGGCCCTTTCTGCGGGACGGGGATACGTAACGCCGCAGAAGTAAAAGATCCCAGGGGACGGCGATACGTAACACCCTGGTCAAAAATCCTATTTATTCGGCTGGTTCGTTTTGAGGGATGGCGAATTGGAGTGCCACGGAACCCGGGGGACGGCGGTACGTAACGCCCCGTGCAGCAGGAGTCTAGGTGAAAAACCTATGATTCGGCCGATTGTTCTGTGGAACGGCAGAACTGTGTGGGCCACATGAGTCTAGGTGGGAGTTCGCTCTCGGGTCTGCGCAATATTCTTTCGTTCGTTCGTTCGTTCGTTTGTGTGTGGGGGGCCACCTGTGTTGTGGTAGCTATTTATTTCCAAGAATAACAGAATTGTGAAAAAGTGAAAATGTGAAAATGTGAAAAGGCGATAATATGTAAACTGCTCATTCACCATGGTTTTAACGCATGCATAGGTACCTTATATGTTAGTTGAAGAATATGTATTTTTCTTATACGAGTTATTTTAAGTAGATGATAATGAATGGATTATGCTATTAGTAACATCTGAATTATGTATATAAATTGGCAATATAAATGCGAGTTAACCCCGATTTATTTAGGCTGCCTACTGAGCGTCACACTCACCCCTTTGTGACACACGTTTTCAGGAGACATAGAGAAGGAGGTTGAGGAGGAGGCTGCACCTGAGGAGTAGTGCTAGTTCATGGTTCGTCTGGGGATGCTATGGATGAATGTCTCTACTATATGTATATGGGGTGGTGGGCCTATGTGAACTCATGTTCAATCTGGAACAATGTAAATGTACCCTCTTTGGAAAGTATGAATGGTTGAGATGTTACCTACATTTCTTGTAATCTGTGGTTTCCCTCTCTCTCTCTCTCTCATGCGAGTGTATGCATGTTTATATAATTGTGCTTCCGCGATACGTGCGATGTAATGTCTCGAGGTCCGATGGAAGAAAGAAAAAAAATAATACCCATAATTTTGGGATCGGATCTCGGGACGTTACAAAGTGGTATCAGAGCACGAGAAACAAACTATGGTTACAACCATTCCAATTGTCCAAGTAGTAGAAGAAGAGATAGGCTAGAGTGAAAAAAAAAGGGAAAAGTAGGTTTAGAACCCATATATATAGAACAAGGCCTCCGAAAAAGCTTTTTGGGTAGAGTGATTTGATCCTACTATTTTTCCATTTGTCCACCTGGGATGTAGAGAACAATCTTCTCCCATGAGTGGGCCTCAAATACCCTTCTCGGTCCCATGCCAAATGATTGGCATCAAAGGCATGAACTCTCCTCACATGCTACTTACATGTTCGACCATATGACTGTACACCTTGTCCATTTCGAAGCCTTACTGGCCTTTTTACATCCTGGAAGGACTATCTATGTACCTTGTAAGCTATTTGTCACTCTCACCTAGACCCATTTAACACCAAGGGGGACCTATTTGTCACCTTAACTGATATTATACACCCTTAGCTAACCATTCTTCAGCGATGACATGCATTGAGTCTGTTTTAAGATTTTGGCTTTTTCTGACCATTTATTTGACCAAATACAAAGATGTCTTCACAAAACTCATTAATTCATAAATTAACATTTAAAAAAAATGAACAGACATATTAAGTTAGGTTCTAATGAATATCTATGTATAGGTTATCCAAGGAGTAGAAGACGATGGGCAATAGATCTAGGCGGGCAGAGGGAAGGCAGGACAAGGAAAAGGTGGCACGTCAGGAGCTGGTACCAAGGAACAGGCCGTGGGTTCCATTATGTGTCCATTGTAAATGCACCCATTCGGGGCAGGAGTGCTGGAGGACAGAGGGCAAGTGCTATGGATGCGGTGAGGCTAGTCATATTGTGAGGAAATATCCTAAGAAGACTCAGCAAAAGCCAGTACCACCGCGGGAGAGGATTTGGTACAGAGGGCGAGTTTATACACTAATGCAAAAGTAGGCAGACAATACCCCTACCGTGACTGAAGGTACGGAGCAATGACCCATTTTAGTTTGCAAGTCGCATAACAAGCTGAACCTTCGAATGTAACTGATAAAAACCCTAAAAGCATACACTGTATGGCATAAGTTGTAGGTTACAATTATTTTAAGTAAGATGATATTTAATGAGCCCTTGAAACATAGCTTGTGCATTACACGTGTAAGCTTCTTCTCCATGATAGAAGAAGGTCAACTGATCATTGATGAATGGATTAGGAAGTAAGCCAAGCAAGCTTAAACCATCTGGCTGGTGAAGGTTTTATGGAGATATTTCTCAAGTCAATTTCGAGGAAGAAATTATTTTTAAGGGGGAGAGGATCTTATGACCACCAATTTGGGCACAGGCCTAAATGAAAACAACTCGGGCCCATGAACTCAATAAGATAGAAATTTGGATAGATTATTGAAGGATCCTTAGGACATTCATAACTTAATATAAGGAGGTCAAAATTAGGTGAAACCAAAACTCATGCAACGACCATTGGGTAAGAAACAACTTTGATGAAGAGTATAACTTCTGAAAAATGGGTCTAATAGTGGTTAAGAGGGAGTTGGCGATAATGGGTTGAAACAATTGCAAAAAATGCTGCCACCTGTTGAAATAAGGATATCTTGACACATGATTATCCCAATGGGCTGAAACTTGCCCCATTAGAAAGATTGGGCCCTTGACCCAAACTCTTCTGATGAGGTTGAAACCCAATTCGTACCAGAACCCAAGGTTTTGAGCCCTTTGCTGCCAGCTATCATGAAGAGGTGTGACTGATGGATAAATTCACGTGAAATTAATGGGAAATTTATAACTTCGTCTGTGATTGATAATATGACCCGAAACCAAGACCATAATTTTGCATTGGATGTTATCCACATCTTTTATGTTGAGGTCAAGACTAAATTCTACCTGGATACTAGAGTTATACTCAAATTATCTTGGGCTACCGAAAGGTCGTGACTGGAATGGGGGAAAATAAATATTAATCTTGCAAAAATCATAACTATTGCTAGGGATACTTACATTCGATGAAACTATGACCCAAAGTTAGATATGGAAGCCCTATTGATTTCATCTGAAGACATCTGAATCCAAATCCCAACAGAAGAGCGCGCCCACTCGCATTTATGACCAGGTAGATGAAGGGTCGCGACTGAAATAGAGGAGGAATAATGATTAATATTGCGAAAATCATAACTCACTTTAGATTTGATGAAATTTGATGAAACCATGACGGGGAGTTAGATCTAGAAGTCCTCTTCATTTCATATGAAGACATCCTAACATAATTCTCAACGGAAATGGGTGCCCACTAGCATTTATGATCAGCGGTCGAAGGGTCACACCTGTTCAAACCCAAAATGATGCTTAGCATTAACCACTCTTTAAGCCAGTGACCTGGGGGCTGGGCTGAACCTTGCTGGACGTGGGACAGGTCTTGGGAGGCTTGAAACCTATATAAATAAGTGGGTTCCAAGGGTGATCAGCCTTTAGCAACACCTATCCTCAACACCCACCATCTACGGTTTCTCTCGGGTAAGGAAGAGAAGTGAGGAACCTTGGCATTTCGGAAAGGGTGAACCTGCAGCGAAGTCTTGGGTGGATCTGGGGTGTGGAACTCATCCCCGGATCGGAAGGAAAAGTTTTAGGAGGATCCGGGGTGTGGATTTCATCCCCGGATCGTCGGTTTACCATCTCCAAGGTAGGCACCTAACCTCAAACTTTAGGGGGATCAATGATGCATTAGAATGGTTTTAAATGTATTTTATACACTTTCAAGAGGGATTAAGGGCACATGGGGTCCACTGCCATGTTCATTTTAGTTTTTGGTTTCATTAAGTTTTGGGCTTCCACGAGTTACCTCTGTGTCTCTAAGGGGTCGTTTGGTATTGGAATATGGCCAGGTTATCCTCGATATATCCCCATTCACCGTTTGGTAGAGCCCAAAAATGTGGGGATATGCTTGGTTAAGTAAAATGGGGTTAACCTCGAAATGCAACTTATTTCCATGGATAACTCATTCCAAATAAAACTTGGAATGAGTTATCCCCCCCTCCCCAACCCCGTTCCTGTCCCCCGAATGACCTCGGAGCCGTGCCCTCGCCGATCGCACTATTCACTCACGGCTCTCGCGAGTGCTCTCTGCCTCCCCTCTTTTGCCTCTGTGCTCTGTAGGCGCGATTGAGATCACCGTCGATCAACTCCAATCGACTCCCTCCCGGCCGTTTTAGCTACTCTTGCCACCGGCTTCGGCTCGTGCCATCCGCGAGGGAGGTCGATCTCCCCTCTAGCAATCGTGCTCCCCAGTGGATGTCTTCCCTCTACTGTGCATTGCCTCCTCAGATCGTCACTGGTGGACCTCTCCTCTTTGCTGGTGTTGGCTTTCGATCATCATCGGCCAGCTCCCTGTGACTCGTGCCCTCGCTCCACTGCACTGTTTCTCCTCTCTCTTGTGATTAACTGCGCTTGCCCTCTGCAAACCCTAGACCCCGGATCGACATCTCTCTCAACTATATCCCTCTCTTGTGATTACCTGCACTTACTGGTGATGGCTTTCGATCTCTGTTAGCCGGAGACGAGCCCCCCCCCAAGACTATGTTCTCATTTGTCGTCTATGCATGTGTGTTACTACTTACTATCTATTTTGTAAAAAGAGTTTGCAGGTTGCCCCTTCCCCCAACGTCGTGGACTGGTGCTTCCTGTTGACGTCTCCTTCTCCTTCAGTGCTCCTTCCCTTCCGATTTGTGGGGTGCTCCTTCCCCGTATAAGGTATTCGTCATACCACTGCACTGGGAATGTCTTGATTGAATGTGTATCATGGTCTTTTGAAAGGCTATTTATGAATCTATTTTGATGTATAGCATGCTTAATATTCAAGTATTCTTTGTGCCATGCTAATAATTTTGTTTAGGGCATGTCATACTTCATGTTATTGTTAGTATGATGTTGGATATTATCTTTTGCATTTTTGAGATATTCGGGTACTTCACATTATAAGATATTGCTTCATATTATTGTCATATGAATACTTTAGTCCATGCTAATAAAAGTATTTCTAGACTACTTTATTGTCATATGGATCTTTAAGTATCTTGATCACCTCTGTCAACATCAATAAAGTAACATTCTACACTGGCTTAACACATACAACAAAATCAGCCTACTCTCCCTATTTGAGTGATGTTCATGATGTATTTCAAGAATCCAAGCTCAATGTCCCATTATACTCAACTTTGGGTTATTATCTCTTCTCCAAGTTACACATGTACTTCGCAATTTTTTTCCATCACCTTCTAATGTGAGTCTATGTAATTAGCCACATCAGCACAGCAAGCCAGTTTATCTGCTTTCTCATCAGGAATTTCAACAGAAAACTCCTGCTCAAAAGCCATAACAAGCTCCACTTTGTCCAAGCTATCCAACCCAAGGTCCTTTTGGAAATCATCCGTTCCAGTCACCTGTTAGAAGTTAGAAGTTAGAACGCACAATAATTATAATCTTCAGAGTGATGTGCATATCAAAGATGCCTTTGCCTGCAGTTTATACACCATAAAGTAGTTTGTCGCAAAGTTTTACCCCCATCCTTTAGTGGCACAATCATATGAAAGTTGTTTGCTATTGTCGGGCAAAGACATTAGTGTAAACAGAGGTTTTGGAATTAGCATTGAGGAAACTCATAGACATATGGTGCCAATTGCCATGCATAGGGGTAGCTGAGAATTAGCAGTAGCTACCTTCATTCCCATCCCATCCTCCCATGTTGATCATCGAATGACTTGTTCTTTGACATGAAAAAAAAACACCTCCAGAAGTGCTTGACGCTGTATGAATCCTTCACATTATCTTGTTTATGACATGTTATAAGATACTTCAGATTATGATGTTGGATTGCTTCATATTATTGTCATATGAATACTTTAGTCCATGCTAATAATTTTGGTTAGGGGATATTATCTTCTGCAGTTTTCAGCACTTCGGGTGCTTCATATTATCTTCATTTAACAGTCATTTGGGCTCATTTGTATTGGCCTCATTTTCGGATTCTTATGATTAATTGTCTTCTACTCCGGACTGCTCCTTCTTGTTGACGTCTGCTTCCCCTTCATTGCTCCTTCCCTGGTGGTGTGTGGGCTCCTTCTCCGTGGTCGTGTTAGCATGAAATTTATTTCACAATCATGTGTTGTATTTGCATTCGCCTCACTTCTCTTTTCCTAATGATTAATTATGTTTTTTTAAATAAGTATGAGTGGATCTAACGATGGGAAAAGTAGTTTGGCGAATTGGTGCAACAAAGCAGATGTGATTTTTCTAGATCTCCTGGTAGAACACACGGTGAGCAACGATGGTTTCACTAATGGAAATTTCACAATGGAGGCATGGAGGGAAATAGTAAAAAAATTTAATGAGTTGACCAAGTTAGGATACTCAATAGAGAATTTGAAAAATCGGTTTAAAAATCTGAAGAAAAGATACTATTTAATTGTGACTATAAAGAATAGATCAGGATGGGGATGGGATGATGACAAGAAAATGCCAACACCAGGCATAGAGGAAACTTGGGATGATCTCATAGCGGTATGTAACATACGTATTGCATAGTTAATTATTTAACTTAACTTTGTTTAAATGATCAACATGTCTGTTTATTTTTCAGACCAATAAAGAGTACAAATCAATTCAAGGGGAGCCTTTCTTGATTTTAGATCAAATGGAGTTGATTTGCTCAAATTCCATGTCAAGAGGGGATGACGCCATATGTAATGAAGGTTCCTCTTACCTTGACACACGTAGTGACCCTGGTGATGAGGAGCAGCAAACTGTGGAGCAAGAATCAGGGCTAGATTTCAATATTACCACTTTCTTGAATGACACTGATACTCCTGAAAATAATCAGCAACTATCGCAAAGGGAACCTCGAAATGTTGAGACATTCAGGGCCAGTCCCTCTATGGCCAAGACCATTCCTTCATGTAGTAATATAAATAGGAAGAGGAAGCAGAGTTCCCAGGGTAATGAGGATTCAATTGACAAGTTGGTAGACTTGGGTCATGAAAGGTTGACCTTGGCAAGAGAGATGCTCCAATTTCAGAAAAAAACTATACCGCCAATGGATGAGGCAATTAATATGCTCATCAAGTTGCCTGGACTTCCTCAGCATGATATCTATAGAGCTATTGAGCTTATCAAGTCTACCGAGGATCGTTCCATCTTCACGTCTCTTCCAGAATATTTGAAATTGGGATGGATATTTACCCATCTGGGATACTATTGAAATCGTCATTGATATCCTTTTCATATTTACAATTACATGTGTAGTTTTATTTATTCACAGTTACTTATTTAATGAAATTAGCTTTAGCTTTAATGATGGTTCATTTCCATGAATTGCTTCTTCGTATGCTATTGCACACTTATAAATGCTGCTTGTTTTTTGTTTTGTAGGATATTTTATTTTCCATTATCAATGAATTTTGGAACTATTGGTACCGGTCCATCACTTGACACGCTCATTAAGTTTATGATCGATGAGGAGAACTATTGGGACGAAGTTGAACATATAGTTCACATTCAAATGTTGTTGTCACGCCCCGAGCCTTTATTTCAGCGGAAGACTAACTCGGGGAGCGCGAACAGCCGGCATGGTAAGCCTCTTGCAAGCAAGAACGACCAGAGACAAGACAATCACACAAAATGAATGCAATTGCACAATATATACTAAAAATCCAACTTCATTCCGTTATCAATCAAATATTCAAAAATACAATAACTTTTTCCACCATCTTTCACTCTACTAGACTCAAGAAATAGAAAAATTACATTGACTCCATCTAAACAATATAGACTTCCTAAGTCTTTGCTCATCTTTATTCACTCTCGGATCCGCTACTTGAACATTCTGAACCCGAATCAGACTCACTTTCATTTCTTGAAAAAGATTGGAAATAGGTAATGAGCACACTTGCCTAGTAGGTATCTTCGCATCAACATGAAGACACTATTAAATTAATTAATAATTTAGCTCTAAAGAAGTAAGGAAAAATCATGCGAATGCGAATATCATGCGATTAAACCAAAGTAACACGATAATCATGTAAGATAGAGTGAACAAGAATGAACAAGAATGAATGTAACAAGAACATGATGTTTGGCCTTTCATGAACAAGAATGTATCGAGAATGCACTTTCACTTTCATAACCATAAAGGTTACGCACGAGAATGTCAATCATGTTGCAATTCACTAGATTTTCACGAGTGCTCATGGATTTCACTTATTTATAAAGAAAGTACTCCCAGCGCAATGCGACGCCAGTAGCATCATACCCCATGGTTTATAAAATAGTATGTTTCTGGCAATCAGCTGTGGGGACTAGCATAGAGCCCTTGGACACAATCAGCGCCCGAACTGCATCTTCACGTATAAATCAAGCTACTTCCATGAGTGTAACAATAAAGTATGGCCAAGAATGTAATAAGGTCAATAACTCATGATAACAACAATCAATGAATGAATGCTTCAATTTAGAGTATGAGAGATCAAGAAAAATATTTAAATAATGTCATGCTCACGGAAATAAATCGACAGCATAACGGTACATTCTTTTCTCTTTCCAATCATTATATTAAGTTTCTTGATCAATATTATAAGTTCTAGACTATCATTAGTTCATCTAGAACTTTTGAAATATCAACCCATGGGTCAAACCTTGGGTTAAGTACTTAAGCAATGTGACGGTTGTTTACTGGGCCATTACATCATGTAACGCTCCAGTAGTGGGCCGTTACAATGATCCGAGTCTAGAACAATAAAAATGGACTTAGAGAAAGGTGACGGTCATGTATTAGGCCGTTACATTATGTGACGGTCCAGGATTAGGCCATTACATTAGTCTGAACCCCGAATCAAGAATTCAAACTCAGATGAATGTGACAGTCTTATATTGGGCCGTTACATGTGCCTGACGGTCCAACACAGAGCCGTCACATTACTGATAATCAGAAAACATCGATAGTGTAGTCTAATCAATGGACTTTAATGGTACAACTATTGTGTCCCTATGATCATTTAAGTTCACTTGGGTAAATCGACATCATTCTACGGTCATATAAGTTCTGTGGTATTCTTGGTTTTGATAATGGCTAAACACTATTCGTCATTAATATTTCCCACTCTCATGTAATTGACATACGTGATGGTTTGATTATGACAGGTATGCCATTACATGGAAAAGAAATTCAGTAGAGTCAGCAAAAGTGAAAGCTCGTGGATCGCGCCCAAGTAAGGATGCGAAAACAAGCACAAGTCGACACGCGATATTCGGATTGTCACACATCCAAGGTCAATGCACAAAGAAATATAGCCAAGAGAATCCAAGGCCAGAAACACAATTGATGCCTTTTAGACTATCAAGGGAGATGTCACGGACATGAACGGGCCGCTAAAGAACTTAAGCGACGGAACCAAAGCACGTAACGGACTGACCCGGGCAAGCCCGGGGTCTACCCAGCTGGCGGTCGACCGCCAGCACAAGGGCGGTCGACCGCCCCAGCCAGCAACTGCCCGCCTGCACGAGTTTCAGTAGCGGTTGACCGCCAGCCAGTGGCGGTCGACCGGAAATCCCAGGGACCGCCCGTTTGCAGGTTTCACAGTAGCGGTCGACCGCCAGGAGCTGCAGGTCGACCGCCAGCCCCGATGCAGCCTTGTTTGACTTCGAATTCCACATCGTGGCCAGCCCCTTTCCATGGATTTGTTTAATCAAACCTTACCTAATCTTCCATGATTTATGGATCTGGTCTGGAGGGTGTCTATGGACCATTCAAGGTCTATAAAACCAACACTTGAGGGGTTAGAAACCCTAATGCTTCAAGACTTCAAGAGAGATCAAGGGAGGCCATTTTCGAGGTACTGTAGCACCTCCATGAATAGTGTTTCGGGAAGGAGTTCTTCATCCATTCCAAGGCATTCAAGTCCAGATCTGAAGCCATCTCAACCTCCAAGGAAGAAGAAGCAATCAAGGGGTTCAAAGGTGATCTAAACTGCATCCTTATTCCTCTTCATCAACTCAAGAGAATCAAAAAGAAGATCAAAGCTACATCCAACACTCTCTCCATCAACTCAAGGTGATTCAAGTTCATATCTCAATCCAGCAACCTCCAAGGAAGAGCAGAAGCAAGAAAGGCTAATAAGGGAGATCAAAGGAGGCTGCAAGGGTGTGTTCAAGGGCGAGGAGTTCGAGTACTGTAGCTGTGAACAGTACTCCGGGAAGAAGTTCTTCATCATATCTCCAAGTGATTCAAGCTACTTCAAGAGGAGATCAACTCCAAGCCAAGTGAAGCATCAGATTCAAGCTCCAGCAAACTCAGACAAGATCTTTTCTCTTTGAACATATTTCATATCTTGTTTGAGTGTTTTCATATCTTGCTCTTTTCCATTTCATTCAAACATTTGGAACTGAAGAACGTCCCTACCGGTGGTTAGTAGGAAGGCAATCGGAAGTTGTCCGATCTGCGGTGTTGACGTCCCTACCGGTGGTTAGTAGGAAGGCAATCGGTGGTCTTTCCGATTTACGGTTCAGTGCGTGGAACTAGTGGAGCCTCACCGGATTTGGTGAGGGGTGGACGTAGACTAGGGATTCAGTCCGAACCACCTTAAAATTCTTTGTGTTGTGGTTTGATTGTGCAATTGATATGTGTTAGATGCATGCTTAGGTTCAATATCTATATTACGTAATCATCTTGCTAAGCAAATCATTTGTGTTCTACGTCAAGCTAGTTATATTCCGCTGCTTATTTCATCATCTAGTTTTAAAGAGGGTTGCATTGCGAAAAGAGGGGCAAATCTATTCACCCCTCCCCTCTAGATCCGCTGTCCACTACACAACAACAACCAACTCGGCGTCCTAGTGGGAATCCCAGGCTCGCGGAGAATTACGGAGGCCTTGAAACAAGATTTCTTAGTCCATTGGAAGGAATATCTAATAGAGAGGTCCTCAAGTCCAAGAATAATGTTCCTATAGTGCAAAGTGAACTAATGGACAACATACCGGAATATGTGCCATGTACTTATAGAAACGACTCCATTGATAAAGAGTGAAGGTGTAATGATGTGAAACCATGATAAAACTCCATTAATACAATTTTAGAAAATCATGCTTTAAATACAAACTATAGAATTTTTGGTACATGAAACTAGCATAACTTAAAATAACATGCAATACCTATCATGAACAATTTGATAACTGAAGAGTCACATAACAGGTTAAAACTTAGCTATCTAGGGTTAATTATAAGTAAACTTAATTGGTAACTATTCTATCATGAGCTGACAGAACACAGAGTCTAACGGTCTAACAGGGGTGCATCACAGTGTCTGTGACGGTCTATCGAGGGGCCGTTACAGTAATGTAACGCTCCTGTCCTGGTGTGTTAGAGACAATAGTGAAATGAAACGTAACAGAGTCTGTGACGATCTGTCGTAAGGCCGTTACATGTATGTGACGGTCCTACCATGATGCGTCAGAGCGTCTGCTGACAGAAACTGATATGAAACCTAAGAGATCAACACACATCATGTCTGTAAATCAAATACCATGTCTATCCTAGGCATGATAACAAAGTATAGGCTATCTACATGCATGGGTTTCAGTGAATAGACAAGATAACATCTTTTAATTTTCTACTTAGGGCTAAGAGATGTATGAATGCATAGAACTATTAAAACATGAAATTCATGATCTATCATGCATGGAATTCAATCAAACCAGAGGGTTTTTAGTCCTATCAAGAGGTTTTTGCCATTCATGAGATAACCTACCTCTTAACTTGGCTTTAAACTTCCAATTTAGGGTTTGAAAAACGTGCCCTAGTTCTCCTCTTCCTGTTACTTTTCAGCAAGTTCCTTGGGCTCTAACTCCACGACCTCTTGACCTAAAGACGTGAAATTTGGAGAGGAGTTAGTCTAAAGTATTGTAAACAAATTCCTATAAAGAACTTACCTGAGATTATGACTCCTTCCCTTGATTCCACGCGAGTAAAAGTAAGGGTCGCGCAGTTCAGAACTAGGTCATATTTATAGAGTTCTAGCTAGGGTTTGAGGATTAGATCGATCTTAGAGTCCTTAATCTGTCAGAATCTAATCCCTAAGAGTCCTTAGTAGTGTTATGAACTCTCCCAAGTCGATCCCTAGTGGATAAGATTTCAAGGTTCTGATCTTTCTACTTGTTCTTTCATTCACGGAACTAACAGGGTGTAACGGTTGTAGACCCCTGCGTTACAAGCATGTGACAGTCTCACGATAGACCGTTACATTCAATGTTCCCAGAGTTTAACATTAATCAAACTCTTTTGCTAATTATCCTATATAATTATTTATATAATTTGTATCTATCCATATTCTGCTAAAACCTGACTTCTAAGAGTCCCTAGTGATTATGTCATTCTAATTATGTCTCTTATGGATAGGATCATCAAGTTCTAATCTTTTTATACATTCTCTTACTTACGGAACTTGCAAGCTGTGACGGTCTAGGGTATACGCGTCACAAGGCTGTGGCGGTCGCCTGATGGACCGTTACATTCGAGGCATTCAAATTTTTAATTTTAATAAAACACTTTTATTTATTTTTCATCTAGTTATCCTATTAAGTGGTGTTTATCCTTTAAAATCCGTGAATAGGCTTAATAACCTTCTAGAATATGGGCCAAATTAAATGGGCCTGGTCTTTAAACCCTTTTGATTTGTTTAGTAGATTAGGTTAATTGATTAATACAATTGGGCCTCATAATGGCTAATAAACTCAATAATCCTTTTATAAATTTATTTAGCCCTTATAAATTATAATTAAATTATAAAATAATCTAGAAATAACTTATATAAATTCTGGGGCACTACACCCTCCCCCACTTAGAAGAATTTGGTCCCCAAATTCGATACATGGATTATGGAGAGTGTACTTACAGTTAAATAAATCTGGAAATCTTTTTCTCATGGCTGCTTCGGTTTCCCATGTTGCTTCATATGGCCATATTTTCTTCCATTAAATTTTGACCATCGGGATAACCTTATTTCTTAGTTGATGCACTTCTCGTCCCAGAATCTTTATCGGTGTTTGTTCGTATGTCAAGTCCTTCTGAATCTCTAGATTGTCATAAGTGATAATGTGGTCAGGATCATATACATACTTCTTTAGCATGGAGACGTGAAATACGTCATGAACTCCTGCTAATTGTGGGGGTAAAGCCAGCTTGTAAGCTACTTCACCGACCATTTCAAGAATTTCAAACGTGCCAATGAATCTTGGAGTTAGCTTTCCTTTAATGCCAAATCTTCGAATACCACGACCTAGAGAAACCTTCAAATATACATGATCTCCTACCTGAAACTCCAAGTCACGTCTTCGATTGTCGGCATAAGATTTTTGCCTATCTTGTGCCATCTTCATTCTTTCCTGAATGAGTTTTATTTTCTCTGTAGAATCTCTGATAATATCGAGGCCTAAGAATTGTCTTTCCCCCATTTCACTCTAACATATTGGTGATCGACAACTTTTTCCATATAAGGCTTCAAAAGGTGCCATTTGTATGCTTGCCTGATAGCTATTGTTATAAGCAAACTCTAATTGAGGTAAGTGATCATGCCAACTACCTCCAAAGTCAATAGCACAAGCCAGAGCATATCCTCTACTACCTGATTTGTTCTTTCCGTCTGACCATCAGTTTGTGGATGAAAGGCTGTGCTAAAATTCAACCTAGTCCCCAGTGAATGTTGTAGGCCCTTCCAGAATTGTGATGTAAATCGGGGATCTCTATCTGATACAATAGTGACAGGGACACCATGTAACTTGACGATTTCTTTTATGTATAATGTTGCCAGGATATCCACAGACCATCGACTCTGTATTGGTATAAAATGTGCATATTTAGTCAATCGATATATGATTACCCATATGCCATCATGTCCACCTCTTGTCTTAGGTAACCCCATAATGAAATCCATCCCTATACTCTCCCACTTCCATTCAGGAATATGTAAGGGATGCAATTTACCTGTGGGTCTAAAATATTCTACTTTTACTTGTTGACAAGTGAGGCAACGGGACACGAAATCAGCTATCTCTCTCTTCATATTGGGCCACCATAAATTTCTTTTGAGATCTTGATACATCATTGTACCTCCTGGATGAATGGTGTACTTGGAATTATGTGCTTCATCTAGGATCAGTTTCTTTGTAACCTCATGATCTGGTACACATATTCGGTCCTTGAATAGCAATCTTCCATCCTTGGAAATAGAAAAATCCGGCCTTTGTTCTATATTGGCCTTAATTTCTAGTAAAACCGGATCATCATCTTGTAACTTGACCAAATCCTCTATCAATGTAGGTTGAGCTCGGATATTAGCTAGGAAACAGTCTTCTTCCTTTATGTCAACATCTAAGTTCAACTGAGCAAATTGAGGAACAAGGTTAGTTACACTTATCATAAGACTTGATAACATACCCATTGGTTTTCTGCTGAGTGTATCTGCTACAGCATTAGCTTTGCCAGGATGATACTGAATAGAAAAATCGAAGTCTTTGAGGTATTCTAACCACCTCCTCTGCCTCATGTTAAGCTCTTTTTGAGAGAATAAGTATTTCAAGCTCTTGTGGTCTGAGTAGACTGTAAACTTTTCTCCATAAAGATAATCACACCAAATTTTCAAGGTGAAAATAACTGCTGCCAATTCTAAATCATGCACAGGATAGTTTTCCTCGTGCCGTTTCAGTTGTCTTGAAGAATAACAGATCACCTTTCCATTCTGCATGAGAACACATCCTAAGCCAATGCCAGACACATCCGTATACACTTCGAATCCACCACCCTCCATTGGTAGTGACAAAACATGGGCTGTTGTAAGATGATTCTTAAGAGTTTGGAAATTCTTCTCACATTCCTCTGACCAGACAAAGGGATTTTCTTTTCTGGTGAGTCTAGTTAAAGGAACTGCTATCTTTGAGAAGTCCTTAATAAATCTTCTATAGTAACCAGCTAGACCCAGAAAGCTCCTTACTTCAGACACAGTCGTAGGCCGACTCTAATTCTTGACAGTTTCTACCTTAGAAGGATCCACAACAATACCTTCTTTTGAAATAATGTGGCTTAGGAATGAGACTTCCTCGAGCCAGAATTCGCACTTATTGAGTTTGACATAAAGCTTGTGTTCTCTAAGTGTTTGCAAAGCTATCCTTAGATGTTCTTCATGTTCTTCTTTTATCTTGGAGTATATCAGGATATCATCGATGAAGACGATAATGAATTGATCTAGGTATGGCTGGAAGACATTGTTCATAAGTTGCATAAATGCTGCTGGGGCATTAGTTAACCCAAATGGCATTACCACGAATTCATAGTGGCCATAACGACTTCGAAAAGCCGATTTATAAATGTCTTCTTCTTTAATTCTCAGCTGATGATAACTTGATCTGAGATCAATCTTAGAGAAATATTCTGCTCCCGAAAGCTGATCGAAGAGCTCATCAATACGCGGCAACGGATACTTATTTTTGATTGTAAGCTGATTTAGTCACAGGTAATCGATGCATAGTCTGAGAGAACCATCCTTCTTTTTGACAAATAGAACCGGCGCACCCCAAGGGGATGTGCTAGGTCTAATGAAGCCCTTATCCAGAAGTTCCTGCAACTGCTTCTTTAGTTCTTTAAGTTCTGTGGGGGACATCCTGTAAGGGGCTATAGAAACAGGTGCTGCTCCTGGGATGAGTTCAACAATGAAGTTCACTTCCCTCTCGGGAGGTAAACTAGGTAGTTCAGATGGAAACACGTCTGGGAACTCATTTACAATAGGGATGTCTGCTATGATAATCTCCTTGGACTCTGTAATAATGACGGAAGCAAGAAAAGCTTCACATCCTCGTGAGATGAGCTTGCAAGCGTGAAGTGAGGATATGATAGTGGGGTGTTTCTTGTATTTGATGTCAAGAAAAGAGAATCTTGTAAGACCTGGTTTTCGAAAAGATATAATCCTATTTCGGCAATTGATATAAGCATCGTGGTCTACAAGCCAATCTACCCCTAAAATGGCATCATAACCTTTCATGTCAAGGCATACTAAGTTTGCGGGGAGATTGTGACATTCTACTATCACTTCGCTATCAGGATAATAGTTGGTAAGCTTAGTTCCAAATCCTAAGGGTGTGGAAATAGCAAGATCTGAAGGTAAGGGAACTGATGCGATTGGTAATGTCTTAGCAAAAGTAGTAGAGATAAAAGAATGAGAGGCACCAGTATCAAATAGCACAAATGCAGGACGAGAACAAATTTGAAGAGTACCTTCCATAAGCCCATCGTCCTTGGGCGCTTCCTCTTCATCTAGAACGGCATTGAGGCGAGCCTGCCTCCTGCGTCCATTACCAGATGACTGGTCCTTCATAAGGGGGCAATCCGGCATGCGATGCTCCCTACTTTCACAACGTAAACAAGCGCCAAGGCGCTTCCAACACTCCTCAGCCGAATGGCCGAATTTCTCACAAAATGTGCAAGCTGTGGCGACCTGCTCCTTCTCTTCCTTGACTTTCTTTGCTTGTGGGAACTTCCACCGTTCCCACTCCTAGATCTTTTCTTACTATCACGGCTTTTGTAGGGTTCCGTGATACTAAATTTCTCTTTCTTATAACGTCGATCGGAACGTCCGCTTGATTCTTCTCCTTTTCCTTTTAACTTCTCGACCTTCTCTAAGGTTCTTTCACATAAATATGCTCGTTGAACCATCTCCGCATAGGTACGGATGTTTTGGGTCCCGAGTTGCTGGATGAAACCGAGTCGTAACCCATCCATAAACCGATTTGCCTTCAATAAGTCGGTGCTGATAAGATGTGGTGCATAAGGTGCTAACCTTGAAAATTGTAGTTCATATTCGGCAACCGTCATCATTCCTTGCCGAAGAGCGGTGAACTCCATAGCCTTTCGTTCCTTTACGTGCTCAGAAAAGTACTTGGCATGGAATAGGGTAAGAAAACCGTCCCATGTATGAGGTGCATTGGTCGGCGGTGCTGGAACCGACTTCCACCAAGTAAGGGCATCCTTATTAAGTTGAAACGTTGCCAGACGCACCTTCTCCTGATCGGTGTATTGAATGACATCAAAGATACTATTCATTTCATCGATCCAATTTTCTGCTTTATCTGGGTTAGAGGAACCGTAGAAACGCGGAGGGTTTAAACTCCGGAAATTGCGATGTAGATCGCTAGCCCGTGCTCCTGCGCCACCTTGTGCTATAGTTTGCAATGCCTGGGTAAGGCCGGCAACTGTTTGTTGCATACCATCCCAATCTACACGATGAGCCATTTGTAAGATAAGGTACCTGGAAGAAAATAACAACTTGTTATTTCTCATGAAATTGGAATGAACAAAATAAATCTTAAAGCTAATTAATTATCTTATCCCGGGCTCTACCCACTTCTCACATGGGTATGGAAACTGCTTCCTTAGTTCATAGGTAGGGGCCCTTAAACCTTGGACTTATCCCATGACATGATTCCTTCTTCCTAAGTCCTGAGACTTAGGCTCTGATACCAACTTAACTGTCACGCCCCGAGCCTTTATTTCAGCGGAAGACTAACTCGGGGAGCACAAACAGCCGGCATGGTAAGCCTCTTGCAAGCAAGAACGATCAGAGAGCAAGACGATCATACAAAATGAATGCAATTGCACAATATTTACTAAAAATCCAACTTCATTCCGTTATCAATCAAATATTCAAAAATACAATAACTTTTTCCACCATCTTTCACTCTACTAGACTCAAGAAATAGGAAAATTACATTGACTCCATCTAAACAATATAGACTTCCTAAGTCTTCGCTCATCTTTATTCACTCTCGGATCCGCTACTTGAACATTTTGAACCCGAATCAGATTCACTTTCATTTTCTGAAAAAGATTGGAAATAGGTAATGAGCACACTTGCCCAGTAGGTATCTTCGCATCAACATGAAGGCACTATTAAAGTAATTAACAATTTAGCTCTAAAGAAGTAAGGCAAAATCATGCGAATGCGAATATCATGCGATTAAACCAAAGTAACACGATAATCATGTAAGATAGAGTAAACAAGAATGAACAAGAATGAATGTAACAAGAACATGATGTTTGGCCTTTCATGAACAAGAATGTATCGAGAATGCACTTTCACTTTCATAACCATAAAGGTTTGTGGACGCGAGATTTATTTCTTTCATTTTTTGTTTATTATTTCGAAGATTTCTCCTATTTGTATTTGTTGATTATTAGGCGTGCCAGTCACATGTGTGACGATTTCATTGTGCGCTCGACTTGACTTGGTCAGTCAATTGTGAAGTCCGAGTCGGGACCAAAAGTCCGCCATACCATAAAGGCTATGACGTTAATTACGCCTTTCCTAAGAAGGACAACCCTTGATTAAATGCCAAAATAGGAGGCCACTCGGGGCGGTAATAAAAGAAAATAACAGTGTGTGATATTGATGCTCTTGTTATTCTGGGAAGATAATTTAGGGCACAACAGATTACCACACCGACATGACCACCTCTTATGCGGGTCATGCCGGGTAGGAATAGGACATCGTCCACGCAGTGGCGGGACGGGGTCCGGACCATCATCGGGGAGATGTCCCCTTTCATATTTCTCATCCAGCCAAGGGCCTCGCAGTATTCATATTCCCCGGAAGATTGAGCCGGACGGGGGGTGTGTGATGTGCACCTCCCGGGACTTATCGGGGTTAAAACATCGATCGATATTTCGGCAGCACCTCCCCATAATCTGGATTATGCCCAGGGGAGAATAGGCTATCACCCACGGAGTGCCGAGATGAAAGCCGAGAAAAGGAGGGAGTGAACCTCCCGCATTGCACATGTATGCCCTGGGGCAATGTTTTGACTCTTCCCTTATAGGAGCCGGTGATACTCATGCAGTGGCAGAGCTCACCTTAGCTAAAGGGGTTGCTCATAAATCCGACACGGATCAGTGGAACATAAGGGAGTCTAGCTCCCTTTGATTTGTCTCCCGGGGGGTGCTGGTGACTCATGGGCACTCCTGGATAGGTTTGACCAAAGGGGGTCGAAGACTCCATTGGGTGACAGGGCAAACTCTCGGCGCAACTGGCTTGGGAATGAAGTTCCCGACGCGAAGGTAAAAGAGCCAGGGGGGCTCTTGGCGCAAGGGCAAGGAGGCCAGGTTCCCAGCGCGATGAAGAGAAGGCCAGGGAGTTCCCGGCGCTGGCTTCCCGACGCGAGGAGGAATTGCTCAAAGGGGGGGGGGTTCCCGGCGCGCAGGGGAGAAGGCCAGAGGATGGGCTTCCCGGCGCGATGGCAAAGCAGCCAGGGGGGTTCCCGGCGCGGCCAAGATGGAGAGGTTCCCGGCGCGAAGGTAAGAAGGCCAGGGGTGGGGTTCTCGGCGCCAGAAGCCTTGCGCCGAGAACTATTCACCCCTTTTACTGTGCATGGGGCCGAGATGGATGAGGGCGCCGGGATGAGTTTCAGAGTTTTACGGTACCCTGTTTTGGGTTTCTTGAAGATTCAGGATAAGGTAGGTGGATTCTGTGGGATTAGAATGGATCAGGGCATCAAATTTGAACTGGATTAGGTTTGGGCTTTATAGAAACATCAGGATCGAGGAGGAATTAGGGAAGACCAAGGTCTAGAGAACCCCTGTCACCAATATTATGCAGAGCCTGGGGACGGATTTGATGTGGTCGTTCATCACCCTAGGAGCCAAGAGATGGCTGTCTCTGGACCCAGAGGTGATTTCGACATTGCTAATAGACAGAATATAAGCATCTAGAACTCCGGAGTATCATAAACCTCGGTCATTGTATAGCTTTGCCTTATCCCGGAGGCCAAGGGATGGTCTGTCCCTGGCTCTGGAATAAGCACGGAAAGCATTTGAAAACCCAGCGAAGCGGCAGACCGATGATCAGACTGGGGAGGGGATGACATGCTACGGCATCTAAGAGAAGATATAAGGGGATGGCAGCAGAGCTTCGGAGAAAAGCAACAGCAGGCCATAACTGCGGTCCGTAGCGTTCATATATTAGAACATTGCAATTACATCCGCACATCAGAGAGAGTACATAAAAGAAGGTACAGGGAGACTATGCCTTGCCCTAGCGGAGTAAAACCGGCTGTGATATCACAGCATACATCAGAAGGGGGAAGAAGTAGAAGCAATCGAAATTAGAAGAGTGAACTACAGAAAATGGGGAGGGGAGGGCGGAGCATTGACTCCTCTCCCTCCCCGTTGCCCACCTTCGATCAGGCTTCGAACTCTTTTCTTCTTTGGCCCTTCTGCTTCTTCCTCTCTCGGATCAGATTGCAGGCTCTACTCTCTTCTCTCTTTTTTGTGGCTATCTATTCTTCTTCCCCGCTCTCCTCTTTCTCTTCGAATGAGGGGGTTTTATATCCCTCCTTGGTATCCTATCGGCAGGCCTGTCCCGGTGCGCCTCAATCGTAGGCAGACTTCCCGGCGCGTGGGACTCCAGCTTCTCGGTGCCCCTTTTGGGCTTCGACAAGGGGATCCCGGCGCCACTTTTATAGGCCCATTTAGGGCTTTTTAGACCTCACATACACCTCGGCCTTTATTGGTCCTTCAAATATATCAGAACCCGAGAAGGCCCTCCATTGGTGACACAGTTTCTATTGAGATCATTCATAGATTTTCATCAGTTGGTAGACTGGGGTTTCATCGGCATTGCCATCTGAATGATGACAAAGTGGGACATCATTTCATCGGTATCGTCACCTGAGCGGTGACAAGACCGGACATCAGCTTTAGCCTGAAAAGACTTCAGCCAGGTGTATAATCTGTGGAGACTCTTCTTTTGCTCTGACTTTGCAGAAGCCTTCACAATCTTTATTTGCTGGTTATGGCTTCATCTTTATCTTTGCTCATATCACATCTGTCAATAAGCCGACATCTGACTTACTCTGACATGTTACATGTGGATTCTCGGACGAGGCAGTAATACAGCTCTTATTGAGGTGTGGTAGGAGGTCTCATCAGTCAGGTGACTGCTACTTCATCAGTGCCGCCGTCTGACTGACAATGGCACCGGACATCAGCTTGGCTGGGAAAGGCTTCAGCCGGGTAGATGGTTGACGAGCTTCATCATTGATCTTTCATTGTTGGTCTGATCTTCTCTTCAATTCTGTTTCAGCCCTTGCTCATTTTCAAGGTGTCAACAAATGCCCCCCACCTGCAGGCGGCGTAAGCGCAGAATAAGCGGCACAATGTCCGCAGGTGTCTTTCAACGTTCGAGGGTATCTTCCTCAATTTCTCTTTTAATCTAGTCCTTAGACTCTGATCATCTCATTGCAACAATATCCTGCACACATATTTTTCATTTCTTTGTTCTTCTCCAATGAGTTTTCTTTTCTTTTCAGCATTTGGAGTCTTCTCGGCGCGGTGGGGGAACTGCCTCTTGGCGCGGGTGCTTCTCGGTGGGAGCTGCCTCTCGGCGTGCCTGGTTGTCGGTGCGGGCATCTTCGGCGCGACCCTCTCGGCGCGGGCGTCTTCGGCGGGCTTCTCGGCGCGACCCTCTCGGCGCGCCCTTTTCTTCCGGCCAACGGGGGGTTCTCGGCGCGCATTGCTTCGCGTCGAGAAGTCCCTCCTTCTTCTCCTTTTTAACCCCCCCGAGAGGGTTTTTACCTCATTTCTTACCTTTCCCTTCTCTCTCTTCATCTCGGCGGCGGTGGTGAGCTCCCCCCCTCCGAGAGCCTTATTGCATCCCCCCCCTTTTTGACCCATTCATTCTCGGGTAGGTTCATCATACGGGATTGAGTCCCATTTTATGTTCGGGATCACTCCCTCTTGGTGGGTGACTCCCTATTTTTCTTGGGCAGACCCCGGACAAGAGGAGATGCTGCCGAAATTTAACTGGAATTATTTATTTAATCATCACATGCCCATTTATCTTCCCGATGCTTATTTTTCATCTTTTCTTGATTGCAGGCACTGACATGGCTTCCGACTCTTCTGCTGCGGCTTCCATGACTGTGGGAGCGAGCTCATCTGCCCAGCCGGACATATCTCGGGCTTCAGTCAACTGGCTGAATGTGAACAGCCTGAGCTTTGGCTATGACCGGATTGCTACTGTCGACGAGTCCTTTAATTCCGAGACTGACACTGTGCCGTCTTCCGGAGTCTATTCTTCCATAGAAGGTATTGACTTCAGGAGAGCTGCTGACTACCGTCCAGACCTGCCGAAGGATCGTCATCTGGTGTCGTTTATCCGGACCTTCACCATAGGCGGAATGAGGGATATTTTGCTTGCTCGGTCTGTGGAAGCGGCAATACTTGCTGACAGAGACAGTATGAAGGGTTCTGTTTATCGTGCCTGAGCTATATATCTTCCGGGCGAACAGCGGGACTGGAATGCCGTACTGGGTATTTCTGAATTAGAGCCGAAAAAGAAAATGTTGATCCGGGCTCCAGAGTTTACCCCGGCGAGGTGGGACCATGCAGCCGGTCGCGTCCACCTGGAAAAGACCAACTTCGGACTTTTTCTAGCTCCTGTGAAGTGGGGTTACAGGGACGAGCCATTTATTCTGAACTGTCTGGCCGTTCAATTTAAATATCAGCTAGCTGCCGGCTGGTTTGGAGATGCTAAAGTGACAGATGCTCATCTCTTCAGGGTAGGCGCAGTGGAATTCACAGAATTTGTTCTGAAGGAGTATGCCCCTTTACTGATTAGAGCTGGGGTCTACCATAGTGTATTTGCCTCCAGATTCCGCTATCCCATCTCTCGGGGATAATGTTGCGGCATGCTTGAAGTATTCTGCCCACAGTTTAACACGTTCTACACAGCAGAAGGTGAGACATCCCTCGACCTCTGGAGTCTTTCGCAGCTTTCTGGTCTGCCCATAGATGGGGAGCCATATGAGGAGGTATGTCTAGACGACTCTGTAAAGGACGCCTCTGATGGAGAGGGCAGATATTCTTTCGGCTATGCATATCGGTATCTGATGAAAGCTTATTGGACCATTTGTCTGGCCTACAGCAGGGGATCCTCCAAAGGATATCAACCTCGGGAAAAGATCAACAGATTGAGAGTCCGTGTAGGACAGTGGATATAGTACTTCTTCGGGGGTCCCTTGAAGTATGCAGACTTTCCTTCCGTGGGACCGACTCCTGGTAAGCAGATCAGGGCCCCTCGTTACAAATCAGCATTGCCAGCTTCACTGCGCCGAGCAGGTGCAGACGGCCCGAACCCAGCAGGGGTTGACCCCATCACTCATTGTGCAGCTTATCTGACCTTCTGGCTGTGCACTTTCACTCTCCCCCAAGGGGACGAGACGACTATCAGACCGGAGGCTATATATCCGGCCTGTCAGATGGCCTAGGGGATGAGACTGTCTCTGTTCCCAGTGGCTTTGTGTTTAATTTACAAATCATTGGGAGATTTGCATAGACATCGGGTTCCCCGTTCCTTAAGGACTGTAGGTCCATTTCATTTCTTCAATGCTTGGGTTTGCAGCATTTTCCCCGAGTTGGCCCCGAGAACTTTGTAGTCAGACACATTGCTCCCTCGGATGATTGAGTTTGCTAGCGCCGAACCCGGTCTTTTCTCAGAGCAGCTGTTTAAGATAAGGGGCAGGTTGACAAAAGTGCCTGTAGATGCTCCTGGCAGCATTCATTTTTGGAGCTTGGCAGCAGGTTCGGCTCTTTTAGTAGACCCTCAGAGAGAATGCAAAATGGAGGAGGTCGAAACTTATGTCCATCCTATTTCGAGGGTCAACGCCACCCGGCCCATATTGGAACCAGAACTGGTCAGGTGGGCCATGGCTATTCGGCCCAGTGTATTGGTCTTTAGGAAGGGAGGCTTGCTCCTCTTGGAGCCCTATTATCCATTCCGTTTCGGCAGAAACTTTGGCTATGATCAGCATATTCCTCCATCGGTTGCCCAGTTTCCTTTGGACAGCCGTGCCAAGCATGGGTCCGCCATTGCCAGTGACGGTCGAACATGGTGGGATTTCTTTCATCGCCGAGAGGGCGTAACTTTCAGGGTCCCGACCGTTTTTAATCGTATTCCTCGTGTCACATCAGAATACATTAAGTGGTGGAATACCCGCACCAATTTCTATAAAGATGGCAGAGGCACCTTTTGGGATGTGGCCGAGCGCTCTTTCTTAAAGCGGCAATCAGGGCCTGTGTTTGAAATTGATGAGGTTCATCTGAAAAGGCTCTATTCACAGCACCAGAAAGAGGCGGAAACATATATTGCCAGGCGTCGGTCTTTGAAAGAGGAAGGTTCTGAAATACCCACTCCTGTCTTTTCTGAGATTAATGAAGATGCTTTTACAAAGGACCTGAGGCAGTTGGGCCACATAGGGAGTGTTCATGTGGAGGTGCAGTATCCGTTTCCCCCAGAGGAAGCTCTCCCGACAGCAGCCCCCTGGAGGGGTCCAGTGGACAGGTTTCACCCTTATAGGACGTTTGTGCGGAGGGAAGACCGCACCCAGACATATTATCAGCACACTTCTTGGCTTTTTGTACTGCTGAATGTTCACGGGCTATCAGTAGAGAACCCGATAGCTGGCATTCTGAATAAGCCGCTTTTTGTTTCTTTTCATTATGTCGACGGCTGGTGTATGGATTATCTTGGCCTGTTTCATTGCCTCGACTTCCACGGGCATAAAGACTTGGCTGCCTTGACAGAGAAATGCCAGACCATTGGTGACATATGCTGGCTCGTGAAGGAGGCTGCTTCCTGCTCGAAGGAGGTGGCTTATCTGTATTGGCCGCTTTCCACATTTTATGATGGCCCAGCGGGTATGACCCTTCCTGTGCGCTCATGGCATCTTTCTTTCATTGCTATGTTCTGCATCTGTCGACTATGACTGCCCTTCTTGTGTCTTGCACAGATAGACCGGACATAAAGCGGCAGGGACTTTACAGGAAGATCATTGCTCAAGCTGAGAAGCCTGCTTACTTTGAAATTCCTGCAGCGGCACCTACGACCACTCCCTTGCCTCCGGGCAAGAAGAGGAAGCCTTCTGTGGTGAAAGCTGCAGTTGTCAAGGCTAAGAGGGCCAAGGTTGTTCGGGCCCAGCAGTCAGCTCCGGTTGCGACGGATGCCGGAACCCCTCTTCCAGACATCCCCTCTTTTGACAAGTTCAGGTCTCAGAGGGAGGCTGCTCAGGAACCTATCGAGAGTGGCGGTAAATAGCTTGCAGATGCAATCTTCATTGTCTTCTTGACTGATCTTTTAGGGCATCCTTCGAGACTGAGCTTCTCTTTATCTGATACAGCCCCGGAGCAGGTTGCAGTGCCTGTGGAAAGGGACACGAGGCTGCCTTCTCCTACCCCGGCTGGCGAGGAGGAGGGTAAATGTGATTTCTCATCTTTTTCTTTATACTTCCGTTGTTGTTCCTTTTTGTTATATCCCTCAGAGTTCCCCTTTTGTTGAGGTGGCAGTCAGGGAGCAGACTGAGGCCATGATAGCAGCGGGAGAGTCGCCTCAGCCGCAGGAGGGTCACAGGATTCAAACAAAACGAAGCCCTATCCCGGCCAGACGCATAATCACCCGGTCCGCATCCCGGCATGCTCTAGAGGCGACCCCGCAGCATATAGCTAGTGTGGAGGTATCCTCGGGCAGCTCTGAGACCGTCCCTGATAATGAGGAGGAAGTGACTTTCAGCGACAGTGAGGAGGAAGTCCTAAAATCAGAAGCCTTGCCCATATTTGCAAAAGGCCGTCCGCCTTTTCAGCCTCCTAAGCTGCTGATGCTATCTTCTGAGGAGGAATTGCAAGAGGAGTTTGCCGGGCTCGACACCGAGGTTGACATAACCCCTCCGTTTGTTGCTTCAACTACGGAGCTTTCTCCCCTTTTGTCTCATTTCGAGGATATAGACCCCACTTTAAAGGTAAGCTTCTCTTTTTTGTTTGTTGTTCTATTTATTTTCTTTCATTCATTGCTGAAGATCATTCTGCTTTATCCTCAAGACCCTGTCATCACCAGCTCAGACGCGGCCGCAGTTTCTATGGATGTCTCATCTGCAGACTTGGTCATCATCCCTGCTTTACCTTCAACTTGCATGGGAATTTCTGAGGTTATTGGCCCTGTGCCAGTCAGAATACAATCTTCAACCGACTTAACATCACTGGACTTGGGATCATCGGGAGAGATTTCCGTCCCTGTCAGGGCCTCAGATTTCAGAGCTGAATCAGACCCAACCAGGAGCTCTGCTTTTATACCAGCCGCAGTAATGTCCATTGCGCCCGAGTCGGCAGTCCCTGCCATAGTGGCTATAGAGACTGGATTTCTGCCTCCACTGACTAGGGCGCCTTCGTCCCCATTACGAGAAAGAGCAGTTGAAGATGAAGCCTCCACTCAAGAGACCCATGAAGAGATAGCTCCATTATTTATTGATTCTCCTCCTGCGGGTGTTCAAGCCATAATTCCTGAGGCAGCGGTAGCAGAGGAGTTTTCGGCTCGGCAGGAGAGTATAGAGAGGGACCGGCCATGATGGGAATCGACGCCGAGCATTAACTTTTATTTTTACATTTGAGTCCTTTTATTT
Organism: Amorphophallus konjac; assembly: GCA_022559845.1. Lineage (NCBI taxonomy): Eukaryota > Viridiplantae > Streptophyta > Magnoliopsida > Alismatales > Araceae > Amorphophallus > Amorphophallus konjac. The sequence continues at coordinate 115,540,161 of CM040125.1, read as the reverse complement.
ACTTTTATATCCTTAGGAAAGAATATGTACAATTGTAAGGCTTTGTAAGCCAATGTGTTATTCCCTAGGATTGTGTGGGTTTTTGTGCAAATGTGTAGTAGGTCCAGTTAGGGGGCCCCCTCCCCTTCCCCATTGGTCCACCTCATCCATGTGGGGCTGGTCAACCATCCTAGGTGGCCATCTAGAAGGTTTGAATGCTAATTGACCACATGGGAGACAAAGGGGTTAAAATTTCAAAGGTAGGCCACCTACCTTACCTACCTAGTCAAAGGAGTGCCCTATCCATATGTAATTTATTTATTTTGAGTTTTGACCACATGGGGGATGAAAATGACATATTTCCCATGAAATTATCAGCCCCCCCACCCCTTGCTATTTTCTATATAAGCCTATGTATAGTGTCATTAGAGATTAATGAAGAAAAATTTGTAAAATTGGCTTGAGCCATTGAAGGGTGTGCCCTTGTTCCTCTCTCCCCCTGGTGTTCTTCTCCTCCAACCTCAAGTTCTAGAGTGATTCTATCTTCTATCGTCCCCTCTCAACATCTGATCTTCATTGGTGCCGCCGCCGCCGCCGTTCGTGCCGCCTACGAGCCGCCACGGGATCGTCTTCGGTTTTCTGTGCTGCTGGATAGAGGTGTAGTTCGTGAATTCCTGAAGCCAGCCATGAGATCAGATCGATTTGAAATTTTGAGGGTTGGTTCCTATCTTCTATCCCATTCTCCACAAAAAAATCCAGGTTCAAAAGTCACCGTTTCATATCTTTACCATTTCGTTCAACTCTCACTCTCAGATCTGTTCTGTCACTGTCTACAGTGATAGTAACCTTGAGTTCTCCACCTTCGATCACCCTTTTGATTTATGTTAGACCTCCCAATTTAACTGGATGTTCTGTCCATCGTCCCCTACCACCACAATTTTTATTAAATTTGTTTCATCCTTCTACCTATTTTTAATAATTCATGTTCTACTAGAGTTACAGTACTTTCAGTCAGATCCCAGATCCGACCTTCATCCAGTAAACAAATCACAGAAAATCATAGACACATCCAAACGTGTCCAAACTAAATTTTCTGTCTTCCCAGCTCAATTTCCCACAACTTTACTGAAGAACACACCAGAATCGAACGTCTACCTCACGGTCAAAGGCAATCCACAGTCAAGTTCTCTGCAGGTCTGAGTCTTCGGTTACTGTACAACATGCGATTGAAAATTCCATAAGTCAAGATCCGAGCAGATCCAGGCCAGTTCTTTGGGCCTTGGTTGAAGAGCTTCAAGCTAGCTTTCCAACGGCGCCAGTCTCGTGTCGATCCGACATCGGGGCTGATCGCAGCGTCCATTCTCGTCGGAGCGCGCGCAGCAAAACAGCCACCACCAGTCCGTGGACAGCAAACCCGACGGGTGCCGATCGGAACCGCCCGACCTCCGGGCGACGTCCCAGCGTGCCGCCAGCCCGGGGATCGCTTCCATAAGTGTCCCCACCACAGTGGTGCCACCGGGTCCCACACGGCCCCTACGGACAGCACGTGGGCCCCACCGTCACTAGTTCGGGTGCTGCCGAAGCTACGCGGAAAGCCGCCCGTCAACCCAAAATCGGTCCTCCCGGGCCCCGTTGTGTCGCCCTTTACCTCCCTGCGTGGAGTGGGCATATTTCCATTGCTGTAATATTCATGTACTAACTGTCCCGGGAGCACGAGTTCGGCCAGGCCCGTCGTCCCCACGCCGAGCGCGTGGAGGTATCGCATTCGCTCCCTTACTTGGTATTTTGCTTAATTTTCATATATACTTGCTTATGCCACTGCTAGAGAGCATGATAGGGTAATTAGCTCACTTTCTATTTATATCACCGCTGCTGCGAGAGAGAGCGTTACCGTCCCGTGACCCGATCCGGGCACAAGTGAGAGCCGACCACCCTAGCTCACAGCCGGTTTCTCAACCGTGCACATCCGACGCTTCCCTCGTTAAGGGGCAGTCACGAGCTTGTCGTGTCCGTGGTCTCGTCCCGCATCAATTTGGTATCAGAGCGAGTTTGAGTCTAGGGTGTCAAAAAAAAAAGAGTGTCATTTACATCGAGTCATTAGTCGGTTTAAGTCGAGTCTAGGATCATCATTGTTTTAAAACACAAAAAAGAGTGTCTTTTCGCATTGCATCCCTTTACTCGGTATATCAAAAGGTGTTGTCCGAACGGTAGGCCATGGCTATCGGGAAGGCCGCACACTTGTGCGAGTGATCTTCGGATCGGTTATCTCCGCCACGTACTGAGTCTTGGTTTACGTCTAGGGTCCTTAGTGTGCATGCATTCCAAACTTACATAGTCGGTCTAGTGTCTTGTCACCGTGTGTATGCATGTCCATGTCCACTACCCATGGCCGATCCCCAAGACCATACGTCCGAGTGGTCAACTTTTGTGACCAAAATGAATGTCCTCATGGACCGAGCCTTTGGTTTTGCCCCTCTCATTATGAAAGCCGCTCTACCCAACGGGTCCACAACGGAACTCCATTTCACCGATAGGGAGTCGGATAATTGGGTTTCTCTTGACATCGTGGAGTCTCTCTCCAAGACAAGCGAGATTGTCCGCGATGGTGATTTTACTTGTGTTGAATTCTATAAGAGGATCGGCTCTGTTCTCTACACCGATGGCGCATGGTGCAGGATCGGCACGCTTGCTGGTTCATGCATCATTTTAGGGCAAAAGTGGCTAGGAGAGAGAAGGGCCAATCTTGACTGGGACAAGAGGACTTGCACCTTATGCCCACCATACCTACCCGGTAAGATCACCCTTAGGGACCCCGTATGTCTAGCCACCCAGCCCCAGCGGCCCACTCCACCTTCAGATTCGCGCTTGGAGCCACCTCATCCCGAGCCACCCGTATTTCTAACGGGTACATTATACATAGCCGAGCGGCTTCTTAGTTGGCTCAAGGATGGCTTGGTCCCACTCCCTTACCCGTCTATGGACCCTACCCTACCTTTGGTGTCCATCAACTCCTACCACACAACTTTTCGGTCTAGTCACCATGTCGATACTTTGGATGACCTTATTATGGGATTAGATTCACAATGGGAGTTGACGCATCTTTTGGCCCGAGGCTTTGACCAACCCGCTAGTCTTAGCTTCACCCATCGGGCCTTAGGATCCATTACCTCCGTGTGCACCATGGGGTGTGTCACCACGGAGATTCTTCTACTCCTCCCAATGCCGGCCGAGTCCGACTTCATTTCCTTTTGCCCGAGGGAGGAAGTTTATTTTCTTCACATGACCATTGTCCCGTTCACTATGATGGATGAAGGTGAGCATTCACACCTCCAAGAATTTCACGATTGGGACCGTGTCATGGAGGAACCCATCTCCCGAGGTCATACCTTCTTTGACCCTTTTGACCCCTCCACTAGTGAAGCTCCTGAGCTATCACATTCTCTCCACCTCTTCCAAGGAGTTCACTATTCCACCCATACCCCTCGGTCTAGTCGGCTAGCCGTCTCTACATCTAGGGATGATGACGAAGGTAGTTTTGGATCTCCTAGCCCTTCTTTACCCAAATCCCATCGGTCACCAATGCATGAGTGGTACATCTTAGGGTGTCTAGGAGTCCTCCCTTCCATCAACCATCGTGTACATCTAGTATATGCATGGCACATATTCGGGTGTCCTGGTCCGCCATCACCATGTACGGGTCGGACTAACAGTGTGCTTTTTCTTTGTGTGGTTTGTTTTGAGTGATTTATTTGCATGGTTTGTGTGTCATTTTTTTATCTGCATGCATCTTGTGCAAGCTCGTTGTCGTTCTCTTATGAGTAAGAGGCGAGTGGACTCACTCGATGAGTATGGGATCGGTTCCACATCTATACCCAGATCAGTCACTTATAGGGACTCAGCGGTGATTCCTAGTGAGTCTTCGAGCTGCTTCCTTCCCTTTGAGAGTGCCCCACCCGGAGTGTCCACCTCTAGCCTATGGCATCTTGCGCATGTCGAGTATATATGGAATGAGCAGGTGACGGTCACTTGGAGTAGAGCATACCCGCGCTACTCGGCACGGTGACGGATCCGCCGGAGTACTCGAGCATCCATACCCCTACTCGACGGGGTCGAGTTCCTCCCACCCGGGGAGAGTTGATGGGAATCGACGCCGAGCATTAACTTTTATTTTTACATTTGAGTCCTTTTATTTACTTTTATATCCTTGGGAAAGTATATGTACAATTGTAAGGCTTTGTAAGCCAATGTGTTATTCCCTAGGATTGTGTGGGTTTTTGTGCAAATGTGTAGTAGGTCCAGTTAGGGGGCCCCCTCCCCTTCCCCATTGGTCCACCTCATCCATGTGGGGCTGGTCAACCATCCTAGGTGGCCATCTAGAAGGTTTGAATGCTAATTGACCACATGGGAGACAAAGGGGTTAAAATTTCAAAGGTAGGCCACCTACCTTACCTACCTAGTCAAAGGAGTGCCCCATCCATATGTAATTTATTTATTTTGAGTTTTGACCACATGGGGGATGAAAATGACATATTTCCCACGAAATTATCAGCCCCCCCACCCCTTGCTATTTTCTATATAAGCCTATGTATAGTGTCATTAGAGATTAATGAAGAAAAATTTGTAAAATTGGCTTGAGCCATTGAAGGGTGTGCCCTTGTTCCTCTCTCCCCCTGGTGTTCTTCTCCTCCAACCTCAAGTTCTAGAGTGATTCTATCTTCTATCATCCCCTCTCAACCTCTGATCTTCATTGGTGCCGCCGCCGCCGCCGTTCGTGCCGCCTACGAGCCGCCACGGGATCGTCTTCGATTTTCTGTCCTGCTGGATAGAGGTGCAGTTCGTGAATTCCTGAAGCCAGCCACGAGATCAGATAGATTTGAAATTTTTAGGGTTGGTTCCTATACTCTATCCCATTCTCCACAAAAAAATCCAGATTCAAAAGTCACCGTTTCATATCTTTACTATTTCGTTCAACTCTCAATCTCAGATCTGTTCTGTCACTATCTACAGTGATAGTAACCTTGAGTTCTCCACCTTCGACTACCCTTTTGATTTATGTTAGACCTCCCAATTTAACTAGGTGTTCTGTCCATCGTCCCCTACCACCATAATTTTTATTAAATTTTTATCATCCTTCTACCTATTTTTAATAATTCATGTTCTACCGGAGCTACAGTACTTTCAGTCAGATCCCAGATCCGACCTTCATCTAGTAAACAAATTACAGAAAATCATAGACACATCACAACGTGTCCCAACCAATTTTTCTGTCTTCCCCGCTCCATTTCCCATAACTTTACTGAAGAACACAACCCCAGATTCGAACGTCTACCTCGCGGTCAAAGGCAATCCACAGTCAAGTTCTCTACAGGTCTGAGTCTTCGGTTACTATACAACAGGAGATTGAAAATTCCATAAGTCAAGATCCGAGCAGATCCAGGCCAGATCTTTGGGCCTAGGTTGAAGAACTTCAAGCTAGCTTTCCAACTGCGCCAGTCTCGTGTCGATCCGACATCGGGGCTGATCGCAGCATCCATTCTCGTCGGAGCGCGCGCAGCAAAACAGCCACCACCAGTCCGTGGACAGCAAACCCGACGGGTGCCGATCGGAACCGCCCGACCTCCGGGCGACGTCCCAGCGTGCCGCCAGCCCGGGGATCGCTTCCATAAGTGTCCCCACCACAGTGGTGCCACTGGTTCCCACACGGCCCCTACGAACAACACGTGGGCCCCACCGTCACTAGTTCGGGTGCTGCCGAAGCTACGCGGAAAGCCGCCCGTCAACCCGAAATCGGTCCTCCCGGGCCCCGTTGTGTCGCCCTTTACCTCCCTGCGTGGAGTGGGCATATTTCCATTGCTGTAATATTCATGTATTAACTGTCCCGGGAGCACGAGTTCGGACGGGCCCGTCGTCCCCACGCCGAGCGCGTGGAGGTATCGCATTCGCTCCCTTACTTGGCATTTTGCTTAGTTTTCATATATACTTGCTTATGCCACTGCTAGAGAGCATGATAGGGTAATTAGCTCACTTTCTATTTATATCACCGCTGCTGCGAGAGAGAGCGTTACCGTCCCGTGACCTGATCCGGGCACAAGTGAGAGCCGACCACCCTAGCTCACAGCCGGTTTCTCAACCGCGCACATCCGACGCTTCCCTCGTTAAGGGGCAGTCACGAGCTTGTCGTGTCCGTGGTCTCGTCCCGCATCAGGCCAGTTCTTCCAGCAGATTTGCCGTCTTCATCCTCTCAGCCGGATGTTGCACTGTGGGCAGACATTGACGGCGAGGTGACTTTTGAGGTCGTCCCATCTGCCTCCTTTGGCTTTGCTTCTTCTGAGAGCTTTGTCTGGCAGAACCTGGATATGCTGCGCCAGCTGGTGGAATCTCAGCCTGGCTTGACACATTTGCAGCTGAAGGAAATTGCTGATCGCTTCACTGCCGGCCTGCAGGCCATGGGCTGCCCTTTGGACATATGGGTTCAGCGTGTTCTGCTTCTACTGAAATTCGTGCATCGGAGGGATTTCCTAGCACGGACTATGACTGACAAGCTGACGGCATTGAAGTTGCAGAGGTCAGAGTGCAAATCTGAGCTGGAGAAGCTGACGCTTGCCCTTGACGAACGCCAAGCTGAGCTATAGAGTGTTGTTCAGCGGGAGGAAGCTGTCCGAGACCGGATAGCCATTCTGGAAGCGGAACTCGCTGGACTTCGAGGCGAGCTGCGACAATTATCCTCTATTCGGCCACAGTCCACCGAGGAGGTGGCCTTGTTGGAGGTACGGGTGATGTCTCTCCAGGGTATGTCCGTGAAGCTTCAGGAAGAGGAGGCGCGCCTTCACGAGCTAAGAGCAGCTCCCGATGTGGGTCTTTTGGCCTTTGAAGATATCTTCCGACGGCCTTGAATTATCACTTCTTTGTTTTCTTCTGCCTTCTTTTGTGATACAGTGTCCCCTCGGGGCTCTTTATGTACTCCTCTTTTAATGAAAAGGAATCTTCGGCTTCATGTGTATCCATCTTCTTTTCTTTGTGGTTTCATCACTTTGGGAAGTGGGGTAGTGGTTCTAGCAGTCCCTCCTGTGAATGGCTCATACTTGGCAGGAGAGCATCCACCCTTTCATAGAAAGGATGGGGAACTCGCTCTACCGCGCGACGGCATCCGGGGGGGTGGTTAGACCGAACTCTGCTGGTAGCTGCAAACGTCCTTTTTGGCCATATGTGCCGCAAGGGAGACGGTTTGCGGGAATGCGAATGAAGAGGTTTAGAGCATCATCCGGAACGGGCGAATGGTCCATCCCGGGTAGGTTTCAAAGCCAGTCGGGGCAGTGTGCCAATCGACCAGTGCATGATTTCATCATCGATATTGGGATCATATCGATGCAAGGAAATCTTATAGGTTTCATCAGAGTAGACGGAAGGTCTAGACTGGGTAGAGGTTGTCGCAGGTGGGACATTGAAGGGTGCGTGGTTTTCGTCAGGACAGACGTAGGATCTGAACTGGATAGGATTTCATCATTGATCGGGCAAGGTGCCGATCGATCAATAGCTAGTTTCATCATTGATATTGGGTTCATATCAATGCAAAGAAAGTGTTATAAGTTTCATCAGAATAGATAAAAGGTCTAAACTGGCAGGGTTTTAATTGGACATGGTTTCATCACTGATCGGGCGAGGTGCCAGTCGATCAGTGGTTGGTTTCATCGTCGATATGGGGCTTATATCGACGCAAGGAGTTTCATAGGTTTCATCAGTATAGATGTAAGGTCTAAATCGGACAGAGGATTTCATCATTGATCGGGCGAGGTGCCGGTCGATCAACGGTGGGACGTATGTAGAGGTGTAGGTCTCGTCAGGACAGACGTGAGATCTATTCCAGCAGGTTTTATCGCGGGTGGGACTTCGCCAAGAAATACGTAGGTTTCACCAGGATAGACGTAGGGTCTATCCTGGTAGGGTTTCATCGTTGACCGGGCAAGGAGCCGATCGATCAAGGGAAAGTTTAGGAGTTTGATCAGGACAGACGTAAGGTCTAAACCAGCCAGGCTTTATCAGAATGGTGACGGGTTTTATTGCCGGTGGGACATGTGAAAAGAGGGTATGTAGATTTCATCAGGGTAGACGTAAGATCTATCCCGGAAAGGCTTCATCGTTGACCGGGCAAGGAGCCAAACAGTTAACGGAAGGCCATATCAAGGGAAGGAAGTATGGAATTTCTCAGAATTACCACGTTACTGGCCCAGGCGCCCTTTCGGGTTTTCACCGGAGCCAGCCCCCTCTTGATTTTGCCCACGCACCCTTTCAGGTTTTCACGTGGCGGGGTACCCGATTTTACCTGCAGTGCCCTTTTGGGTTTTCACCACAGCTGGGTTCTAGCCATTCTTTCCCTTCTCCAGAATGCCTGAACAAGTCTGGCGGGGTATCTCTATTTTTTAACCCCATTCTTCATATGCATATATTTTTTTTTATTCTTTCTCTTTTCTTTTGTCGTCGCCTTTCCCGGAACTAGAACTTTCATTCTATGGACCATGGGGGCCATATGTTTATTGTGGATACATGATCATCGATGTGGGTGTCAACATCAATGCAAAGGGAAATAGGGTTTCATGATCTATCCAGATGAAAGGTCCGAATCGATTTAGAGGATATAGATAGCAGCCCGGGCACGAAGCCATTCGCTGGAAATGTGAGTTTCATCATTAATGTGGGGTTTGACATTAACGCAAAGGAATAGAGTTTCATGATCTATCCAGATGAAGGGTCTGAATTGATTCAGACAGCTGTGTCGTGTTCGTCAGAGCAGACGGAAGGTCTACCCTGGATGGGTTTTAGCATCGATCAGGCAGTCTGCCAACCGATCAATAGCAGATTTCATCATTGGTATTGGGGTCATACCAATGCAAAGGTTTCATATGTTTCATCGAGATAGACGTAAGGTCTAAACCGGACAGGTTTCATCGCCGATCGGGCAGTGCGCCTAGTCGATCAATATCAGGTTTCATCATCAGTATTAGGTTTATACCAATGCAAGGATTTCGTAGGTTTCATCGGGATAGACGTAAGGTCTAAACCGGGAAGGTTTCATCGTTGATCGGGCAGTGTGCCGGTCGATCAATATCAGGTTTCATCATCAGTATTGGGTTTATACCAATGCAAGGATTTCATAGGTTTCATCGGGATAGACGTAAGGTCCATTCCGGATGGGTTTAATCGTTGATCGGGCAGTGTGCCAATCGATTAACAGTAGGTTTCATCACGGCGGGACGTAAAGAGACATGTAGATCTAGTCGGAATAGACGTAAGGTCTAAACCGGACAAGGTTTTATCGCTGATCGGGTAGTGTGCCGGTCGATCAGTAGCTGGTCTCGTGATGGTGGGCTTATTATCGAGGGAATTTTTTTTTTGAGCAATGCATGAAGGCTTCACCAGAATACACGTAAGGTCCATTCCGGATGGGTTTAATCGTTGATCGGGCAAGGCGTCGGTCGATCGACGAGGAGTTTTATGGTGGGAGGTGAAGCTTTCTTTGGAATCACCACATTACCGACCCAAGCACCCTTTCGAGTTTTCGCCGGAGCCAGCCCCCTCTTGCTTTTGCCCACGCGCCCTTTCGGGTTTTCACGTGGCGGGGTACCCGATTTTACCTGCAGTGCCCTTTTGGGTTTTCACCACAGCTGGGTTCTAGCCATTCTTGCCCTTCTCCAGAATGCCTGAACAAGTCTGGCGGGGTATCTCTATTTTTTAACCCCATTCTTCATATGTATATATTTTTTTTTATTCTTTCTCTTTTCTTTTGTCGTCGCCTTTCCCGGAACTAGAACTTTCATTCTATGGACCATGGGGGCCATATGTTTATTGTGGATACATGATCATCGATGTGGGTGTCAACATCAATGCAAAGGGAAATAGGGTTTCATGATCTATCCAGATGAAAGGTCCGAATCGATTTAGAGGATATAGATAGCAGCCCGGGCACGAAGCCATTCGCTGGAAATGTGAGTTTCATCATTAATGTGGGGTTTGACATTAACGCAAAGGAATAGAGTTTCATGATCTATCCAGATGAAGGGTCTGAATTGATTCAGACAGCTGTGTCGTGTTCGTCAGAGCAGACGGAAGGTCTACCCTAGATGGGTTTTAGCATCGATCAGGCAGTCTGCCAACCGATCAATAGCAGATTTCATCATTGGTATTGGGGTCATACCAATGCAAAGGTTTCATATGTTTCATCGAGATAGACGTAAGGTCTAAACCGGACAGGTTTCATCGCCGATCGGGCAGTGCGCCTAGTCGATCAATATCAGGTTTCATCATCAGTATTAGGTTTATACCAATGCAAGGATTTCGTAGGTTTCATCGGGATAGACGTAAGGTCTAAACCGGGAAGGTTTCATCGTTGATCGGGCAGTGTGCCGATCGATCAATATCAGGTTTCATCATCAGTATTGGGTTTATACCAATGCAAGGATTTCATAGGTTTCATCGGGATAGACGTAAGGTCCATTCCGGATGGGTTTAATCGTTGATCGGGCAGTGTGCCAATCGATTAACAGTAGGTTTCATCACGGCGGGACGTAAAGAGACATGTAGATCTAGTCGGAATAGACGTAAGGTCTAAACCGGACAAGGTTTTATCGCTGATCGGGTAGTGTGCCGGTCGATCAGTAGCTGGTCTCGTGATGGTGGGCTTATTATCGAGGGAATTTTTTTTTTGAGCAATGCATGAAGGCTTCACCAGAATAGACGTAAGGTCCATTCCGGATGGGTTTAATCGTTGATCGGGCAAGGCGCCGGTCGATCGACGAGGAGTTTTATGGTGGGAGGTGAAGCTTTCTTTGGAATCACCACATTACCGACCCAAGCGCCCTTTCGAGTTTTCGCCGGAGCCAGCCCCCTCTTGCTTTTGCCCACGCGCCCTTTCAGGTTTTCACGTGGCGGGGTACCCTATTTTGCCTACAGTGCCCTTTCGGGTTTTCACCACAGCTGGGTTTTAGCCATTTTTGCCCTTGCTCAGAACGCCTGAACAAGTCTGGCGGGGCATCTATATTTTTAGCCCCTATTTTGTTATCTTCTATTCTCTCTTCCTCTCTCTTTTTTTTAGAGGGTGACAGGTCGGAATGCCATTCGATCAAGATAGGGGTGGCTTGGCTAAGGCGGAGTGCCTGTTAGACCAAGAATGGGTAGCCTGGCTATGGCGGAGTACCGCTAGACCAAGGAAAGGGTAGCTCGGTTAGGGCGGAGTGCCGCTAGACCAAGAAGAGGGTAGCTTGGTTAGGGCGGAGTGCCGCTATACCAAGAAATGGGTAGCTCGTCTAGGGCGGAGTGCCGCTAGATGAAGAAAAGGGTGTAGCTTAGCTTGGGCGGAGTGCCGCTATACCAAGACATGGGTAGCTCGGCTAGGGCGGAGTGCCGCTAGACCAAGAAAAGGGTGTAGCTTGGCTAGGGCGGAGTGCCGCTATACCAAGAAATGGGTAGCTCGGCTAGGGCGGGGTGCCGCTAGACAAAGAAATGGGTAGCTCGGCTAGGGCAGAGTGCCGCTAGACCAAGGAAAGGGTAGCTCGGTTAGGGCGGAGTGCCGCTAGACCAAGAAGAGGGTATCTTGGTTAGGGCGGAGTGCCGCTAGACCAAGAGGGGGTAGCTCGATTTAGGGCGGAGTGCCGCTATACCAAGAAAGGGTAGCTCGGCTAGGGCGGGGTGCCGCTAGACCAAGAAAGGGTAGCCTGGCTAGGGCGGAGTGCCGCTAGACCAAGAAAAGGGTAGCTTGGCTAGGGCGGAGTGTCGCTAGACCAAGAAAAGGGGTAGCTCGGCTAGGGCGGAGTGCCGCTAGACCGGGAAAAGGGTGTAGCTTGGCTAGGGAGGAGTGCCGCTAGACCAAGAGGGGGTAGCTCGATTCAGGGCGGAGTGCCGCTAGACCAAGGAAAGGGTAGCTTGGCTAGGGCGGAGTGCCGCTAGACCAAGAAAAGGGTGTAGCTTGGCTAGGGCAGAGTGCCGCTATACCAAGAGAAGGGTATAGCTTGGTTAGGGCGGAGTGCCGCTATACCAAGAAAGGGTGGCTCGGTTCAGGGCAGAGTGTCGCTAGACCAATGAAAGGGTGGCTCGGTTAGTGCGGAGTGCTGCTATACCAAGAAAGGGGTAGCTTGGCTAGGGCGGAGTGCCGCCAGACCAAGAAAGGAGTAGATTTTGCCTGATTACTCGGGGAATGTTGGTTGTGCTGTATGATACAGCTTTAGATGTCTTCCGTTGAGTGGCGAGAACTGGATTTCCCGTCGATGGTTAACAACCACGTAGGCCCCTCCTTCGTAGACCCTCTGTATCACATAAGGACCTTCCCAATTAGCATTCAGCTTTCCTTTTGGGTTGGACGCCATGACTTCTTTCTTCTTGACCATGACGAGGTCGCCTTTCTTGAATTCTCGTCCTTTTACGAGTTTGTTGAATGTAGTGGCCATGCGGGCCTGATACATTTGGATACTCTTCTGAGCTCGGAGGCGCTTCCCTTCCAATTCAGCCAGTTCTTCTAGTCTTCTTTCTGCATTGGTCTGTTCACCACGGGCCAGGCCATATTGGACTGCCACTCTGAGTGACGGGACTTCCAACTCTAGCGGAACCACTGCCTCTGAGCCGTATACCAGCGAGTATGGTGAGCACCCTGTAGGTGTCTTGAAGACAGTGCGGTATGCCCACAGAGCTTCATACATTTTCTCTTCCCAGTCCTTCTTATTAGAACTGACGACCTTGGCCAGCAAGGTGCAGAGAGTCTTGTTAAAAGCTTCTGCCAATCCGTTTGCCTGTGGATTGTAAGGAGTGGAAGTCCTCCATTCGATCTTATACTTCTCAGCAAGCCGATAGACCTTCTGATTACTGAAATGACTTCCATTGTCGGATATTATTCGGCTGGGGATCCCGAACCGGAAGATAATGTTCTGTTTGATGAATCTGGCGACCAGTTCACCAGTCACTTCTCTTAATGCTATAGCCTCCGCCCATCGGGAGAAGTAATATGTTATGGCCAGTATGTACTTATGTCCGGCCGAGGAAGTCGGCAGTGGCCCGACTACATCAGTTCCCCATTGTGCAAATGGCCAGCTGGGAACTGTAGGGTGCAGAGTCGTAGGAGGCCTTCTAGGCACAGTAGCATGCTCCTGGCATTTCTGGCATGATTTTGCAAATTTACAGCAGTCTTCAAACATGGTGGGCCAATAGTAGCCCAGCTTCTTGATTTCTATCTTCATCTTGGGGCCAGCCTAGTGGGCACCTGCTGTCCCAGCATGTGTTTCTTTCATCGCTTGCCAGGCTTCCTCAGTGGACAGACAGCGGAGTAGAATCTTTTTGCGTGCATCTGCCATTATTCGGAACAAAATTCCATTCCTGAGTTCATAAGAATCTTTGATTCTCAGGAGTTTCATCTTTTCTTCTCTTTTCTGCGGCAGCTGTTGGTGTACCAACCACTGCAGCAAGTGCTGTCTCCAATCAGACGCTTGTTCTGTACTGATGGTGGCAACTTCGTCTTCTTCGGGGCACCCTTCTAGCATACTGGGGACTTGCCGCCGGTTCATAACGATAATGTTCAGTGTCTTATTTGGTAGGACTGCTAGTGAGCTGGCCAGCTTCGCCAGTGCATCAGCCTGGGCATTGTGTCCACGGCCCACATGCTTGAGCTTAATATGGTAGAATTTCGCCATGAGGCGCACAGCTTCTTGGTGGTAGGGATTCAGTTCTGGCTTCCGCACATCGAACTCCCCTTGGATCTGTTTTATTATCAACATCGAATCCCCGAATACTTGAAGCATTTGGATACCCATGTTGAGGCTGATATATAGCCCGATTATCAGAGCTTCATACTCGGCCTCATTATTAGTGCAGGGCTTCTTTATAGAACAGGAAGTATGCACGACCTCCCCTTCTGGTGATTTCAGCACGATACCGGCTCCAGCCCGTATTCTGGTCTTTCCATCGGAGTCTGTCTCTGTTCTAGATGCTCCATCAAAGAATAGTTGCCACATAACTGACTGAGCTTGGCAGGCCTCGAGTGTCTCATCATCGGGTAACTCGGTCCCTAGCATATCATTTTTCGGCACAGGATGCTCTGCGAAGAAATCAGCCACGGCCTGTCCTTTTATCGCCCTCTGGGGTGTATAGGTAATATCAAATTCCATCAGGATCACTGCCCATTTGCCCAACCGGCCCTTCAGTACTGGCTGAGTCAATATGTATTTGAGCGAATCTGCTGCAGATATCAATCTGACTTCATGTGACAACATATAGTGTCGGAGCTTCTTGACAGCAAAGACTAGTGCCAAGCAGGTCTTTTCTATGTAGCTGTAGCTTTCTTCAGTTCTAATCAGCCTCCTACTCAGGTAGTACAAGGCTTGTTCTTTGCCTTCTTCATTTATCTATGCCAGCATTGCCCCCAGGGAACAGTATGTGGCCGCGATATACAGTATCAAGGGCCTGCCCTTAATTGGTGCCCCCAGCACCGGAGGGGTCTTGAGATATTCTTTTAGCTTATCAAAGGCTTCATGACATCCATCATCCCAGAGGGACGGTACATCTTTCATCATGAGCTTGTGAAAGGGGTGGCATCTTCCCGACAGATTTGATATAAATCGTCGGATATAGGCCAGACGCCCTTGCAGAGATCTCAGCTCGGACAGATTCCTTGGTGGAGGGAGCTCCTGGATAGCCTTAATCTTGGATGGGTCAATTTCAATGCCCCTATGACGGACAATAAACCCGAGGAATTTTCCACTAGACACGCCGAAGGCGCACTTCATAGGATTCATCTTGAGCTCATATTTGCGCAACCTCTAGAATACTATCCTTAGGTCTTGCAAATGGTCGTCTCTTCTGCTGGTTTTTACTACCAGATCATCAATGTAGCACTCTACTTTCTTGAAGAGCAAATCGTCAAAGTTTTTTGTCATAGCTCTTTGATAGGTAGCGCCGGCATTCTTAAGACCAAACGGCATCCTTTTGTAGTGGAATATCCCCTTCGGGGTACGGAATGCAGTGTGCACTCTGTCTTCCTCAGCAATCCAGATTTGGTTGTATCCGGATGACCCATCCATAAATGATAGGGCTTCATGACCGGTAGTCGCATCGATCATCACTTCAGTGATTGGCACTGGGAAGTCATCTTTCGGGCAAGCCTTATTAAGGTCCCGAAATCAACACATATTCTGATCTGCCCATTCTTCTTCTTTACGGGCACTATATTGGCTAGCCATGTAGTATATTGGTTCTCTTCAACAAAGCCCACATCGATTAGCTTGTCAACCTCTTTGTTAATCTGATTTATTAATTCAGGGCGCATTCTCCTGGAAGGCTGCTTTACAGGGCTAGCCTCTGGGTTTATTGCCAATCGGTGCTGTGCCACATCAGAACTCAGTCCCGGCATTTCATCATATGTCCATGCAAAGCAGTCTCGGAATTCCTTCAAAAACTGTATATACTATTCCCTGACAGCTGGCTCCAGCAGTGCACTGAGGAATGTCGGCCTTGGCTCATCTGCGGTCCCCAGATTTATTTCCACAAGCTCATCGACGGTGGCCTGACCTCCATCTTCGACCTCGGGCGGGGCTTCTTGCAAGTCAATGAAGCCTCCCGGGATATAATCTTCTTCAGTCTCATGATTCTCTGTTTCATCATACTGGTCATCAGCGGGTGCTGGCCCGTCATATACGGCCAATATTGTTGGATTCTGTTCAGTCTGCCCCGAGGACGTGACTGGCTCAGCAGGAAACTCAAAAATGGAGTCTTCCGCCCTTAGAGGCTCTTCTGATGCAGACTCCCTTGAGAGATCATCATTCTGTAGAGTCCGGACTTCTTCCAGGATGCGCTCAAACTCCAGGCATTCTCTCAGCTCTTTGGCTATTTGGTCTTCATCCGGGGTTCTCGTATCAAACTTTGCTTCAGCATGGAACAGATCCTCTTTGCAAGGTAGGTCTTCCCCGCACCAATCTTTCTTTGCTTCATCAGATGTCCCCATCTCCGGCTGACTGTCTGGGGCTTCATTGTTCATTATGGATTGATAAATAATTTCTTCATCTTCCGAGGGGTACTTGTCATATCCCACCTCGGGAGGGTCTTCATGCTGGTAGGAGACAGAGATGACGTCCACCTCAGCTTCATAGTATTCTTGAAGGGTATAACCCAATCCCGAGTGCTGAGTGATCTTCCTCAGTTCTTTATTATCCCTGGGCGGATCCCATAGCTCCTGGAATGCCTTCTTTTGGGCAGCAGGCTGCAATGACGGCATTTGCATCTTAGAGAACATCTGCGAAACCCGTTGGGTAGTATAATCCAAGCCTGTAATCGGCACCATCTGGTTTGCAGCTTCTTCAGGGACCATGCAGTCTTGATCATCTTCCTCGACTGACTCCCCGGTGTAGAATATGGTAGAAGGCTCACAGAAGCGAGGGATTTCCATAGTCTTTAGTGGTAGCACCGTCTGGTACTCTAGGCTGGCGATGGGCTTGACTAAACCCTGCGGAACCTTCACCTGTGTGTACTTTTCTTTCATTTCTTCATCGATATCATCCGGGTGAATGCTAGGAGGGGTGATCCGAGCAAAGTCACCAGCATAAGAGATGTGAGATACCTCATGCTTTTTAATATAGCCCTTTGGTGGCGGTGGAGACCAGTTTCTTGCCTTCATCACCGGCTTTTTTTGGCTGACCCCAGCCTCTTTCTCTTCACAATTTTGCGACACCTCGATGTAGTAGGATGCATCGAGCATATGACACTCGAATACTTCGAAGGGATGTAGATCTGCAAACACCCTCTCTTCTTTTCCTTCATGGTAGTATTTAATGCACTGATATAGCGTGGACGGCACTATCTGATATTCATGCAGCCACGGTCTCCCCAGCAGGGCCTTATATGTGGTGTTGGAGTCGATTACATAGAATCGTACCACGGTAGTGAGATCCCCCAATGTGAGGTTAAAATCAGCCACCCCAAGGGGCGTCTCACATTTCTGGTTGAATCCCGCAATTTTCATGTCTCTGACCTTGGTAAGCTGCAGATCAAAGTAATATTTTTGGTAGATGCGGTATGGGAGAATGTTCACGGCAGCCCCGGGATCTATCAGTATCCTGCTCAGTGGCTGACAGTTCAGGGAGCCCCTCATATACAGCGGTCTGTTATGGCAGGAATTCAGAATCAGCATGTCATCCTCTGTGAATGTGACTGATGGCCCAGAATTCACTTCTGCCAAGAGTGCCTCATACTGTGCCGGTGACTGTAGGGCATCAACAATCACTTGGCGAGCTTCTTCACTCAGAGAGAGAATCTCCCAGATGGAGAACCTGGTAGGGAGCTTCTTTAGCATTTTCATGATCCGGCTGCCCTCCCTGACATTAGACAGTCTCATTTCTTCCGCCCATCGGGGTTTTGGAGGTTCATGTGGTGCCCGTGGCCTCTGCTGCCCAGTGCTGGGTTCATCCTCAGGACTGATTTCTTGGGAGGCTTCTTCTGTAACAATGGCCCCTGGCGTTGTTGGAGGGTTATCCTCCTCTTTCTCATTCTGTTCGCAGGCAACCAATGCCGACTGCTGAGGTCTCTTGCCTTTATCTGGCCCAACCTGTGTTGACTGCTCATTTTCCAGACTGGACAGAAATTCCAGAAATGTTGGAGTTTGACCTCCTTTCTTCTTTTCTTGGTATAGGCTGGCAGGGGGAGGAACCTGGACACCTCGTACCTCCGGTTCGGGAATCTGGTAGGGCTGTTCCCCTCTGAACATAATGTTATGATTAGCTGGTGGTGGGCGCCCCCACCTTCTTCCGGAGCGTGTTGCATGTGCTGAGGTTGAGGCCTCGGCATGGTTGGCTTCCAGCGGGGCATTCGATGTTTCATCCTCATCATTCTCCCCGGGCGAGGTAAAGAGTGCCGACATGGTGTTACATTGTACTGTCATGACCCTCTTTCCCTTTTTGGGCTTGGGCCGTCTCTTCTTTTTCTAGGAATTTGGCTTTATTGGCTCCTGCCCCCAGAAGGGTTCAGTCTCAGCTTTTTCTTGTTCTGCCTCTGACTGCTCTTTAATTTTCAATTCTTCGAGCTGTTCCCAGAGTATACAGTCTTTCACCAGCAGGTGTTTGGGCTTTTTCTGCTCATAATCATCGAGCTCATTAATGTACTGCTGCAGACGCCTGGCTGTAGGACTTACTTCTTTATGTGCAGGTAGGGGAACCTGTTTCCTCCGGTTGTGAGTGGGGATCCGGATGACTGGCCCTGTCTCAGCTGTGCGCCATACTGGCTTTACTGGAGGCGGTTCGGGTCTTGGTGTGACACCGCGGATAACTGCTCCACTGGTATTGGCTGCGGGAGTCTTCTTTCTGTTCTTTATGGGTTTCATCTGCCATCCTTCCTGATCCTTCAGTGGGGAGAGGAAGCAAGCTTCATAAGTATGCCTGGTACATTCTTCAATGGCCTCCTTAGGCAGCTGCTGGTAGACTGAAATCATATTGGCGGCCATTCTTAAGGCCGGAGGCTCATGTGGACGGGGTGGCTCCACTTGGTAATCTCCCAGCTGTAGCTCCCCCTTTTTGGCCATGCCTTCCATAATATCTTTGAAGACGTAGCAATCTTCAATTGCATGCCCCAGCGCACGGTGATATGGACAGAACAGTGGATCACCTTTCTTTGCCGCGTCCTCGGGTCTCTTTGGCTCAGGCAATGTTACCTTGTTGAACTTGTATGCCCAATTGAATAGTGCGGCTGTCTTATCTTTCGGAAAAGAGTATGGCTTTCTCATTTTGTTTCTCAGAGAGACTTTATCTTTTCTTTCTGCTGTGTCTGCTGGCGGGGGAGCTTCATCTGCCCCCTTCTTCCCTTTCTGTTGCTCGAAGGTTCTGAAATCGACGGTGTTAGCCTCAGAGTGCGATGGTCGTCGATCATTAGATTTCCCTTTCGGCACAGTTGGAGCATTGGCCATCGGATGCTTGGACAGGAACATCTCGACCTCCGCCACTATATTGTTCAACCGGTCAAATGTTCTGACATTTGCACCAATCATTTTTTCCAGTACCTCTCTCCTGAGGCTCTGCTTACATATTTGCACTGCATCTTCTTGGTGAGGAGGTCTTCTGCATCTCATAGCTAAGTTCCTCCACCTCTTGATGTAGTCCAGTGCTGTTTCATCTTGCTTTTGCCTGGTTGCATATAGTTTTGCTATTGTAATTTTTATTTCCGTGACGTAATATCTGTCGCGGAACTTTCTTTGCATATCAGGCCAATCGGCCACTGACCCAGCCGGCAGGCTTGAATACCATTCAAAAGCTATCCCGGTGAGGGATGAGCCGAAGAATTTGAGCAGATAAGCTTCATCAACTGCCAAGTCACCCATAATGGTGGTATAGTAAGCTATGTGCTCCCTGGGAGAGCCCTGGCCATTAAATTTTTCAAATTTCAGTGGCTTACTGACGCCTGGAGGTAGTCTCTTAGCAGCATACTGGGGAGGATATGGTACCTTGTACACATCGTAGGTGCTAGCATCATCACCATTTTTCTCAGACAGCTTCATCTCCATAATTCTTTCAATCATCAGCTTGTGGGCTATGGCTGGATCCATGTTTTCGGGAAGAAGTGAGCTTGTTGCTGACTGTAAGGAGTTGTCATCACAGTTGCGCGCAAGGTAGGCGCGGCAGGCTGCGTCTGAGATACAGAGGGCTGAGCTACTGTCTGCTGCAGAATGGGTTGGCTCGGTGCTTTGCCTTTATCGGCCGAGAGAGGATTAGTTGGGATAGCCATTTCTGTTGAGCTGGCAGTCTGCCCCACAGGCTCGGCTTGCTTGGAGACCGGTGTAGCTTCATGCCTCTCATTTAGCTGTCTTCTGAGAGCATTGATCTCTTGTTGATATCTTCTAAACATCATCTGGATCATGGGATCCAGGGTTGACGGGATCTGTAGATCTTTTGAAGTCGCTTCAGCATCATCAACGAAGGGATTGTCTTCCTCTTCCGCTGTCACCACATTAACTGTCATAGTGGTGATCTTGCAGGCTTCATCATTAGTCTTCATTATATCTTTTGCCGCCTGGCCTCTTCTTGTGACGGGGCCTGGTCTGGTTGCTAGTCTGAGCAGTTCATCTGGCTGTGTCGGTAACATATCCTGCCCTTTGACAAGCCCGGCCATATTGCAGGTAAAGATCTGCATCTTTTCCCTCTGCCTGTAGACTTTCCTTCTCACCTGATCGGGGTATTTGAGCCGGTCAAAGACCGATATTCTTTCTTCAGCTTCTTGCATGTGCAGGTCTTCTATCCCATACCCGGTTCTGTGGCCTTCTTCATAATCATTGGAATCGGAGGAGGACACTTCGATCATTGCTTCTTGAAAGGCTTCTTCTTCTTCATCTATGGTGCCTAAAGCACAAGATAGTCTTCGCTGCCCGAGGGAAGAATTCCCCAGGTAGTGAAAGTAGTCTTGAACCACTTGTTTCATCTCCTCTTGATTGTGCCTTCGTGGCTCTGGTTGGAGCATCAATCTTTCCTGGCTCTTCTGCTGATAAGCCAATCTTGCCACCTGAGCATTCAAATGCTCGGCTTGGGAGTATCTGATTATATCGGCCTGTCTGGCACAGGCTCTTGGTCTTCTTAGAGTGGCAGCAGCGACTGGTTCGCTTATTCTCATTTCCTCTTCCTCCCTGAACCTTCTACTCCCATCCTGGCAGCGGTTGGCAACAGCAGCATAATTCTTCCTTTCCCATCTTTTGCCCCCAGCCATGGGGTGGGTGACCGTGAGGTCTTCCTTTTGCTCATATCTTCTGCCCCTCATCCTGGGGCGAATAGTAGTCAGATTTCTTCCTTCATTCTCTTTCTCATCTCTCCTACCCTGAGCCCTGGGGTGAACAGCAACAGTATTTCTTATGTCTTTTCCTTCTCCTCTTCTGCTTCCTGCCCTAAAGCGGGCAACAGTGGTATCAGCAATGTTTCCTTCATCTTGAGCTGGGACCCAGCTCTGGATTTTCTTCGGCCGCCAGATCTGCCTGAACTTGGGCGGCTTTGGTGCCAGTGGCTTTCTATCCTCCTCTTTCATGTCGGCCCTCCTGGTAGCTAATACCCGGAACCTGTTGGTAGTAGGCACCATCGGGACGATCACGTCCGGCTTGACCGCCCTTGGGCAACCATTGAGGTTTGCCCGGACATCTCCAATCAGCATTGTCTTTCCTGAGTTGGATATCTGACGACCCGCAGCAGTGGATCGGGCTCTCTTGTCGGATCTCCTCCTTCTTCCAGCAGCAGAGGATGTGCCCCTTTTCGCCTCGTGATGGACGAAGCAGGACACGACCTCAGGAGTATCCTGCATAACCTGGCTCATCTTGAGGCTGGTAGCTTGCGGCAATGTCTCGACAACAGTCTTTTGCTCCTGGTTGTCAATCTCGAGCAAGTCAGTGAAGATGAGGCCCAGGTAGCTGGGCATCCTGACAACAGGCGGCATCGATCCGAACGAAAGAGGTACCGCCAGGTAGCCTTCTCGAACATGCACATCGACCGCTTGTTGATCAAAGCATACAGATATGATTCCAGCCGTCATCGTAGCTTCCTGAAAATAGAGAAAGCACACAAAATCAGAAATTTGAGGGGGGGCCCGTTGGGCCTCCTATTTTGGCATAGAGATGAAGGGAGACTCGGTCCCACCGGGCGTGCCAGACTTGTGGACGTGGGATTTATTTCTTTCATTTTTTGTTTATTATTTCGAAGATTTCTCCTATTTGTATTTGTTGATTATTAGGCGTGCCAGTCACATGTGTGACGATTTCATTGTGCGCTCGACTTGACTTGGTCAGTCGATTGTGAAGTCCGAGTCGGGACCAAAAGTCCGCCATACCATAAAGGCTATGACATTAATTACGCCCTTCTTAAGAAGGACAACCCTTGATTAAACGCCAAAATAGGAGGCCACTCGGGGCGGTAATAAAAGAAAATAACAGTGTGTGATATTGAAGCTCTTGTTATTCTGGGAAGATAATTTAGGGCACAGCAGATTACCACACCGACATGACCACCTCTTATGCGAGTCATGCCGGGTAGGAATAGGACATCGTCCACGCAGTGGCGGGACGGGGTCCGGACCATCATCGGGGAGATGTCCCCTTTCATATTTCTCATCCAGCCAAGGGCCTCACAGTATTCATATTCCCCGAGAAAGTTGAGCCGGACGGGGGGTGTGTGATGTGCACCTCCCGGGACTTATCGGGGTTAAAACATCGATCGACATTTTGGCAGCACCTCCCCATAATCTGGATTATGCCCAGGGGAGAATAGGCTATCACCCACGGAGTGCCGAGATGAAAGCCGAGAAAAGGAGGGAGTGAACCTCCCGCATTGCACATGTATGCCCTGGGGCAATGTTTTGACTCTTCCCTTATAGGAGCCGGTGATACTCATGCAGTGGCAGAGCTCACCTTAGCTAAAGGGGTTGCTCATAAATCTGACACGGATCAGTGGAACATAAGGGAGTCTAGCTCCCTTTGATTTGTCTCCCGGGCGGTGCTGGTGACTCATGGGCACTCCTGGATAGGTTTGACCAAAGGGGGTCGAAGACTCCATTGGGTGACAGGGCAAACTCTCGGCGCAACTGGCTTGGGAATGAAGTTCCCGGCGCGAAGGCAAAAGAGCCAGGGGGCTCTCGGCGCAAGGGCAAGGAGGCCAGGTTCCCGGCGCGATGA
The DNA here is from genome assembly GCA_022559845.1 of Amorphophallus konjac. Taxonomy (NCBI): domain Eukaryota; kingdom Viridiplantae; phylum Streptophyta; class Magnoliopsida; order Alismatales; family Araceae; genus Amorphophallus; species Amorphophallus konjac. The sequence goes on along the minus strand of CM040125.1, from coordinate 115,517,531 downwards.
AGAGAAGGCCAGGGAGTTCCCGGCGCTGGCTTCCCGACGCGAGGAGGAATTGCTCAAGGGGGGGGGTTCCCGGCGCGCAGGGGAGAAGGCCAGAGGATGGGCTTCCCGGCGCGATGGCAAAGCAGCCAGGGGGGTTCCCGGCGCGGCCAAGATGGAGAGGTTCCCGGCGCGAAGGTAAGAAGGCCAGGGGTGGGGTTCTCGGCGCCAGAAGCCTTGCGCCGAGAACTATTCACCCCTTTTACTGTGCATGGGGCCGAGATGGATGAGGGCGCCGGGATGAGTTTCAGAGTTTTACGGTACCCTGTTTTGGGTTTCTTGACGATTCAGGATAAGGAAGGTGGATTCTGTGGGATTAGAATGGATCAGGGCATCAAATTTGAACTGGATTAGGTTTGGGCTTTATAGAAACATCAGGATCGAGGAGGAATTAGGGAAGACCAAGGTCTAGAGAACCCCTGTCACCAATATTATGCAGAGCCCGGGGACGGATTTGATGTGGTCGTTCATCACCCTAGGAGCCAAGAGATGGCTGTCTCTGGACCCAGAGGTGATTTCGACATTGCTAATAGACAGAATATAAGCATCTAGAACTCCGGAGTATCATAAACCTCGGTCATTGTATAGCTTTGCCTTATCTCGGAGGCCAAGGGATGGTCTGTCCCTGGCTCTGGAATAAGCACGGAAAGCATTTGAAAACCCAGCGAAGCGGCAGACCGATGATCAGACTGGGGAGGGGATGACATGCTACGGCATCTAAGAGAAGATATAAGGGGATGGCAGCAGAGCTTCGGAGAAAAGCAACAGCAGGCCGCAACTGCGGCCCGTAGCGTTCATATATTAGAACATTGCAATTACATCCGCACATCAGAGAGAGTACATAAAAGAAGGTACAGGGAGACTATGCCTTGCCCTAGCGGAGTAAAACCGGCTGTGATATCACAGCATACATCAGAAGGGGGAAGAAGTAGAAGCAATCGAAATTAGAAGAGTGAACTACAGAAAATGGGGAGGGGAGGGTGGAGCATTGACTTCTCTCCCTCCCCGTTGCCCACCTTCGATCAGGCTTCGAACTCTTTTCTTCTTTGGCCCTTCTGCTTCTTCCTCTCTCGGATCAGATTGCAGGCTCTACTCTCTTCTCTTTTTTTATGGCTATCTATTCTTCTTCCCCGCTCTCCTCTTTCTCTTCGAATGAGGGGGTTTTATATCCCTCCTTGGTATCCTATCGGCAGGCCTGTCCCGGCGCGCCTCAATCGTAGGCAGACTTCCCGGCGCGTGGGACTCCAGCTTCTCAGCGCCACTTTTGGGCTTCGACAAGGGGATCCCGGCGCCACTTTTATAGGCCCATTTAGGGCTTTTTAGACCTCACATACACCTCGGCCTTTATTGGTCCTTCAAATATATCAGAACCCGAGAAGGCCCTCCATTGGTGACACAGTTTCTATTGAGATCATTCATAGATTTTCATCAGTTGGTAGACTGGGGTTTCATCGGCATTGCCATCTGAATGATGACAAAGTGGGACATCATTTCATCGGTATCGTCACCTGAGCGGTGACAAGACTGGACATCAGCTTTAGCCTGAAAAGACTTCAGCCAGGTGTATAGTCTGTGGAGACTCTTCTTTTGCTCTGACTTTGCAGAAGCCTTCACAATCTTTATTTGTTGGTTCTGGCTTCATCTTTATCTTTGCTCATATCACATCTGTCAATAAGCCGACATCTGACTTACTCTGACATGTTACATGTGGATTCTCGGACGAGGCAGTAATACAGCTCTTATTGAGGTGTGGTAGGAGGTCTCATCAGTCAGGTGACTGCTACTTCATCAGTGCCGCCGTCTGACTGACAATGGCACTGGACATCAGCTTGGCCGGGAAAGGCTTCAGCCGGGTAGATGGTTGACGAGCTTCATCATTGATCTTTCACTGTTGGTCTGATCTTCTCTTCAATTCTGTTTCAGCCCTTGCTCATTTTCAAGGTGTCAACAAGGTTACGCATGAGAATGTCAATAATGTAGCAATTCACTAGATTTTCACGAGTGCTCATGGATTTCACTTATTTATAAAGAAAGTACTCCCAGCGTAATGCGACGCCAGTAGCATCATATCCCATGTTTTATAAAATAGTATGTTTTCGACAATCAGCCGTGGGGACTAGCATAGAGCCCTTGGACACAATCAGCGCCCGAACTGCATCTTCACGTATAAATCAAGCTACTTCCATGAGTGTAACAATAAAGTATGGCCAAGAATGTAATAAGGTCAATAACTCATGATAACAACAATCAATGAATGAATGCTTCAATTTAGAGTATGAGAGATCAAGAAAAATATTTAAACAATGCCATGCTCACGGAAATAAATCGACAGCATAACAGTACATTCTTTTCTCTTTCCAATCATTATATTAAGTTTCTTGATCAATATTATAAGTTCTAGACTATCATTAGTTCATCTAGAACTTTTGGAATATCAACCCTTGGGTCAAACCTTGGGTTAAGTACTTAAGCAATGTGACGGTCGTTTACTGGGCCGTTACATCATGTAACGCTCCAGTAGTGGGCCGTTACAATGATCCGAGTCTAGAACAATAAAAATGGACTCAGAGAAAGGTGACGGTCATGCATTAGGCCGTTACATTATGTGACGGTCCAGGATTAGGCCGTTACATTAGTTTGAGCCCCGAATCAAGAATTCAAACTCAGATGAATGTGACGGTCTTATATTGGGCCGTTACATGTGCCTGACGGTCCAACACAGAGCCATCACATTACTGATAATCAGAAAACATCGATAGTGTAGTCTAATTAATGAGCTTTAATGGTACAACCAACTCGGCGTCCCAGTGGGAATCCCAGGCTCGCGGAGAATTACGGAGGCCTTGAAACAAGATTTCCTAGTCCATTGGAAGGAATATCCAATAGAGAGGTCCTCAAGTCCAAGAATAATGTTCCTATAGTGCAAAGTGAACTAATGGACAACATACCAGAATATGTGCCATGTACTTATAGAAACAACTTCATTGATAAAGAGTGAAGGTGTAATGATGTGAAACCATGATAAAACTCCATTAATACAATTTTGGAAAATCATGCTTTAAATACAAACTATAGAACTTTTGATACATGAAACTAGCATAACTTAAAATAACATGCAATACCTATCATGAACAATTTGATAACTGAAGAGTCACATAACAGGTTAAAACTTAGCTATCTAGGGTTAATTATAAGTAAACTTAATTGGTAACTATTCTGTCATGAGCTGACAGAACACAGAGTCTAACGGTCTAACAGGGGTTCATCACAGTGTCTGTGACGGTCTATTGAGGGACCGTTACAGTAATGTAACGCTCCTGTCCTGGTGTGTTAGAGACAACAGTCAAACGAAACATAACAGAGTGTGTGACGGTCCGTCGTAAGGCCGTTACATGTATGTGACGGTCCTACCATGATGCGTCAGAGCGTCTACTGACAGAAACTGATATGAAACCTAAGAGATCAACACACATCATGTCCGTAAATCAAATACCATGTCTATCCTAGGCATGATAACAAAGTATAGGCTATCTACATGCATGGGTTTCAGTGAATAGACAAGATAACATCTTTTAATTTTCTACTTAGGGCTAAGAGATGTATGAATGCATAGAACTATTAAAACATGAAATTCATGATCTATCATGCATGGAATTCAATCAAACCAGAGGGTTTTTAGTCCTATCAAGAGGTTTTTACCATTTATGAGATAACCTACCTCTTAACTTGACTTTAAACTTCCAATTTAGGATTTGAAAAACGTGCCCTAGTTCTCCTCTTCCTGTGACTTTTCAGCAACTTCCTTGGGCTCTAACTCCACGACCTCTTGACCTAAAGACGTGAAATTTGGAGAGGAGTTAGTCTAAAGTATTGTAAACAAATTCCTCTAAAGAACTTACCTGAGATTATGACTCCTTACCTTGATTCCACGCGAGTAAAAGTAAGGGTCGCGCAGTTCAGAACTAGGTCCTATTTATAGAGTTCTAGCTAGGGTTTGAAGATTAGATCGATTCTAGAGTCCTTAATCTGCCAGAATCTAATCCCTAAGACTTCTTAGTAGTGTTATGAACTCTCCCAAGACGATCCCTAGTGGATAAGATCTCAAGGTTTTGATCTTTCTACTCGTTCTTTCCTTCACGGAACTAACAGGGTGTAACGGTTGTAGACCCCTGCGTTACAAGCATGTGACGGTCTCACGATAGACCGTTACATTCAATGTTCCTAGAGTTCAACATTAATCAAACTCTTTTGCTAATTATCCTATATAATTATTTATATAATTTTTATCTATCCTTATTCTGCTAAAACCTGACTTCTAAGAGTCCCTAGTGATTATGTCAATCTAATTAGGTCTCTTATGGATATGATCATCAAGTTCTAATCTTTTTATACATTCTCTTACTTACGGAATTTGCAAGCTGTGACGGTCTAGGGTATACGCGTCACAAGGCTGTGGCGGTCGCCTGATGGACCATTACATTCGAGGCATTCAGAATTTTAATTTTAATAAAACTCTTTTATTTATTTTTCATCTAGTTATCCTATTAAGTGGTGTTTATCCTTTAAAATCCGTGAATAGGCTTAATAACCTTCTAGAATATGGGCCAAATTAAATGGGCCTGGTCTTTAAACCTTTTTGATTTGTTTAGTAGATTAGGTTAATTGATTAATACAATTGGGCCTCATAATGGCTAATAAACTCAATAATCCTTTTATAAATTTATTTAGCCCTTATAAATTACAATTAAATTATAAAATAATCTAGAAATAACTTATATAAATTATGGGGCACTACAGTTGTCCTCCGACATATGTATCCCTAGGACCCCAATGTACATAGATGTCCGTCGAGGTCATAAGTGGGTTAAACAATTAATGGCTGGTCATGTTGGTAGATCATACTCTACTTTTCGGGTGCACCCGCACTTATTCTTAAGGTTAAGGGACAAATTGATGGAAATGGGTGTACTTAATGACACCAAAAATATGTCAGCTAGTGAGCAATTAGCTATATTTCTCCTCGAGGTTGGACATGGAGTTTGCAATAGATTACTCAGAGAATGGTTCCAACATTCAGGAGAGACGATAAGTCGACATTTTAACAATGTACTCATGGCAGTGTTATCCTTGCGCCATGACTATATTAGGAAGCCGTCTGTTGAAGATCTAGTACATCCAAAAATTCGATATGATCCTAAATTTTTCCCTTCTTCAAGGTGATGTACTTTTTGATCATTAGCAAATAGACCTGCATTAATTAGTTCCTTCAAATGTTTGTTAATTGTTATTAATTATGCTTCTACTTTGTCATTAGAATGCACTGGGTGCAATTGATGGCACACATATACCTGCAAAGGTTTTGGTTGTTGACCAGCCTCGTTATCGAAATCGGAAGGGTGAAACATCCCAGAACGTCATGGGATGTGTCAATTTTGATCTAATGTTTAGTTATGTTGTTGTGGGTTGAGAGGGATCAGCTGCAGACATGAAAGTCCTCAGGTGGGCCCTTGAAAAAGGTGGATTTACCATACCAGAAGGTTAATGTTATTCAATTGATAGATTTATCTATGTTCCTGCTGGCCCAGAGAGATGGCAGACAAGAAGGGGGGTTGAATTGTCCCCTTGCCGAGATGGCGGATTTTAAAAATATTCTTTACTTAACACAGTGGAATTAAACTTAGCAACGTTGATTAACTAAAACTCAAGTGAGATTACGGTGTTCTCTCAACCTTTCCGTTCTCACTCGAATGATCAATGCATTGAACAACTAAATTAACCCACACACGGATAACGGATGAAGCGATGTGTGATGTGCAGTGAATTAAAACCTACTAAGTTGACCTGTGAAGGGAGATAGAAGAAATAGACAAACGCACAGGCAATCACACGGAACACGAGATTTTAAGGTGGTTCGGGACCACGACGGGCTCCCTACGTCCACCCCTCACCCAACCGGGTGAGGCTTCACTCCACGCTACTTTCGTAGCAACACGGGGATGAACCCCAATCACACACACGCTGCTTCCACAGTAATAACCACACGGGGACTAGCCCCAACACACTGCCACCGCAGCACACACACACACGTTCAGGGAACATATCCCGGACACGACAACCACACGGAGTCGCAGCTCCGTCAACACACAACACCACACGGGGAGTGTTTCCCCACAATAAACCCACACACGCGGAGATACAACTCCGCCCACACACAAGTGTTCTTGGTTTAATGAAAAAGAAAGATATACAATAAACCCTCAAACAGATATCTATGCTGAAATGAACAAATAGAGATGAGAGAAGAAGAATCCCCCTCAAATCTTCAGTGAAATCACGTCCAAAGGAACAATGGGATGCGTCGAATGATCTATCCGGGGAGTGGAAGCTTCTACGTTCGCAGGGGACGCCCAAGGAGAACTTGTCTTCAACAGCTCTGGTCGAAGGTGCATCAAGTCGGCAGATGAGGCTTGGTCTTGGCGTCCTCCACGTCTTCTTCTTCCTCCTCCAGGTGGGGCGGCGCCCTCCTCTTCCTTTTTCCTCTTTTCCTGCAAGCAAGAATGAAGAACATAAGCTCAAAATTATTGTTCATCCGATGGAAATCGTAGCCCATATACAGCCAATGTTAAACAAGCCAAATAGACATAAAAGCCCTTCCTAAACCCTCTAAAAGCAACCTCAATACATATGAGGAAACTCTAAGGACATTGGAGTAAAAACCCCAAGCAATCGGACCCTTAAATGGGGATTTCGTAGACAATTCGGAAATCACGATCCGGACGTCCCAGAAAAAGTGTCGACCTCTAGGGTCGACACTCGTATCAACGAGATCTACCAAAAACATAAAATCCAGAACCTAGTCAAAAAGTGTCGACCCATGGGGTCGACCTTTTTTCCACAAGGTTCTGTCCTGAGACAAAATCAAGACCCAGGGTAAAGAGTGTCGACCCATGGGGTCGACCTTTTTTACCGGGGGTTCTGTTTTAGTTAAAATAGCATAACCCAATATAAAGTGTCGACCCCATGGGTCGACACTTTTCTTGACAGTGGAAAAGTTCATTAAAACACATTGAAATACCACACTACAATCATTCAAAGTTCAAGTATCAATCACTTGAGCACATATGACATGGATACCCATATACAAGCCTAATTTCAACACAAATTCAATCCATTCACATTGAAGTTCAAATATCCATGTGTTCTTACCATGCCCTTGATCATTTGGGTGAAAAGCTCCAACTGTACCTGTATTTTCTAGATTTGAACTATTACTTTTCATCCACTTTAAAATCAACCTACAAGTGTGTCCTTACCACCATTACCATGATTTGAAGGTTAATTCCATCTAGAACCTGCACATGTACAAATTCTCATTGATCTCAATCTCAAGCTAACCAAATGACATGGTTATCTACTCCATTCTTTCAACCTCAAACATATTTCAAACTCAAAGTAAGCAAGTGAAATATCCAATTCAATCCATATCAAGTGAGTCACTCAAGTCAACCAAATGACATGCTCATCTACTGAATTCATTCAGCAATCTTAGTGCAACATAGTATAGGGTCTGTCCAAACCAAACTCAATCAAGATGTAGCATATTGGTCCAAGCCAAACTGAATCAAGATTTAGTATATAGAAAGGCATGCCCAATCATTCATTCAGAATCTAAAATTTATCAGGGAATAAATTCAAAGCAAGTCAACTCAAAAACACTTAATGCATTCTATCAATAAGATCTGTGCAATGTAGCAACGTTTAACACCCCATTCATGGAGACATTCCAAGGCAAGACTTATCCACCACATGTATTCAATGCAATTGAAATACATAGTCCAAATGCTGCCAAATAAACTCAGAAACCTGATAAAAGCATTAAGCTTAGTCTTACCATGTGGAAGATCATTTGAACAACAACTCTTACCATGAGCATAATTAATTGGAAGCAGCTTACTCATTAATCCTGCATCAATAGTTGAACTTGATCTGACTATTTAAAGATGACATTAGAAACAATGTCCATTAGGAAAATCTGAACACTCCATCAATCAGCACTTAAATGATATGCATGAGAACATCAAATAACATTGAGTGCACTTAAATGATATACATGAGAACATCAAATAACATTGAGTTCATTTCAAACCAAAGACCTAGGCTCAAAGAGCCAAGGGTCGACCCATGGGGTCAACCCATCCCAATGAGACAATTAAAACTGCCTTAGCAGTCCAATGCGAATTGAGATCACATCAAGGGCATTCCAACGCAACTCAAACAAATATTCATGTGAGGCATAATCAGTTCATAAACATGAATAAGCATAAATTATAAATGCAGTTCAGAGCAAGTAAAACCATGGACAACAAGATATCACGCATTTGTCTGTTCATTAAGAACACCAACATAATGTATCCATGAAGGCACCAATGCAAACATCAACATCAAGGATGTGTGCATGAAGGACCATTGTGTTTGAACCACCTGCAAAATAAGATATCATAATGTTAGCTTGTTTATCATCAAGATGCCATTAAACATAAACACACAAGATTTTCACTTTAGAGTAAACACAAAACACACGATATATTGGAATCATCAAAACCATTGTCAAAGACAACAAGGGGGCACACTGAACCCAAGAGTTCTGTTCCCCATACTTATTAGAATTCCATCTCGTTTCTTGTCATAGGGAAATTCTGGTTGGTGGATGCAGGATACGCAAACATCCCCCGCTTTTTAGCACCGTACAGTGGCACAAGATATCATATGCCAGAGTACAGGGGTAATAGGAGAAGGGTTGCACATAGGGATAAAAAGGATTTGTTCAACCATAGGCACGCACAACTACGCAATTGTGTTGAGCGTGCTTTTGGTGTCCTGAAATCACGTTTCACAATTTTGGTAAAACATCGTAATTATCTAATTAAGACACAAGCTAGAATTGTAATGGCTTGTTGCGTGCTCCATAATTTCATTAATTAGAAGGGAGCAAGGTGTTGATTTAATATTCCAACAATCCGAAGATGACGTGGACAATCCTGGTGATGAGGAGGTCGATGAAGAGGATAATGTCAGTAGGACAGAGGCTACCAGAGGGGAAAGATTTTGGGAACGTTTGGCAACTCGCCTTTGGGCCCATCATAGTTCACGGGGGTATTTAGTCTATTGTTAACCTAATTTATAATATTTTATATCTTTCACAGTTATGTTTACATGTAACATATAACTTGTCTATTGCAGGCGTCGTCAGGTGGAATCTCAAAATGAGGAGTGACATTATGATATTGTCAATTTGAATTAGACAATTTTACATGTTGTGTAATTGGACATTATACATGTTGTGTACTTGGACACTTTTATTCTCTGTCATTTGTTTTCTATTTAGTTGTATATGATTTGGAATGTGCATATATAACATAATTTCCTTGACAGTTTCTCATATATGACTTCTGATCTTTTTTTGTTGGGATGACCTTCAAACAACCAAAATTATACTCTGCAATCTACACACTTTCTTGGATATGATCGTTTGAACACTCACATAATTTTTTGGAGTAGCCTGGCTCAATTGCCACTTTATATGGGTTTCAGGCTGCTACACTGCACAACATGCGTGGTCGATGCTACACTGCACATGCTTGGACTTGTTACTAGATTTATGTTATATCTCTGTGCTCATATTTGCTATTTTGGTGTGTATCTAACATTTTTTACTACTTACATGAATATTGTCCTTGCATAGGACGTTGGGCTATGATGATGGGAAGGAGCATTGATGTGATGTGGAGGACTGTGGGGGCATCGCATTCCATTCCCCTATTTGTAGGCCCCACCGATGATAGTGGGTTGGATGGCCTTATGGCAGCCCCTACTATGAGGTTGGATGGTGTTATTGTAGGGGTTCTATGGGAAGTGACTGCAATACTTATCTTCCAATGATTGTCATTTATGAATATTATCCATCTGAGCCAAATAACATGACATATCAAATATAAGTTGGTGCCTTGTACATTATAGTTAAGTGTTTATAACACAATTCTTTTTCAGGATAAAACCAGTAGGATTCAAAATTAATGGGTGAGGCAAAATATGATCCTATTCAGTGTCAATGTGGCACAGGGGAATGTGTTATCAAGATTTCTCAAAGCAGCAAGAATCTCCAACGTCCCTATTATTGCTGCCCACTTGGTGTATGTTGTTTTCACCCTACCGTGCCATTTTGGTTTACATGTTATGTATGTCATTTTATCTTGTACATTTACTCGCAGCTTAGGAATGATAAGTCATGTCGGTTCTTCATGTGGGTGGATGAAGTATTACTGTGTCCTTGTGGCAAAGGACCTTGTAGAAGGCTGACCTCAAACACTAGTAAGAATAAAGGGAAAATATTTTATGTATGTCCAGAATCTAAGGTATGTGGCCAACATTGTTTATAGTTATTGTTTTTACATTCCTTATAAAATGTACCTAATGTGAATATCTTTTACTTGTAGGCTGACAAAACAATATCAGGTTATGGGTTCTTCATGTGGGTAAAAGATATGTCAATGGTATGGACTAATTTATGTTTTTAATGTGAATGTTTAATTTTACACAGCCGAGTGTGTGCTGTGCCAGGGTAAAATTTATGTTTTTTGTCGTAATATGAATGTTTAATTATACACAGTCGAGTGTGTGATGTTTATGTTTTTTATCGTAATGTGAATGTTTAATTATACACAGCCAAATGTGTGCAATTAATGTTTTTTGTCGTAATGTGAATGTTTAATTATACACAGTCGAGTGTGTGCTGTTTATGTTTTTTGTCGTACTGTGTGTGTGTGTGTGTATGTGTGTGTGTGTGTGTGTGTGTGTGTGTGTGTGTGTGTGTGTGTGTGTGTGTGTGTGTTTAACTCACATACATTGGGTCAACTCCATGCCCTTTGTTAGGAACTAGACCCTAGTATGTAATAATTCCCTTTATAAGAACCCTCCATTTGATTGGGCCAGTTGAAAACCACTACCTTCACAAGGTTTATCATCATCTTTTAGTCATATGCCTAAAATTCCTTTATAGATATGATTTCCCTACATCTGTGCTAAAATTTAGCTTTGAATCATGAACAATAGAGAAATTGTTGGAATTAGGGTCTCAAGCTTTGAGTTCAGCCTTTGGTAACTGCATATCCTGCAACACCCTTACTAGCTATCTCTAGAATTTTCAAGTCCATGAAGTGTGATACATCGTGGCTTCTATAAATTATCGTCAGAGATACAAATTAAACTGCATAGAGTTTAGATTTCTCCTGAACTAAATTGAGTTTGTATTTGTCCCCTACGTTGGTGTTGTTGCTTCATTGAAGCTGTGTGACAATAAAGTCCACTTTCCCATCCTAGAATAGAAGGGAAATGAGTACGAAAATGAATGGTTTTAAGTTTGGTGCTCCCAAGCTTGGGAGCACCAAACTTTAGTTCAGTTTTCTTGTTGTTTGATTTTTAAATCAGCTGTAGAGATAGGGTGAGGTGTTTTTCTCAAGGTGGAGGTGGCCAATCTCTGTTTGAATGTAGCCAATAGGTGATAGGTTAAACTATGTGCTAGTTGAAAACTACCTGCATCGTTGTATTGGCAGCTAAGTCCATGTAAGGGCTTCATAGCAAGTTTTGGGAGCTATACCTGGCAGTTTTTTTCATTCACTACAAGAGCCCATCTAATGCTCTTGATATATGCCTGTGAAGGTTGAGATAAAAGGATCTACAGGTTCCAATGAAAAGGTATGCGATGCATGTATCTTTATTGCATGCCTATAAATTATGAAATATTATACAGTATGCAGAACTACTTATGGGTATCCAAATATGAGTAAAACTTTCCCTAGGGCATTGAGGCAAGGCAAAGTATTTATGGGTGTGTGTGTGTGTGTGTTCAGGGGAGATACAATGTGTGTGTGTGTGGGTTTAGTGAAGACTGGCAGAATATGTGCAGAAGATTGATGATGAACTCACAAACCCAATTCTAAAACTGATGGTAGAACATGTGTGTGGGTGCAGGACACTGGCAGAAGGATGGGCTGCCCATTTACGTGTGTGTGTGTGTGTGTGTGTGTGTGTGTGTGTGTGTGTGTGTGTGTGTGTGTGTTCAGGGGAGATAGGAGTGGGGAGACAGGGGGTGTGTGTGTGTTCAATTTAACGTGTGTGTGTGTTCAGGGGAGATACAATGTGTGTGTGTGTGGGTTCAGTGAAGACAGATTCTTCCTTGCTCCCCACAACATAATGCAATACCTTTTTTAAGTTCTTGCATAGTCCAATGCCAACATGTGCATGCGATATATGTGCACGAGATTTAATGCTCCTTCCCATTGTGTGGATTCAGTGAAGACACATTAATGTGTGTGAATTGCTCCTTCCCATTGTTCAGTGCTCCCAAAGTTCAATGTCGATATTATACTCCTTCCCAATGTCAAACTCTTGGTAGTCTTATCAGGTATATATGAGGCAATGATGATTGGGTGGATGGCTTAACGACAACCCCCAACTAATATGATGCAACATGATCCGTGTGATTACATTATCTCATATTATTTTGAGCCTTATCTCCTTACTCTTCTCAAGTTCATATACTTTGCACTCAATGTTATAATTTGTGATTATATCATACACATTTTTCAAGAAAAGTGTTCAAATCAGCGGGCAATAGAAATCTCTAACATATCTACAACATGACATATTGAAGAACATGCACTGGTGGAAGATTTAAGAAGAACAATCGAGATGAAAAAAATTTCAACCGATCAAACTGTGAAGCTATCTGAAACTTTGTTGGCAAAATTTGATCAATTGAAGCTATGTAATAAAAAGTGATATGGATTTTTTTTACGACTATCATTTGTGAGGACATGTACACATGAAACTCTTTTTTGTAAAAGTATATCTTTTTGTAAACTTTTTTTAATTGTGAAGCTACTTATGTCAGGATCATTTACACCAGACGCTAATATTAACATGGATTGCATGTCTACGTACGTTATTTGGTGCACCCGTAATTATTTTTTAAGATTACATGTGAATTATTCATCTTTTATGCGCATGTAAAATAGTATATAAAACACACCATTTTAACCAAAGTAAAGAATCCAAATATTATAATAGTTACAGCATCGGTCATATTTTGAGTGATCATACAATATCTTTAATTACAAAGAACTATTCTATTTTGTAATTATATTCTATGTAAGTCAAATCAAAGATAGGGAAAAAAGGAAAGAAAGATTAAAATAATTTTTTGTTATTGATGTACGTTGACGATGAATTACAAATCCTAAAAACATAGAGCACTACATTAATTAATTATATTGATAATAATTAAGAACAATAAATAGTTATTGAAATGTATGATTATCACTAAGTATACTTTTTAAGGAGGAAAAAATTTAATATCATTAGTGCTAATTAATTTCAACGTAGAAAATATTAGATATATTTGCAGTCTCATTATTACTAATGGACAATTATTGAATCAAAATATTTAATTAGAAATTTCATTATCACTAAAGAATAATTAAAGTAGAGTTTGAATTATGTTACTCATGATATGATATTAATATTAAATTGAACATTTTTATTAATGATCGTTATATTACATACATATGTTAAAGTTAAGTCATACTATTTAATTACTCATAATTATGAATAAAATAATTATTAATCATTAATATCATTTTTACTAACTATTTTTTAAAAGGTAATATCTTAATTAATATCTTTATTTTTACTATTTTAGATTAATATGAAATTTAATTTTATAATATTTTTAATAATATTAATAAAACTTATCTATTAAAATCTATTTTAGGGTCTTTATTAGTCGTAATCATGAATGTAAAGTTTAATTAAGTATCATTTTTCACTACAAGAAATTACATTATAAATTTTCTAATCCCATCCAAACAAAGAATAACATCAAATGCCTTAACCCGGGATAAGAAGGACAATATGGTAAATTTTCGGTACTTATTCTCATTTGTATCCCCATTTTTTAACAAATGAAGAATAGGAATATTCTCGTACTTATCCCTTCGCATACCAAACATACACGAGAATAAGAATAAGAATAAATTAACTCAGAATGACTTATACCTATTCTCCACTTACATTATCCCGAAACCAAACATCACCTAAGGATTTGCACAGCCCCTGGGAAGGTCAGCCTTTGAGGCAAGGTCTGTGCATGTTTGTGTTAGCCATAGTAAGGTCTGTGCATGTCTGTGTTAGCTATAGTAAGGTCTGTGCATGTTTGTGTTAGCCATAGCAAGGTCTGTGCATGTTTTGTATTAGCCATAGTAAGGTCTGTGCATAATAAGGTCGGTGCATGTTTGTGTTAGCCATAGTAAGGTCTGTGCATGTTTGTGTTAGCCATAGCAAGGTCTGTGCATGTTTTGTGTTAGCTATAGTAAGGTCTGTGCATGTCTGTTTTAGCTATAGTAAGATCTGTGCATGTTTGTGTTAGCCATAGCAAGGTATGTGCATGTTTTGTATTAGCCATAGTAAGGTCTGTGCATAATAAGGTATGTGCATGTTGTGTTAGCCATAGCAAGGTCTGTGCATGTTTTGTATTAGCCATAGTAAGGTCTGTGCATAGTAAGGTCTGTGCATGTTTGTGTTAGCCATAGAAAGGTCTGTGCATGTTTTCTGTTAGCCATAGTAAGGTATGTGCTGTTGGACTTTTGTGACCTCCCTAGTGTTTTGATGATGTGCATCACTATGTTAAATACTGTTATTTTTAATCAAATATCATGAGTAATGTTATGCATTCGAACTTTCCATGATTAATAAGAAAAAGTGCTATGAGTTAATACCCTGCATGTCCGTACTGTTCCTTTCATTCTTCGTGTTGGTTGTGTTCACTTCACTTCGTGATGTCTTTTTCAACATCATGTTGTTCCAACAATGCTTGTTGGTTGTCTTCGTGTCGTGTTTTGTTCCAGCGCGTGCTGAACACTGCAGCACCTCGTGCTGTTTTCTGTACCACCTCGTGTCGCTCCATCTGTGTCACCCCTAATTCTTCAAAGTCTATACGTTGGATCGTCCTTCTGTGTGTCTCATTCAAAGTCTATACATCCACCGTCTTACCCAGCGTCTCATGCAAGTCTGTACAGCCTCTGCGTTTCAAAGTCCATTTGTTGCACTCTCAAGTCTGTACATTGCCTTCAAGGCATCAAGTCTATACAGTGGACTGTGCTTCATGCATTGGACAAGTCTGTACATCGACCTGTTCACTCGTTTGAGCAAGTCTATACATTGTGTTGCCTTACCTACGTTCAAGACCACCAAGTCTGTACATTGGGTAAAGTCTACACATCGCCTCGGTCACTTGCTTCAAATTCTATACAATGTGAACATTCATGTCTGTACAGACTTCACCTCATCTCAAGTCGAGTCTAACTGTGTTGTCTCCATGTCGTTCTTAGTTCGAGTCGTTTCTTTGTTATGTCTGTCTTCGTGTTGCTTCTCCTAGACCTCGTGTCTTTGAATTGTTCCATGTTGTTTTCATGTCGTTTTCATCTTCGAGTCGTTCGTACGTTCGAACAACTTAGTACTCGAGTTGTTTTTCATGTGTATTCAAGTCTTTTTAGTAAAGTGTCGTTTCACCTCGTGCCGTTCTCTTTGCTGCTTGTTATGTCGTGTTGTTTTTGTATTCATGTCTTCGTGTTGCTTTTGTATTCGTGTCTTCGTGTTATTCTTGTGTTTATGTCCTCGTGATTGTTTATTTCTATCTTCACCCTGGTTCCTTCTGATCGCGTGTCTGTCTACCTTTTTCACTCCGTGAGACTTCCTTCTCACCTCGTGATGTTCTCTTCTGACTTCGTGTCATTTTCTTTGTGATGTTAGCTTTATTATTATGTATCTCGTGTCGTTCTCTTCGTAGTGTTTGTTTTGTTACAGTGACACTTCGTGTCGTTCTCTTTTTACCTCGTGCTGTTTGCATCTGACCTCGTGTCATTCTCTCCTTGTCTCGTACTGTAATAATCTTGTGTATCTCGTGTCGTTCTCAGTAAAGTGCATCTCGTATTGCTATCACATACCTCATGCAGTTTTAGTTCTTGTGGCCCTCAGTGTTAATGATTTTTATCTCCTTGCAGGTCCGAGGAAGAACATTCACCGGTGTCTGGGCTGCACGTGATCCTATACTAAAGGAACCAATGCTATATGGGCACGTGGCAAGAAGGTTCTGGATGAAGCGTGGGAGGCACACACATTCTGCACCTTACCCACCTGCTGCTGCTGCTATATAAGGAAGCCTTCATCCACAGATGAAGGTTGATCGAAAGGAAAAAGCAAAAAAGGAGAAGTGAAGAGAGTTCGATTCAGAAGAAAAGAAAGAGAAGAAGAGCAGAAGGAAAAGAAGAGAAAGAGACAGTTAGAGAGCTCGTAAGGGTGAAGAGAAAAAGAAAGTGAGAGAGAAGAGAAGAGGAAGAGAAGCTTACCTGAAGATCTGTCTACTGGACCGTGGATCAGATCCAGGCCAGTCAGCTCCGTTGAGAGCCACATTGTGCATTTCGCTTTTCAGCGTTCTGTTTGCTGAAGTTATTTTCATTTCGTGTTTCTATTTTTTTCTTCTTATTTGGTTTTCCTTGTTCTTTCGATTCTCAGTAGTGAGGTCGGGTTCCTCCTGTGGATCAGGAGAAGGGAGATCTGATCTCCGGTTGCAAGTAGCTGGGAGCTACTTGTGGGTTCCCTCTGGTCAGAGGAAGGGAGACTTGTCTCCGGTTCTGGGCTTGCGGGTTGCAAGTCCAGGGGTCCCTCCGGTTGGGAGGAAGAGGGGAGGCTGTTCCCCTGGTCAAGCTGTGTGGCAGCAACTGTTTGCAGACTGAGTCTGCTTGTCTAGCATTGGCTAGTGAAGCCTCACTCCGGTTGGGAGTGAGGGGTGGATGTAGGTCTGGAGGACCGAACCACCTAAAAAGTTTATTGAGCAGTGGTTTGCTTTGTGTGCTTGCTTCCGCTAGATGCTTGGATAGGCGCGCTCCTTGTGTTTGCTCATAAGTTTAATTGAATTCGTTTCATTCTGTGTTTGCGTCTAGCATCTGAGTTTTTAATTGGCCATTATTCATTGAAGGATACATTCACCCCCCTCTGTATCCGGGCCTAGTACCGTAACACTTGGTATCAGAGCGGGTATTTCCCAATATGTGGTCCAACGGCCAGGGAAACGGATCCGCTGGTCCTCGCAGCTACATTACTGAAGGGCAGTCAATCACCCGTCCCCCTTTCTTCGATGGTAATAACTATTTTTTCTGGAAGAACAGGATGGAAGTCTTTATCAGGGCCCAAAGCCACAAGCTCTGGAGAGTAATTACAGATGGTCCGTACCAACTTCCACCGAACGAAGACATATGGACAGAGGAATAGGTAAAACTCTCTGCACTGAATTAGACAGCTCTTAGCATCATACAGTGCGCCGTCCACCCTGAAGAGTACTTGAGGATTTCAGCGTGCAAGACTGCAAAGAAAATGTGGGATGAATTGCAGTTAATATATGAGGGCACATCTCAAGTAAAAGCTACCAAGATCAATATGCTTACAACTCAGTATGAGTTGTTTAAAATGAAGCCAGAGGAGTCGATCACAGAAATGTATGCTAGATTGTCTGTGATCATCAATAGTCTGAGAGGATTTGGAAAGGAGATTCAGCAAGAAGACATTGTCAGGAAAATCCTTAGGTCCCTAACTCCCATCTGGGATACTAAGGTGACCGTCATAGAGGAATCAAGAGATTTATCCGCCATGTCAGTAACCCAGCTGATTGGGTCTCTTATGATCCACGAAATGAACTTCAGACAAGGGAATGATGGACATGACAGAAAGGGAAAGAATGTTGCTCTGAAGGTCTCACGACATACTAAAAAGAGCAGCAGCAGCAACAACAGTGGTGGTAGCAGCGAAGACTCTGACGGATTCTCAGACCTGGATAAGAGCGAGCAGGCCATGCTCACCAGGCAATTCAGAAAGTTCCTGAGGACTAAAGGGAAATTCTACAGGAGAAAGAGATTCAATGCTGCAAGGAAGTCTCCTGAACGAGAACTTGAGAAGAACCGGTTTGTTAAGAAGGTTACATGCTACCATTGTCAGAAACCTGGTCACATGAAAAGTGAATGTCCAGAGCTGCAAGCTAAGGCTCCCGGATACCAGAAGAAGATGGTGCACAAGAAGAAGAAAGCCATGCTGTGCACATGGAGTGATGACGAGGAGGATCCAGAAGCCACCTCGTCCAATGAAGATGAAGAGAAGACTTGTCTCATGGCCAACCATGAGGAAGACGTAACGAACTTATTTGAGAATTTTACTTTGGATGATTGGGAGGACGCTTATGGTGACCTGTTAGCTAAATATAATTTTCTAACCAAGGAGCACAGAATGCTTAAACGAAAGTTTCACTCTGTTTCTGAGGAACACTCTATTGCTGTTACGGACAACATGAAAATCAAGGAGATGGCCATTGAGCTAGATCAGGCTAGAAGTGAGATCGAGAAGTTTAGAATGGAAAGAGAGGAAAATCTAGCTAGGATGAATGAGCTGAAGAGTAAAACTGAAGAGAGCAAAAAGGAGTTTAGACTGATTACAGAAAAATATGAGGCGGTTAGAAAAGTCAATTAGGAACTCCTGGACCAATGTAATGAGCTTCAGAAGGAGAATGAGGACAAAAGAAAAATGCTAGAAAAATTTACAGAGGGGAGAAACAATCTGGATGCCCTTCTGGGGTCGAGAGTAAACTTCAATAGGGAAGGATTAGGATACAGTCCCATAAGTAAAAAACCCTTTGAATTCAGAACTGTCACGTTCTGCCCCGCCAAGGGCAAAGAAAAATTGGAAACCCCATCCAGCTCCAAATTTGTCTCTACATTGAAGGTTTCGACCAGCAAATCTACTCAACCCACTGGTCAGCAGACTAAGTCAGGAAATCCTGAGACTAGAACTGTTCCTGTGCAACAGGTGTGGAACAAGGGTTCTCACACGACCATTCCTATTGATGTCACTAGAAAGGTGAACAGTTTCGCTAAGAAAATTCAGCATGATAGTTATCAAGGAAAGCATGCGAACATGCATCACCTTCAACATAATTTTCATTTGAATAAAAATGGCTACATGAATTATGCTCAGCACACACGTGTTTCCTCTAAGAGGCCAAACAATAATTTCTTTGCTCGGAAACAGCATAATTTTAATAGGAATAGGCTCATTCAACACCCACTGAGAAATGCCAAGAAGGAAGAATCAATTTACATGAAACCTCTGAAAAGAACAGTAAAACAAATGTGGGTTCCTAAGTGTGATTTGGATAAATTGAAAAATGTCTTTGGACCCAATTTGAATTGGGTCCCACATTACTTTGTCTGAACTTTCGCAGGTTAGCCTGGCAGCCGAGCATAACAAGTGGTATCTTGACAGCGGCTGTAGCAGGCACATGACAGGAGACCGATCCAAATTTAGCAAACTGAAAATGAAGTTTGGGGGCCTGGTCAAATTCGGTGGAAATAACAGAGGAAGAATAATTGGAATTGGTACAATTGGTAAGTCCTCTACTAACTCCATTGAAGATGTGTATCTTGTAGAAGGACTTCAGCACAACTTGATAAGTATTAGTCAACTCTGTGACAAAGGACACAAGGTACTCTTTGACAACAATTCCTGTACTATTTTTGAGCTGAATTCTGATAACGTCATGTTCAAAGGTCATAGAGTAAACAATGTATACATCGTAGACCTGGATGATAATCCTGAAACTCACTTGTGTATGTCTGCTAATTCTGAACATGTTGCGTTTGACTGGCATAGGCATCTAGGCCATGCTAGTTTGTCTACATTGAATAAACTGTCTAAGCATAACCTAGTTAGAGGTTTGCCCCGAATAAGATTTCAGTTAGGATCCAAGCTATGTGATGCTTGTGCACTAGGTAAACAGACTCGTGCAGTTTTTAAGTTGAGAACTGAGAATCTTTCATCTAAACCGCTGCAGCACTTGCACATGGATCTCTTTGGTCCTACTCGCATACAAAGTTTGTCAGGTAAGAGATATGGATTAGTCATAGTGGATGACTACACTAGATTCTCTTGGTTGTTTTGTTTAGCAAATAAAAATGATGCTTTTGTTCACTTTGAAGAACTTTTCAATAAAATCAAACTGTAAGGTGAACATAATATCATTACTATTCAGTCTGACCACGGAGGAGAGTTTGAGAACTCTTCATTTTCTGAATTTTGCTTAAAAGAGGGAGTGACTCACAGATTCTCTTCTCCCAGGACGCCGGAGCAGAACGGAATTGTTGAGAGAAGAAACAGGTCAATAATTGAAATGGCCAGGACTATGCTGATTGAGAGTGGACTTCCAAGGAGATTTTGGGCTGAAGCTGCGAACACTGCATGTTTCTGAACCGAGCCTTGGTAAGACCTACTCATAGGAAAACTCCTTATGAACTTCTCAAGGGTAAGCAGCTAAACATTTCTTACTTTAAAGTTTTTGGCTCGAAATGTTTTATTCACAATAATGGTAAGAATGGGTTGGACAAATTTGAAGCTAGGAGCTCTCCTGGAATTTTTCTCGGATATTCAGAAACTTCAAGGGCTTACAGAGTTTTCAATAAAGCTGACCAAACTGTTGAAGAAACACCGCATGTAGTGTTTGATGAAAATGGTTTCTCTAACAAAGTGATGGATGATGACAGGGAGCCATCTAATGAGGGAGATTTCTTGGAGAGAATTGAAGAAGAAGAAATGCAGCCAGCTGCTCAACCAGAAAACTCACAGCAAGAAGGAGCAGCTGAGGTAGGTGAACCCTCAGGTGAGATAATATTTCACAAAGACCACCCTAGTGAAAATGTCATAGGAAATTTGCATGATCCTCCTAGGACTAGGTCTCATTTTAGAATTGTCCAAGAACAAGACTTAGCTGCATTGGTATCTCAGGTGGAACCCAAATATGTGGAAGAAGCCTTAAAACATGATTCTTGGGTATCCGCCATGAGTGAGGAATTAAATCAATTTGAGAAAAATATTGTATGGGAACTAGTTCCCAGACCTGATAACACTCATGTCATTGGCACTCAATGGATTTTCAAGAATAAAGTTGATGAGAACAGAGCTATCTCTAGAAACAAAGAAAGACTTGTAGCTCAAGGCTACAGTCAGGAATTTGGTGTGGATTTTGATGAATCCTATGCCCCAGTGGCTAGGATGGAAGCTATACGAATTCTGCTTGCATTTGCATGCTCTAGGAACCTTCGGCTGCAGCAGATTGACGTCAAAAGCGCATTCTTAAATGGGATATTGAAGGAAGAGGTATATGTTGAACAACCTCCAGGTTTTAATTTCTCTGTTCAGCCTAACATGGTTTTTAGGTTGAATAAAGCCCTCTATGGATTGAAGCAGGCTCCCCGAGCCTGGTATGAGAGACTTTCTGAATTTCTCTTGAGCAAGGGCTACACTCGAGGTAAGGTTGACCAAACTCTCTTCACCAAAAATCTCGGAAAGGATTTAATAGTGGTCCAGGTATATGTTGATGATATCATCTTCGGATCTAACAATTCAACACTGTGTAAAGAATTTTCTGAATCTATGTCTCATGAATTTGAAATGAGTTTAGTTGGTGAACTAAAGTATTTTCTTGGGCTGCAGGTCAAACAGATGGAGGATGGTTGTTTCATAAATCAAACCAAGTACACTCTGGAGATGCTGAAAAGGTTTGGAATGACCAACCTCAAGACTATCTCAACACCCATGGGCACCAACTCCTCACTGGATTCAGACGAAAAAGGTAAAGAAGTGGATGCTAAATTATATAGAGGTATGATCGGTTCACTCCTCTACTTAACAGCATCCAGGCCTGACATTCAATTTAGTGTAGGGATGTGTGCCAGATATCAGTCTAGGCCTACTGAATTACATTTGGCAGCTGTAAAAAGAATCTTTAGATACTTATCTGCTACCCATGATCTAGGTCTTTGGTATCCTGCATCATGTAGTTTAGATCTCATTACATATACAGATGCAGATTATGCAGGATGTAAATTGGACAGGAAAAGTACTAGTGGTCACTGCGAATTTTTAGGAGGATGCCTAGTCTCTTGGGGATCCAAGAAGCAACACTCTGTGGCTCTTTCTACTGCTGAAGCTGAGTATGTGGCAGCAGGGAGCTGTGGCACACAGGTTATATGGATAAAACACCAGCTTCTGGATTACTCAGTTGAGCTAGGTTGCACTTCCATTTTTTGTGACAATACTAGTGCAATAAACATTGCAAAGAATCCTGTACTTCATTCTCAAACTAAACACATCGAAATCAGGCATCATTTTATTCGTGATGAAGTAGCTAGGAAGACCTTTGAATTGATCCATGTTGGCACTAACTCACAAATTGCAGATATTTTCACTAAGCCACTGGATACTGAAAAATTTAGCACATTACGCAGAGAATTAGGTATTTACAGAATTTCATGATTGAATAATTGATCTCTAAATAATTTGTCATGTGCTCTTATGTTTATCTTTTCTCATTATCAGTTGCTAAAAATAACCTCATTATGGGTATTTGATGATTCACTCGTACTGATTGATACCACTTTGTTTTCCTTGAGGTGTTTTGAGGGTTGTCTTGGTTAAGTCTGAGTTGGTGTCAAGGTCTCAGGGGGAGCTAGATTAATAATTGGTGTCATGCTCTTTTGGCCAAATCTGAACATACTTTGAACGGACTTTTGCTGACCTTATAAGAGAATCAGTTTGAGTAGGTGGATAAAAGAATTTTTTGAATGTTTTATCCGTTAAGACTGTTCATCTAATTTCTTGTTGGAATTTCGACTGTTAGTCCCACTGAGATCAAAATCTGAATTCAAGACTATCTTCCTACACTATAACTGACTTCTGATCTAGCCAGTACAGCATACCTACTTAGTCTAAGTTGAGTCCGAAATGAGGTATATAGTGTTTTTGTCTGAAAAACTTTGGAACTGGTGTATTGTTCTCAAACTGAGTCAAGACTAATTTACAAGGCTTAAAGTGCAGTTTAATGAAAAAAAAATTCATGAAAGAAGTTTTACAAATCTTGTTATCTGTTCATTGAGTAACTGGGACTTTCATCAATGAAGTGAAAGAATTCCATGTCATGAGATGGCAGTAAATCAGGCTTAATTAGCTGTCTTGATCATACAGAGCTATGGTATATATCTGGTTAGTAACTGGGGTGTCTGGCCTCTGGTAAAGGTGTCACCTTAATGTCAACACCAGTTAGAATACTATCTCTGTCCTCTTGTCAGAAGGGGTAATGTGGTCTTGCCACCAAGTAACTGGGGATTCCTGCCTCTAAACAAGGTGTCTCCCTAATGTCAAAGGTGTACTTGACAAATTTATCTTTGATCTTGACCATCTTTGAAAATTTTTCTTTCTCTTGGTATCCAGATTCTGTTCACTTGGCATTTAGGTCTTGGTTTGTTTGTTTTCAATACCACAGGTCTTTTTTTTTCCTGACTTCCTTACTTTATACTCTCTGAGTAAAGACTTACTCTGACCATACTGGTATCTTGTACCTTACTTGCTTAGAATCTGGTTCTGTGTATGGAGCAAATCTTCATTCACCATTTTGCACAGTCTGACTAACTGATCCTCAAAATCCTCACATAAAATTAATGGCGTTCTTAATTGCTTAAACATCTCAATAACTCTCCTTTATCAGCCATACTCTCTATTGTTTTCTCTCCACTGTCAGCAATTGTCTTTTCGTGATATCTTCAGACCTGCCCCTAGTTTTTGATGATGTCAAAGGGGGAGAGTGTCTTGCTTGTGCTTTTGTGCTTTGCTGAGGGGGAGCGAAAGATAAGTGTCCTAAGTTTTCTAGTCAGAGGAAAGTGGATGTTGTGTTCAGGGGGAGCTCTTGGGAGTCGTCAGAGGAGGCGAGTGTGTTGTGTGTCTGCATTGCTTATTTTCACAGCTTATCTTCATGCACTTCATCTCTGTTATTTAATATAGTGTTGCCATCATCAAAAAGGGGGAGATTGTTGGACTTTTGTGACCTCCCTAGTGTTTTGATGATGTGCATCACTATGTTAAATATTGTTATTTTTAATCAGATATCATGAGTAATGTTATGCATTCGAACTTTCCATGATTAATAAGAAAAACTGCTATGAGTTAATACCCTGCATGTCCGTACTGTTCCTTTCATTCTTCGTGTTGGTTGTGTTCACTTCACTTCGTGATGTCTTTTTCAACATCGTGTTGTTCCAACAATGCTTGTTGGTTGTCTTCGTGTCGTGTTTTGTTCCAGCACGTGCTGAACACTGCAGCACCTCGTGCTGTTTTCTATACCACCTCGTGTCGCTCCATCTGTGTCACCCCTAATTCTTCAAAGTCTATACGCTGGATCATCCTTCTATGTGTCTCATTCAAAGTCTATACATCCACCGTCTTACCCAGCGTCTCATGCAAGTCTGTATAGCCTCTGCGTTTCAAAGTCCATTTGTTGCACTCTCAAGTCTGTACATTGCCTTCAAGGCATCAAGTCTATACAGTGGACTGTGCTTCATGCATTGGACAAGTCTGTACATCGACCTGTTCACTCGTTTGAGCAAGTCTATACATTGCGTTGCCTTACCTACGTTCAAGACCACCAAGTCTGTACATTGGGTAAAGTCTACACATCACCTCGGTCACTTGCTTCAAATTCTATACAATGTGAACATTCATGTCTGTACAGACTTCACCTCATCTCAAGTCGAGTCTAACTGTGTTGTCTCCATGTCGTTCTTAGTTCGAGTCGTTTCTTTGTTATGTCTGTCTTCGTGTTCCTTCTCCTAGACCCCGTGTCTTTGAATTGTTCCATGTTGTTTTCGTGTCGTTTTCGTCTTCGAGTCGTTCGTACGTTCGAACAACTTAGTACTCGAGTTGTTTTTCATGTGTATTCAAGTCTTTTTAGTAAAGTGTCGTTTCACCTCGTGCCGTTCTCTTTGCTGCTTGTTATGTCGTGTTGTTTTTGTATTCATGTCTTCGTGTTGCTTTTGTATTCGTGTCTTCGTGTTATTCTTGTGTTTATGTCCTCGTGATTGTTTATTTCTATCTTCACCCTGGTTCCTTCTGATCGCATGTCTGTCTACCTTTTTCACTCCGTGAGACTTCCTTCTCACCTCGTGCTATTCTCTTCTGACTTCGTGTCATTTTCTTTGTGGTGTTAGCTTTATTATTATGTATCTCGTGTCGTTCTCTTCGTAGTGTTTGTTTTGTTACAGTGACACTTCGTGTCGTTCTCTTTTTACCTCGTGCTGTTTGCATCTGACCTCGTGTCATTCTCTCCTTGTCTCGTACTGTAATAATCTTGTGTATCTCGTGTCGTTCTCAGTAAAGTGCATCTCGTATTGCTATCACATACCTCATGCAGTTTTAGTTCTTGTGGCCCTCAGTGTTAATGGTTTTTATCTCCTTGCAGGTCCGAGGAAGAACATTCACCGGTGTCTGGGCTGCACGTGATCCGATACTAAAGGAACCAATGCTATAAGGGCACGTGGCAAGAATGTTCTGGATGAAGCGTGGGAGGCACACACATTCTGCACCTTACCCACCTACTGCTGCTGCTATATAAGGAAGCCTTCGTCCACAGATGAAGGTTGATCGAAAGGAAAAAGCAAAAAAGGAGAAGTGAAGAGAGTTCGATCCAGAAGAAAAGAAAGAGAAGAAGAGCAGAAGGAAAAGAAGAGAAAGAGAGAGTTAGAGAGCTCGTAAGGGTGAAGAGAAAAAGAAAGTGAGAGAGAAGAGAAGAGGAAGAGAAGCTTACCTGAAGATCTATCTACTGGACCGTGGATCAAATCCAGGCCAGTCAGCTCCGTGGAGAGCCACATTGTGCATTTCGCTTTTTAGCGTTCTGTTTGCTGAAGTTATTTTCATTTCGTGTTTCTATTTTTTTCTTCTTATTTGGTTTTCCTTGTTCTTTCGTTTCTCAGTAGTGAGGTCGGGTTCCTCCTGTGGATCAGGAGAAGGGAGATCTGATCTTCGGTTGCAAGTAGCTGGGAGCTACTTGTGGGTTCCCTCTGGTCAGAGGAAGGGAGACTTGTCTCCGGTTCTGGGCTTGCGGGTTGCAAGTCCAGGGGTCCCTCAGGTTGGGAGGAAGAGGGGAGGCTGTTCCCCTGGTCAAGCTGTGTGGCAGCAACTGTTTGTAGAATGAGTCTGCTTGTCTAGCATTGGCTAGGGAAGCCTCACTCCGGTTGGGAGTGAGGGGTGGATGTAGGTCTGGAGGACCGAACCACCTAAAAAGTCTATTGAGCAGTGGTTTACTTTGTGTGCTTGCTTCCGCTAGATGCTTGGATAGGCGCGCTCCTTGTGTTTGCTCATAAGTTTAATTGAATTCGTTTCATTCTGTGTTTGCGTCTAGCATCTGAGTTTTTAATTGGCCATTATTCATTGAAGGATACATTCACTCCCCTCTGTATCCGGGCCTAGTACCCTAACATGTGCATGTCTGTGTTAGCTATAGTAAGGTCTGTGCATGTTTGTGTTAGCCATAGCAAGGTCTGTGCATGTTTTGTATTAGCCATAGTAAGGTCTGTGCATAATAAGGTCTGTGCATGTTTGTGGTAGCCATAGAAAGGTCTGTGCATGTTTTGTGTTAGCCATAGTAAGGTATGTGCATGTCTGTGTTAGCTATAGTAAGGTCTGTGCATGTTTGTGTTAGCCATAGCAAGGTCTGTGCATGTTTTGTGTTAGCCATAGTAAGGTCGGTGCATGTTTTTGCCCAAGCCATAGGTAAGGTCGGTGCACGTGCTGCACAGACTTAGGTAAGGTCGGTGCACCTGTGGGTCTATCCAGATTTCCAGAAACATGGAAAAGGAGAGTTTTGAAAGGGAATTTTATTTCGTAAAAATCTAAAAAATTAGAAAATGGTAGAAGGATATGTTAGTAACCCACTGTAAAGGTTTCATGTACCCAAAAATTCTGTACTTTCAGATATAAGTCATTTTCTAGGCATGTGTAGCCTAGAAGGATGAACCTGTACTTTTATATAGTAACCTGAACATGACTACGGGTGTGTTTAGCCATCTTAAACTATTTGCAGCATATCTATGAGCATGAGTAAGTCATTAGAAGAATGACTATGAGTATGTTTAGCCCACTTAAACTATTGGAAGCATGCATGTTATGATAAAGTATCATACTAATATTTGTAAAATGAGTATGAATGCGAATGCGAATACGATGTGAATGTTTTGAGTGGGAACAACAGCATTCTGTGAGATAGGACTTCGGTCC
This sequence comes from Amorphophallus konjac, assembly GCA_022559845.1. Taxonomy (NCBI): domain Eukaryota; kingdom Viridiplantae; phylum Streptophyta; class Magnoliopsida; order Alismatales; family Araceae; genus Amorphophallus; species Amorphophallus konjac. Next base: position 115,490,243 of record CM040125.1, on the reverse strand, counting down.
CTTTGTGGGGCGGCCCTCTCTACGGGACGGCGATACGTAATGTTTCGGAAGTAAAAGATCCCAGGGGACGGCGATACGTAATACCCTGGTCAAAAATCCTATTGATTCGATTGGTTCGTTCTGAGGGACGGCGAATTGGAGCGCCACGGAACCCGGGGGACGGCGGTACGTAACATCCCATGCAGCAGGAGTCTAGGTGAAAAACCTATGATTCAGCTGATTGTTCTGTGGAACGGCAGAATTGTGTAGGCCACATGAGTCTAGGTGGGAGTTCGCTCTCGGGTCTGCGTAGTATTCTTTCGTTCGTTCGTTTGTTCATTTGTGTGTGTGGGGCCACTTGTGTTGTGGTAGCATTTTGTTTCCAAGAATAACAGAATTGTGAAAAAGTGAAAATGTGAAAAGGCGATAATATGTAAACTGCTCATTCACCATGATTTTAACGCATGCATGGGTACCTTTTATGTTAGTTGAAAAATATGTATTTTTCTTATACGAGTTATTTTAAGTAGATGATAATGAATGGATTATGCTATTAGTAACATCTAAATTATGTATATAAATTTGTTATATAGATGCGAGTTAACCCCGGTTTGTTTAGGCTGCCTACTGAGCATCACACTCACCCCTTTGTGACACACGTTTTCAGGAGACATAGAGAAGGAGGTTGAGGAGGAGGCTGCAGCTGAGGAGTAGTGCTAGTTCATGGTTCGTCTGGGGATGCTATGGATGAATGTCTCTACTATATGTATATGGGGTGGTGGGCCTATGTGAACTCATGTTCAATCTGGAACAATGTAAATATACCCTCTTTGGAAAGTATGAATGGTTGAGATGTTACCTACATTTCTTGTAATATGTGGTTTCTCTCTCTCTCTCTCTCTCTCTCATGCGAGTGTATGCATGTTTATATAATTTTGCTTCCGTGATACGTGCGATGTAATGTCTCGAGGTTCAATAGAAGAAAGAAAAAAATAATACCCATAATTTGGGGATCGGATCTCAGGGCGTTACATATTTTCAGCAGATGATAATGAATGGATTATGCTATTATTAACATCTGAATTATGTCTATAAATTGGTTATATAGATGCGAGTTAACCCCGGTTTGTATAGGTTGCCTACTGAGCGTCACACTCACCCCTTGTGACACACGTTTTCAAGGGACATAGAGAAAGAGGTTGAGGAGGAGGCAACAGCTGAAGAGTAGAGTTAGCCACCATCCGTCTAGGTATGCTATGGTCGAATGTTCTATTTTATGTAGGGTTGTGGAGTGATAAGCCCATGCGGGCTCATGTGTAATCTGGAACAATGAACCTGTACACTTTTGGAGATTATGAATGGTTGAGATGTTTACCTACATTTCTTGTAACCTGTGGTTTCTCTCATGTGAATGTATGCACGTTACATAATATTGTGCTTCCGCGATACGTAAGAAGTGATTGCTTCGGGGTCCGATAAAAAAAAATATATATAATCCCCAAAAACTTGGGGATCAGATCCCGGGGCATTACAAGTTGACTCCTAGAGTCGACTCTTGCAGCGCCCATGCAGATCTGCCCAAGGCAGCTCAAGCAAGGCCAAGGGTGTCGACTCTAAGAGTTGACCCATGTTCTGACATGATCTAAAAAGGCCTTAGACCCATTGAAAAACTCAATTTTCCCATCATGAAGCTAGATTTCACCATGGTTGATGTAAAAGTCTTAAAGACGTATGCACCTTGACAAACCTATGCAGAAAACCATTTGAAAGTGATTCTTCTATTTAAACTAATCACACCTTTCAATCTATTGATCAATGTCAAACCAGTTCATACAACATAAATCAATTCCATAAGTTCAGGCATATAAGAACCCATTCCATAGCAAACCAAGTCGACTTCCCATGGAGGCAAGTCGACTTGCTTCAATCTCCCTAAAGTAGAAACTATAAATAGGCAGCAGAAGTAGACTTGGCTCCAGCAAAAGTCAACTTTTGCTTGAACAAAAGTCGACTTGGTCATATGCCAAGTCGACTTGAAGCAACCCAGAGCCAGTTCCTTTCATCCAGACCTTAACAGAAGTCATTTCAATGATAAATATTAGAGATGTAAGGCCTTACCGGATTTTTCTGAAGAATATACAAGACGTTTGCTACCTATTTGAATTGTGGATAGCAAGGTGCTTATCCATGCAATCGTTTGACTCCCAAATGATGTCCACCATGAGTTAGTTCCTACAATGCAAGAAAATCAAATTTGCATAAGCTCCTTAATCATCAATCATCTTTCAATGGACATCCTCCACAACACATGCACACACAATTTGTCATCATTAAAACAAAATCACTAAAATTAACTCGGGGATCCAACAATCTCCCCCTTTTTGATGATGACAAAATAAGCGATGTGTGCGTGATTTTTAATTCAAGTGACAAAGCATTTGTTTGTGCATGATTTGAGTGAAGAACAATGAATATGCTATTTGAGCCATGAGTATGCACTTTGAAGTTTAAACGTGTATGTTGTGTATGAATTGATGTATACGACTGAAACTGAAAACTGTGAAGTATCAAGTCTATACGACAGAACGCACATTATTCTCCCCCTTTTTGTCATCAACAAAAATCGACAGACAATGGGGTTATGTATGAAAGATATGTACATGTATGACCTAAAAATATGTATGAAATAAAGTATGACATGTATAGTGTTATGCAATCAAGCAAACAAGCAGGAAAGCCAATCAAGCAAGTAGTACTATAACTCCCCCTCAATGGGGTAGAAGGATAGCAAGTGAACAGTTGATTCATAATCAAAGTGTGAGACATGAAGCATAATCAAAAAAATTATTCATGCATATGCTAGAGACACTGCATAAACCATGATAAGGATAAATTCAAGGTATACATGTATCACAATAATACCCAAAAGTGAAAAGTGCGGCAATGCGAAATGAACTTCAAAATATATGGATATCATTAGAATTTCTTAAGAACACTAGAGGGTTATTTCCTCTCTACATTTTCATTTTAGATCATTGACTATCGGTAGTTTCACACAACCCCATTTATGTTTCGTTTATTGGATATCACCATTCAGCGTGAGTCACCTCATATGTCTCAATGAGGATTCCGGCTACTTGGATTCGTCACACATTGTGATTTTTCTTATGGATTTTTGCTTCACTGTTCGACGCGAGTTTCCTCATTTATTTTAGTGGAGATTACCGGCTATTAGGTTCGACAGTCCACTTATTGATTGTTAGTGGGATAGGCAGCTTTTTCCTCATGATTACTCTTAATTTCAATGTAGAGATTTAAGTTCCCTTAAAGTGTTGAAAAGAATTTCTAGAATCCTTATCGATCAAAGTCATTTACTTCATTATGTGCATGGTGTGTGGGTAACTGCTTTGTATATAGAAAGTGAATTTTCCATGACATGGGTATGACTACCCCTAAATATATGCACGGATGGAAATTAATCCTCCTCCTTTGTATATGTCATGACTAACAAATGATCAAAATCACTGCAGTTTTATTTATCAAGGAGGCGAGGTCTTAGAAATTTTTAAGAAAAGGTTGTATAGAGTATATACATGCAATCAAGCAAGGATATGAAAATTTTTTCATACAAGATGATTTCCGATACGTGGCGGAGGTGAAGGTCCGAAGACCCAACTCTCGCATTGTGAGTGTTTCCGGGTGGGCGAAGTCCACCCTTTCACAACACACCATTTGAGATACCGAATAATCATGGCATTTAAGCATGTAAGTATATAAGGTATGTACAAGCATGTGCATGTGAATGAAAGGATGATAAAAAATTATTCCTATTCATAAGTATGCAAAGATATGTGTAATATGTAGCATGAAATTGTGTATGTTTTCTATGTACGCAAAACTATGTTTTTATTCGTAAAAGGATGAGTGAAAGTATGAAAGACTCTATGTGCAGTCTCAAGCATTCAAAAACTGAATTTATTCACAAGATGTGTGACGAAGTATATTCAGGGTTGTCTTAACACCTGATCATCTAACCTGTGAATGTCTACATTTCTCTTTATCACTACCAAAATCAACAAAAGGTAAAAGCAAGATTGAAATAGGACGAATGACAAGATCCAACCAGTGTATATCTGAAATGTTTAACATAAGATTTCAAAAATTGAGCTCCCTTACCTTTGCCTTGAGAGACCATTATTTATCAACATTCTTCCTGCCCTCAAAGCATCCCTGCACTCAGGGAATCTTGGTGCGGACACCAGAGCACAAGAGCGGCACGAGTCGGCGAGCCACCGGTACCGTACGCGGAGCACCACCCGAGCTACAGTGGCTTCCATCTGGCTCGGAGATAGCCTGGAGACTCCCCCTTGAGTCTCGATATTTATAGTATTTACTGGGACTTTACTTATGTGTCAAGTGTATTTATTTAGTTTTATTCAGATTGTAATTTAGATTGTAACAGGGGTTTATGTGTAATTTGGGATCACCCGGGTCCCGCAGGCCCCCCTATCCCTTCCCCATTGATCCACCTCATCCCTAGGGCCCATGTGGGGTCAGTCAACCTTCCAATGGTGGGCTTCTAGAAGGGTGGGCCAAGTGGGGGACAAAGGGGAATAAAATTCAAAAATTGGAACCAAGAGGTCAAGGGGGTGCCCCCCATTTAGTATATTAAATTAGGATTTGAAATTTTATTTTAATTTGATCCAAACCACATGGAAGAAATAGTTTGTGGACTCCCTCTTTTTACTCTCCCCAACCCTAGATCTAGGGTTAATGAGTGTCTTTTGTCATTTCACATAAATACCTTGTATTTTCATTTGATTGGCATTAATGAATGAAAAAATTAGGAATTTCTTCCAAAGAGCAAGGGCCGCCCCTCTCTCTCTCTCTCCTCTCTCCCCCTTCTGCAACTAAGAAGGCTGTATTCTTGAGGTGTGAAACCTCCTCTATCAGGTGTGAAGATCATCATCATCGCCGCCGCCACCACCGTGCCGCCATCGCATCACCGTCGTGTTCGCCGGAGTTCTGTCCATCCCGGATAGATCCCCCTTCCACGAATTTCTACTCCCAGCCACGAACTCTTCTTGAGCTCAAACTTTCAGGGTGAGTTCCAGAGGTTTCCCCCACATCCCATACAAATTGGTTGGGCTTCCAATATTCAATTTTCATTTTTCCATTTTCGTCCATCTTTTCCTTCCAGATCTGCCTATTTTCAGTCTAGATCCACAGCCACCCTGAGTTTCCCATCTCCGGACCTTCTTTTGATTTTTGCTGGAGCCCCCAAAATTACTGGAGGTTCTACCCACCACCCCCTCCATCCACAAATTTTAGTGGAATTTCAAAAGTCCTTTACCTATTTTCTAAAAATCACCTCCATATCCCATTCAGTTCTGTCTGCTTCTATCGAGATCCGACCACCCGTCAGTATAAAATATCTTTCCCCATTGAAACCTCCAAAAAATCTGTCATAATAATTATTTCCGTTTTCCTCTCTTTCCCCTCTACAATTTTCATGAAGAGCTCGAGGTCTGAATCTGAGGTCTACTTCACGGTCAACGGCAGTTCTCAGGAAACTTCACTGCTGCCTTGAGATTTCGGACCCTGTCCAACAACAACTTCAAAAATTGACTAAAGCCAGATCCATGTAGATCCAATTTTTCTCTCTATCCCTAGATCGAAATACTTCGAAAGGGCTTTCCAACGATACCTTCTGTGCATCGATCCGACGTCAGGATTGATCGCAGCAGTCGATCTCGCCGGATCACGCGCTGTAAAACAGAAGCAACCAGTCCGTGGGCAGCAACTCCAAAGCTTGGAGATCGGAGCCGATCGGCCTCCGACCGGCGTTCCCGCCCGACCGCCATCTAGGGAAGCACACCACCAGGGGTCTCCATCATAGCGGGACCCACCTCATCAGACCCGGAGGACAGAGCGGTCCGTGGGCCCCACGAACCCGTAGATCGCGCCGTCCGGACAGCACGAAAATGCGGATTTCGGCACCGACGGACGACATCAAGATGCTGCCCGTCAACCCAATTCGTGTGACTCCCGGGCCCCACATGTGACATGTTACCTCCCTGCGTGGAGTGGGTCAAAACCATTGTACCGCTGTAATAATTGTTAACCGGGAGTCCGTATTTGGCCCGGGTTGTCTTCCCCACGCCGAGTGCGTGGAGGTATGATCGTAACTTCTTCGCATTACTTTGCTTAGTTAGTATATGGTCATTTGCCACTGTGAGAGCGTATGATTCTAGCCCGTGAGTCTATGTCACCGCTGTGAGCGAGAGAATGACCTGTCCCGTGGCTCGATCCGAGCACGGAAGTGAGTCGGACTACCCTTAACTCTGCCGGTTCCTCAACCGTGCACGATCTGCGTTTCCCTCGCTTGGGATGACGAGTGAGCTTGTGTTTCTGTTAGCGACGTAAAGCCCATAGGAGCTCTTAGTGTCGGGCCTAGTGTCTCTCATGCTCGTATGTTGCTGGTCGTGTCCGCATTTAGAGTCCGAGGTCCATATCACTTAGAGTCGGTCCCCGTGCCCGTCCCGCATCAGTTTGGTATCAGAGCGAGTCGAGTCTAGCGTAGTCGTTGCATAAGTCCTGCATGGTCTAGGTCGAGTCTAGGATCATCATTATTTCAAAACAAAAAAGTGTTTTAAAATTGCATTTCATCCCGATAATTCGGTATATTAATAGGTGTTGCCCGAACGTTAGGCTACGCCTATCGGGAAGGCCTCACACTTGCGGGAGTGATCTTCGGATCGATTAACTCCGCCACGTACAGGATATTGGTTTAGGTCTAGGTGCATTAGTCGGTGTTTGCATCAGTTTGTGTCTCCTAGTTCGTGTGTCTTTGCATGCCCACCCGTCGAGGTACCCAATACTCGTCACCACCACCTATGGCGGATTCCCGAGCCTGTAGCTCCGATGAGCCCTCGACGGCCGAGATGTTCTGAGCCCTCAAGGATCGGGCCGATACACATATGGATGGCCTTAGTACACGTCTAGATGGCGTAGGAACGCGTCTAGAAGGGAGAATGAAAGCCCTCGAGGATCGGGCCGAAGCTTCGGACCAGTCCTTTCAGGGTCTTGTAGGGAGGATTGCTGTCCTTGAGAGGGCCCCAGTAGCGGCGCAACCAGCGCCGACGAATGGCCAACAGGAGCCGGCTCAGCAACCTGCTGCGCCAAGAGCTCAAGCGGTAGATGTTGGGAGGCAACATGTGCATGAGGTGGCTGACTATGCATCTGATAATGAGCAAGGGGGATATGGTCACCGTAACCAACGACGGAATCGTGATGACGATGATGACGACCGCGTTCTTCGGAGCGTGCGTGCGGACCCTCCCCTTTTTAGCGGGTCCTTGGACCCGAAGGTCTATTTAGATTGGGAGGCCGGCATGGACCAGTACTTCGAGTGGTTTGAGATGACGGACCACCGGAGAGTTCGATACGCGAAGATGAAGCTGCATGGGCAGGCCCAAACTTATTGGACCAATGTGGAGAGCCTGCTAAATCAGCGACGTCAACCCCCGATCGGCACTTGGGATGACATGAAAATGAAATTGAGGGAGAAGTACCTTCCTGCCTCATATCGCCAACATCTCATAGACAAATGGCAAAGTCTCTCCCAAGGGAACCGATCCGTGACCGAGTACACCGCCGAGTTTGATGAGTATTATTTGTGGTGTGGAGTTACGGAAGAGAGCACCATGACCATATCACTCTTTCGGAGAGGTCTGCGGCCAAACTATCAATACAAACTTTTTTGCCACAATGCGACCACTTTGGAACAAGCGTATCAGGTTGCTCTCGAATTGGAGCAATTCGAGGCCGAGTTTGAGTCTCCCCATCGGTTGGGCTCCTTCCCCCTTCGTAGTGTCGAGCCCCGTGGCTCTTCTGGCACGTATCTGAGGGCCCCTATGGCCTGACCTCAGGAGCCCACTCGTCCCGAGCCTTTCTCTCCTAGGCCTCGTCCTCCACCCCCGAGGGACCTTCCTCGTCCCCAACATCTTACGGCACCCACAGCCCGTCCACCGGCACCCGCACCTCCTGCCTGTCCTTTATTGCCTTCACCTCCTATCCATCGGGAGGATAAGGGGAAAGGACCCATGATTGGGGAGCCTAGTGGATCACGGCAGCAGTGTTATCACTGCAATGGGTTTTGCCATTTTGCCAACCAGTGTCCCACCCGCCAGTCCCTTGTCATTGGGGACACATAGGCCGAGGATACCACCCCTACGGACCTCGAGTTAGTCAGCTATGAATCAGATTCGGAGCTAGCTGACGAGTACTATGAGGCCAAAGGTAATGGCCAGGATCCCCAGCATCCGGACGATACCCACTTGGGGGTAGTCAAGTGTATTCTCACCCAGCCACAGGCCAGTGATGACTGGCGACGGACCACTATCTTTCATACATTCTGTAGGTTGGGCAAGCAAGTTTGTAAGGTGATCATCGATAGTGGGAGTTGCATCAATGCAATCTCCACGGGCACTGTCTCCAGTCTTGGTCTTACACCCGTGGATCATCCTTGCCCCTATCGAGTATCATGGGTGGATTCCACCTCCATTCCGATCAGGCTGCGGTGTCTGGTCCCACTGTAGTTCCGTGCCTACCTTGACGATATCTGGTGTGATGTCCTCCCCATGGAGGTGGGCAACATTATTCTTGGTAGGCCGTGGTTATTTGATCGGGATGCCACACTCCATGGCCGGTCGAACACCTGTACCTTCGACCATGCTGGCCAACGGATTAATCTCCACCCCAATCAACCCAAGAGCCCATCAGTTAGGGGTCCTACTGGCCCTAGTACTCCGGAGCGTTCCATCCCCGGGCCCAGTACCCCACCCCCAGCTCGGGCTATGACCGTTACATCTGGCCCAGGCGAGCCCTCGACTAGGAGATTGATGATGATTCGCTCCCGGGAAATGGAGTGGGAGGCTAGTAGGGGCTGCCCTGTGTTTGCTATTACGGTCCGAGAGGTGGAGCCGAAGTCCGAGGGTGAACTCCCACCCGATGTCATTCCTATTCTGCAGGAGTTCGCTGATATTTTTCCCGAGGAGCTTCCCGAGGGACTCCCACCCATGCGGGATATTCAGCATGCTATCGACCTGATTCCGGGCTCCTCATTACCCAATCTTCCCCATTATCGCATGAGCCCCACGGAACATGTCGAGCTAAAATGGCAGGTCGATGAGTTAATGTAGAGAGGGTCTGTTCGGGACAGCATGAGTCCATGTGTTGTTCCCGCATTACTCGCCCCTAAGAAGGATGGCACGTGGAGAATGTGCATTGATAGCCGTGCCATCAACAAAATCACCCTGAAGTACAGGTTCCCTATTCCCCGCCTGGATGACATGCTAGACATAATGGCTGGTGCCACTATCTTCTCGAAGATTGATCTTAAGAGTGGCTACTATCAGGTGAGGATTAGGCCAGGTGATGAGTGGAAGACCGCATTCAAGACCAAGGATGGTCTATATGAGTGGTTGGTTATGCCCTTTGGTTGACCAATGCCCCTAGCACCTTCATGCGACTCATGACTCAGGTCCTTCGACCATTCATTGGAGTATTTGTGGTAGTGTACTTAAATCATATCCTTATCTATAGTCGCACCACAGGGGACCACTTAGACCACCTTCGACAGGTCTGTCTACTCCTGAGGTGAGAGCAGTTGTTTACGAACCCACAGAACACCTCAGCTTACCTTCTTGGGTTTTATTGTGTCTAGTACTGGGGTCTCCGCTGATCCGGAGAAGGTCTGGGCCATTGTTGAGTGGCCGGAACCCCGTACGGTCCATGATGTCCACAGCTTCCAAGGCCTTGCGACGTTCTATCATCGCTTCATCCACGGATTTAGCTCCGTCACCGCCCCGATCACAGATTGTATCCGGAAGGGCACATTTATATGGACGAAGGCCGCTGCTGTCGCCTTCAAGGACATCAAGGAGCGCATGACCCAGACACCGATCCTTCGATTGTTTGATTTCTCAAAGGTGTTTGAGGTCTCTTGTGATGCGTCGGGTGTCAGGATAGGAGGAGTGTTGAGTCAGGAGGCCCACCCGATCGCATATTTCAGTGAGAAGCTGAATGACGCAAAACTGCGATACTCCACTTATGATAAGGAATTCTACACAGTTGTTCAGGCTCTTAGGCATTGGAGGCACTATCTATTACACCAGGAGTTTGTCTTATACTCCGATCATGAGGCTTTGACGTACCTCCATTCTCAAAAGAAGCTTAATGTGCGTCACAGCCGTTGGGTTGAGTATCTCCAGCAGTTCACATTTGTGCAGAAACATAAGGCTGGAGTGGAGAACAAGGTGGCCGATGCCTTGAGTCGACGAGCGTGTTTGCTTACCACCATGAGTGCCGAGGTCATAGGGTTAGAGAAGATGAGAGAGGCCTATGTTGACTATCCTGACTTCGGTCAGCTTTATACCACTCTCCAGGCCGGACCCTCGAGAGACCTTGATGATTATGTGCTTCAGGAGGGTTACCTCTTTCGAGGAGGCAGGCTTTGTGTTCCCCGAACTTCGGTTCGAGACTTCTTGGTCTGGGAGCTACATGCGGGAGGTCTAGCCGGCCACTTTGGTCGGAACAAGACTATCGAGGCTGTTGAGCATAGATTTTATTGACCGAGCTTGAAGCGTGATGTTGCTCATATTGTGGTCCAGTGCCGTACATGTGCTATGGCCAAAATGAAGAAGCAAAGCTCAGGCCTTTACACACCTCTTCCCGTGCCTGATGCCCTGTGGCAGGATATTAGTATGGATTTTATCTTGGGATTGCCACGTACCTCCAGGAAGCATGATTCGGTCTATGTGGTTGTTGACCGATTCTCGAAGATGGCCCTTTTTACTCCCTACTCGAAGACTTCGGATGCTTCGAGGGTAGCCCGCCTATTCCTTACTCATGTGGTGTGCAAGTTCGGGTTGCCTCGTACCATAGTGTCTGACCGTGATGTTAGATTCACCAGTTATTTTTGGAAGACACTGTGGCATATGTTGGGTACTCACCTCAAGTTTTCCACTGCATATCACCCCCAGACAGATGGTCAAACCGAGGTGGTCAATAGGAGTCTGGGTGATCTTTTGAGGTGTCTTGTCAGGGACCGTGTAGGGAATTAGGATCTCATACTACCACTAGCTGAATTTGTATATAATGATTCAATTAATAGGTCTACCGGCATGAGTCCATTCCAGATTGTCACACGTCGTAGGCCTAGGAAGCCAGTGGATCTTGTTCCCATGCCCATCCATGCACGAGTGCCGGAGTCTTCCGAGTCGTTTGCTAGGCATGTTAGGCGTTTGCATGACGACATTCGTCGTCACATTATGGCCAGCAATGCACGATATAAGGAGTTAGCCGATGCCCATCGACACCACCGTGAGTTCCAAGAGGGTGAATATGTCATGATTAGGGTAAGACCTGAACGGTTTCCCTCTGGAACCATAAAGAAATTGCAAGCTCGCGGAGCCGGTCCATTTAGAGTATTGAAACGCATCGGATCCAATACGTATGTTGTGGACCTGCCCGAGGAATATGGTATAAGCTCAACTTTCAATGTGTCGGATCTAGTTGCATATAGGGACCCAGCGGTGATCCCTAGTGAGCCTTTTGAGCCATCCCCTCCCATTGAGAGTGATCCCACACCTGAGTGTCCACCACCAGACACTTTTCCCCAACAGCGAGAGCATATCGATCATATACTGGATGAGCAGGTGACAGTTACCAGGAGTGGATCTTACCCGCGCTACCTAGTGCGTTGGAGAGGGCGACCCGCCACCGAGGATACCTGGATCACACGGGCCGAGTTGCAGAGGATAGATCCGGACCTACTGGAGTGATACCAGAGTGATGCAGACCCTTACTCGACAGGGTCGAGTTTCTCCCACCTGGGGAGAATTGGTGCGGACACCATAGCACACGAGCGGCACGAGTCGGCGAGCCACCGGTACCATACGCGGAGCACCACCCGAGCTACAGCGGCTTCCATCTGGCTCGGAGATAGCCTGGAGACTCCCCCTTGAGTCTCGATATTTATAGTATTTACTGGGACTTTACTTATGTGTCAAGTGTGTTTATTTAGTTTTATTCAGATTGCAATTTAGATTGTAACAGGGGTTTATGTGTAATTTGGGATCACCCAGGTCCCGCAGGCCCCCCTATCCCTTCCCCATTGATCCACCTCATCCCTAGGGCCCATGTGGGGTCAGTCAACCTTCCAATGGTGGGCTTCTAGAAGGGTGGGCCAAGTGGGGGACAAAGGGGAATAAAATTCAAAAATCGGAACCAAGAGGTCAAGGGGGCGCCCCCCATTTAGTATATTAAATTAGGATTTGAAGGTTTATTTTAATTTGGTCCAAACCACATGGGAGAAATAGTTTGTGGACTCCCTCTTTTTACCCTCCCCAACCCTAGATGTAGGGTTAATGAGTGTCTTTTGTCATTTCACATAAATACCTTGTATTTTCATTTGATTGGCATTAATGAATGAAAAAATCAGGAATTTCTTCCAAAGAGCAAGGGCCGCCCCTCTCTCTCTCCTCTCTCCCCCTTCTGTAGTTGACAAGGCTATATTCTTGAGGTGTGAAGCCTCCTCTATCAGGTGTGAAGATCGTTGTCACCGCCGCCGCCGCCACCGTGCTGCCATCGCATCACCGTCGTGTTCGCCGGAGTTCTGTCCATCCAAGATAGATCCCCCTTCCATGAATTTCTGCTCCCATCCACAAACTCTTCTTGAGTTCAAACTTTCAAGGTGAGTTCCAGAGGTTTCCCCCACGTCCCAGAAAAATTGGTTGGGCTTCCAACTTCAAATTTCCATTTTCCCATTTTTGTGCATCTTTTCCTTCCAGATCTGCCTGTTTTCAGTCTAGATCCACAGCCACCCTGAGTTTCCCATCTCCGGACCTCCTTTTGATTTTTTCTGGAGCCCCCAAAATTACTGGAAGTTTTACTCACCACCCCATCCATCCAAGAATTTTCGTGGAATTTCAAAAGGCTTTTACCTATTTTATAAAAATCACCTCCATATCCCATTCAGTTCTGTCTGCTTCTGTCCAGATCCGACCACCCGCCAGTATAAAATAGCTTTCCCATTGAAACCTCCAACAAATCGGTCATAAAAATTATTGCCGTTTTCCTCTCTCTCCCCTCTACAATTTTCATGAAGATCTCGCGGTCTGAATCTGAGATCTACCCTACAGTCAATGACAGTTCCTAGGAAACTTCACTGCTGCCCTGAGATTTCGGACCCTATCCAACAGCAACTTCAAAAATCGACTAAGGCCAGATCCGTGCAGATCTAATTTATCTCTCTAGCCCTAAATCAAAATACTTCGAAAGGGCTTTCCAACGATACCTTCTGTGCATCGATCCGACGTCAGGATTGATCACAACAGCCGATCTCGCCGGATCATGCGCTGCAAAACAAAAGCAACTAGTCCGTGGGCAACAACTCCAAAGCTTGGAGATCGGAGCCGATCGGCCTCCGACCGGCGTTCCCGCCCGACCGCCATCCAGGGAGGCGCGCCACCAGGGGTCTCCATCACAGCGGGACCCACCCCATCAGACCCGGAGGATAGAGCGGTCCGTGGGCCCCACGAACCCGTAGATCGCATCGTCCGGACAGCACGAAAATGCGGATTTTGGCACCGACGGATGACATCAAGATGCTGCCCGTCAACCCAATTTGTGTGACTCCCGGGCCCCACATGTGACCTGTTACCTCCCTGCGTGGAGTGGGTCAAAACCATTGTACCACTGTAATAATTGTTAACCGGGAGTCCGGATTTGGCCGGGGTTGTCTTCCCCACGCCGGGTGCGTGGAGGTACGATCGTAACTTCTTGGCATTACTTTGCTTAGCTAGTATATGGTCATATGCCGCTGTGAGAGTGTAGGATTCTAGTCCGTGAGTCCATGTCACCGCTATGAGCGAGAGAATGACCCGTCCCGTGGCTCGATCCGAGCACGGAAGTGAGTCGGACTACCCTTAACTCTGCCGGTTCCTCAACCGTGCACGATCTGCGTTTCCCTCGCTTGGGACGACGAGTGAGCTTACGTTTCTGTTAGCGACGTATAGCCCATAGGAGCTCTTAGTGTCGGGCCTAGTGTCTCTCATGCTCGTATGTTACTGGTCGTGTCCGCATTTAGAGTCCGAGGTCCATATCACTTAGAGTCGATTCCCGTGCCCGTCCCGCATCAGTTCGTCCTGTATGTTTGGGTACCCAAATTTTCTTGGGTCCATTGAGTTAGTTCCATTTCAAGCAAAAAACCTTTTGTTCTTCCTCTCATACCATTCATCATCGGCCCTCATCAAGTCATAAACATACATGGAATGGCCGATCATACCACAATAGAAACAAGTGACATTTGGTTTAATAAAATGATTTCTTTTATGCATATTTGATCTATCATCAAGCGAATTCATGCATGAATCAACATGGGAACAATACCATGAGTCAAAAGATCTCTAAAATTGATTTTTCACACATGTGTTTTTCTTTATGAGTGTGTATCCCACACCGCTCTTTTCATTCCTGGCATTCTCTTTGCCAAATTCATTCATTTTCTCTTTTCCTTTCAATTCTTTTTCTACATCACTTTTCAATTTCCTCAACTCATCATGCGTGATATTGAAGTTACTTTCAATTTCTTTCTTGGTTTTTTCACATTCTCTCAATTTTGATTTAATTTCATCCAACTCCTTTACCAATTTTTTTATTTTCAATTTTTAGGTTTTCCACATTCTCATAAGCATGTTATTTGTTAGCCTCTAGATAACCAAGCTCATCTTCATACTGGGTTATTATGGAGTTCAAAGTTTCATTTTTATCTTTCATCTTTTCAAGTTCCAACTCATGCAAACTACATTGGATACATGAAGATGAACTAGAATGCGTGAGGTCATGAAACTTCTTTTTCAGATTTTTGCTTTCAGACTTAACCTTCTTATAATTTTTATATAAGTCCGCGTATGCAAGTTTCCATTGATCACAAGTAAGATTTTCGTCATCAGAATTTATCTCAATGTCATTCTCCTCATTTGCCATCAGATACAGATTCTGGACCAGCTCGTCCAGTTCATCCTCCTCCTTGGACTTAGACTCACTTTCGTCCTCGTCACTCCATATAGCTTTCATTGCCTTTGGCCTCTTAGCTTTTTCTTTCTTCAATTTCTTCTGGAGATCTGGACATTCATTTCTCATGTAGCCGACCTTTTGATATTCATAGCATCTAATCTCTCCTTTCTTCCCCAGTGGTTTCTTCCAAACTTTTATGAAAAATGTGACATTCCTTCTAGCCTTCCTGAAAAGCTTTCCAGCTCTACTAGTGATGAGATCCACTAGTTCTTCCTCGCCACTGTCAAGACTTGACCCTTCATCACTTTGCTCAGATGACTTTGAGTTAGCCTTAAATGCAATTCATTTCTTCTTATTTTTCTCCTCCTCTGTCCTTTTAATGTTGATTTCATAGGTCATCAATGACCCAATCAACTCATCCAACGTAAGTGTAGTGAGATTCTTTAAGTCTTCTATCACGGTAGCTTTCGTATGCCATTGCGATGACAAGGACCATAGCACCTTCCTCACTAGCTCTTGATTTGTGTACTCTTTTCCCAATGCTTTCAATCCATTGGTGATCTCACATAGCCTTGCAAACATCTCCGAGATGGTCTCCTCCAGCTTCATCGTGAAAAGCTCATCATCTTGGACCAATAAATTTGCCTTTGTTTCTTTGACCTATGATGTGCCTTCATATATCAGCTTCAGCTTATTCCACATTTCCTACGCAGAAGCACACATGGAGATTCATGAATACTCAATAGGATGAATGGTGCATTGAATTATATTCATAGCCTTAAAGTTTGCAACATATTTCTTTATTTGATCCCGTGTCCAAGCATCCTCATTCTTAGGCAATTCATATGGACTACGATTTATGACTCTCTAGACATCATAATCTTTAGCACGAAGAAAGACATACATTCGATTTTTCCAGTAAGGATAACTCGTGCCATCAAAAAATGGGGGCCTATGTATAGAATGTCCCTTAGGGAGCATTCTGTTGCTATCCATCGTCTAATGATCTTTTCTCTACAACCGTGAGGTTGAATAAAATTCAGAGGCCTCGCTCTGAAACCAATTGTTGGCCTAGTTGGCTAGCAGACAAGACGGGGGGGTTGAATTGTCCCCCAAATGAGATGACATATTTTAAAACTAACTAGCAGAATTAACGAGATTGATGAAAATAAGCTAAACAGAAATAACTCAAGTTCCCTCAATCTCCCCGAACTCACTAGATCGTGTTGGAAAAAAATAAGATCTAAGCATGCAACCACAAGACACAAGGATTTTAAGGTGGTTCGGGACCACGACGGGCTCCCTACTGTTGATGTTTTGTTCTATCCCGCACCCAAACTATGCTAATATACATATGAAGCATGAATAAGCATGAAAGTATCAATAAATGGGCGCTGAAAGATGAGAAATACTGATCGTGATCGCCACCAAGGATTAACAATGCTAAAGGATGTGAGAAAGGAGAGGAACGGCGCCGTGTACCTTGGAAAAGGATGAAGACTTGATCGCGCTTAAGGAACGGGGTGCGGGGAACTTTGTGGATTCAACCTCCTCTCCTTCCAGCCGGCTAGAGGAAGAGGGCCTCACATTCTATTCATGCTCTCGTGCAAAACAAAGATGAAACACAAGAGAAAAACCTATTAGAAACATGCAAGTGTAATATCAATCCTGCAGTGATAAAATAGTGGTAAAGATTGAGGGAGAACGCACCGGGGGGAAGTTTTTAACCCCTATGGAAGGGTGGAAATAATAGGTGTGTGTGTTGTGATGATAATAAGACAAAGATATAGAGAAATCACGCAACACAACTGCGGGAATATGCTATGTAAAATGGAGAAAAATGTAGATGTAGCATAAAACAGAGATTTGTGATGATTTGTGAAATTGGGGGGACTAGAACTAAGAGTAGAGACAATGAAATCAAGCCTAGAGAGATGGAAATCATAGACAATACTTCCCTTAACAGCCTGAGGTCAAAGACGAGAGTCAGAGATGTAGCATGGCTTCGCCTCAGGTTGAAGAAGAGCCCCCCCCTTCGCGACCTGCGAACTGGGTGCTTTATATAGAAGTGCAGGAAACCCTAGTTTGAAATAGGAGATAATAACCCACTTTTGGAGATTTAGATTGATAAATCTTCAGATAATAGTGGTGGAAAGAGTCCCAAGTCAATGGAAATCAAGGTGAAGGCTAATCTCCCTCGAAAGGGGTGTCAATAAGGAGTCCAAAGAGCCCAGCAACAAAGAAATCAGAGTTCGGGAACATCCGAACTCTCTGTTCTAAAAACGGTCTATCGTAGGGCCGCAAAGGGACAAAAACCGGTCTTGGGAGGACCGCAAGGGGACTAAAAACGGTCTAGGGGATGACCGCCAGGCGACAGGGCCGAAACGGGGCGAAACGGGCACAAAACAGGGGGTAGCAGTCTAGTGCAGACCGCAAGGGTCTGCCCTGCGGTCTACCAAAGGACCACAAGGGTCTGCCAGACAGGCTTCGTCCCGATTGAATTTCTGGATGCCCGTTTATGCTCCGAAGTGGCCCGAAACGGGCCCGAAAGTTGGGGAATCAAAGATAAAAGCTTCCAAGGCTCAATGGGCTTGAAGAACGGTCAAGAAATGGGCTCAATATAAGCTCAAAGAAGACTCCAAAACATGGGTTAATTCGGGGCATTATAAAGAAGAATAAGAGAAATAACTCACCTTGTAGGCTGAAAACATGTGTCAACAGATGTCCCTCCTTGATGTCTGCTTTGCAAGGGAACTAGCGAAAGCGACGCGGAGGCAAAATGGAAAAGAGATGGAGCGAAAGCGACAACGACGTGAAATGGATATGAAGCAGAGATGAAGCGGAGAGAACTGAAAAGCTGGCATCAAGGCAAAAGACACCCGTCACAACCAACAAGCTGCAAAAATTCTCCCGAAAACACTGAACTAACCACTAGGAATGGACGACAAGGATGAGACATGTCTGGAGAACTAAACTAAGGGAAAGGAAACATGACCAACCTCATCCGGTACACAATCCACGGACAACGAGGGGATCGGAAGGAACACTGCTGAAGAGCTGGAAAAGAAGAATAATGACAAAAAATCCAGACAGGAATCACGCTGGCCAACTAGACCGAGCGGGCAGATCAGAGAAGACGTTCAAATTCAGAGTGGAATGAAAATCTCTTATCCAAGAGAATTGAAGTGCAATTAACCATTGCTGAGGAGAAACCTTGAGAGAATCACGAGGTGTGAGTGCTCAAAATGACATGATGCATGCTGGGCTAAAATAAAGAAATCATCAAAATGAATGCAAAGAAAGATAAAATAGAAAGTACTCAAGGATATTATTGCTAGACTGAGCAAGACGGGGTCAAGAGTTTTCTTACCACCATAGCGTGCGAGACAGAGTCCATCGTCTCCCACCCGACTCAAGATAGGAATCCTATGGGAATAAGGTCCAAACTTTGGGTTGACTAAGGTTTAACTCCCTCACATGTATGCAAATGCGAGTCTAAGGGGTGGAAAGGTACAATCGGCCAGGCGTCCGTGTGGGAATCCACGGCTCACGAGGACTTATGGAGATTCCGGATAAGATCACCTAGTCGACTCCAAGGAATATGGAGGCGAGAGGGTCACTTACCAAGGTAGAAATGCAACTATGCTATGTAATACATGACCCTATGTGCACCGGAGTGCATGCAATTTGTAGCCTAAAACTAGATAATCAAGACAAGATTTAATTTTACAAACACAATGATATGGATGCAAACAAAGTGGGAAATCCAAGACGATATGAAGGACAACAATGTAAGACCAAAAACAGGCACAATCAGGCACTAAAGAAATGAAAAATCATGAATAAATGGCGTACCTTTGTGTCTGCCCCCAAACCTGCATGCAGATTTTATGCATAAAATGCAAAAATAGAGACAATATTTAACTATGCAAACGTGACCCAAATGATGCAAGTAAGATATGGATGGAAAGATAAAACAAAGAAGAACAAGATGGAAGCAAGAAGCAGGCAATCAGATCTCAAGAAGCCAATCAAATCATCATGGAAAGACATACCTGTGAACCTGTCCCTGGGTCTGCCTGCAGACTTTATGCAAACAACTCAAACTTGAAGACACCATTAAACTATGCAAACATACCCTAAATAATGCACATGATATATGGATGGAAAGACACTACAAAGGGCAACACAACGGGCCCAAGAACAGAGCAATCTGACCCCAGGAGGTCAACTAAATCGCCCAAGAAAGACGCCCCCGTGAGCCTATGCACAGACCTGCCAGAATCAGAAAGTGGCCCTTGGATGACTATTTTTGACACCCTTGCAGTCTAGTGGTAGACCGCAACGCCAGCAGAAAGGCCCTAGCGGCCCAGTGATGACGGCTAGGCGCGTCTGGTGGCCCTGGAGAGGACCGCAACTCACTTACAGACCCGGAAACACCCAGAACCGCAAGAAAATGGAGAAAACTCTACCTAAACATGCACATACCCACACCCAACTTACAAGAGAGCATGAATAACATGATGGGCACTAGGTGTCCCACTGTGATCACTAAAAAACTAAGGGTTGTTGTAACACCCGAGAAATTTCTAAGAATTTACTAAATATTTAAATGGACTAAATGGGTTATTAAATGAATTTATTTTAATTAGTATAGCCTTACTCTAATCCAAGAGGAATAGGCCCATTTAGAGGAACCCTTTTGGCCCAAATTATGGTTTTGGACCTTGGCCCATATTCTAGAAGCTAGAAATTGGTATAATCACGGAATTTAGAGATAAATAGGATAAATAGATGGATAATGGAGGGAAGAGTTTGAATTAATTTCAAATTCGGCGCCCGGGATAGAAAACGGTCTATCGCGAGATCGCATTGGACCCAAAATGGTCAATCAGTTGACCGCCTTATAGAGACCGATCGCGAACATCTTCCTTGCATGAAAAATTCCATTAGTTTTGGCAAAATCTTCTGGGATGGTTGCAATCTATTGGCTAGAAGGCTCTACAACGCATTCGGATTGATCTAATACCTAATTATGACTCTAAAGTCGTCCAAATCTTTGGAACCCTAATTAAACCCTATAAATAGACCACAAGTTTGACCTACGCGACCCCTACTTTTGGCTCGCGTGGAACTAAGGTAAGGAGGCAGAATTAGAGGTAAGTTCTTTGGAGGTTTTTGTTGCTAATACTAAGGACTAACTACCCTCCAAATTTCGTTCTAGGAGATCAAGTCTACAAGGAGTTAGAAGCTTTCAAAGTTACTGATTCTGCACCAATAACCCAGGAATCTGTGCAACGGTCCAGTGAAGATTAGGAAATTAGAAGCCCTAAACGAGGTATTTAGCGCTTGTGTCTTTAGAACTTTATGTTACCCTTTATATCTTCTATCTACCCACTAATTTTCACGTCCATAGGTCAAGGGAATCAAGAGATACAAGGGTGTGAAGTTGATGGTTAAGCACAGAACGTGCAGAACTAGGGCTTACTTCTAGTCAGAAATTGGCAGTCTAGGAGCACTATTTGAGGTAGGTCATCTCATGAACGGCTTAAACATGACATTAGGGATAAAAGCCCTCTATTTCTAGTCGATTTCATGCATTGTACACTGAGAATTTTATGTTTTCATTAGGACTATGCATCTAGTATAATATTCGTGCGTGAATTAGCCCTAATTGAGTAAAAAGGAAATTCTCTTATTATTACATAAACCTGTTGTGCCCCTTGTGCTTTGTTGATGATGTGGTGTTTTAATGATAGCAACATGAATGAGTCACCACATTGTTTTGAATATATCTGATCTATTCTGTGGAAGAATGCATGAGTGTGTTCTATCTGATCTGTTATGTGCATGAGTGTGTGCATGAGTGTGCCAGCTCTATGGGTCGACCCCCCTCTTAGATGGGTCGACCCCCTAAGATTCGCATGTCTATACAGTCATTGCATTTGAGCATCTGTATAGTGTTTGGCTAGCAAGTCTATACATCGTCAGGGCTCTTCATGCATGTGCATAGTCTATACATTGTGCATCTCGTTGACAAGTCTGCATATTCATGAAGTCTGTACAGCCATACACTTGAAGCATTTCTTCAAGTCTACACAGCCTTTTGCATTGGACTGAAAGTCCATACATTGGCAAGTCTGTACATCGGCCCTGTAGCATGCACAAAGTAAAGTCTATACAGTGGACCGTCTCATTCAGCGTCTCACGCCTTGAAGTCCACACATCGTTTATCAAGCCTAGACATTGCACTGTAGCATGTAGAGCACTAAGTCCATACATTGGACTGTAGCACGCATCTCTGATGTCTATACATTCTCACTCACATCCTCCAAGTCTGTACAGAGTTGTCTTTGCATTGCACGTGTTCTAAGTCTATACACTCTCCTGTGTAATGTCTACACATTCAATTGCTGTGTCTTGCTCAAGTCTGTACAGCCCTTTGGTTGTCAAGTCTATACATTGCTTTCGAATGAAGTCTGTACACTGGTCTTCACTTGAAGTCTGTACAGCGCCATGTTCATATTCTTCAAAGTCCATACATTGCACTGTAGATGCTCGAGGTGAAGTCTATACATCCATCAGTGAACTTCCAAGTCTGTACATCCGTTTGCCTGATTTCATATTCAAAGTCTGTACATCCTTTTGTTGAAATTCCAAGTCTATACATCGGACTGTTTGAGCAAGTCTGTACAGAGTTTGCCCAGTCTGCTTTTTCAAGTCTATACATTCTTACCTTTCCCTACGTTCTGGCCAAGTCTACACATCATTTGCCTGGCTTCTGCCTCAAAGTCTATACATTCGTTTCTAAGGCAAAGTCTATACATTCCCAGTCTTTATCTACGTTTAGAACTCCAAGTCTATACACTGGTAAAGTCTGCACATTGTGCCTTGAAGCTGTTCAAGTCTATACATTGTCTCGAGCATTCAAAGTCTATACAACGCTGTTGAGTGGAAGTCTGTATAGCCGTTGGGTTGCCAAAGTCCATACATTGTGAATCTCAAAGTCTGTACAGACTTTGCCTTGTTCAAGTCTGTACATCGCCCCTTTGGCAAGACTATACATTGAAAGTCTATACACTCGATTGCCTTGCCTTGATCAAGTCTGTACAGAGCTTCCTTGTTCAAGTCTGTACATCGCTCAGTTGGCAAGTTTATACATTAGAAGTATATACATTCCTTTGCCTTGCATCACTCATCAAGTCTGTACAGCCTTTCTCTTTGCATGTCTGTACATCGTCCATGAAGTCTGAACAACGAGCAAGTATGTACATCGCTCATTTGTCTTGGCAAGTCTGCACATCGTTAAGTCTATACTTTGTCCAGTGCATTGCATTCATCAGTCGTGAAGTCTATACATTGAGTTGAAGCCTGCCTAAGTCCATACACTGGCTGCTGTTCTTCAGAGTCTGTACATTGCATACTTTGAAGTCTATACATTGGCTTTGAGCTGAAGTCTATACATTGCTTCAGGCTGAGCAAGTCTATACATTGCATGCTCGTTCATTCAAGTCCATACTTTATCCTAAAGCATGTACAAGTCTGTACATTGTCTGCCTGTCGATTGAAATGTCTATACATTGCTGTTTGCATTGTAAAGTCCATACATTGAACAATGTCTGCACATTGCATTACACTTCAGCAACTCTATACACTGCTTCAGCTCTAATTCATGAAGTCTATACATCGCTACAGTTTTGTCTTCACATAGTCTGTACAACGCAATTGTCCTGCTTCATGAAGTCTATACATTGCTTCGTCTTCACAAGTCTATATAGCGAAGTCTATACACTGCAATGCATATACTTAAACTGATAATGTGATTCTCTATCTGATAGGCACCCTTCGTGAAGCCTAATGAAGGCACGTGATCCAAGGAAGGACGAGGTGCCCAGATGAGGAACGTGGATGCATCCCAGCCAGGATACTGCCAGGTGGTCGAAATGCCTCGGTTTTGGTGAAACTCCTTAGGGCGGGAAATGTGGAGGTCACACGCCCAACCTGCTGCTGTATATATATACCAAGCTTCGTCTTCAGATAAAAGTGATCGAGTGTGGGAAAGTATATACAGAGAGTGAGAGATCCATAGAGAAGAAGAAGAAAAGGAAAGCAACAGAGAGCCACGATCCACAGAGAGAAGAAAAGGAGAAAAGAGCAGAGAAGAAAAAGAGAAAGAAGAGAAAGAGAGAGATAGAGAGCTCTAGTAGAGTGTGAAGAGAAGAAGAAGAAAGAGAGAGAGAGAATAGAAGATCAAAGAAGACCGATCCTGTTGGAAGTTGGATCAGATCCACTCCAGTCAGCTCTTAGGAGCCACATTTGTGCTTTCATTATTTACAGCTTTCAGTTGCTGTTGCTACTTGTTTTCGTTTTGATTTTATACTTTCCTTCAAGCTGTTAGTCAGCGATTGCAATGGTGGACTCCACTGGACGGCTAAGCTGTATTGCCCAGCGGTTTGCAGAGGTGTTGCCTCTGGTCGGGTAAGCTGTAATCCCCAGCGTTGCAGTGGTGGATTCCACTAGACAGCAAGCTGTGTTGCTCAGCGGTTGTATGGCAAGCTGTGATGCCCAGCTGTTCAAGCTGTGAGTCAGCGGAATCCACACTCTGGTTTGAGTGTGGGGTGGATGTAGGTCTGTTGGACCGAACCACCTAAAAATCCATTGAGCAGTGGTTTGAATTCTTTGTGTGTTTGGCGCTAGATGAATGCATAGGGTCGATATAGGTTTATCTTCTATATGTGTTCATTTCATTGATGCGGACACTATATGCTTGATAGTGGTATTGTGTGTTTGTTTGATCTGTCTAATTACTGCCCACATTAGATGTTTGCTTAGGAGCACTCTTCATATTTGTCTACAGGTTCAATAGATGACTGAAGTAGTTTTTCTTAGTTAGTCTTAGTGCTTTTATTCTGCAGTTCTGAGCACTAGAATTTTAATTGGGCGAAAGTTTTTTTAAAGGGTATTCATTCACCCCCCCCTCTGAATACATAGCACCGAACCCAACACTTGGTATCAGAGCGGGTTGCTGTGCATAGGATCTAACAATCCGCAGCAGATCCTGCTAGCTGTTGGTGCATTTCAGAGTGGGTCTTTTGAGATCGTGTTTTGTTTCACTGAATTAGTGCATTGCTTTGCTCATCTATTTTAGTGCATCTCTTGTCAATTGTCCTGTGCTTTTGAATCTGGTTGTTATCTGCTTCGATGGCTAATCCTCTGATATTCAGAGGTGATAACTTTGATTCTTGGTTAGAAAATTTCCATCGGTATGTAAAATCTACTGATCCAAAACTTTGGAAGGTAATGACTTACGGTCCATACAACTTATCAAAAGATAAATCTAGATGGACTGAGAATGATAAATTGAAAGATTCTGTCAATACTAGAGCAGTAGTTTTACTAAAAGAATCAATTGACAGAACTCTAATCTCATGTATTTCATCTTGCAGGTCAGCCAAAGAGATGTTGGAAAAACTAAAGCTCACTAGGAATCACAACAAATGCTTGATGGCTGATCGGAGAAATGATGATGATGAGACCTCATCTCAGGTAAGCTCCGAATCAGATGGATACTCTTTTGATGAATTGATAGTGATGTATGAAGATTTGTTAACTATATCCAAGAAATTAAAATATGAGAATAAAAGGTTGAAAAAGAAAATTGAGAAATGTGATTCTAATTCATCATGTGAAAAGTGCCCGAAGATAAATGAATTATATGATAAATGTCTTTCAGAGAATCACATGAATATGAAACAAATGTGCCTATTGAAAAAGGAAAACCAAGAAGGTTTCAATAAAATCTCTGAATTAGAAAGTCAGCTGAAACTGAAAACTAATGAACATTTGATGAATCTGGAAGAGCTGGAAAGGATTAAAGTTGATCTGAAGAAATCAAAAGTTGAGAATGTAGAAATTCAGTGGAAGAATAAAAATCTTGAAGCTGAAATAGAGAAAATCAATAAGGAAGCCATGCATATCTCTTCTGTAGAGTCAAACTGTGATATGTGCTCAGCTCTAAGAAAACGTAAGGAAGATTTTTGTAGTGAGAATGAATGGCTAAATAAACAAATTGCCTCACTTAAAGATGATCACAAAAATCTGCTTGCTGAGAAAATTAAAGCAGAAGAAAGAGAAGAGGAATTAATTGAAAAACCGGAGCTTATGTCTGGAAATGGAAAATATAATGAAGGAGTCATGAAGCTATCTGAAGAGAACGAAGAACTGAGGGAACAAAACAAAAAACTGATGGTTTTAAATACTATTTTCTCACAGAGGTTTTTGACTATCGAAAAAGAGAAATCTGTTTTTAAGGAAGCTCAACCTCAAAAATTTGAGAAGGAAAACACTGAACTGAAAGCTGAAATTGAAAAATTAAAGTTGTTGAACACTGGCTTGTCTGAAAGACTTCTCACCATAGAAAAAGGAAAAATTGTCCATGATAAAGAATCACAAATTTTGAACAATCTGGAATAAGAAGTTGAGAAGTATAAAACTGCAAATAAAGTCTTAAGTGAATGTGTCAATTGCAGTGAACAGGAGATAGCCAGTTATGAGCTTCACATTGCTAGCTTGGAAAATAAAATTCATGATCTAGAAAACTCAGCATCCAAGTTTGTAAAAACTGTTGTGAAAAGTGAGGTTAAGAATTCAAAAGGGGGAACAAATTACACTTTTGATGTTAAGGAAATCACTAAAAACCAGCTATATGCCACTTTTATCCAAAGCTCTGATGTAGCCAGTACCTCAAAGCAATCCCCAAAATAAAATGAAAATCAGAAATCACCTTCAACATCTGTATTTCAGTTCAAAGCTCAGAAAAATGAAAAATAGATGAAAATTATGAAAGGGGGTAATAAATTGAAAAAGAATGGTCAAATGAATAAAGTCAAAATTGTCCCTGCATGTGCTATGAATTCTGCTAGCAGTGTGGAGTCTGATAGATTGACACATGTCACTCACAATTCATCCACTCACTCGCATGCATCTGAGAAGGAATTCTCATGTTATTATTGTGGCAAGGTAGGGCATATCATGGATGATTGCAGAATATTAAAAGAAGATGAGCATGTAAATGAAACAATGCATTCAAGGAAATTATTTGATAGAAACCATGCCACTAAGAAATATAATGCATCTTGTTATTACTGTGGTAGGCGTGGTCATCTAATGAATGCATGTTTTAAACTGAAAGAAGACAACAATGTGAATTCTAGATCTTTCACACATGCTCATGACCCACCTAGATATAGATCTACTTCAGGCCAGCATATCATTTGTTTCACTTGCAACAAGCCTGGGCATAAGGCTAATGAGTGCTGGTCAAGAAATCATTGGGGTAAAAATGAATCAAGAAGCAAGCATTTTAAATGCTTTGAATGTGGTAAGTATGGGCATGCAGTCAAAGACTGCTGGCATGCTCAGGGAAATAGATTGAACTCTAAATCTGTAAAATTCCCTGCTTTCTATGATTCTACTAGAAATAACTTGAGTGATAAAAGGAAAAACTCTGCATATTTTGAATGTGGTAAGCTAGGCCACAAAGCTGCCAACTGTCGGCTGGCTGAGTATGGAAAGAAAAATTTTCATGTTAATAAAAGAAATACTCATGCTCATACACATAATTTTCATACTCATGTGCATGCACATGGGCATCATGTTTCTGCTAACATGAATAATAAAAACAAAAATCCTGTGGCTTCATGTTACTACTGTGGAAAATTTGGACATTCCATGTTTGACTGTTATCTGATGGAATTTGATGATCATACTGCTAAAAGACTGTTTAGAACACCTGATAGGGGTAATTCAGGACCCAAGACTTCTTGGGTTCCTGCAAGATCAAAGTGATTGATTTGCTGCAGGTGTGCCTTGGAATGAATAAAGGGGGATTAATAAGTCAATGCACTCAAGAATGAAACCCCCAAGATCCTACAAATCAGGTCAGTTCTGAACTGTGCTTAAATTCCATTAAATGAAATTGTGAATTTGAAATGATTGCATATCATGTTAACTTGTTGATGCTGAAATTGAAGTTTTCTGAATTAAGAATTGCACAATCATGTTTATGGTAACTCTCTTCTGTCTAATCTACATGAATCATATCTGAATGCAAAACTTATATCATATGATGTGCTTCAATACATTTCATGCATATAGTCAGGGGGAGTCCAACTGTTTTTGATTAATGCATATAGGACTGCTTTGCACTATATTTCTTGCATTACCCTGGTATATCAAATAGTAAGCTACTAAAAGGCAGGGAAATCTGCTTGAAGGTTCTTACTATGTGTGAGATGGTCCTTGAGACCAAGTTCTCTGCCAAGTACCAAGGGGCATGGCCCATATAGAATAGTGTACTGCATATCATCAATTTGAAGAAAATTAAATTTGAAAAGAAGTGATTCATTGCATATCATGCATTTTGTCAGGGGGAGCTTGTTTGCTGTTGCTTGGTCATCATGCTCTCCTTATCAGAATTATTGCATACTTCTCATATGAAGGGCAGTGCATATCATAATTTTTTTTTTAAAACCTAAAAAGAAATTTCATCGCATCTAGACAGGGGGAGCATTTAGAATTGGTGTTTTGATTGTCACATCCTGAACACCTCTTGTCTAATAATTGATCAACTCTCATCTGATGTCATATTTCTCTCTCTTGAAAAAGGATTCTGCCTTCTATTTGTTGAGCTGTTAAAGAAGAGTTTCTTTCAACACCCTTCATGATACTATCTGTCAGCTGATCTGTCTGAATTCCAGACTCAGCTACTGTGTGTTGATGTTCACTCTTCTGAAATATTTCTCTACTGGTGATTTACTCTTGCACCAGCTTATACTCATCTTTCACATTCTTCTCAGCTGGTGTAACTGAATTGTTTCTACTATTGATTTTTGGTTGCTGAATTTATTGTTCTGATCCGAGGAACTTATGCTGCATGTCATGTAATTCAGTCTGAGAAATTGGTAGAAACTCTTATCATATAGGTTTAAGAATTATCACTGAATCAGACTGATATAAGATTAATGTATTCTCAGATTTGTAGTTAAATGAATTGAAAATATCTGAATGATAAGGTTTAATAAATTTTAACCACTTGTGTCATGTAAACCTTAGACTCTCTCATCAGATATCTGAAAATTTGAATTCAGGGCTACTTTGGTTAAGATGCATATAGTGTGTATTGTTGTTAAACATTAACTTGAAAAATGTTGACTAAATGAAAAATTATGAATTCAGAGCAATGACTCGGTCACTGAGAAACCGAGTCTTTATCAATGAAATAAAGTAACTCATGTCATGAGGTGCCATAGTTATCTATGATAAAAATTTAGTGAAACAAAACCTGACAGAGCAATGGCTTATTTGTGTTGAGTAATTGGGGAGTCTGGCCTCTAATCAAGGTGTCTTCTCATATAAAAAGACACTCATACTGCTAACTCCGTTCTCAAAGTGAGAGGCAATGACAGTTATCACACTGAGTAACTGGGTCACTTCACCTGAGACGTGTTGTGTCTCATGTAAAAAGGTGTTGATCAACCTAAATTACTTAGGAAAAATATAATGTGCTTCAAATGAAATTATCTTGAAAAATCTGTCAACTCATGTTCTTGAAAAAGTGTTTAACTTCAGTACTAATCTGTGTATCTTTCAAAGGTGCTATTGAGATCATATGTGTAAGATAAAAGATGATTGATTTTCAGTGTTATCTGAATATTTGGTTCACCTTTATTAAAACTTGGATTCAGATATGAGTATTGAGTTTAATTTGAGAAATTTGGCATACATCAAAATTAAATCAGATTGGTTAAGTTGCCACTTCATAACCCTTTATGATAGAAGAGTCTACACCTTTTAAGACTTATTGAAGTGATGTATGCATTAAAATCCCTCATGATCAGATTTTCCAGATAGCCTGATCAGATTCAGTCTGATTATTCATTGAGATGTCTTGTGATGATTGTTGTCTATTGTTGCCCTTCTATCATCAATCACTTTGTTGTGCCCCTTGTGCTTTGATGAATGTAGTGTTTTAATGATAGCAACACGAATGAGTCACCATTTTGTTTTGCTAATAGCTTGACATTGAATCATTGAATCATAACAATCTGAATGCATATAACTGATATATTCTGTGGAGAATGCATGAGAGTGCATAAAGTGTTTTGTGCTTGTATTAAGATCGGTGCATTGCAGCCTCTGTATGTTCTATGCATTTCGCAAGTCATGCAGCGTCAACGCAGCAAGTGTGTCTCATACATCATGCGTCGACGCCCCCAGACTTCAAAGTCTGTACAGCCTTTCATATGAAAGTCCATACATCGCCCTTGGAGTCCAAAGTCTATACATCATGTTCATTCAAGTTCACTTCATGTCTGTCAGCCGTGTGCATTGGTTTCCAAGTCTATACAGCCTCTGTGTGTTCTATGCATCTCACAAGTCTAGACACTCAGCATAGTCTATACATTGTGTTGTGTTTGTGTTTCGTTGAGAACACAAGTCTATACAGTCATGCATTGTTGCTGAAGTCTATACATCGTCCGTCGCATGCATTGTCTCAGGCGAAGTCTGCACATTGCATTGTTGCTTTGGTCGCTTGAGTTGAAGTCCATACATTGGACCGTCTCCTTCAGCGTCTCAAGTGGACACAAGCGTGTACACTACCTGCATTCGCTGTGAAGACTAAGTCCATACATTAGACCGTCTCACTTAGCATCTTATGCATAGGCTAAGTCTCCATGTCTATACATCCGAGCGTCTCATGCAAGTCTAAGCATTACTGTTCATGCATCAGTCTTCATATGCTAAGTCTGTACAGCCTACGTCTCATGCAGCGTCAACGCTGTGAGCATTCTCAAGTGTACAGCGTCAACGCATGAAGTCTGTACATCAGTCTTAATATTCTAAGTCTGTACAGCCGTTGGCTTTGAACCTCAGAGTCTGTACATCCGAATTGCCCTTGATCTGGTCAAGTGTGTACACTCATTCATTGTAGCTTTCACATATTCAAGTATTCACATTGAAAGCCTATACATTGCTGGATGATCAAGTCTGTACATCCACAGTGGATCTTCGAAGTCTGTACACTGCTTGAGCCTCAACAAGTCTGTACAACGCCTTAAGCGTTTCAAGTCTATTTATTGGCTCTTACTTACAAGTCTGTACACTGGTTCAAAGTCTACACAGCGCCTGCCTTCATCTGAGGCTTATGAAGCCTTTGTATTCATTAAGTCTATACACTGCGTTGTGCATACTTTACATTGCTTTCGCCTTCACAGCAAAGTCTATACAATGCAAAGCATAGACTTAGAACTAATGACTTTGTTTCATCTGTCTGACAGGGACTGAAGAGGCTAATGAACCCCTTAACGCAAGAGGGCTGAAGACATCCAATTTCAGCTGCTGGAACACACCAATGCGTCAACGCCTTGATCAAGTGGCGTGGACGCAGTAGTTCAAACAATCAAGAAAGAAACTGGTGGATTACTCTGGTGCGTCAACGCATTGATCAAGCAGCGTCGACGCAACAGCTAAAGAGATGCCAGTATACAAATGTACATGTTTGTGCATCAACGCCACCAACTGGCAGCGTCGACGCAGCATTTCAAGAAAGGGGCAACTTATCTCTGGATGTCTTCAATGCGTCAACGCAGCAGGCTGATGGAGTCGACGCAGCAGTTAAAAAGGTTGAAGATCTCTGATGGCTGCGTCAACTCCTTGGAGCAAGTGAGTTGACGCCATCTAACTCCAGTTGCTGAGCATACTAGTGCTGGGCACGTGATCCAAGGATAAGGAGAATGCCCAGATGAGGACACGTGTATTGACAGCCTGCTGGATGCTGCCACGTGGTCCGAATTCTTAGGGCGGGAACTGTGGAAGCCACACACGCCCTGCTGCTGCTGCTGCTGCTGCTGCTGCTGCTGCTGCTGCTAGTATATAATGGAGCCTTCGTCTTCAGATGGAGGCCGATCGTGATCGAAGCCAGGGAGCAGAAGCTGAGAGAAGAATTAGAAGGAGAGAGAGCTTCCACGATCCAGCAGAAGAAGAAGAAAAGAAAGAGAGAAGAAGCAGAAGAGAAAAAGTGAGAGATAGAGAGCTCGAGCAGAGTGTGAAGAGAAAGAAAAGAGGAGAGAAGCAGACGTGAAGGAGTTGAGAAGAGAGAGAGTGAAGAAAGAGAGTGAGATCGAGGGAGATCTGTTCTTGCTGGAAGTTGGATCAGATCCACTCTAGTCAGCTCTTTAAGAGCCATATTTTGTGCTTAGTGCTTACAGCTTTCCGATGCTGTTTACTCCCATCTTTTGTTTTCTTTTGAACTTCCTTTGTCAAGCTGTTAGTCAGCGGATTGCAGAGGTGCTGCCTCTGGACGGCTAAGCTGTATTGCCCAGCGGTTTGCAGTGGAGGAGTCCACTGGACAGCAAGCTGTGTTGCTCAGCGGGGCGAGGAGGATTCCTCAGACGGCAAGCTGTGTTGCCCAGCGGTTGTTGGCAAGCTGTGTTGCCCAGCTGTTAGTGAAGCCACACTCGGGTTGAGTGTGGGGTGGATGTAGGTCTGGAGGACCGAACCACCTAAAAACCCCTCTTGCATTGTGGTTTGATTGCTTATGGTTTGCTTCCGCTAGATGTTTGCATAGGGGTGCTCCAAGTGGTTGATCACAGGTTCATTAGATGACTTGATCTGATTTTGTTCTAAGTGTTTAATCTGTTGAGTGAGCGAAATTCTAATTGAGCTATAGTTTGTCTAACTTGTCTTGTTAGAATGCTCACTATCTGTTTGTTTTATTCCGCATCTGCTAATTAGTCTTCCAGATTTGATAAATCTGTCTAGTTAGCTTTCTAAATAGTTAGTGAGCCTAATATGTCAATTGGGTGAAATTTTTATAGGCCATATTCATTCACCCCCCTCTGAATACTAGCACCGAATATCAACAATTGGTATCAGAGCGGGTCTCTGACTGAACAGATCTAACAATCTGCAGAGGATCCTGCTAATTATTGGTGCATTTCAGAGTGGGTCATTTGGAATCGTCTTGATTTACTGTCTTAGTGCATTTCTGTCTGGTGCATTTCATAAGTGTGCCTCTTGTGTTCTGTATTTAGCTTCACTGAGTTAGTGCCGTGTCTTACTTATCTGGTTTTATTGTCTAGTGTTTTGTGCTTTGAATTTGGTTGTTATCTGATTCGATGGCTAATCCTCCGATATTCAGAGGTGATAACTTTGACTCTTGGTTCGAAAACCTCCATCGGTATGTAAAGT
Organism: Amorphophallus konjac; assembly: GCA_022559845.1. Classification (NCBI taxonomy): domain Eukaryota; kingdom Viridiplantae; phylum Streptophyta; class Magnoliopsida; order Alismatales; family Araceae; genus Amorphophallus; species Amorphophallus konjac. Next base: position 115,457,933 of record CM040125.1, on the reverse strand, counting down.
CTACTGATCCAAAACTGTGGAAGGTAATGACTCACGGCCCATACAAACTGTCGATGGATAAATCTAAATGGACCAAGAAGGACAAGCTGAAAGACTCTGTCAATAATAGAGCTGTAGTTTTATTAAAAGAATCAATTGACAGATCTCTAATTGAATGCATTTCATCTTGCAGGTCTGCCAAAGACATTTTGGATAAACTGAAGCTAATCAGGAATCACAGCAAGTGCTTAATGGCTGATCATAGAAATGCTGATGATGAAACTTCATCCGAGGTAAGTTCTGAATCAGAAGGATACTCTTTCGATGAAATGATAGAGATGTATGAAAACTTGTTAGAAGTTTCCAAGAAATTGAAATCTGAAAATAAAAAATTAAAAAAGAAATGTGATAGAATAAATCTGAAAGATTCATGTGAAAACTGTCCAAATACGAAAAAGTCTTATGATGCTTGCATGCTAGATGTTCAGAATCTTAAGAAACAAAATGATTCTCTAAAATTTGAAAAACAAACATGGTTGGATAAAATGTCAGAAATAGAGAATCAGTTGAATGATAAGAAAAAGGAGTATCTAAAAGGCATGCAGGAACTCACTAAAGTTAATTCTGAATTGGACAAAATGAAATTGGAGAATGAAGATCTTCAAAAGAAGAATAAAACTCTTATGGTCAGAATGAATGAAATCAATGAGGTTTCACAGTCCTCTTCTGCTAAATCAAATTGTAAAACATGCTCAGCTTTAAGAGAACGTAATGAAGATCTCTTTAGTGAGAATGAATGGCTAAATAAACAAATTGCCTCACTTAAAGATGATTACAAAAATCTGCTCGCTGAGAAAATTAAAGCAGAAGAAAGAGAAGATGAACTGATTGAAAAATTGGAGCACATGTCTGGAAGAAAGAGATGTGCTAATAATGAAATTCAGGATAAAAATCTTGAGGAAGAAAACACTGAATTAAAAGCTGAAGTTGAAAAACTAAAGTGGTTGAACACTGGCTTGTCTGAAAGACTTCTCACTATAGAAAAAGGAAAAGCTGTCTATGATGGAAATTCAGAAATCTTGAACAGTCTAGAACAAGAAATTGAGAAGTATAAAACTACAAACCAAGTTCTAAGCGAATGTGTTAATTGCAGTGAACAGAAAATAGCCAGTTATGAACTTCACATTGCTAGCTTGGAAGATAGAATTCATAATCTGAAAAATTCAGCTATTGAGTCTGCCAAGATTAAAAGAAAAATGAAAACTGTTGGGAAGAGGAAGGATGATAACTCTGAAGGGGCAACAAATTGTTGTTCTGATGTTAAGAAAATCACTAAAAACCAGCTATATACAACTTTTGTTCAAAGCACTGATGTAGCTAGTACTTCAAAGTAATCCCCAAAACAAAATGAAAATCAGAAGTCACCTTCAAAATCTGTCTTTCAGTTTAAAGCTCAGAAAATTGAAAAATAAACAAAACCTGTTGAGGATAATCAGAAATTGACAAGAAAGAGTCAAACAAAAAGGGCAAAGAATAATTCTGGTTATACTCTGAAATTTGTTAGCTCTGCTGAATCTGATGGGTCAATGCAAAATGCTCATGCTTCTTGTACTCATTCACATGCATCTGTGAATTCATCTGATAGAAATCATGCCCCTAGGAAATCTGATGCTTCATGCTATTATTGTGGTAGGTATGGTCATTTAATGAATGAGTGCTATGCTTTGAAATCTGATGACAGAATGCATGCCAGATACACCCCAAATCATCATTAGTACAAAAGAAACAAACTCAAATTCAATCAGCATATCATTTGTTTCACTTGCAACAAGCCTGGGCATAAGGCTAAGGAGTGCTGGTCAGGAAATCATTGGGGTAAAAATGAATCAAGAAGAAAGCATCTTAAATGCGTTGAATGTGGTAAGCATGGGCATGCAGTCAAAGATTGCTGGCATGCTCAGGGAAATAGATTAAACTCTAAATCTGTCAAATTCCCTGCTTTCTATAATTCTGTTAGAAATAACTTGAGAGATAAAAAAAAAACTTTGCATGTTTTGAATGTGGTAAGCTAGGCCACAAAGCTGCCAACTGTCGGCTGGCTGAGCATGGAAAGAAAAATTTTCAAGTCAATAAAAGAAATACTCATGCTCATACACATAATTTTCATACTCATATGCATGCACATGGGCATCATGTTTCTGCTAACATGAAAAATAAAAATAAAAATTCTCTGGCTTCATGTTATTATTGTGGAAAAATTGGACATTCAATGGTTGAGTGTAAACTGATGGAATATGATGATCATGTTGCTAAAAGATTGTTTAGAACACCTGTTAGGGCTCATACAGGACCCAAGACAGCTTGGGTTCCTACAGGATCAAAATAATCCAGTTGTTGCAGGTGTGCCTTGGAAATGAATAAAGGGGGTTAATCAACCAAGGCACTCAAGAATGAAAATCCCATGACTACATTTTAGGTTAGTTCTGAAAACTCTGCTAAAATTCTATCTTCTAAATTTGTGTGCTCTAAATGCCTGCATATCATGATTAATTCTTTTGTGCATCATCTAACTGAATCTAATTAAAAATCTGAAATGCACATGGAAATAATTGTAGTTTACCTCTGAATGCATTACATATCTATGTCATGATGCATGATATGTCAAACTCCCTGTATGTCGTATTGCACTGATGCATGACCATCATGGTATATTAGATGGAACAGTGCTGAAGGGCAGATGGAGTATGTCTGGATGCTACTGCCATGTGTGAGGTGGTCCTTGGACCAAGTCCTCCGCCCAGTACCATGGGTCAAGTCATATAGAGCAGTGTATTGCATACCATGTTGATCTTTTGATGCTAAACTGAAGTTTTCTGAAACATGAATTGAACAATCATGCTTATAGTAATTCTCTTCTGTCTAACTTGCATGAATCATATCTGAATGCTAAATTTGATATCATGTGATGTGATTTCAATACATTTCATGCATATAGTAAGGGGGAGTCCAACTATTTTTGATCAATGCATATCATAATAATCTGTCTGTGCAAAATTGAATTATCTTGAAGAGTTGATTGCTCTAGCATGATGCTCTCTGAATAAAGAATGCTCTGACGTTTGAATAATCATCTTGCATAAATTGCATCAATTCAGGGGGAGCTTGTTGAGTCTTATGTGAGTCACTGCATATAGACAAGGGGGAGCATTATCACATTGTTGACACTATTTGAAATTCTCACTCTACACTCTTTCAAATCATCAATTGACTATTTTGAATTCATACCTTCTTGAATCTGAGAATTTGGCTACTAATCCTCAATCTGTTGAAGAAGGAGTGTCTCCTTTTGTCTGACTGAAATTCAACTCTGCTATTGGCTTTAAACTTTTATTCTCTCTTGCTGATTGATTCTTTCACCAGCTAGTACTTTTCCTTCATATACCTCTCAGCTGGTGTGACTGAATTGGCTCTACTATTGATTTGTTGGTCAGCTAAACTTATTTTTCTGATCTGAGGAACTTAAGCTGCATGCCATGCAATTCAGTCTGAGAACATTGTAGAAATTTCTATCATATAGGTTTAAGAATTATCACTGAATCAGACTGATATAAGATTAATGTATTCTCAGATTTGTAGTTAAATGAATTGAAAATATCTGAATGATAAGGTTTAATAAACTTTAACCACATGTTTCATGTAAACCTTAGACTCTCTCATCAGATATCTAAAAATTTGAATTCAGGGCTTCTTTGGCTAAGATGCATATAGTGTGTACTGTTGTTAAACATTAATTTGAAAATGTTGACTAAATGAAGAAATTGTGAATTCAGAGCAATGACTCGGTCTCTGAGAAACTGAGTTCTTTATCAATGAAATAAAGCAACTCATGTCATGAGGTGCCATAGTTATCTCTGATAAAAATTTAGTGAAACAAAACCTGACGGAGCAATAGCTTATCTGTGTTGAGTAGCTGGGGAGTCTGGCCTCTGATAAAGGTGTCTTCTCATGTAAAAAGACACTCATATTGCTAACTCTGCTCTCAAAGTGAGAGGCAATGACAGTTATCACACTGAGTAACTGGGTCACTTCAACTAAGACTTGTTGTGCCTCATGTAAAAATGTGTTGATCAACTTAAATTGCTCAGGAAAAATATAATGTGCTTCAAATGAAATTATCTTGAAAAATCTGTCAACTCATGTTCTTGAAAAGTGTTTAACTTCTGTACTAATCTGTGTATCTTTTAAAGGTGCTATTGAGATCATATGTGTAAGATAAAAGATGATTGATTTTGGGTGTTATCTGAATATTTGATTCACCTTTATTAAAACTTGGATTCAGATATGAGTATTGAGTTTAACTTGACGAATTTGGTATACATCAAAATTAAATCAGATTGGTTAAGTTGCCACTTCATAACCCTTTATGATAGAAGAGTCTACATCTTCTAAGACTTATTGAAGTGATGTATGTATTAAAATCCCTCATGATCAGATTTTCCAGATAGCCTGATCAGATTCAGTCTGATTATTCATTGAGATGTCTTGTGATGATTGTTGTCTATTATTGCCCTTCTATCACCAATCACTTTACTCTCCACACTGTTGGAATCTTCCATCTTGTTCTGCAATAAGTTCTGATTATGTGGTCTTTTCACCAGAATTCAGATTCTTTGTAAAGGCAGAATTCAGATTGATTTATTGGATAACCTGAATCCATTCCTGTGCTTCAGGGGGAGTTATGGTTTCTTTGCATCTCGGGGAGAGTAGTTAATCTTGCATGCTGATAGGGGGAGTGATGTTTCATTGTCATAAGTGTCTTTGTGTGTTGCATTGTGTCTCTCAAACCATTCCCTTTCTTTTTGATTATGTCAAAGGGGGAGAATGGTTTGACGAGTCAGTGTGACTCATTATGTTGCCATCATCAAAAAGGGGGAGATTGTTGTGCCCCTTGTGCTTTGATGAATGTGGTGTTTTAATGATAGCAACACGAATGAGTCACCATTTTGTTTTGCTAATAGCTTGACATTGAATCATTGAATCATAACAATCTGAATGCATATAACTGATATATTCTGTGGAGAATGCATGAGAGTGCATAAAGTGTTTTGTGCTTGTATTAAGATCGGTGCATTGCAGCCTATGTATGTTCTATGCATTTCGCAAGTCATGCAGCGTCAACGCAGCAAGTGTGTCTCATGCATCATGCGTCGACGCCCCCAGACTTCAAAGTCTGTACAGCCTTTCATATGAAAGTCCATACATCGCCCTTGGAGTCCAAAGTCTATACATCATGTTCATTCAAGTTCACTTCATGTCTGTCAGCCGTGTGCATTGGTTTCCAAGTCTATACAGCCTCTGTGTGTTCTATGCATCTCACAAGTCTAGACACTCAGCATAATCTATACATTGTGTTGTGTTTGTGTTTCGTTGAGAACACAAGTCTATACAGTCATGCATTGTTGCTGAAGTCTATACATCGTCCGTCTCATGCATTGTCTCAGGCGAAGTATGCACATTGCATTGTTGCTTTGGTCGCTTGAGTTGAAGTCCATACATTGGACCGTCTCCTTCAGCGTCTCAAGTGGACACAAGCGTGTACACTGCCTGCATTCGCTGTGAAGACTAAGTCCATACATTAGACCGTCTCACTTAGCGTCTTATGCATAGGCTAAGTCTCCATGTCTATACATCCGAGCGTCTCATGCAAGTCTAAGCATTACTGTTCATGCATCAGTCTTCATATGCTAAGTCTGTACAACCTACGTCTCATGCAGTGTCAACGCTGTGAGCATTCTCAAGTGTACAGCGTCAACGCATGAAGTCTGTACATCAGTCTTAATATTCTAAGTCTGTACAGCCGTTGGCTTTGAACCTCAGAGTCTGTACATCCGAATTGCCCTTGATCTGGTCAAGTGTGTACACTCATTCACTGTAGCTTTCACATATTCAAGTCTTCACATTGAAAGCCTATACATTGCTGGATGATCAAGTCTGTACATCCACAGTGGATCTTCGAAGTCTGTACACTGCTTGAGCCTCAACAAGTCTGTACAACGCCTTAAGCGTTTCAAGTCTATTTATTGGCTCTTACTTACAAGTCTATACACTGGTTCAAAGTCTACACAGCGCCTGCCTTCATCTAAGGCTTATGAAGCCTTTGTATTCATTAAGTCTATACACTGCGTTGTGCATACTTTACATTGCTTTCGCCTTCACAGCAAAGTCTATACAATGCAAAGCATAGACTTAGAACTAATGACTTCGTTTCATCTGTCTGACAGGGACTGAAGAGGCTAATGAACCCCTTAACGCAAGAGGGCTGAAGACATCCAATTTCAGCTGCTGGAACACACCAATGTGTCAACGCCTTGATCAAGTGGCGTGGTCGCAGTAGTTCAAACAATCAAGAAAGAAGCTGGTGGATTACTCTGGTGCGTCAACGCATTGATCAAGCAGCGTCGACGCAACAGCTAAAGAGACGCCAGTATACAAATGTACATGTTCGTGCGTCAACGCCACCAACTGGCAGTGTCGACGCAGCATTTCAAAAAAGGGGCAACTTATCTCTGGCTGTCTTCAATGCGTCAACGCAGCAGGCTGATGGAGTCGACGCAGCAGTTAAAAAGGTTGAAGATCTCTGATGGCTGCATCAACTCCTTGGAGCAAGTGAGTTGACGCCATCTAACTCCAGTTGCTGAGCGTACTGGTGCTGGGCACGTGATCCAAGGATAAGGAGAATGCCCAGATGAGGACACGTGTATTGACAGCCTGCTGGATGCTGCCACGTGGTCCGAATTCTTAGGGCGGGAACTGTGGAAGCCACACACGCCCTGCTGCTGCTGCTGCTGCTGGTATATAATGGAGCCTTCGTCTTCAGATGGAGGCCGATCGTGATCGAAGCCAGGGAGCAGAAGCTGAGAGAAGAATTAGAAGGAGAGAGAGCTTCCACGATCCAGCAGAAGAAGAAGAAACGAAAGAGAGAAGAAGCAGAAGAGAAAAAGTGAGAGATAGAGAGCTCGAGCAGAGTGTGAAGAGAAAGAAAAGAGGAGAGAAGCAGACGTGAAGGAGTTGAGAAGAGAGAGAGTGAAGAAAGAGAGTGAGATCGAGGGAGATCTGTTCTTGCTGGAAGTTGGATCAGATCCACTCCAGTCAGCTCTTTAAGAGCCATATTATGTGCTTAGTGCTTACAGCTTTCCGATGCTGTTTACTCCCATATTTTATTTTCTTTTGAACTTCCTTTGTCAAGCTGTTAGTCAGCGGATTGCAGAGGTGCTGCCTCTAGACGGCTAAGCTGTATTGCCCAGCGGTTTACAGTGGAGGAGTCCACTGGACAAGAAGCTGTGTTGCTCAGCGGGGCGAGGAGGATTCCTCGGACGGCAAGCTGTGTTGCCCAGCGGTTGTTGGCAAGCTGTGTTGCCCAGCTGTTAGTGAAGCCACACTCGGGTTGAGTGTGGGGTGGATGTAGGTCTGGAGGACCGAACCACCTAAAAACCCCTCTTGCATTGTGGTTTGATTGCTTATGGTTTGCTTCCGCTAGATGTTTGCATAGGGGCGCTCCAAGTGGTTGATCACAGGTTCATTAGATGACTTGATCTGATTTTGTTCTAAGTGTTTAATCTGTTGAGTGAGCGAAATTCTAATTGAGCTATAGTTTGTCTAACTTGTCTTGTTAGAATGCTCACTATCTGTTTGTTTTATTCCGCATCTGCTAATTAGTCTTCCAGATTTGATAAATCTGTCTAGTTAGCTTTCTAAATAGTTAGTGAGCCTAATATGTCAATTGGGTGAAATTTTTATAGGCCATATTCATTCACCCCCCTCTGAATACTAGCACCGAATACCAACACACTTTACTCTCCACACTGTTGGAATCTTCCATCTTGTTCTGCAATATGTTCTGATTCTGCGGTCTTTTTACCTGTTTCATTCTGTTCATGCATATGTGACTTATTGCATATGTGGTCTTTTCACCAGAATTCAGATTCTTTGTAATGGCTGATTTCAGATTGATTTATTGGATAACCAGAGTCCATTCCTGTGCTTCAGGGGGAGTTATGGTTTATTTGCATCTAAGGGGAGAGTAGTCAATCATGCATGTTGATAGGCGGAGAGTTGTTTCATTATCATAAGGGAGATCTTCATTTTAATGAACCATGATTCATTCTCTGAATTTATGTGCTGTCTTTGTGTGCTGCATTTGACTCTCAAACCATTTCCCTTCTTTTTGCTTATATCAAAGGAGGAGAATAGTTTGATGAGTCTGTGTGACTCATTATGTTGCCATCATCAAAAAGGGGGAGATTGTTGTGCCCCTTGTGCTTTGTTGATGATGTGGTGTTTTAATGATAGCAACATGAATGAGTCACCACATTGTTTTGAATATATCTGATCTATTCTGTGGAAGAATGCATGAGTGTGTTCAATCTGATCTATTATGTGCATGAGTGTGTGCATGAGTGTGCCAGCTCTGTGGGTCGACCCCCCTCTTAGATGGGTCGACCCCCTCAGATTCGCATGTCTATACATTCATTGCATTTGAGCATCTGTATAGTGTTTGGCTAGCAAGTCTATACATCGTCAGGGCTCTTCATGCATGTGCATAGTCTATACATTGTGCATCTCGTTGACAAGTCTGCATATTCATGAAGTCTGTACAGCCATCCACTTGAAGCATTTCTTCAAGTCTACACAGCCTTTTGCATTGGACTGAAAGTCCATACATTGGCAAGTCTGTACATCGGCCCTGTAGCATGCACGAAGTAAAGTCTATACAGTGGACCGTCTCATTCAGCGTCTCACGCCTTGAAGTCCACACATCGTTTATCAAGCCTAGACATTGCACTGTAGCATGTAGAGCACTAAGTCCATACATTGGACTGTAGCACGCATCTCTGATGTCTATACATTCTCACTCACATCCTCCAAGTCTGTACAGAGTTGTCTTTGCATTGCACATGTTCTAAGTCTATCCACTCTCTTGTACAATGTCTACACATTCAATTGCTGTGTCTTGCTCAAGTCTGTACAGCCCTTTGGTTGTCAAGTCTGTACAGCCCTTTCGAATGAAGTCTGTACACTGGTCTTCACTTGAAGTCTGTACAGCGCCATGTTCATATTCTTCAAAGTCCATACATTGCACTGTAGATGCTCGAGGTAAAGTCTATACATCCATCAGTGAACTTCCAAGTCTGTACATCAGTTTGCCTGATTTCATATTCAAAGTCTGTACATCCTTCTGTTGAAATTCCAAGTCTATACATCGGACTGTTTGAGCAAGTCTGTACAGAGTTTGCCCAGTCTGCTTTTTCAAGTCTATACATTCTTACCTTTCCCTACGTTCTGGCCAAGTCTACACATCGTTTGCCTGGCTTCTGCCTCAAAGTCTATACATTCGTTTCTAAGGTAAAGTCTATACATTCCCAGTCTTTACCTACGTTCAGAACTCCAAGCCTATACACTGGTAAAGTCTACAAATTGTGCCTTGAACCTGTTCAAGTCTATACATTGTCTCGACCATTCAAAGTCAATACAACGCTGTTGAGTGGAAGTCTGTACAGCCGTTGGGTTGCCAAAGTCCATACATTGTGAATCTCAAAGTCTGTACAGACTTTGCCTTGTTCAAGTCTGTACATCGCCCCTTTGGCAAGACTATACATTGAAAGTCTATACACTCGATTGCCTTGCCTTGATCAAGTATGTATAGAGCTTCCTTGTTCAAGTCTGTACATCGCTCAGTTGGCAAGTTTATACATTGGAAGTATATACATTCCTTTGCCTTGCATCGCTCATCAAGTCTGTACAGCCTTTCTCTTTGCATGTCTGTACATCGTCCATGAAGTCTGAACAACAAGCAAGTATGTATATCGCTCATTTGTCTTGGCAAGTCTGCACATCGTTAAGTCTATACTTTGTCCAGTGCATTGCATTCATCAGTCGTGAAGTCTATACATTGAGTTGAAGCCTGCCTAAGTCCATACACTGGCTGCTGTTCTTCAGAGTCTGTACATTGCATACTTTGAAGTCTATACATTGGCATTGAGCTGAAGTCTATACATTGCTTCAGGCTAAGCAAGTCTATACATTGCATGCTCGTTCATTCAAGTCCATACTTTGTCCTGAAGCATGTACAAGTCTGTGCATTGTCTGCCTGTCGATTGAAATGTCTATACATTGCTGTTTGCATTGTAAAGTCCATACATTGAACAATGTCTGCACATTGCATTACACCTCAACAACTCTATACACTGCTTCAGCTCTGATTCATGAAGTATATACATCGCTACAGCTTTGTCTTCACATAGTCTGTACAACGCAATTGTCCTGCTTCATGAAGTCTATACATTGCTTCATCTTCACAAGTCTATACAGCGAAGTCTATACACTGCAATGCATATACTTAAACTGATAATGTGATTCTCTGTCTGACAGGCACCCTTCGTGAAGCCTAATGAAGGCACGTGATCCAAGGAAGGACGAGGTGCCCAGATGAGGACACGTGGATGCAGCCCAGCCAAGATGCTGCCAGGTGGTCGAAATGCCTCGGTTCTGGCGAAACTCCTTAGGGCGGGAAATGTGGAGGTCACACGCCCAACCTAGTGTTGTATATATATACCAAGCTTCGTCTTCAGATAAAAGTGATCGAGTGTGGGAAAGTATATACAGAGAGTGAGAGATCCACAGAGAAGAAGAAGAAAAGGAAAGCAGCAGAAAGCCACGATCCACGTAGAGAAGAAAAGGAGAAAAGGGCAGAGAAGAAAAAGAGAAAAAAGAGAAAGAGAGAGATAGAGAGCTCTAGCAGAGTGTAAAGAGAAGTAGAAGAAAGAGAGAGAGAATAGAAGATCAGAGAAGACCGATCCTACTGGAAGTTGGATCAGATCCACTCCAGTCAGCTCTTAGGAGCCACATTTGTGCTTTCATTATTTACAGCTTTTAGTTGCTGTTGCTACTTGTTTTCGTTTTCATTTTATACTTTCCTTCAAGCTGTTAGTCAGCGATTGCAGTGGTGGACTCCACTGGACGGCTAAGCTGTATTGCCCAGCGGTTTGCAGAGGTGTTGCCTCTGGTCGGGTAAGCTGTAATCCCCAGCGTTGCAGTGGTGGATTCCACTGGACAGTAAGCTGTGTTGCTCAGCAGTTGTATGGCAAGCTGTGATGCCCAGCTGTTCAAGCTGTGAGTCAGTGGAATCCACACTCTGGTTTGAGTGTGGGGTGGATGTAGGTCTACTGGACCGAACCACCTAAAAACCCATTGAGTAGTGGTTTGAATTCTTTGTGTGTTTGGCGCTAGATGAATGCATAGGGTCGAGATAGGTTGATCTTCTATATGTGTTCATTTCATTGATGCGCACATTATATGCTTGACAGTGGTATTGTGTGTTTGTTTGATCTGTCTAATTGCTGCCCACATTAGATGGTTGCTTAGGAGCACTCTTCATATTTGTCTACAGGTTCAATAGATGACTGGAGTATTTTTTCTTAGTTAGTCTTAGTGCTTTTATTCCGCAGTTCTGAGCACTAGAATTTTAATTGGGTGAAAGTTTTTTTAAAGGGTATTAATTCACCCCCCCTCTGAATACATAGCACCGAACCCAACAAAACCCACGCATATTGGCTGACCTATTCTTGTTCTATCATGCTATAGAGTTTATTCATGTTGATTTCCATGCATGATATGCCTTAGACTAGTGTTGTATTTTACTAATATTGAGTTTTCTATTAACACATGAAGAAACAGTCTTCCTGTACACCGCCAGAAACCCTAGCGGTCGTACGATAAACTGCTAGCCACAAGAGACGGTCACCCACTAGACCGTTTACATTTTTGAATTCTGTATTTAAACTAACCCAAGGCTTAATGCAGAATGGTCCAAATTATTATATGTTAAGCCTAGTTAAGTAGGTTTTATACTTGTTTTAAACATTATTTTCATATACCCAGTTATGTTAACAGCTCATCCTAGTAGATTCCATGATTCCTTATGCACTTAAAGTTATTTTAAACTTATGATATTTTTATGACCAAGTCATATACTTTTGTAGTTAACTTGAATTTATGAGATTCATGGACTAGTTATGATTTGATCACTGGTTATCACTAACTTTCTCATCTAAGAGTCATTTTCACAAGTACATGGCATATACTCCGATATGTGACCATTAGATACACATTTGCACTTATAGGCACACAATCTTGGACTTGAAAGCCTCTCCATTAGATATTCATTCTACCGGACTAGGTGATCTTGTTTCAAGACCTCCGAAAGTCTCTATGAGCCTGGGATTCCCACTAGGATGTCGAGCTAGTTGTACCATTAAAGCCCAATTTGTCTAGAAAGCACTATCGTTGATTTCGGAGTCTTGATTCCTAAACGGTCTTACATTCGACCGCTAAGGCCCAATTAATGGTCTGGCCCATGACCGCTTGTATATCTGAGTCCATCCCGTCCAGTCTGGATTCAACCTAACCCAAACGGTCCATGACTAGATCACCTGGCTTGCTAAATGGTCTATGACTAGACCGCTTGAATTTCAAAACGGTCTAGTAAATGACCGCTTGGTTCTGACTATGTCTAACTCGAGGTTTGACATTTGGGGTTGATTTTCTTGAGTTCCTAGATGATCTTAGGATTATATGGAGCCTAAATAATGTTTAACCAAGTTAAAGTTAAAATATGGAACCTAATGAATATACCGTTATACTGCTGGATCGCCGCCGTAGCATAATATACCTTAAATCTTTCTTTGATATCTCATGTCAACTTTGGTACATTCTATGCCTTGGTTACTTGATCATTAAACTTATTATTTGGAATTGATTTATTGGCCGAAATTATTATCTCGTGGAAGTAACTGGATTTAAAACTTGAAGATGCAAGATCGGGCACAGATTGTGTCCATGGGCTCCATGCTAGTCCCCTCGACGGATTGTCAAAAACGTGCTATAAACCATGGAGTACGATGATACTGGCATCGCATTGCACTGGGAGTACTTTCTCTTATAAATGAGTGAAACACCACGAGACTCATATGAAAATTACATGCTTGATAAATGACTTTCTAGTACATAGCCTTTATAAGGTTGTGTAAAGTACTTTCTAGTTACATGCTTGTACATTCTTGTTCATGGAAGGCCAATTTATGTCTACATGCTTAATCTTACTTGTTCATGCTATCATGTCTACTTGCTCAATTTCATGTCCTTGCTTACTTAGTTATACCGATTGTTTACAGCATTTTCTTATGTTTCTCTTCCAATCTAGAGCTAAGACATTAATCACTTAAATATTATCTTCATGTTGATGCGAAGATACCTTCTGGGCAAGTGTGCTCATTATCCTACTTTTTTGATCTTTTCAAGAAGTACAGATGAATCGGATTCAGAATACACAAGTAGCGGGTCCGAGAGTGATTGAAAGTCAAACGAATCGAGAGAAGCCATAGTATCAAATGTCTAGTCAAGTCTTATTGTAATTTTCTATTTTCTTGAGTCTATGATGTAAGAATGATAAGAGTTAAGGATCTTGTGTACTTTGATATTATTATTATGGAGTAAAGTGAAGTTTAGAAAAGTTTACTTGTGCAATTACTTTAGTGTGATTGTCGTGCGCTCTGATTTCTTGCTTGCGAGAGGCTTATCATGCCGGCTGTTCGCGTTCTCGAAATTCCTTCCGCTGTATTAAAAACTCGGGACGTGACAGTTAAAGTGGTATCAGAGCATAGGACTAGAAGTCCTAGGGAAAAGACATGTCATAAGTTAAGTCTAAGGTTTAAGGACCCACACCTATGAAACTAGGAAGGAAACTACCTACCTATCAGAGGAAATGGGGTAGAACCTGGGATGAGATAGTAATTAGAATTATTTCTAAGGTTAATTCCACTCATTCTATTAGAATTGACAAACTCTGTTACCCTTCTCAGGTACCTTACTCTCATCATGGCTCATCGTGTTGACTGGGATGGTATGCAACAAATCGTTGCCTATCTCACCCAAGCATTACAGAATATGGCTCAAGCCGGTGCAGGGGCAAGAGCTGGAGACCTACAACGTAATTTTTGGAGTTTAAATCTTCTGCAGTTTTTAGGTTCTTCTAATCTCGATGAGGCAGAAAACTGGATCGATGAAATGAACCGTATATTCGAGGTCATGCAATGTGTCGACCAAGAAAAGGTTCGTCTTGCTACATTCTAGTTAAATAAAGATGACCGCAACTGGTGGAAGGTAATTCCAGCACCGCCTGCTGACGCACCACACACATGGGATGGATTTCTGATTCTTTTTCGAGCCAAGTACTTCTCCGAGCATGTCAAAGAGAGGAAGGCAGCTGAATTCGTGTCACTTCGTCAGGGCATGATGTCCGTAGCCGAATATGAGTTACAATTTTCTCGCCTGGCACCCTATGCTCAGCACCTAGTGAGCACAGATCTCTTAAAGTCAAATCACTTTATGGATGGGTTACGTCCCATTTTTATCCAGCAACTTGGCCCACAGAACATTCGGACCTATGCGGAGATGGTGCAACGGGCACACCTATGTGAACGGACCTTGGAGAATGTCGATAAACTCAAGAGTAAAGTGGAGGAGCCGAGTTGAAGGTCTGATCGACGAGGTAAGAAGCTGGAAAAATTCAGCATTACCTATAATTCTTGGGATAGCAGGAAGAGATCCCGGAGTGGGAACGGCAGGGATGAACGTCGGAACAAGAAGGTCAAGGAAGTGGAAGATAAGCAAGTCATGGCGGCTTGCTCATTTTGTGATAAATTCGGTCATGCGGCCGAAGAATGTTGGAAGAGGTTAGGCGCATGCCTACGTTGTGGGAGTCGGGAGCACCGTATGCCTGACTATCCTTTGATGAAAGAACAACCACCCATGAGGAATAATGGTGGACGGAGACGGCAGGCTAGATTAAATGCCGTATTAGAAGATGAAACAACAAAGGAAGGGGAGCTTATTGAAGGTACAATTCATATTCATTCCAATCATGCTTCTATGTTATTTGTACTTGGTGCTACTCATTCCTTTATTTCTAATTCCTTTGCAAAAACATTACCTATTTCACCTGTTCCCCTACCATCAGATTTAACCATAATTACTCCTTTAGGGTCGAGAATGGAATTAAAAACTTATTTTCCCAATAGTGAAGTTACCGTAGAAGGTCATAACCTTCTCGCCAATCTAGTATGCCTTGACATAGAGGGGTATGATGCTATCCTAGGAGTCGATTGGCTTGTAGACCACGATGCCTACATAAATTATCGCAGTAGGATAATCTCTTTCCGGAAACCCGGTCTTCCCCGGTTTACCTTTCTTTGTATCAAGTATCGGAAACATCCTACCATAATTTCATCTCTTCATGCTTGCGAACTCATTTTGCAAGGGTGTCAAGCTTTCCTTGCCTCCGTAGTAATTACCGAGTCTAAGGAAATTCAAATAGAAGAAATCCCAGTAGTTAGAGAGTTTCCTGACATTTTTCCTTCTGATCTATCGGGTATACCGCCCGAAAGAGAGGTTAACTTCACCATTGAACTCATACCTGGAGCAGCACCTGTGTTAATAGCTCCTTACAGGATGTCCCCCACAGAATTGAAGGAGTTAAAGAAGCAACTTCAGGAGCTGCTAGAAAAAGGTTTTATTCGACCTAGCACATCCCCTTGGGGTGCGCCAGTCCTATTTGTCAAGAAGAAGGACGGTTCTCTCAGATTATGCATTGATTACCGGGAGTTGAATCAACTTACCATCAAGAATAAATACCCATTTCCGTGTATTGATGAACTATTTGACCAACTTTCGGGAGCGGAATATTTCTCCAAGATTGACCTCAGGTCAGGTTATCATCAATTGAGGATTAAGGAAGAAGACATACACAAGACTGCTTTCCGAAGTAGATATGGACACTACGAATTCGTGGTTATGCCGTTTGGTTTAACTAATGCACCTACTCCATTCATGCAACTGATGAACAATGTGCTCTTACCTTATCTTGACCAATTTATAGTCGTATTCATTGATGATATTCTCATCTATTCGAAGACAAAGGAGGAACACGAGGAACATCTAAGGGTTGCCTTGCAAACTTTACGAGAACATCAACTCTATGCTAAACTGAACAAATGTGAATTTTGGCTTAAGGAAGTCTCTTTCCTTGGCCATGTAATTTCTAAAGAAGGCATTGCAGTAGATCCTTCTAAGGTAGAAGCTATGAAAAGTTAGAGCCGACTGAATACCGTATCTGAAGTTTGAAGTTTTATTGGTCTGGCTAGTTAGTATAGGCGATTCATCAAAGATTTCTCCAAAATCGCCGCTCCTTTAACAAGACTTACTAGGAAGGAAAATCTTTTCGAGTGGACAAGGGAATGTGAATAAACTTATTAGCTCTTAAAGAACATCTCACCACGGCACCCGTACTAGCATTGCCGGTAGAAGGTGGCGGATTTGAAGTTTATATCGATGCATCTGGCATTGGCTTAGGCTCTGTACTTATGTAGAATGGCAAAGTGATCTGTTATGCTTCTAGACAATTGAAGCGACATGAAGAAAATTATCATGTTCATGATTTGGAATTGGCAGCTATCATATTTGCCTTGAAGATTTGGTGTCACTACCTTTATGGAGAGAAATTCATGGTCTATTCGGACCATAAAAGTTTGAAATATCTATTCTCCCTGAAGGAGCTGAATATAAGGCAAAGGAGATGGTTGGAGTACATTAAAGACTTCGATTTTGCTATCCAATATCATCCTGGCAAGGTGAATGCTGTAGCCGATGCACTCAGCAGGAAACCAATGGGAAAGCTATCAAGTCTCATGAAAGGTATGACCAATCTCATTTCTAAATTTGCTCAATTAAATTTAGATATTGATATGAAGAAGAAAGAGGATTACTTTATAGCCAATATCCGGACTCAACCCACTTTAATAGAAGAACTGGTCAAGCTGCAAGACAATGACCCTATGTTATTGGAGATTAAGGCCAATATAAAGCAATGGCCGGATTTCTCTATTACAAATGATGGAAGATTGATATTCCAAGACCGAGTTTGTATACCAGATCATGTTGATACTAAGAAATTGATCTTAGAAGAAGCTCATAAATCTAAATACATTATTCATCCTGGTGCTATCAAGATGTATCAAGATCTTAAAAGAAGCTATTGGTGGCCCAATATGAAAAGAGAGATAACAGATTATGTGTCACGTTACCTTACTTGTCAACAGATTAAGGCAGAACATCAAAGGCCCGCTGAAAAATTACATCCCTTGGAAATTACAGAATGGAAATGGGATAGTATAAGGATGGATTTTATCATGGGACTGCCTAAGTCGAGAGGTGGACATGATGGAATATGGGTAATCATAGACCGTTTAACCAAATCAGCTCATTTCATGCCTATTAAAAGCCGATGGTCTGTGAATATCCTAGCTGCATTATACATGAAGGAGATTGTTAAGTTACATGGTTTCCCTGTCACTATTTTTTTTGATCGAGACCCTCGATTCACTTCACAATTCTGGAAAGGTCTGCAGAATTTTTTGGGGACCCGATCAAGTTTCAGCACAGTATTTCATCCACAAACCGATGGACAAACTGAAAGAACCAATCAAGTGGTGGAGGATATGCTAAGAGCGTGTGTTATGGACTTCGGTGGAAGCTAGCACGACCATTTACCTCTAGTGGAATTTGCCTATTACAATAGCTATCAGGCTAGCATTCAGATGGCACCATTTGAGGCACTTTATGGGAGAAGTTGTCGCTCACCGATCTGCTGGAACGAAGTAGGAGAAAAACAACTGCTAGGTCCCGAGTTGATAAGGGATACTACTGAGAGAGTAAAGCTAATTCGAGAAAGACTCAAGATAGCTCAAGATAGATAGAAATCATATGCTGATAATCGAAGGCATGACCTGGAATTCCAAGTAGGTAACCATGTATTCCTCAAGGTCTCTCCAGGTCAAGGTATTCGAAGGTTCGGCATCAAAGGCAAGCTTACTCCAAGATTTATCGGCCCTTTTGAAATCCTTGAGAGATTTGGCGAAGTAGCTTATCGATTGGCTTTACCTCCCCAATTGGCTGGAGTTCATGACGTATTTCATGTCTCAATGCTCAAAAGGTACGTTCCAGATCCATTTCATGTTATAAGCTATGATAACTTAGAAATTCAAAAGTATTTGACATACGAGCAAAAACCTATCAAAATACTTGAGCAAGAAGTACGTCAACTTCGGAACAAAACTATCCCTATGGTCAAAGTTCAATGGAGCAAATCTTGGCCGCATGAAGCAACATGAGAAACTGAAGAGGCCATGCGCAAAAGATTTCCAGAGATATTTTGAATGTAAGTACACTCTCCATAAATCCATGTATTGAATTTGGGGACAAATTCTTTTTAAGTGGGGCAGGGTGTAACACCCGAGAAACTTCTAAGAATTTACGAAATATTTAAATGGACTAAATGGGCTATTAAATGAATTTATTTTAATTAGTATATCCTTACTCTAATCCAAGAGGATTAGAGCCATTTAAAGGAACCCTTTTGGCCCAAATTATGATTTTGGACCTTGGCCCATTTTCTAGAAGCTAGAAATTGGTATAATCACGGAATTTAGAGATAAATAGGATAAATAGATGGATAATGGAGGGAAGAGTTTGAATTAATTTCAAATTCGGCACCCGGATAGAAAATGGTCTATCGCGAGACCGCATGGGACCCAAAACGGTCAATCAGTGGACTGCCTTATAGAGACCGATCGCGAACATCTTCCTTGCATGAAAAATTCCATTTTTTATGGCTAAGTATTCTAGGATGGATGCAATCTATTGGCTAGAAGGCTCTAGAACACATTAGGATCGATCTAATACCTAATTAGGACTCTAAAGTTGTCTAAATCTTTGAAACCCTAATTAAACCCTATAAATAGATCCCAAGTTTGACCTACGCGACCCCTACTTTTGACTCGCGTGGAACTAAGGTAAGGAGGCAGAATTAGAGGTAAGTTCTTTAGAGGTTTTTGTTGCTAATACTAAGGACTAACTACTGGAGATCAAGTCTACAAGGAGTTAGAAGCTTTCAAAGTTGCTGATTCTGCACCAATAACCCAAGAATCTGTGCAACGGTCCAGTGAAGATCATTAAATTAGAAGCCCTAAACGAGGTATTTAACGCTTGTGTCTTTAGAACTTTATGTTACCCTTTATATCTTCTATCTACCCTCCAATTTTTATATCCATAGGTCAAGAAAATCAGGAGATACAAGGGTGTGAAGTTGCTGGTTTAGCATAGAATGTGCAGAACTAGGGCTTACTTCCAGTCAGAAATTGACAGTCTAGGAGCATTATTTGATATAGGTTATCTCATGAACGGCTTAAACATGACATTAGGGATAAAAGCCCTCTGTTTCCAGTCGATTTCGTGTATTGTACACTGAGAATTTTATGTTTTCATTAGGACTATGCATCTAGTATAATATTCGTGCGTGAACTAGCCCTAATTGAGTAAAAAGGAAATTCTCTTATTATTACATAAACCCACGCATATTGGCTGACCTATTCTTATTCTATCATGCTATAGACTTTATTCATGTTGATTTCCATGCATGATATGCCTTAGACTAGTATTGAATTTTACTATCATTGAGTTTTCTGTTCACACAGGAAGAAACGGTCTTCCTGTAGACCGCTAGAAACCCTAGCGGTCGTACGATAAAGCGCTAACCATAAGAGACGGTCACCCACTAGACCGTTTACATTTTTGAATTCTGTATTTAAACTAACCCGAGGCTTAATGCAGAATGGTCCAAATTATTATATGTTAAGCCTAGTTAAGTAGGCTTTATACCTGTTTTAAACATTATTTTCATATACCCAGTTATGTTAACAGCTCATTCTAGTAGATTCCATGATTCCTTATGCACTTAAAGTTATTTTAAACTTATGATATGTTCGTGACCAAGTCATATACTTTTGTAGTTAACTTGAATTTATGAGATTCATGGACTAGTTATGATTTGATCGTTGGTTATCATTAACTTTCTCATCTAAGAGTCATTTTCACAAGTACATGGCATATACTCCGGTATGTGACCATTAGATACACCTTTGCACTTATAGGCACACAATCTTGGACTTGAAAGTCTCTCCGTTAGATATTCCTTCTACCGGACTAGGTGATCTTATTTCAAGGCCTCCGTAAGTCTCTGTGAGCCTAGGATTCTCACTAGGACGCCGAGCTGGTTGTACCATTAAAGTCCAATTTGTCTAGAAAGCACTACCGTCGATTTCGGAGTCTTCATTCCTACAGTGTCTTACATTCGACCGCTAAGGCCCAGTTAACGGTCTGGCCCATGATCGCTTGTATATCTGAGTCTAGCCCGTCCAATCTTGATTCAACCCAACCCAAACGGTCTATGACTAGACCGCTTGAATTTCTAAACGGTCTAGTAAATGACCGCTTGGTTCCTGACTGTGTCTAACCTGAGGTTTGACCTTTGGGGTTGATTTTCTTGAGTTCCTAGATGATCTTAGGATTATCTGGAGCCTTAATAATGTTTAATAAAGTTGAAGTTGAAATATGGAACCTAATGAATATACCGTTATGCTGTCGGATCGCCGTCGTAGCATAATATACCTTAAATCTTTCTTTGATATCTCATGTCAACTTTGGTACATTCTATGCCTTGGTTACTTGATCATTAAACTTATTATTTGGAATTGATTTATTGGCCAAAATTATTATCTTGTGGAAGTAACTGGATTTATAACTTGAAGATGCAAGATCGGGCACGGATTGTGTCCATGGGCTCCATGCTAGTCCCCTCGACAGATTGTCGAAAATGTGCTATAAACCATGGGGTACGATGATACTGGCGTCGCATTACGCTAGGAGTACTTTCTCTTATAAATGAGTGAAACACCACGAGACTCGTATGAAAATTACATGCTTAATAAATGACTTTCTAGTACATAGCCTTTATAAGGTTGTGTAAAGTACTTTCTAGTTACATGCTCGTACATTCTTGTTCATGGAAGGCCAATTTACGTCTACATGTTTAATCTTACTTGTTAATGCTATCTTGTCTACTTACTCAATTTCATGTCCTTGGTTACTTCGTTATACCGATTGTTTCCCGCATTTTTTTTATTTCTCTTCCAGTCTAGAGCTTAGACATTAATCACTTAAATATTGCCTTCATGTTGATGCGAAGATACCTACCGGATAAGTATGCTCATTACCCTACTTTTTCGATCTTTTCAGGTAGTACAGATGAATCAGATTCGGAATATACAAGTATTGGGGCCGAGAGTGATTGAAAGTCAAACGAATCGAGAGAAGCCATAGTATCAAATGTCTAGTCGAGTCTTATTGTAATTTTCTATTTTTTTGAGTCTATGATGTAAGAATGATAAGAGTCAAGGATCTTGTGTACTCTGATATTATTATTATGGAATAAAGTGAAGTTTGGAAAAGTTTACTTGTGCAATTACTTTAGTGTGATTGTCTTGTGCTCTGATTTCTTGTTTGCGAGAGGCTTACCATGTCGGCTGTTCGCGTTCCCGAAATTCCTTCCGCTGTATTAAAAGCTTAGGCGTGACAATTGTTAATGTTTTGTTCTACCCCGCACCCAAACTATGCTAATATATATATGAAGCATGAACAAGCATGAAAGTATCAATAAAGGGGTGATAAAAGATGAGAAATACTGATCGTGATCGCCACCAAAAATTAACAACGCCAAAGGATGTGAGAAAGGAGAGGAACCGTGCTGTGTACCTTGGAAAAGGATGAAGCCTTGATCGCGCTTAAGGAACGAGGTGCGTAGAACTTTGTGGATTCAACCTCCTCTCCTTCCAACCGGCTAGAGGAAGAGGGCCTCACGTTCTATTCATGCTCTCGTGCAAAACAAAGATGAAACACAAGAGAAAAACCCATTAGAAACATGCAAGTGTAGTATCAATCCCGCAGTGATAAAATAGTGGTAAAGATTGAGGGAGAACGTATCGGGGGGAGGTTTTTAACCCCTATTGAAGGGTGGAAATAGTAGGTGTGTGTGTTGTGCTGATAATAAGATGAAGATATAGAGAAATCATGCAGCACAATTGCGGGAATATGCTATGCAAAATAGAGAAAAATACAGATGTAGCAGAAAACAGAGATTTGTGATGATTTGTGAAATTGGGGGGAGTAGAACTAAGAGTAGAGACGATGAAATCAAGTCCAGACAGATGGAAATCGTAGACAATACTTCCCTTAACAGCCTAAGGTCAAAGACGAGAGTCAGAGATGTAGCATGGCTTCGCCTCAGGTTGAAGAAGAGCCCCCCCTTCGCGACCTGCAAATTGGGTGCTTTATATAGAAGTGCAGGAAACCCTAGTTCGAAATAGGAGATAATAACCCACTTTTGGAGATTTAGATTGATAAATCTCCAGATAATAGTGGTGGAAAGAGTCCCAAGTCGAAGGAAACTAAGGTGAAGGCTAATCTCCCTCAAAAGGGGTGTCAACAAGGAGTCCAAAGAGCCCAGCAGCAAAGAAATCGGAGTTCGGAAGCATCTGAACTCTCTATTCTAAAAATGGTCTATCGTAGGGCCGCAAAGGGACAAAAAATGATCTTGGGAGGACCGCAAGGGGACTAAAAACGGTCTAGGGGATGACCGCCAGGCGACAGGGCCAAAACAAGGCGAAACGGGCACAAAACAGGGGTAGCAGTCTAGTGCAGACCGCAAGGGTCTGCCTTGCGGTCTACCAAAGGACCGCAAGGTTTGCCAGACAGGCTTCATCCCGATTGAATTTTTGGATGCCCGTTTATGCTCCGAATTGACCCGAAACGGACCCGAAAGTTGGGGAATCAAAGATAAAAGCTTCCAAGGCTTAATGGGCTTGAAGAACGGTCAAGAAATGGGCTCAAGCTAAGCTCATAGAAGACTCCAAAACAAGGGTTAATTCAGGGAATTATAAAGAAGAATAAGAGAAATAACTCAACTTGTAGGCTGAAAACGGGTGTCAACAGATCTCCCTCTTTGATGTCTACTTTGCAAGGGAACGCGCGAAAGCGACGCGGAGGTGAAATGTAAAGGAGATGGAGTGAAAGCGACAACGACGTGAAATGGATATAAAGCAGAGATGAAGCGGAGAGAACTGAAAAGTGGGAATCAAGGTAAAAGACACCCGCCACAACCAACAAGTGGCAGAAATTCTCCCAAAAACACTGAACTAACCACTAGGAATGGACGACAAGGATGAGACATGTCTGGAGAACTAAACTAAGGGAAAGGAAACATGACCAACCTCATCGGGGACACAATCCACGGACAACGAGGGGATCGAAAGGAACACAGCTGAAGAGCTGGAAAAGAAGAATAACGAGATAAAATCCAGACAGGAATCACGCTGGCCAACCAGACCGAGCGGGCAGATCAGAGAAGACGTTCAAATTCAGAGTGGAATGAAAATCTCTTATCCAAGAGAATTGAAGTGCAATTAACCATTACTGGGGAGAAACCTTAAGAAAATCACGAGGCGTGAGTGCTCAAAATGACATGATGCATGCTGGGCTAAAATAAAGAAATCATCAAAACGAATGTAAAGAAAGATAAAATAGAAAGTACTCAAGGATACTATTGCTAGACTGAGCAAGACGGGGTCAAGAGTCTTCTTGCAACCACAGCGTGCGAGAAGGAGTCCATCGTCCCACACCCGACTCAAACAAACGGCTTATCCAACGATTAACCCTATGCCACTAGATCATCATCATTTTTGTTAAAGGGGAACATCAGATCCCCGAACACATGGGCAACCAGCCGATCCTTGAGAGGCTATAATAATGTAGATTACTATATATTAATGCAACAATGAGCAAGGATAGAGAGCCATACCTGACTTACCTGCCAAGCAAAATGACATTTTTTTAGATTTTTGATATAAGACACAACCGCATCAAAACAAGCATAAAGATAACATAACAAAGATGAATAAGGAAATGAACATAACAAGACCATGACTGAAACATAACATGAAAAGGATGAATGAAGCATGGCAATCACATGATATAGACAAAACATCACAAGAGCAAATAATAAGCATGGGACGGTGGGGCAAGACAACACAACACGGTGGGACAACACGCGTGGTGGGATAAGGACATGGTGGGACAAAGACGCGCGTGACGACAACACCTATGGGGGACAACAACAACACATAGCATGGTAGGATAAGACACAGGTGGGATGATAACACAGTGGGATGAAAAAACATGATAGACACGGAGGGACAAAGACACGTGTGATGACACGGAGGGACATAGACACGTGTGACAAGGACACGGTGGGACATAGACACGATGAATACGCTCTTCAATCAAAGTCCAAGATCAGAAGAAGCAGAATCGCATGGTTCGTAATCGTGAGGCAAAGCCCCCTCATGAAGATATGATGAGTCGAAGCGAAGCTAGCAAAAGCTGAGAAGGACCCAAGCTTCAGAATAGATCGAGAGATATGATTGAAGAAGAGAACAGATCAGAAGCACGTGAACAGGAACCAGATAGATCTAAATATAGAGCGAGGAAAGCTTGAGTACCTGCGACCTGCACACTGAGCAAACATATCATACCTGTCCTCAGAATAAACAGACTGAAAACACATAAAGAAGGGAACAACAAGATAAATATTTTTGGATTTTTGTTATTTTTATTTTTTTGGATTTTTAATATCTAATTTTTTACAATATCTGATTATTTTGATATTTTTAGAAATATTTGATTATTTTAGATTTTTGACAATATTTGATTTTTTGGTATTTTTGATAATATTTGATTTTTTAGATTTTGACAATATTTGATTTTTTTAGATTTTAACAATGTTTGATTTTTTAGATTTTGACAATATTTGATTTTTTTTATTTTTGTTTTATTTTTGTTTTTGGAAATAAAAATCTATAGCACCCAAAGACGGGTTCAAACCATTGTCTAGGGGTCGTCGTTCCTCCCCCTTTCATTAAAGATTTCTATTGGGCAAGGCGTGCACATGGGGGTGGCTCGCCACAACCAACTGCCTCTAAAGAACAGTGCCGCTACTAAGGCCATACCCAGGATACAACCCAGCCTAAGAGAGAGAAAATAGAAGAAAAAATAGAGATAAGCTTAATACAGGATGGGAGATATCAGGACTTGAATTCTTTCCTGGGGCACTACCCCTCAAAGATGTAGTCTGTTGCGCCGGGGCTTTATGTCTTTGATTTTGAGACCCATATTTCTCAGACACGCATGCGACCGGGCTCATGACGTCGCACGGGAAATTGTACTGCCACTCTTTCCATGCCTTCGATTTCATAATTTTGCATTTGATTTGTTGAATTTGATTTTTGATAGCCCTTATTGTCTAGATTTAGCATGAAAGCTCAATTTTCAAGGGTCAAGACTGCCCCTATTTGAGACCTCTCTCGTATTAGGGAGCGCCTAGGTTGGGCATCTCATCCATCCATCTCTTGCCCCTGCACTTGGCCGAGCAGAGAAAAGAAAAGACTTCGT
This sequence comes from Amorphophallus konjac, assembly GCA_022559845.1. Taxonomy (NCBI): domain Eukaryota; kingdom Viridiplantae; phylum Streptophyta; class Magnoliopsida; order Alismatales; family Araceae; genus Amorphophallus; species Amorphophallus konjac. The sequence continues at coordinate 115,432,445 of CM040125.1, read as the reverse complement.
GCATGCCCATAGCATGGCCAAAGCAACAACGGTGTTGCCTCAGAGGAATCGGCTATGGCTTGCTGTGGACACCAAAAAATTTCTCACCCCATGTTTACGTGCAGGGGAATAAAAGGAGGAGAAAAGAGAAGAGAAGATGAGAAGAAGAAAAAAAAAGAAAAGGAAGCACTCCTCGAAGCCCCAGCGGCACACTTTCAAGAGCATCTTGGCCCCTCAGCGGCACAGTCTTCATGCCCTCCAGCGGCACACCCTTCAAGCCCCCTCCCAACGGTGCACTATCTAACCCTCCAGCGGCACACTCTAACGCCAGCCCCAGCGGCACGCTTACAGACCCGTCCAGCGGCACACCTTTTGGGCCTTCCAGCGGCACAGCGCTGCAACCTTCGGAAGGGCACAAACCAGTGGCAGACACGCTGGTCACTACGTGTGACCCTCGGCGCGCAGCATAATCACCTCAAGACAGCTGGGGTTTGTTTAGCTGTCGAAGCCTCATCCAGACGCGCAGGCACTCCCTGCCAAAAGATAAGACTGGGGTCAATCCCCCATTAAACCACCCTCGTCAACGGACGTCAACGCCACCGGGTATACATATACCCTCTGGATGCGAAAGAAAGAAAAGGGGGCAGACAGGGACACAAGAAGAAGAAGAAGGAAGAAGAAGAGAGGGAGAAAGAAGGGTGAAGCCACCCATACGGAGAGAGTAGCAGAAGGAGAAGAAGAGAATAAGAAGGTAGAAGAGATATAGAAAAAAGAGAGAGGAGCGTTGCATGTAGCGGAGGGGGGAGGAATGGAGGGAAGGAAATGGCTGCCCTTCCTCGTTCCAACCCTCTCCCCAACTTTCTTTTCTTTCCTCTTCTTTGTTTCTTCCCTCCTTTTGTTTAGAGATGCATTGTACGATGTGTGGTCTGCGGGCCATGATCTTTGTTATTTTTGAACCCTCCATGAATGAAATAATGTTCGATTTTGCTTCTTACTGCGTCTGTTGTTTTCTCCTCACTAGCCTCTTGTGGTTTTACATTCTCTTCCCCCAACCTCCCAACTCCCTGTTCTACCTGATTTCCCGTAGCACTGGTTTATGCAGTCAATAGGGTTTGTTCTTGGCTTGATAGGGTATGGCCAGCCTCCTCCCTCTTCAATGGCTTTCCATCGCATAACAACTCTTGATCTTGCCATACGGGTCTGTGGGAGCCCACTCTCTTTTAATACATTGGAGTCGCTCAATGCCCAGAGCATCCCCCTTTGCCCACATTCGGGACCAGTGGTATGCCCACACACACTCAAGCTCCCAGTCATTCGACCACTCAGGACCCGCCAGTGGTACACCTCTCCCATTTGTCCGTCTGGCGGCACAGCCTTCCCTGTATTTGCATAGCGACACATCCGCCTTGGCCGCCCAGCGGCACACTCTCCTTGGCTGCTTCAGCGGTACCCCCCTTTTTGATGCCTCCAGTGGCACACCTCCACTATTGGCCTGCCCAGCGGCACACCCTTGGACTGTCAGCCTGGCACCCCTTGGCCACCATCTTTCTGGTATACTCGTAGCTTGTCTCAGCCTACTGGTTCCTGGTTCGGCGTTTTCCCCCGCATGTTCCGAAGTTTCCCCAAAGGTGGCTGCATAGGCACACACCTCAAATTGTCGGGTTCCGCCACTCCACTTGGGCGCGTTCCCTGTATCTCCCTTACGCCCCGGTCAAGGGGAGATGCTACCGAATTTTTGTTAGAAGCGATAATATATTAAAAAGATAAAAGGAAGCAACAAACAAATAAAAGAAACAACAAGGCACTCCCGCGAGCTGCACAAACAAGGAGAGGATTTAATTAACATCTCCCACATGCATTGCATGAATAAAAGAAGGAATTAATGAACAAAAGAAACTCTGCAAACGTACTCCATGAATAGAAGAAAGCTAATGACCTGCACTTCAAGAATAAAAATAAAACCAAAACAAACCCCTCATATGCGTCCATGAGAGAGGGAAACCTCCCCTGAACCCTCCTTCAGCGGTACACCCTAGCCCATTTCAGCGGCACACTGCCCGGCACAGGCCTTGTCTGAACCCTGTACAAACCTCGCTACACTTGCATAGACCTCAACCCCCAGCGGCACACTCCTCAAGCCTCCGACGGTACACCCTCAGCAAAATCTGTACACTCTACGGTTGGTTGGCTAAGTCTGTTCATCCATGTTCATTTTGCATGTGTGCATCCCTCAGCAAAGTCTGTACACTCTACGGTTGGTTTATGCATATTCAATGTCTGCATCATTCAAAGTCTGTACATCGTTGGCTTGTACATGCATCATTTTTCAAAGTCTATACATCCATCCGTCTCACTCAGTGTCTCATGCTATCAAGTCTATACATCGCATGCATTACACACATCAAGTCTATACATCCATCCGTCTCACTCAGCGTCTCATGCTATCAAGTCTATATATCGCATGCATTACACACAGCAAGTCTGTACATCCATCCGTCTCACTTAGCGTCTCATGCATATGCAAAGTCTATACATTGCCGCTATGTGTGTGCATCATTGAACAAGTCTATACATCGTGTGCATCTCGCTGCTAAGTCTATACATTCATTGCATCGTCTCATGCAGCGTCTTATGTGCATATACAAAGTCTATACATTGTCTGTTGCATAACACACAAGTCTATACATCCGCATTCTAGCAAGTCTGCACAAGTCTGTACATCCACGTGGTATCAAGTCTACACATTCAAAGTCATTCGTCATGCATACTTTGGTACCAAGTCCATACAACTCCCGTTGCTGCATCATCACAAGTCTGAACATTCTCCAATAGGAATGTCCATGCATTCATTCATCGTGCATAGACTTTGCCGCATGCATGCTTAAACTTTAGCCTCAAACCCTCAGTAGTACAGCCTCAAACCCTCAGTGGTACAGCTTTCAACCCTCAGCAGTACAGCCTTCAACCCTCCAGCAGTACAGCCTCCAACCTCCAGCGGTACACCCTTCCCCCTTTAACGGCACGCTCCCGGCATAATAAACAATGATAATAATAAGGATAATAAGCTAAAAGAAAGCATAATAAATAAACGAATAATGATACTAAAATAAAAATTATGACAATAATAACAAACTCAACAAGAATGATAAATAAATAAATGATAACAAAAATAAAGAAATAATAATAACAAACTCAACAAAAAGTGATAAGCAAATAAATGATAATAAAAATGAATAAATGGTGATAATAAACCCAAAAATAATAATAATAAATAAATAAACAGTAATAACAAACTCAATCAATATATATATAAACTAACAAATAATAATGGTACAAATTTGAATAATAATAAAACGATGAGATCCACTTTGCAGCCCCGTCCTCCTCAAGACTCGGTATAAAGGGAACATTAACGCCGCCCCTCCAAGTCGGGCTCGGACCTTGGGAACCATCCCAATATGGCCGTAATCCGACATTGCTCTGGGCCGATAGTTCGTCAAACCGGACTCGTCCACGCCGGGATTCGTTCCCGCTCTTTCATTGAGATTGCCGTAAATTCGGCACACGTTTGTACGGGTTTGCTTCTGTTTGCGTCGTACCTTCAATACGGACCCTTGTCTGAACATAAAGTGGTCCATGAGTGACCGACAAACTTTGAATAGAACGAGAAGGCTCTCGTCATCCCCGGACCCTTTGTACGGGAATATCAATAAGGCCCCCGTGGGCCACGCTTAGACCTCGGGTTCGTCCCGATTATGGTCATCGTCTGGCTTATATCCCCGGCCTGCAGCTCGCTCCCTTTGAACTCATTTTCGATTTTGGGAGTCTAGTCCCGAGACTCTTCCCCGTTGCCCTCCGGCACCGAAAATATTAATGATGCCGGCACGAGCCTCGTTCGGACCACGGGAGGCACCCCCGGTATGGTCCTGACTCGATCTCGCACCGGGCTAATAAATCCACTAGCTTTCTGCTACACTAGCCGAGATTTAACCGAACATCTCCAGTGTCTCGGAATAATATATGTTCGCCGTATCCCGGCATGCATATGTCCCAGGTCCTCCCGCGAAGATTACGATATTCTCAAGCCGGACACCTGTCCGAGTATTAAACGGTCTCCTGAATGACCGATACGTTTCGAACGTCCGCTTCCCTAGACATAGGGCTTTCCAGCCGATTCATGGGATATTCCCTCGTTGCCCCTTTGCACCGGAAATATTAATGACGCTCATGCAAGTCTTGTTTCGACCGCGGGGGGCCCACCGCAGTATGGTCGCAACTTGCTCTTGCACCGGGCCAACAGATTTACTAGTTTTTGATCGCTCTAGCCGAGGCTCAGCCGAACGTTCTCCGCTCTTCCAAACAATAGATTTGCCGTACCTCGGCATACATGCGTTCCGGTTTTCCCGCGACAACCGCGATCTTCTCGAGCCGAACATTCGTCCGAATATTAAATGGTCAGTACACGACTGACATGACCGCGAATGGTTTTCTTCTCGCCCTCGCGCGAGCATTTCAGTACCTCGTAATAGACCTTCCATGCATTTGATTTCTTGGCCATGAGGCCCTGAATCCCGGCGATTAATCAAGGGTGTTCCCTCGTATGGGGGGTGCAAATGACGCCGTGACCTTTATGGCGCTGCGGGTTTTGGTCCCGACACGAACCACACAATCGTCTGACCGAGTCAGATCGAGCGCACCATGGGCTCTTCGGAGCCCGAATAAATTGTCACTTCGTGACTGGCACGCCCACGCACTTACTAGACGAACTACCTGAATAAGCGAATTTTAGTGCATCCACAAGTCTGGCACGCCCGGTGGGACGGAAACCACCCTTCATCTCTTCGCCGGGATTCAGGGCCTCATGGCCTCCTAATAAACGTTGTTTGCCTGTTTTGATGAATTGCAGGTACTCTCTTCCTCGGCCCTATGGGGAGAAAAGCCGGACTAAGCAAATTTATCTTTGTTGCCTCGAAGATGCTATTCCGAGGCACCTACAGCTTCAAGGACTTCCAGGAATCATGAAGGCCACTGAGAAGAAGAGAGGGGACATCAAACCCCCTTTCCTTAAGAAAAAAAAAAGGAAAGAAAGAAGCAGAAAAGGAAGAGAAAGAATTTGCGAGAGAGGGTTGTACAGCCATATCCGTCGACACCCGTGCTGAAAAATGATTACCGCTGTGGGATTGATGCGGTGGAGCGAACCACTCATCCCCTCCCTGAGGGGGTGAGCGCTCTCCTGCACACCCACCTTGGTTTATCATACCAAAAAAGGGGAAGAAAAGAAAGGACAAAAAAGGAAGGTTGGCCAGCATCGCCGATGAAGAGAACAAGAAGGAGGCCGACATCCCGCCTGACTCTAGGAGGGTCCAAATCCGTGGTGCAATGTCCCGCTCTCACAGCTTTGATCAGACTTCTCCTGAGGAAGGAGCTTCATATATATAGCAGCAGCTAGGGCGTGTGTCCTCCAGATTTCTCGCCCAAAGGCCTCAGTCCACATGGCAGCATTTCAGCACAGTGGTTCCACATGTCACGATCAGGGCCATCGTCTATTCTTGGATCACGTGCATCATTAACCTCCTCGAGCAGCATCTCTGTAATAACAGACATTATGCATAAGTATATACATTCAGAGTGAATGCACATCTAGAGCATTGCAACACACAATGTACAGACTTCGTGCAATGCATGAAGCAATGTATAGACTTTGTGTGTGCGTGCATACTACAAGGCATGGTATGGACTTTGAACGCGTGCAACAACAGTGACGATGTACATACTTGCCACCTGAAGTGTGTACAGACTTCACCTAAGAGTATTCAGACATTTAGGGATGTAATGTAGACTGTATTTAACAAAGTGTGTACATTGAAGATGAATGCATCAAGCAAAGTATGTACATTAGAAATGGATGCACGGACTTAATGATGCAACTCTGCACAGACTGCAACGAATGTATAGACTTCATGGAAGTGCTTGCACTAAGACACTGTATGGACTTTGAACTGATGAGACGCTGAGTGAGACACAACATGCACACTGAATGAGACGTTCAAAGAATGTATAGACTTGAACGCACAGAGATGCTAAATGAGACACAGCTTAACAAGCACTGACTTGATGCTCACACGGCTGTACATACTTTGAGAGACGATGCAATGTACAGACTTGAGCGCTATGTGAGACACACCGTGAGACGCAACATGAGACAGAAGGCTGTACAGACTTTGAGTGAATGTGCCAGGCAATGTATGGACTTTAAATGCTCAAGTGAGACGCAACATGAGATGCAGAAATGCAAAGAGTGTATAGACTTGTGTGTGCAGACAGACGATGTATAGACTTAGCATGAGACGCTAAATGAGACGGTGCATGTATAGACTTGGCATTATAAAGCACACAGGCTGTACAGACTTTGAATCAACGGATGCACGATGTACATACTTCAAATGTGTGCAGCAAGACACTGTGTAAACTTCAGCTCGTGCAAGCATAAACGATGTACAGACTTGTTGTGCCTAACGTTTATGCCTGAGTGCATCATGTATAGACTTATGTGTTATGCAACAGACAATGTATAGACTTTGCATATGCAACATGTGTGAGCATGTACAGACTTTGTGAATGCAAAGCTATGATCATTACAAATGGATGCACTGACATGCCAAATGAATGTGCATACTCAATTGCTTGAAGCACATGATGCAATGTACAGACTTGCCGGCAGATATCAGCTAATGGATGTATAGACTTTGCAGACTTGCTATCATGCAAGTGTATAGACTTGAGCAGACTGGCTATCATGTGAGTGTATAGACTTGTACAGACTGATGAATGCACCGATGTAGTGTATAGACTATATGGCGTGCAACTGATGAATGCACCGATGCATCAATTATAGACTTGATGAACTGGCTCAGTTCAGCTAGTGAATGAAATGCGAGATCATATGCAGTAACTAGCAGTAATGCACCTGTAATGCATGTACACTTAACACAATGATTGACTCACCGTGATACTCTCGCTGTGTTGCTATCATCAAAATAAAATAGCATATGCTTGTGCCAAAGGGGCACAACACTTACCCCATCACGGGGGGCATGGAGGCCATGAAGAACTCACCCCGGCTTAGGGGTACTCAGAAAATCTACCCCGACTTAGGGGCACTTGAAGAAGAAGCACCCCGATCTGGGGGCATGAGAAGAAAGACTACACCTTGAGTTGGGGACAAGAAGAGCAAAAGAAACCTGCCCGCCATGGGGGCATATGGGAAAAGGATACATCCCGCTACGGGGGACACAGGAAGCAGAACAATTCACCCCGCCATGGGGGCACATGGAGAGAAGTACACGCTTCGCCCGGAGTGCACAAAAAGTAAATACACCCCGCCATGGGGGCATGAGAAGCAAAGAGGAAGAACCCACCCCGGCCTGGGGGCGTCAGAAGCAAGAGGAACTATACCCCACTCTAGGGGCATAAGAAGCATAAGACACACCCCGGCTTAGGGGCATGAGAAGGGAAGCGTACCCCGCTCTGGGGCATAAGAAACAACAGGATCAACCCCGCCATGGGGATATAAGAAGCAGCATACATTCCACCTCGGGGGGGGGGGGGGGGGCATAAGAAGCAACATATTTTCACCCCGATCTAGGGGCATAAAAAGCAAAAGAACACACCCCGGCTTGGGGGCATCTGAAGAGAAGCATACCCCGCTCTGGGGAATAAGAAGCAAAACACACACCCCAACTTAGGGGTATTCGAGGAAGAAATATACCCCGATATGAGGGGCACATGAAGTATGTATCCAACTCGTCATGAGGGCATAAGAAGCAAAGACCATACCCCGCCATGGGGAGTAAGAAACAAGAATTCACCCCAGCCCAGGGGCACACAAAGAAAGAAGCAAACCCTGACTTAGGGACATCAGAAGAAGAAACATATCTCGCCTGGGGACATAGAAGCCGTAAAGAACACGTCTCGGCTCAGGGGCACTCGAAGAAGCACATCCTGTCTTGGGAGCATAAGAAGAAAAGAGGCCACCCCATCTTAGGGGTATTTGAAGAAGAAACATACCCCACCTGGGGACATAGAGGTCATAAAGAATACGCCCCGGCTTAGGGGTATTTGTAGAAGAAAGACACCCCGACCTGGGGACACTCGAGAAAAGAACCACACCCCGCTCCCGGGGGCACATAAAGAGAGTACGCCCCGCCATGGGGGCACATGAAGAGAATCCACCCCGACTCGGGGGTACATGAAGCAACATAGAATACACCCCACCTTAGGGGATTCTGAAGAAGAAGCATACACCCCGCCAACGGGGGCACAGGAGCCATCGAGAACACATCCCACTTTGGGTGTACAAGAGGCAAACATTCCCCAGCGTGTCAGGGCAGAAGAAGAAGAATCCCCCCTCGGGGGCATAAAAAAAAAAGCAAAGATACACCCGGTGTCCGGGGCACATGAAGAGAAATACACCTCCCTTTGGGGGCACAACGGGCAACAAAGATACACCCCCGTGCCCGGGGCATATGAAGAGAATACACTCCATCCCGGGGGCATAAGAAGCGGAAGGTGCACTCCACCCTGGGGGCACATGAAGCGAAAAGAATGTACCCTGGCTTATGGGAATACAAAAAAAAGTATACCCCACTCTGGGGCAGAGGAAGCAGAAGAATACACCCCGCCTTAAGGGCATATGAAGTCAAGAATCACACCCCCGTCTTAGGGGTATTTGAAGAAGAAGCATACCTCGCCTTGAGGGCCTAGAAGCTATAAAGAACATGCCCTGATTCAGGGGCATAGCCTAGGGGTATTTGAAGAAGAAGCATACCTCGCCTTGAGGGCCTAGAAGTTATAAAGAACACGCCCTGATTCAGGGGCATATGAAGAGAAGTACACCCCGGCCTAGGGG